>JARHVA010003394.1:0-640000 GCA_037957365.1 Torreya grandis | reverse complement strand
TTCAAACTTTATAAAAGTGTGAGAATATTAATAGAAAATGCCTTGAATTTAAAAGTTGTCATTAGAATGTGGGAGATAAAGCTATAATGTAACCCTATCTGCGTTGTGTAGTGTTCTCCCAAAAGGATAGAGATTGTTTAAATGTAGATGACATGATTATATAAGTAAAATAGATATGATTTAATTATGTTTCCATTATTTTCAATGCATTAAATGGGATAGTGAAATATCCTTTAGATATTTCAAGATAACAAGATGGTGAATAGACAAAGCAGGGTAAGGATGTCAATATTAAACATTGTCAAAGACTTATTGACTAAATGATTGTCTAAATTTACTCCCTCCTTATTATAGTGATGTACTGAAGTGGCATAACAAGAGTAAATCATATTATAACCTAATTGCGTATAAACACTTTTTATTTTGATATGAATCTTGATCGTGCAAGATGTCTCAATGCAAAAATGAAACAATGCCACTTAAAGTGTTCACTATCCATATTTGAAAATTGAAAATATGAAACTTGATATTTTAAAATTTAAAATAGAGAAAATTACACCTAAATGAGTATGTAATCTAATTTTCTTGTAACTTAAAAATTTGAGAAGTGTATCCCTTATTGAGGTATTTGGATAGATATTAAACCTATGGAGAATAGTCTCAATTTAAAAACCAGTGAAATACCTTGGGTTGGAAATATTTTATGCTTTAACTCTCATCTGAATATGTTAAGTAATATATAAAATAGTTGAATGGGTGGAACCAAAAATATGGCTTGATACGATAGAAAAAGTTACAACCATAGATGTTGAGTGTCACTAGACTCTAACATGGCCCACTTAAAAATTGAAATGAATCACACCATTACAGATGGATCTAGATTCTATTTGAAAATTTTGAACCTTTGAAACTTTTTAACTTTGAAAAAGTGAAATTTGAGATTTCCATGTAGAAACATTAACATGAATGAATAACATGCCCCCATATATATACTTAATTGATATAGAATACCAATTAAACTTGTAATTTTTAAAAACTTGTAATTGTTAATTGTTTGAAACTTGTAAGTTGTAACTTTTTTGCACATGCCTATGCATATGAATCAAGTGTATGTTAATATGTATTGAAGTAGTTATAGTAATAAGTACACATGTATGTCACATGCCCTAATAACCTAAATTTTTTGAATCATGTTATAATTAACAATACTATATAAATATGAATTATTTTGCTTATGAGGACTTGAATTCTCAAGGTAAGCCCATTATGATGCCCCCTTTTGAGATGAGAGATTTAGCCTAAAATTCACTTATCTAAAAATATAATTACATAATATGTGAAATATATAATCATGCAGTATCATTTTTAACATTTCAATTATATTTCATCATAACATTTAATATAGCATTGAATATTTATATGAAACACAAGTTAAATATATATAACATTGAATCATATAAGTAGTATGTGTGTGATGTGTATCGTGGCACAAGAATAGAATAAAAATAATTTATGATATGAATCATGTAACCATAATAATAAGCAATGAATATACAAGTAATGTCACACAATATGTGTATAATGTCACACATAAGGCCCAAGGGACACATACAAGTGACATGTGAATATTGTATAAACACACAAGACCAAAGACTACACAAAAATGTCATGATGATGACATAAAATCAAAAATATGAATATATTTTTCACATAAAAGGATAAGGTCTAGACATAATAATCAAGAAAGTCCTAACTTATCATTTAGTAAAGTAAGAATAAAGAAAATGAGATTAGTGTACATCAACTATATGTCTCCATGTCTTTGTTAATAAGTAGCATATCCATGTAACATATTGAAGTGTTCATATATAATGAAGAGATGTTCCCAACTTAGCAAGGTTATTGGGTGATAAGGGAAGCTTGGCATCAAAAAACCATGTAGTAATATGTCTTGTATCATACTAACATGCCTCATGAAAAAACATTTTTTATTGAAAACTAAAATATGGCATCTACTTAACATGAAATAAATAACATATACAAAGAGGTAAGGTAGAAATCTGAAAATGCTTGTAGATTCTGATTTTAAATTTTTGAAAATATTTTGATTTCTTTAAATTTTTGAGATATATGATTTTTTTAATAAATTTTGAAATATTTAATTATTTTCAAATTTTTTAAATTTAAAATATTTGAAAATTTATAAGAATCAAGGCTTTGAAAATAGAATAAAGTAAGAGGATTCAAAAAATCTACAAGGTGTTAAATCATATTGTGGTTGGCAAGAAGGAAAGGCAAGAAATTTGCATAATGTATGAGTTTTTGAATAATACTCATGTATATAAGGATGTGTATACCCCCAATGGGAAAGGATATATGTGTGATTTTGGAGGGTGTATGATTACATATATGTGATCATGTAAGTGCAATGGGATCCATAACAGGATAGATATGACATAGTACGCAAGGGTATTTTCATAAAGAATGAGTATTGAAAGAAATGTAAGAGAGGTGTTTTGGATTGTTAAAATTTATTTGAAAATACAAGAGTAAAATTTCCCAAAGTGAAAATAAAGCCAAAGGCTAGAAGAATGTTTGTAAAAGGGATAGAATAATTGGTAATGAATTAAAATCAAAGAATCTATGTACAAAGGAAAATGCAAGTAGATAACCAATTAATTGATTAGAGTAAATATCTTATGGAGTTCCTATATAAAGGGTAGATTCACCTATTTAATTTTGTGATAATCCCCCAATTTGGATAGAATTATGTGTGGTAGATCTATTTGATCCTTTACATTGTATCATAGGTGTTGTATAATGTATATCAATCATAGTCATATTAGATGTCCTTATTAGAATATGACCTTATTTGTGCTCTTGTGTTGTGATTATGTTATCTTTTGAAATGGTGATCAATGCACTATCTTACTAAAATGTTAGAAAATTATAATTATTACTTATTGTATCTCATATTAATCTTTACCATGATCTTTAAAGGATTGCATTGTATTTCTCTAAAGTAGGATCAATGTGAAATAGTTTTGAACATGATTTAGGACCAAGAGTGATTAGTAATTGAGAGATATGTTGTAATTATTTAGTTTTTTAGCTTTAATTAAATATTGTGTATCATAACCAAGATATCTAAGAAGAGTTACACTATGTATATTAGTTTCCTATAACCATGTAACCACAAAATTAATGCACTATTTTTCATTCGTAATTGGTTTAATATTGAGAGGATCCAAATAATAATATTGTTGATTTTTTGCCTCTTTTTATAACCATATTTATAGGATAAACCTTATATATTTAATTTTTCTTTGAAATTATTTTATTAATAAACCATTTTTTGGAAATGTTTTGGTCTTGCTTAGATAAATGTACCTATGAATGTTTCTCTATATGAGTCTTTAATTTATCTTTTTATAGATATTATTTGGGAAATGTGATCACTATATTATAATTGTTGGATTCAACCAATTTTGATATAATATTGTAATTGTTTTAAATATTTTTTTAGATCCACTTGACTAGAAATGGGTGGTTTCCCCTTATTTTCTATAGAATAAATATATTTATATTCACCCACTCTAAGAGATGTAAAAAATTAATGAGATAGGTTGTCATATCCATCAATGGGATTGAAATTTAACTTGCACTATTGATCATTTATAAGTTCTTGTGTATCGTCATCATCATTTTTATAGTAGTTCTTAATTATGTAATAATTTTTTGAATTGAACAATAATGGTAGTTTTATAAGAGATTCATATACTTTTTTAGGAGCTGACACTTGTTATTTCTATTCTTTAAAAGGTTCATCTATTTTTGTATAATTTTTCACTTGTTGTGTAGCATCCTTGATAGATTCTTATATTGTATTAGGAATGTGAATATATTTTGGGGTATCATTAATGTAACTTGATTCACCCACTTTAAAAGTATGCATTTGTGCCATTTTAATTGGTTAATTAGGTGGTATGATGATGACCCTATCAAATGTTTAATGTGTCATTTTAAATATAAAAATGTGCATAATGAGCTGAAATTTTATAGTCATGTGTATCATGTAAATATTTGATACATCTATGAAATGTAAAAGATGTAGCTTCCATCACATGAATCAAATTCTAACCTAAGAGTATATTATATTGTAATTGATTGGGCATGACTTGAAAAAAATCAGATATAATGTTGGGGCCTTGTAGTAAATCCAATGTGATAATTCCCAATATTTATTTTGGAGTGTTATCATATCCATGAATATGTTTTTTTAATATTTTTTGATATTATAGTTATTAAATCCTAGTTTATGTATGAAGTCATAGCCTCAAACATTTATCCCATAATCATATTCAACCAATGCATGCTTGACTAGATTTTCATGTATTTTAATTTTGATGAATAATGGAAAATTTGACTCAATGATATGTTTGGGAGGTTTATATTCCTGATCAAAAGTAACATTATTATCAATATCCTTGAAGGTATTCATTATATAAGCAAAAAAGTTGGTTATGTACCCATAATAAGAGTGGTATCTCAAAACATTACATAAAATATATCCTTTTACATATGTTTTGTTGGTTCTTAGTTGTACACCTTTTACTCTCAACATTGCACACTTGGAGAAAATGGAAAATAAAGATGAAAATCCCATTGGTATGTCATTGTAGCTAGGGAAGGGTTTAACATCGAGAATGGATTAGATGTAAAAAATGACTAACAGGTGCCTACAAAGGGTATGGTCAGCTCCCTACTACTTCTAGCTCTACCTGAACCAAGGTGAGAGGACCTACGGGGTATCTTGCTCACATGGAAAGATTCTAAAATTCAACCTCCATAGGGATTAATGGCACAATGGAACACAAATCTGACCAAAACATAAGCATAACTCATTCACTCCACCTGGGAAGGGTTGTCACATAGAATGAGCAAATGCTCTAGGCCAAATACAAGATACTGAAGATAGATATAAAAGTCCTTACAACCTTCATCCTACAGGATTATCAACATCAGGGTTGAATGAAATATTACAATGTTAATATTTAAAACACAAATTGCAGACACATTTTAAGTATGCAACATTTATGCATTTGCATGTAAATAACACTTATGATATGCAAAAAGGATTGTATCATTTGTAGGGTAGGATAGGGTAGGATAGTTTGATAATAGTAAAGAGGAAGGGTGTGGTGGTGTGTTATATGTTTTTCAAACAATAGGGATTATTTCAACATACATGACATTACTTATTGCAAAGATGTAGGAAAATTGAAATGCAAGCCATGGAAACTACAAGGAGAAATTTACATCCATTAGTACTAATAGAATGTAAATGCCCAAATGATCCTTGAAACCATAGAACATGCACTAAAACTAGAGTCTCAAATACTTTCTCCTACTAAATTTTTGAACCCAGGGTGCCCTTAAAAGGTATTCAACAACACTTTTCCAAATATAACTATAGAAAGGGATTTATAACCTAGGCACGTGCTCAAAATAACAACCAGTAATGAAGACAAACCCAAATATTCAATCAACATAACTTGTAAAACAAATTATTTAATTTCATTAATAGGATACAATAAATAACCACAAGTATTTTCCCTTAACTTGAAATAAAATCTTACATACACCAATGTTTTAAAATGTTGCCATGGGGACAAGCATGGTGGATTTGCTCCATGTTAGATAGGGGAGGAATATATAAATGATCCTAGAGATTTTTAATGATTGTACAAATAAAATAAACTTATCAAAAGAGGCAAAATTCACACAACAATGATCCCAAAATTTGGAAGAGCATGTTCTTAGGAAAAATAAAGACCAATAACAACCTGCATAATAAATAACATAATAGCCAACTAACCCCTTGAATAGAGAAGAATCCCTTTATTTATACATTTTTTAACCATTTAAAATCTAAAATTACCAAATTCCCACCAATATGCTCTTATCTAGAATAAATCCTTTTCCACGCTTAGATCTTCATGTATTTGCAAGGAAAATTATTGTTACAACTGCCTTTACAAGGAATGATGGAGATTTTCAACAAACCTTTTGATTTTACTAGTTAGAAATGATCTCAAACAATATTTAAGTAGAATATTCATAGTGGAGGGTAAATAATCCATTTGTCTTTATGTGAAACTACCTGAAGATGCCCTTGACTACTTGCTTGCACAACTAGAACTTCCTAGATAACTTCCCTTCCATTTATGCATGCCATAGAAAAACCTACTCTTTCAATGATTTATTGGTAATATTTTGTATCCATGGATATTCAAATTATCTTATTTATATTGGTCCACTTTATGCTTGCAAACCTGCAATATCATTTCATGGAAGAGCATGGATAAACAAAGCAAATGAAAATACAACTTAGGTTATTTTCATCTTTTTTACTTTTTGGCTCTAACATATATTTCACATTTAGAATTTTAGGATTTAATTCATATTTTTTAATTCCAAAATTAATTATTTTCAACCTTTGACTTGTTTAGGCAAACCTGTCCCTTCTCACAAATTTACAATTTTACCAAGTCAACTTGTTATCAGTGGTGGAAGATCAACCAATTTCCTTACACATAGTCCTTGAATGAGATGTGTATGTCTATGTGGCATCACCATGTTACTCTATTAATTTAATTTAAATGTGACCATTTTCCATAGGACACTTATCACCACATCATTAGGTCCAGATCCTTGAACATTTCACCTAAGACTAGTACTGCTAGATTCTTATCTATATGATGAATGTGAACATGCCACTTGGTAGCTCTACAAGATTTCAACATCCCCTCAGCACTTAGTTCCAATTAAAAGCCATTAGTTTTCTATTAAGACCCCTTGAAATCATCCCACTTGGATAATTAATGGGCTTTCTTGTACCTTGCACAGTTAATCTCTACCATACTAGCACCATTTTACCATGTGGTGGTCCCATGTTCATTATGGGCTTTGATAAAAAATTTAGTCTACCATGGCTTAAATTTGATGTCTACATGCCCATAATTTGACATCCACATGAATTTATTTGATGGGTGCATGACCATTAAATTTAAGCCCTACTAGATAATTATCAAGCTTAATTTTGACATTTACATACCCATCATTTGACGTCCACACAAATGTCTTTGATGAGCATACGACCATAAAATTTAATCCCCAAAAAAAAAGATAATTATCATGGCTTAAATTTGATGTTAGTGAGATTGTCATTTGATATTTGCATGACCATTAATGATGTCTTCATGACTATCAAATTCAAGCCCTAATGTATACTAGATGAGATTAATTTTAATGTTCACACAATCATCAATGATGTTTTTTTGTTCACTTACCAAGATTTTGACACTTGGAACTTATTCACATTCCTATGGAGGTTATTTGAATTTTTTGACTCTTGCATATCATTGGATCATCAAGCAGTCCACTGAGATGGTGATACTTGTCACTCTCATAGGGCTCTTAGAAACTTTGATAGTTCAACATTGCTTCACGCATCATTTGATCATTTTTATATGCACTAACATGTATAGCCCAGTCACGATCTACTAGTGCAATCATGATTGGCTCAAATTAGACAAAGAAAATACTAAGTTTAATTTTAGGACATAAAAACATAGGATAAAGGACTTAGCCTAAGATTTTGGGGTGTTTATAAATACAAAGGGGACCCAATATTTTTTACACTAAGTGTATAATAAAGGGACCAAGCTTTACTTAGACCACACTAATAAACAAAAAGGAGCATGGGCATTATCTAGACCACGTAAATAAATAAAAAGGACTAGGCTATGAGACATAAAAGAGGATCCAATATGAATTTTTATATTAATTTTTGGTTGTGTTAATAAACATGACCAAACCTTAGTATAAAAATTAAACTAAGTCTATGGTATTTTAAAAAATATTTCTACCTAAATTTGATTTTTAAATCACTAGGTTCAAGCTAGGGAAATTGGAATAAGGGTTTTAAAATGCTCAAATGTGAACTCAACTTGACCTCTAACAGACCAATGAACACTTGAAAACTATAATTGGGCTAAAAACTTAGGCATTCATACTTGACAAGGGCTCAATTACTTTAGTGCAATTTTGGGCACTAACACTAGCTCTCACTTGAGATGTATACCCCCTGTGGGTGTGAAAAGAACCCCAAAATGTAAGACCAAGTGCCAATCCATTAGGTCACAGAGTCAAGAATTAACACTTTACTATCAACACTCATGAAGGCTCAACAAAACATGGCATATTGAGAAAAAATAGATCAGGAGGATCTGAAAATGAACACGTGACAAAAGGAATGGAAAAGAACTATATAAATAAGGCCTAAAGTAGAGGGGAAATAAAGTAATAGAAGGAAAAAGTAACAAAACACTATATAACTATGTACATAGTTGTAAGCTCAGTCAAGGAAATGTTTTGGATGCTTGCCATTAACTATAAGATCTAGAATTCTACCATCCCTTAATCTCTTTAACATTTCTAGTAGCTTGGTGGCCAAAATGAAGTAAACAAATCTCTACACCTACCTAAAGGTATGGATACTAAGTTATAATGAGATGACATTCTAAAACAAATCCTCTTTACATGATCTCAAAGCTAGATAAGACCATGATAAAAGATCTTGGTACCTTTTCAGTAGTAAATAAACTTTTTTCTTAGCTACAATTAGGTGAGTACCAAGCTAGAGTGCTTTAGGATTAGTAATGTCATTATTTCAATTGAAGTAATACTTGAAATAAGTCTAAAAATTTTCATCTTAAGGTGAATAAAAGATAACCCCATCTTCATTGAATAACATTATCCAAACAACACCTTTATTGTTAAACCCAACATCAAGAACAACTGATAACATTTGAATTCCCAATGAGGTTACCCAATTCCACATTCATGTGCAACACTTTAGTTAAAGAACATTTCAGATCTTAAATTGCATCATGATTTGGTAACTCATATGTTTGTGTCATACTATCATCACAAGTAAATTCATACATCATGACCTTCTTGATCACGCTCTAAAATTGATCAATATTAGTAGCATTCATCATTTCCATGGAGATAAAAAAATTACATGGGGAGTCTTGATAATTGAACATTAAAATATCATCATCATCATCAGATATAGACTCAAGATCATTTGAATCTTCATCACTTGGTTAAATGGTATCACATGGGGGATGTGGAAGAAATTACTTGTCAGAGTAATCAATGTCAAAATCAAAATTCACAACATTTACCTTGGCATGAAATGAATCAAGCACTTCTATTCAAACTTTTCTTTTCTAATTTCTATCATCATATGTAGGCCTTCTTGGTGCTTGATTTAGATTTGGATCTCTCTCATGACTTGTATACCTATGAATCATCCCCTTATCATCTCTAGCTAGCTTGTAGGATATCTCTTTGGTAGTAGAGGCCAAAGTCTTAATAGTCTCTTCAAGGTTGGCATCCTTAGTGGACTGCATGTTTTTTGGATTTTTACTTCATACTAGCCTATTTATTCAAAGTCCTTCCCATAACCTTTATGTTTTTCTCAATTTGGATGGCCATATTGAATGTCAATCATAGGTTAGTGTGATACCGATCCCTCAAGTAGTACACAACCTTCTTGTCAAAGGCATCAAAATATTTGATCAAGCATACTGTATCACTAGGCTTGATGTCTTTAGGCAGCTGCATCATAGCTTTGTTGAACCATGTTTTGAATTATTGCATGCACTCATTAGGATTTTTCTTAATGTTTTCAAACTCAGCTGAAAGGAACTTTAGATCAACTTTATCACCATATTGAATTATGAAAACATTCCTCATTTCTTCCCATGAATCAATGCATCCATTGGGAAGAGCATTGAACCATTCACAAGCATCTTCCTCTAGCATTTGAAAAAACAACTTAATTCACACATCCTCATGCTCAACCTCAAAAACTTTAATAATATTATGAAAATCCCTCAAGTGTTGATCACTGCTCATTGCATTGTTCCTTTGAAACTTTGGAAGGCATTTCCTTACTTCATTTATAACTTCATTAGGGTATCCTTCTATGTTATCAAAATTGATAGGCTTGAATTTGGGAATTATAAATGCAAGATGATCATTTTCTCTTTGATCCCTATGCCTCATGATTGGTTCATGAACAAATGTTAAAGGGATGTGAGGGGGTGAATGAGGTGGAATTGCAAGGTCAAACTTAGGAGGGGATTCAACTGGTTGAGAAGGAGATAGATAATAAATTGGACTATATGATTTTGAATAGTTAGAATAACTATGAAAATATATATAAATAGTAAGTTTAACAAATAAAATTTTATATTTACCAAAATTTTGATAGCCCAAATAGTCTTTTGTAGCCACACTATGCTTTTCAATAGGCCTCCAAACTTGTCTGCGTATTTTTTAATGAACACTTAAGGGCAAGACAATTTTATTAGATGAGTCACCTTTGAAAGATGACCTCAATACTTCTAGTTTTTTAAGAAAACTATCTCTCAAAGCTAAATATATTTAAATAAGGCATTGATATTTCTTTAAAACTAGATGATTTTTTAGAGTTACCATTATAAGTAAACTTATAGAATATAACCATCTAAAAGATTTTAGTGATACATACTAAAACCATATATATATATGAAATTAGTGATGATGTATGAAAGAAAATATAATAAAAATTTTAGATTCATGTTCAAAAAATGAAAATCACCTCAAAACATGGCAATTTTCTAGCTCTTTACCATAAATTTAGTAGATGTTAGGTATCAAATCTCTCAATTCCTAACAAGTCCTCAGTAGAGTGAAGTGAGATTGATGGCTAGGATAGAAAAAGAAAACTCAAATAAACCCAAATTTCAAATGCTTGAAATAATATGAACAAACTTGTTTGAAATCATAACTGAGATTACTTGCAAAAAATATAGTGGCAAAGAACTTTTCAAACCTAAATTATGTATAGCTCTTTGTAAGAGTCCTTGGAAATAATAGTGACTAAAAATTCAATTTAGTCCTTAACAATGGTGATAAAAGAGTGTTGGTTCCTAGTTATACAACTTATACACTCATCCTTGCACACTTGGAGAAAATGACAAACAAAGATGAAAAGTTTTCTAGTATGTCATTGTATCTAGGGAAGGGTTTGGCATCTAGAATACACAAGACATAGAAATGACTGAGAGGCACCTACAAAGGGTATAGTTATCTCCTTAAATATTTTAGCTCTACTTGAAACAATGTGAGCGGACCTATGGGGTAGCTTTCTCACATGGAGAGATTATACAATTCAACATCCATGGTGATTTGACACAAGGGAACATAAATCTGACTAGAACACAACTAAAACTTACTCAGTCTACTAGAGAAGGATTGTCACATGGAATGAGAAAATGCTCTAGGATAGATACAAGCTACTAAAGATAGATATAAGAGTTCTTACAACCTTCATCCTAAATGATTATCAACATTAAGGTTGAATGAAAGATTGTAATGCTAATCTTTAAAACATAAACTACAAACACATTTTAAGTATGCAATATTTATGCATCTACATGTAAGTAACACTTATGATATGCAAAAAGGATTGTATCATTTATAGGGTAGGATAGGGTAGGATAGTTTTATAATAATAAAGAGGAAGGGCATGTGGTATGCTAGTATTTATTCAAACATCAGGGATTTTTTCAATATACATGACATTACTTATTGCAAAGATGTAAGAAAATTGAAATGTAAGCCATGGAAACTACAAGGAGAAATTTGCATCTATTGGTGCCAATAGAATGAAAATGCCCAAATGATCCATAAAACCATAGATCATACACTAAAAATAAAGTCTTAAATACTTTTTTTACTAAATTCATGAACCTAGGGTACCCTTAAAAGGTATTCAACAACACCATTCCAAATATAACTATAGAAAGAGATTTATGACCCAGGCACATGCTCAAAATGACAATCAACAATGAACACAAAACCAAATATCCAATAAACATAACTTGTAAAACACATTATTACATTTTATTAAAAAGATACAATAAAAATACACAAGTATTTTCCCTTAACTTGAAATAAAATCTTACATACACTAATGTTTTAAAATGCTACCATGGGGACAAGCATGGTGGATTTGCCCTGTTTTAGATAGGAAGACATATATAGATGCTCTTAGATCTTGTTAATGATTGTATAATTGTAATCACCTTAGTAAAAGAGAAAAAATACAGACAATAATGATCCCAAAATTTGGAAGAGCCTATACTTAGGAAAAACAAATACCAACAACAACCCACACAATGACCAACACAATGGCCAACCAACCCCTTGTATAAAGGAGAAACCCTATATTTATACATTTTTTACCCATTTCAAATATTAAATTTCCAAATTCCCACCAAGATTATTTTATCCATAATAAATCCTTTATCATGGTTAGAATCTTCATGTATTTGTAAGGAAAATTATTATTGTAATTGCCTTTACAAGGAATGATGGAGATTTCCAATAGACTTTTGATTTTCTTGGATAGAAATGATCTCAAATGAGATGGAAGGATAATATTCATATTGAAGGTAAAACAAACCATTTTTATTTATTTGGAACTACCTAACGATGCCCTAGACCACTTCTTTGCATAACTAGAGCCTCCTAGACAACTGCCCTTACCTTTATGTATGCCATGGAATAATCGAGTCTTGCAATGATTTATTGGGAATATTATGGATCCATGGGTATTAAAATTATCTTATTTGGAGTGGCCCAACTTGGACATGAAAACCTACAATATACTTCTATGGAGGAGCCTGGATAAACAAAATAAATGAAAATACAACTTAGGTTATTTTCAAATTTTTTAATTTTTGGCTCCAACCTACATTTTCACATTTGGCCTTTAAATATTTACTTCATATTTTTTAATGAAAAAATTCATTATTTTCAACCTTTGACTTGTTTGGGTGAACCCTAGCCCTTCTCGTAAATTTGTAATTTTTCCAAGTCAATTTGCTATTAGTGGTGGAAGCTCCACTAATTTACTTGCATAAGGTTCTTAAATGAGACATGTATGCTTATGTGACATCACCATGTTAATATTTCAATTTAATTTAAATTTTATCATTTCCCATAGGACACATGACACCATGTCATTAGATTTAGATCCTTAAATAGTCCACCTAAGACTAGCATTGCTAGATCCTTGTTTCTATGATGAATGCAAGCATGCCACTTGGTAGTTATGTGGAATTTTAGTGTCCCCTCAACACTTAGATCCAATTAATATCCATTATTTTTCTATTAAGTCCCTTTTAGATCATGTCACTTGGATAATATGTGGGCTTTCCTATACCTTACATAGTCAATCTCTACCAAGTTAGCACCCTTTTACCACATGATAGTCTTGCATTCATTCTAGGATTTGTTGAAAAGTTCACTCTACCATGGCTTAAATTTGATTTCCATGCATTATTCATTTGACATCTATGTGACCTTATTTGATGGACACATGATATTCAAATTTAAGCCCCACTAGATAATCGTCGAGCTTAATTTTGATGTTCACATGCCTATTATTTGATGTCTACATGAACATCTTTGATGTCCATGTGAATGTATCTGATGGGAACATGACCATAAAATTTAAGCCCCAATAGATAATTACTATGGCTTAAACTTGATGTCCTTTTTCCCATCATTTGATGTTTACATGATCATCAATGATGTCCACATGATCATCAAAATTAAGCCCTAATGTATAATGTATGATATTAATTTTAACTTCCACACAACTGTAAATGATGTCTACATGGGCATCACATTACTTGGTCACTTTCTAAGAGTTTGACACTTCTTTGCATTTCTCTAGAGGTTCGTTGACTTTGTTAACCCCTGCATGTCATTGAATCATCAGGCAACCCATTAAGATGATGACGTTTGTCACTCTTTTAGGGATCTTAAAACCTTTGATATTTTAATGTTGCTTTACACAATGTTTGATAATTTTTCTTTGCACCAATACATATCATTTGATCATAGTCTACCAGTCTAACCATGATTAGCTAAAATTGGATAAAGAAACTACTAAGTTGAATCTCAGGACATAAAAACTTAGCCTAAGGTTTTAGGGCATTTATAAATACAAAGGGGACCTAAGATTTTTATGTTAAGCATATAGCAAAGGGACTAATCTTTGCTTATACCATGTTAGTAAACAAAAGGTACCATGGGCATTAGCTAGACCACATAAATAAATAAAAGGGACTAGGCTATAGGACATAAAAGGGGACCCAATATGAATTTTTATATTAAGGTTTGGTCATGTTAATAAACATGACCAAACCTTAGTATAAAAATTAAACTAAATCCATGGCATTTTAAAAAATGTTCCCACTTAAATTTGATTTTTAAATCTATAGGTCCAAGCTAGGGAAATTAGAACAAGTGTTTTAAAATGCTTAGATGTGAACTCAACTCGACCTCTGATAGACGAATGAACACTTGAAAACTAGAATTGGGATAAAAACTTAGGCTTTCATACTTGACAAGGGATCAATTATTTTAGTGTAATTTTGGGCACTAATAGGTTATTTATTTAATAGATCTATAATAAATATTGGTAGTATTACATAATTGGTCAATATATCATACCCATTGCATTGATAAACTTACCTTGAAGAAAGTGAAGGAGGTGAAGAAGGAGCATTAGGAGTATTAATAGTGGGTTGGGAAGAAAAGGATGGTTGCCATCGTCTAGTTTAAACAACATGGAAATGGGAATCTAACATGAGTCTTGGATGAATACTTAGAATATATTAGTAAATATAATTTAGTTGAGAGTGAGGAGGAATCACAAAATATTTTTCACATGCTCTTTTGCATCTAGTTGTGATAGGAACCAATTCAGCTTGGATATTATAAGCAATAAGTATTCATAGTAGGAATGATCTTAGAAGATGGCTTGTCTTGAATGTTTCTAAAAGAAGTATAATCTTATTCATATCCAAGACCTCTTATTGAAATATTAGGTAAAAAAATTATGCATTATTCCCCAAAAATGGTGATAAAACTCTCTTTTATTAATGGTAATCTTTTTGGAAGATTATTATAGGATGTAACATTACAACAAAAATAATGGAAAAGTCCTTGAGAGTCTAGATTATATATATTATCCTCTTTATTTGATTTATATTTTATACATTATTAAACATAATGAATAGCATACTAAAATTAAATATAAAAAAAAGCAATGAATTTCATAATCCTACAGAACATATGAGAGAAAATTTCATGTATTGAACCCATTATGAATTGATAGATATAATGATTATAAATATAATGCAATAAAAAATCAAGGTATGAAGGTTGATCTAGGCAAGGGTTTGAATGATTGTATGGGCTCTCAAATACACTTGGTTTTTAATAGAATAGTGGTGGCTCAATGTTTTAGAGTACTAACTATAGAGGAAAAATCATTCTTATAGCCCAATATCTTATCTATAAGGGTATAGTGAGAGTAATTTATCCAAGTGATAAACTACTCTCAGTTACACCACAAATAAAATGGCTAAAATAGGCTTATTATGGTATAAACAAGGGACCCAAGGTATTTCTAATTTAATATGAGGTACGAGAAAACTAGAATCTATGTTTAGTGTTATTTAATGGATTGAGTATTGGGATAGTACCCCTCACACCATGGTGTTAGTAAAATACATCACTACTTAGCTCATAATAATAGTCACTAAGTAGTTTTAAAACTATCAAAAAACAATCTATAAAAATAATCAAAAATAAAAGAGAAAATAAAATCAAAATAATTTTTTGTATATAGATTAAAAAAATTCAACCTAGGATTGAAATAAAATGCTTCAGTCTCAGATGTTACCCAAGGTGACAAGACAATTTATTCAATGTTAAAATAAATCTAAGGTTAAAGAAGATTAACTTTTGGTAGGTTAAAATTTATTTTATTTTAGTGATAAGATTTCACAAAAAAATGTCTGAAATCTTAGGACAAAAATCAAGCAAACAATGTGTAATGTTCAAATAAAATGATCAGTTCACTAGAATGTTTAATGTGTTTATTTTCATTTAAAAATTAAATGTCACAAATAAATAAAATGTTTAAAATTGATTTATGTTATGGAATATACATGGTCTAAATGTAAAATTTAGTAATTTACAGAATTGGAAATGAACTATAAATAGTAAATTGACAAGTAGATATGTAAACCTATTTCAAACTGAATTTATGTTGACTATGTAGATAGATTGTTGATGAAAATTGACTATAGAAACCCTTAAATGGTGTTGTTTAGTGTTATATAATGGCTTAAGTATTGGGGCAGTACCCCTCACACCATGGTGTCAGTAAAATATATTACTACTTAGCTCATAACAATAGTCACTAAGTAGTTTTAAAACTATCAAAAAATAATTTTTAAAAATAATCAAAAAACAAATAAAAAATAAAGAGATAATAAAATCAAAATATTTGTTTGTATATAGATCAAAAAAATTCAATCGAGGGTTGAAATAAAATTCTTTAGTCTCAGATGTTACCCAAGGTGACAAGATAATTTCTTTAATGTCAAAATAAATCTCAGGTTAAAGAAGATTGACTTTTGGTAGGTTAAAGTTTATTTTATTTTAGTGATAGGATTTCACAAAAAATTGTATGAAATCCTAGGACTAAAATCAAGCAAGAAATGTGTAATTTTCAAATAAAATGATGAGTTCACTAGAATGTTTAATGTGTTTATTTTCATTTAATAATTAAATGTTACAAATAAATAAACTGCTAAAATTTGATTTAGGTTATGGAATATACATGGTCTAAATATAAAATTTAGCAATTTACAGAATTTGAAATGAACTATAAATAGTATATTGACAAGTAGATATGTAAAACTATTTCAAACTAAATTTATGTTAACTATGTAGATAGATTGTTGATAGAAATTGACTATAGAAACCCATCAATGGGGTTATTTAGTGTTATATAATGGCTTGAGTATTGGGATAGTACCCCTCACACCATGGCATCAATAAAATACATCACTACTTAGTTCGTAATAATAGTCATTAATTAGTTTTAAAACTATCAAATAACAATTTTGAAAAATAATCAAAAAGCAAATAGAAGACAAAGAGATAATAAAATCAAAATATTTTTTTGTATATAGATAAAAAAAAATCAACTAAGGGTTGAAATAAAATTCTTCAGTCTCAGATGTTACCCAAGGTGACAAGACAATTTCTTCAGTGTCAAAATAAATCTCAGGTTAAAGAAGATTGACTTTTGGTAGGTTAAAGTTTATTTTATTTTAGTGATAGGTTTTCACAAAAAATTGTATGAAATCTTGGACCAAAATCAAGCAAGTAATCTGCAATGTTTAAATAAAATGATGAGTTCACCAGAATGTTTAATGTGTTTATTTTCATTTAATAATTAAATGTTACATATAAATAAACTACTAAAAATTGATTTAGGTTATGGAATATACATGGTCTACATATAAAATTTAGTAATTTATAGAATTTGAAATGAACTATAAATAGTACATTGACAAGTAGATATGTAAAACTATTTCAAACTGAATTTGTGTTAACTATGTAGATATATTGTTGATAAAAATTAACTATAGAAACCCCTCAATGGTGTTACATCTAAAATAAAAATTTCAAATTGAACTAGGAAAAGGATACACTAGGAGTATAGGGTCCCACTACAACCTTATATTTTTATTATGGCCACATCCTAGTTGACTATGTGATTGATCTTTCTGTGGGAGCACTTTAGGTTATATATGATGACTTTTTGATTGACTATGTGTTCATATTTTCTATGTGGAAGACCTAAAAAATAAAAAACCTAGCTTAAACATAGTAAAAAAAATAGATATCAAATTAAAATGGGTAAATAAGGCATGGGTAATAACTAATATATCATAAAAAAACCTTACATAATTTGAGTGCTACCTGCATAGCTCAAAAGGGCCTCACGTCGATGTAACTCCCCCTCATAGAGTGATTGTGAAAATATTGATATTTTCTATATGAATATAGTTATATAGAATAAATTTAGTTGATTTAAAATGAGTTCCCTTGAACTGAAATAAAATGACTTCAAAATTATCTTATGGCTATTAGAATAAAGCAAAATTAGAATTGGAAAGAATAGTAATCTTTTACTCAATGTGTAGTAGATTTTCCAAGTGATTGCTAGATGATGTTTTGAGAGGCCTTGATGTGATTATATAGAATAATGTTTGGAATATTTTAGTTGATTAAACTTGATAAAAATGTGGGAAGGATAATACAAAATTTCTTAAATTTAAAAATTTATCATTAGAGTGCATGGGGAAAGGCCACACTAATGGACAAAGATGCATTCCTGGCCCTATCTATTTAGTATGGTTTTGTCCCAAAAGGACAGATAATATTAAAATATATTTGACATGAGTTTTTAAGATAAATAGGGATTTATGATTGATGTTTCAAGTATTTTCAAGGTATTAAATGGAATAGTAAATGCTTTTGTAGAGATTTCAAGTTAACGGAATAGAGAATAGACCAAGCAGGGTAAAGATGTCAATATTAAACATTGGAAAACACTTAATGATAAAATTTGAGTGTCTAAACCATATAATTAGTGCATTTTCATCCAATAAATAAAATTTAAAAGTAAATCATATTATTTTAATTTTAAACATTCAATTAATTTTTCCTTTGCATGCATTTCACATTTAAAAATGCATACAATTTAAATTTTAGTCAGTTAAATGCTAACATTTAATTAGTTTACATTTGAATTCATAAGAACTTTGAAAAGGAAAGAAAAATAAATTTATTGTTTTGTTTCAGCATTGCATTATTTTAAAATGTTAGTCTAGATTTTATTTCTATCATGTTCAAATTATCCATTTATTTTCATATCAAAACACTCAAGTTTTTCATTGGTATATTTTATTTCATAAAACATCATTTCATAAAACACTATAAATACCATTCACATAAACATTTAAAAAATCAAAACTAGTTTGTATCTTTAACACAATCTAACATACTTATTCCAACATCCTTGGATGACAGTCTCAGAACAAATGCATCCATATAATATAGGATAATTTCCATGCATAGCCACTCTCATTCCAACACAAAACATCCAAAGTGACATGGACTTTGATCTTTGGCTTAAATTATTTTATTCAATCCCCCTCCCAAACTTGATAATTAGTTAGCTTAAGGATTTATATAAGCAAACCATACTATAATAAGCACAACTAGCCATTAGATCTATCTATTATCTTACCAACAAGAAAACCTCTAAATTTGATTTCACACTTCATCGTTAGGTTTAGCCTCATCCAATTTTTTCTCTTTATAGATGATATGAGATCAAATCGATCGATTCAATCAAATATTATGAGTTTTAGATTAAGGTAAAAATAGGTTTTGAAGGGGCCCCAAAACCCTTTAACAGGAACAAAAAAGATAAAGCATTACCATGCTCTAGGAAAAGCCATCCTTAAACCTACTAAAAAGTAGCAACAAAAATAGGTTATACAAGGATAACCTCAAAAAACCATTAGAAAATCAACCCCCTATTATCCCGCAAGATGCTCTAATATCTATTTTTAGGGGTAAAATCCAGAATAGTTTCCTGTCTGCCATCAGCAATATTCTGCATACTTTCTAGCTCTCTAGTTTTCCTTATGGGTCTTCTTTCGGGTTTGTCAGGAGAGCCAATATCTGGTTTCACCTTACGATGCTGTTCATCTCTTTTTCCAAGTTTATCCCGAGCAGAAACAAGTTGTTTCACCTTTGTTTGTTGGTCTTTTTTACTGCTTCTAGTTTCTACTCCCTTAGTATTCATGTTTTTTCCACCCCTTTTTCTTTGGTTCTCCTGAAGCTCCTCTAAGGGGATATCATTATCAGCTTGAATCTCCCTAGACTGAGAAAGGAGAATATCTCCCTCTTCTGAATTATTTACATCTTCAACCAAGATTTCTCCTTCTTCTAGTACACTTTTGTCATCAGCATCTCCCCATCGCTCTTCTATTCTTTGATAGCAAACGATTTGTCTTGATAAATCCATCAAATCTTCTATTCTATGTTCAGGAATTTTGATATCTGTTTGCAGCCCATCTCCTTCTTTTTCTAAATTTTCTTTCTCAACAGAAAACTCTTTATACACCTCAATTTGTGGATCTTTGGGTTCTTCACAAGAAGGATCTTTATCCGCCTCTTCATCTAAATCTTTAGGATCTTCACTATTCTTTTGTTCTTGTCTATGATCTTCCTTTAGTTTCCATTCTTTCTTATGCTGAATTTTTCTCCCATCCAAAACACCACTCAAAAGATTTTTGTTTTTAGATGGACAGTTTTTAATGAAGTGCCCCTGTTTCTTACAAGCATAGAAAGAATTAGGCAAATATTCAAAAAAAATCCCTTGAGTTTTTTTGCCCAGCTTGGATATTATATCCACTTTTTCTGGGATGTGATTCAAATCTGCCACTTTGACATAAAGTCTGGCACTTTGAAGTTTGGATCTGGAAGTCGTAGCTTTATCCACTGCCACAAGTTCACCAAAAGAACTGGCAATACCTTTAAAGATTTCTTCATGCCAAAAATCTAAAGGGAGTCCAGGAAGTCTAACCCAAATGGGAGTGGTTAGGAAAAAAGAATCTGATAGATCCATGTTGGGCTCCCATTTTTTGATAGTAAGAGAACATTTACCAAAAGACCACGGTCCTCCACCCAGAACCATATTCATGTCTTCCTTACAATTGAAAATAAATGAGAAGAAGCCATTCAAAATTGGTGCCATTTCTACCTCTCCCCTAATTACCCATTTCCTTTTAACCATTTTTTTAAGAGATTCCAGATCTGGTCTTACTCCTAAAAATTTACCCACTAGGGTGAAATCCATGGAACACATAGAGAAATCTATTAAAGGGTCTAGAATGAAGACTTGAAACTCACCTTTCTCCCAACAAGATTTAGCAGTCACCGGTGGGAAAATAGATTTTCCATTGGGTTTCTTGCCAAACAGAGATGACCACTTCTTTTGCTCTGCATTCTCTATCTTCAGCACTTCTAAAGAATTTTCCTTATTAAACTGCACATTATCTTTCTCCTTTTCATACTCCTACTCCAACATAGCAGGAGTAGAATCCAGATGGGAGACACAAATCCCACTAAAAGGATTAGAACCACTTGAAAGTTTTCCATTATTTCCAATAGCAGCACATTCTGCCCCCAAAATTTTTCTTGCACCTCCTGCTGTCCCTCCAGGGTCTGTACCTACTGCCTGGTTCTCCACACGTAGTTTTTATCTCACCTTCAAACCTGTGCTCTCCACATCTGATGGGGTGCCCTCAGTCTGCCGCCCAAAAAATTCAAATTTTGGGCACACTTCCAGTGCACCCAACGCATCCCGCCTATACATAGTCCTTTGTTTATTACCTTATAGTTTGTTAGTATATGATACTTTGAAAATATTATGAGTTATTTGACTTGATTTCTACCCATTGAAAGAGAGAAATATTGATTAATAATTATGTTACTTATTTTTATTGGAGTCAAGTATTAAAGGGCCATTATTGGTAACCAATTTTCTACCCTAAACAAACATTATTAAGTAACTAGACAATATTGGTATAGACAAACTTGCCCATTGACACAAATAGTTCATAATCCTAAAAGGGTTGCTCAGTCAATTAAATAATCTCTTCCCATTCAAAAATATCATTCTCATTAATATTTTTAGTGAGATCACTAGTTCACATTGATCCCATTCTCTCTTTAGTTGTCTCAACATGACCCTAGGAAGTCATATACACATGATTGGCATGTCATTTTTATGCAAGCATGTACATATCTTTATCCTTTTATGTTATCATTATATTTCATTTCAATACTATAATAAAAGAGGAGCATATGTAAACACTAGATTTTGGTATTAGATAATTGGAAATGTTAGGTTTGACCTACCTACACTTTACATGGCCTGTGCATATGCATATGGCACTTATTTTCCATTCTCTCACATCTACATGCTTTATATGGGTCTGACCTTCTTGATTTGCTATCAATCACCTACATGAATTCCCTTGTATATGTATAACTTATTCAAAATAATATTTATATATCTTTTTATCATCAAATCAATATTCTTGCCTTCTATACAAATATGTAAGACTCAAATTGTTCTATAGTTCTAAACTCATTCAAACTTGATGGGCTTATCCCACACCAAGTAATTTTTAATTTTCAATTAAAAAAATCCTGTGGGTTAGCTCATATTTTTTTTCAAATTGATGGTGTGATAAATTATGCATATATTCTGATATAAATACATAATAGGTCTAATCGTATTCCTATATATAAATTATCCAACAAACCTATCTTACACATTTATACATTTAAAGGGACTACCCTATTCTTTCCAATTCAACCATCAATCGCAAGGAGTATATCTTAGCCAAGTTTGAATCACCTCAAAGACATCAAGGTTATCATTTTCCAAGTATTGAAATATAGATCATAGGTTGAATTCATTAAAGGATAACTACTTCACACATACACCTAACGTGGATAAATGCATGTGGTTTGACTTACCTCTTCAAAATATTGGATATATAAGCAATGCTTAGCCATTCATCAGGGAGTGGTGTGGTCAGCTTAACCCACCTTATTTCCCCTTTTATAGATAAAAAATTAATATCAAAAATGGACCCAGGGTTTCAAATATATGGATACAATTTTATATAATTATATGCACAAATAAGTATTAAATATCTCATAAAGATATGTCATATAAGAAGACATACTAGCTTATGCATAAACTAAAAATAAAAACTCTCTTAAACATTAGGTTTCAAATGATAACATTTGTTATTAGCATCTAAAGTTGGATGATTTTATCCAGGAACATTTAGATACCCATTTCTTGATCTGAGTGTCTGATAGTCCATTTTACAATCACTATTATCATTTGAATTCAGTCTTAGACCTCCACATTACAATAAAATTCTAAGTATCTTATTCCCTTAAGGTTTTTATTTTTATAATAAGTGAAATTATTGAATTATATTCTATTTTTTACATTTAAATTCATGTTTATTACTATAAATCACATTATTTGAATTATTTCAAAGTTATACCTGATTATAACACACTTAAATAAAAAATAAGCTAAAATACTTGATTATAAAAAATCTAAACTATTTTACAATGCCACACCAGCTCTTAAAGTTGTGTTCCCATGCATAAGGAACTTTACTATATATTAAAATGTATAAACTTTACCATGTGTAAGCAACATTAAATACACCCATTTTACTTGGAAGAATTATGCCTTTATTAGGCACCTACTTTGTAATGCCCAATATAAGGGGGTTCTAAATCCACAAAATAATAATCCAAGTGATCCACCTATAACACTCCTCAATAAATCCATGTTAGATAACCACCAATAAATTTCCATCACTTATTCACTATAATAAATGTAATTAGACAAATTCCTAAAATGCCTTAAGATAACCTTCATTTCTTAACATGTTACATAGTTCCTTATAACACCTTATTATGACTCAGAAATTATGATCCACTATGAAACCTTCCATAGTGTAATGAAACTATGTAGAGATCCTTATGAAAATATACCATAATTACCACATGCTAAAAATACTATGTAATTATCATAAGTAAGCTCAAAGTAATCTTGAATAACCATCTCTGCTCATGCAATCTATCTATAGATAGTGTTTTTGCATACTCCTTATGTAACATTTATATTGTGCATAATTTCCATTGGGTATATCCATGTAAAGTTGAGACATTTCCTAAAAATATCCCACTTGGTTAATAATTTTCATAAGGGAGCATGCATTAATCCTTTATTAACTCTAGATGGCCAAGTCCATTTCCTTCTTTCACTAAAAAAACTTATCAATACTTATTTCCTTAGTTAATGAATCCATAATGTTTTCCTTTGTGCCCACTTTCTCTACATGTATCTTTTTCTCTTACATAATTTCTCTTACAAAGTGGTATTTCACATCAATGTACTTTTTTGAGAATGATACTAAGGGTTATTTTCCAAAAAAAATTAACTTTAACTATTGTAATATATCCTTACATATTTTTTTTTGAGCCCAACCATAGAACATAATCTTTTAAGTCACACCACTTTATTTCTAAAATGAGTCACTATAATATATTCAACTTTGGTGGTAGATATTGTAACACTATCCTACCATTTTATTATCTAAATTATAGCTCCACCAAACAAGTTGAATACATATACACTAGTATAACTATAGAAATCAATATCTCTATCCCAATCATAATCCATAAATACTTATAGATTCAAATTTTTTATTTCACTAGGCCTAACCTAATATAAAATAACATAATCAAAAGTTCCATCCAAATATATAAATATCTTCATCACCACCACCTAATGATCCTTTCCTAGATTTTGCATGAATCTACTGACTACTCCCATTTCTTTTTCAAATTTAGGTTATGTACATATCATTGCATAGTAACCTAAATCATGTCCTCCAACTCCTCATGTGTCTTTGGATATTATGTATATGATAACTTCTAACCAATTTGGAAATTGTGTTTCAAAAAATTTATAGTAAAGCAACCTAAACCTTTCCAATACCATTTCAACATACTTATTTTGTTCACATGGTCCAATTTGATTTCCATTCCCAAGATGAATCTTTCAGCACTGAGATATTTCATGTCAAACTAGGTAGAAAGTTGAGTCTTCACCTACTTGATTATGCACTTATCAGTTTTATCAGTAGTGTGTCATCCACATAGAGATAACAAATTTATCAGCCTATTCCTTATAGAAAATAAAATGATCACTAGTGTTGCATGTACACCCAATTTTAACCACATAACTACCAAATTTATTATTCCACATTATTGGTTATTTATTGAAGCCATATAATCACTTATTTATCCCATAGACCAATTCATCTTTACATTCTATATTGATGTTTATAGTTGCAACATGTAGATTTATTATTCAATCTCTCCATACATAAATTATATCCTAACATACATTTGATATATCTCAAGATAAAACATATCATAAATAGCTAAAATAACTTATACCTATGATAATTCATTTATTACCAAGTGAGATTTATACTACTCCAATTTCCCTTGTGCATTTTTCTTCTTATTAAAAACCAACTTGTAACCCATAAGTTCTCATTTAGGAGGTGAATTTACCAAGTACCAAGTATAATTTTTGTCTAGAGACTCCATTTCCTCCTTATGGCATTATTTCAATAATTTATTTCTATGCAACCAAGATCTTCCTTCATTGTCTTAGGGTTTTCACCATTAGTCATTGATAATAGGAACGCAAAATGAAAATATGGTGTTTTATAACTTTCATGTATTTTTTACACTCATTATTATTTCCTTAGAGTATGATTCACATGATATTTCTTATTTTGACTCTTGTAACTATTCATCTATCACTCTAGACTCTGATATAGGCTCTTCAGAATCTACAATAACCTACACCTTTTCTATTTCTTCCTTCAACTAATTTTTTGTTCTTATTGAGTAGAAACATTACACACCTCCATGAAGACTATATTTTGGTTGTATACTACCTTATTTTATTATAATTATAAATATGTTACCTTTTTACACCACTTTAAAATCCAATAAATATGTACTTTGTTGACTTAAATTTAAGTTTTAGTAATTTTTCCTTTAGAATGTGAGAGTAGGATTTGAAACCAAAAAAATTCAAGTGTCACAAGAATGGATTATTATAATTCTACACTTATTATAAATTCTTTTCATCTAGTGTTGTTTTTGGTGATCTATAAATAAGATAACAAGTAGTAGATAGTGCTTCAGCCCAAGACTTATGCTCCAAGGGCACACAACACATCATACTTCGGTATTTATCCATCAACATATTATTCATCCACTCTAAAAATCCATTATATTATGATGTTTATGGAGTTATATTTTTCCTTATAATACCATTTTATCTAAAAAATTCATCAAACCCATTGGAGAAATACTCACCCCCATTTTTAGTGGGTAGTACTTTGATTTTCTTCTTCATCTAGTTCTCCATAAGGGCTTTGAATTTATTGAGAGATTTATATTTATTAAGGATGAAGTATATCCAAGTCTTGATATAATATTCATATATGAAAAACACATAGAAGATAGGCATGTTTAGTAATGGGACACCTACTAGTCCTAAAACATCACTATGTATCACCAATAATATTCCACTTTCTTGTTCAACATTTGTATGTAATTTCACCTGAATCTACTTGTTATAGATGTAATGTTTGAAAAATTTTAATTTCAAGGGATAATTATCCATACCTTTTACCACATATATTGTATATAATATACATATACCTTTTTCACCAACATATCCTAGCCTCTAATTCTAGAGCATTATCTTATCCACCAAAAGCAATACAAAGTTCTTTCATTATTTTCCTTATAATCAAAAAAAATATTACATATTATACTTATCAAATTCATATCAATATTGAATAGAGTACTGATTCACATGCCTCTTTCCAACACCATGGATTTGGGCACCATTTTCACCCATCCTTATTTAAAAATAGCTAGACACTAGCATCATTAAGTTTACTCATAAAGATCAGATTCCTCACATGGTCAAGAATATTCAAAACACTTGGGAGATACTTGATCCTCCCATCTATAAACTTTAGCTTCACCCTTTATCTACCCAAAACATTGTAGGTTTAGTTGTCTTCTAGAAACACATCGCTACCATCATATTATTCATATTTATAGAACCACTCCCTCATGATTTATATGATAGAAGGCTCCAAACTGAATTAACAATACATAATTGTATGCATGAGAGCTTGATGTTATGATATATAAATCTCTATCTCCATCACTATAGACCTTCTCACATAAGGATTGTGTAGCTCTGAATGATTTGTCCTTTTTCACCTTTATTGATTTATATCCCTTCTTGAAATTCCATATCTTTTTATAGTTCCATTACTTATTCAAAGATCTATTTAGAGCCTTACATCTACCTATATAATTCAAGAAATTATCCCAAGTCTTCCACTTTCCTCTTTCTTGAAATTGATCTTTCATAAGAGGAAATCATTCATATAATATCTTTCCATATACTTGTGCCCCATATCCTATGATAATAGTGTTACAACTACATATTCCTCTTTTAGCTCCAATTTAGTACTAGTTATTTCCATCACTATATTATCCCATGAGTTTGACAAAGATAAAAATGGTGTGATACACATTTATTCATCATCCATTTTGACATCCATGGAAAAAAACTAACTTAAAATATCATTTAATGTGTTCATGTGTTTTGGAACCAAGTCAATATCATTAATTCATAACGAATACAAATTTTTCAAATAAATAGTTTTTTTTAACCAATGACTTGGCCTGGTACAACATACCAAAATTATCATAAATAAGCTTTGTATTCTTTTCAATTGAAAAATTTAGTAGCACTAAATCTAAAAAAACATAATTTGATAGTGCTTCAATATTTCCTATCAACCTTTTCCCATTATTTTAGTTTTTCTTGTGGGTGTTGTGTCTGCTACATCAATCCATTGATATTTAATTTCCAAGATATCTTCCATATTGAGTTTCCATAACTCAAAATGTTGACCATAAATTTAAATATCTATACTAGTGATTCTAGTGATTTTATTTTCACTAGATTCTTCTACAAAAGTACCACTTCAATAAAGTTGTTTATCACAAATTATTCAAACTTATACAAAGCTTATAACTGAGCCTTGACACCAAATTTTTAAAATAACCTTATGTACAATAAACTAATACATAGGATAAATATGATATGAAAACCTTACACATACAAATATAAATACAAGAACATAGATACACATGATTTCACTTGGTAAAACCCTTTTTGTTAAAAAACCCATCACATAAACCTTCTTGATTATAATAAAAATTGAACTATTTTATCAATGTTAAACCAAGTCACAAGTTTTTTTTTTCCTTTCATACATCACTTTATTATATATTAAAATTCACACACTTGATCATGTGTATTCAACATTCAACACCCATATTCCTTAGAAGAATTATAACTTTATTTGGTAATGACCACATATCAAGGAAATATATATTCACTAACTACTAATTCAATCAATCAATGTGTAACACTCCTCAATAACTTTGTGTCATATTTTCACCAAACATTACTAACACTTAATCAATTTGATATATGCAATATGAAAAGTGCCTGAAATGTCTTAATATAATTATTTTTTATTTATAAAATTTATTATGACTCAACTACTACACTCCAATTTATAATCTTATATAGTGAAATGAAATTGTGTATATACCCTTGTACATTTATACCATCAATGCTACACATTAATAATATTTTTAAACTATCATAAGAATTTTTCACACAAACCTATTCAACAATATATGATTACATAATCAACCTAAACTTAGTGCTTAAAAAAACTCATATTGTAACATCTACCCTATACACAATTACCATTGGTAAAATCCATGCAAAGTTGAGACATTTCCCAAAAAATAAAAATCATAAGATAAAGGAAGAAGATCAAGGATCTCAAGACTCAAAAACATAGATAAGAAAAAACCAAAAGAATATAAACAACACCTAGCCATATAAATATGAAAATAAATCCAAAAACACACGAGAATCACCAATAATAATTTGATATGAACCAATGATCCATGTGTAAAGACACGATAATGACATTGTAATTAAAAGGATTCCACCAAAATTAGGTGTCTACAAAAACATAATATATTTCCATCATAATTATTATCATAATAATTATAAGTGTAATTATTTTAATCATAAAAATTAATCTATTATCCATTGTACCTCCTTGTAAAGTATCACACTCTCTTATCTAAATATTGTCTTGAAAGACTAGATCATTTGAGGGTGTTTTTTATATATAGGTGAATAGGTTTTTATAAAATATCTTTAGTAGGTAGTGTTGTCACTTTTATTTTGACCCTTTGAGGAGAGGTCTCATCTCTCCTCATACAAGTGACATATTTAAAACACCTTTATGCTTTTAGGTAGCCTATGAATGAGATGAATCTCTAGATAGGGATAGTTCCCTTCATGTACCACTTTGGATCACTACTACACATAAAATTTGGGGCGAAAAAAGGGAGAGATAAAAATAAAATCAAACTATCCTAAGGGAGGTGATACACTAAATAATTTGATGACTTCCAACCAGCTACATGTTACACATGAAACCAAGAGACTAACCAAACATACACTTCTTCAATCTACATCTTCTCACATCAATATTACATTATGAGGTTATGGATGAATTTTTAGGCTAGGAGGACTATACAAGAGGCCTTTAATGTCACTAGTGAATAGAATAACTCACTCAACCTTGACACCTCCTAGAACATTTCACATGCCCTATAAGAAGAAACTACAAATATGTGAGAGAATGAGACAACATGTTAAGGAATCCATAGTCTTCACTAAGTAAGATAAAAAATTAAAGTAAAAAAACTATGAATAATTATGGAAGAGGTGAAAATAAGTAGTATTATAGATCAAATGTTATGAAAATAATTTGGGCTTCATCATACTTAGGTGGAGCATAAGTTACAAAAGACAAAATGGCTAGTTCTTATAGAATGTGAGAGAGAGGAGAAGAAAGATTTAAAAAGGTCACAATGAAACTTGTAATTATATTATAATGAGTTATTTGTGAATTTTAATATATTTTTTAATGTACCATTCAAGGTCAAGAAGTACAAGTGTCCATACAAGGCATAAAACTCATGAAAAGTGGCATGAAACTCCTTGTTTTGGATCAAAAAACTACCTTCATCATCCAAATCTATTTGAACATACAAAAAATAAATAGGGATATTTATGATGATTAGAATTATAGGTAATTATTTTATACATGCCTCTCCATTCATTTGTGTATTCCTAGTCATTTGGCATCATTTCGAAATGAACTATCACCATCTACAGTCTAAAAAACTCTTCTTTCATGCACCCTACACACTTGGCCTCCAAAAAGGAATTATTTTTCCATAAAAATACATGGTATTGAGTTAATTACATGTTAAAATACCCTCCATGTCCTTATAGGCATCAATAATTCCTTAAAATTAGCTCACTTAAAGTTTTCCACCCTTCTCACGAGCTTGGTCACTATGCCAATTTTGACTGGCTAAGATGAAGTAGTTGGTTTAGGAAATTAAGAGTTGTTAAAAGGAATTAAATTTAAATTATTAGTTATATTAAGTATTAATATTCACTTACATGTGATTTAAATCTCTTGAAATCTTATAGAACCTACAAAACACACAAAAAGGTCAAGAAAACCCTATTTTATACCTCATCCATACAATATAAAAGCATGGGGAGGAACCCGAGAGAGTATTTTGAAATTTAAAATTACTTTTATGGGGAAAATATTTCATTAGAGAAGATATCTAACTCAATTTCCTTCATCGGGTCTTAACTAAAGGTTTACAAGCGTTTTAGCCTATTTTGACCTCTTAGGCTTTATTCATAAATATTGGGCATTGTAATTTCAAAAAAAATTCCTTAAAAATGATATTAAATACCCCTTATAATGCTTATAAACTTATTGTATCTCCATGCAAGGCATAAAAATAGATATGAGCCTCCAAACCTCTCCTATCAAGCTCTTTTCTCTAATTTGCACAAGCCTAAGTTGGTTTTGAGTCTAAAAATGGATTCCTTTGCACCTTATCTAAATTTTTTAGGTTTTTACACATCTGAATTTACCCTAAAATCATGTTAAAATCCATTATAACGTCCTCCTAATGTTATAATTGAGGATGACTTCTCATTTGAACACTAGGCTTGATCCTTATCTAATAGCTTGTCTACACCCTAAAGCTCAAAATGACTTTTGATGGTTTTCCATACATCCAAATAGTTCAAAATCATATTATATAACCATATTAATATGTTACTACTATTTATAAAGTTTACCCAAGGCTGGAAAATAAGTGGACTCCCTATTTGGCTTATAGGCCTAGCCATGTCTAGTAGGCCCGCCTGCAAGTTTGAGGGTTTAGAGCACCTTGTTAGGATTTATATTGATGTGATATTTTTCCATGATTTAATTAGGTTTTTTTAAAATCCACATAATTTTTTAAAATTTCCTATCAAATTCTAAATATCCCTTTTTAATCATTTCCTAAAACCTGCTAGTTTTGACATAAAGGGAAGTACCCTCTATCTGAGATAAAATAGAGAGTAATTCTCTAATTTTATTTTTAAAAAAATGAAATTTTTAGAGGATTATATAGGTTTTTAATTACATATATAAATTTAAAATCCTTTTTCAAACCATTTTACCCTAAAAAATATTTGAAAACCAAGATAGATCATGCAAAGGTGGACTATGTGTAGGCCTTTCCCAAGTGGACTATATTTTACATTATGGAGTGTTTTATCTACATTATTTACAATGTGAGAGTTCCATGAGACTATTATGATAATTATTAAGTAATTTAAAAATCAATTTATCACCTTACACTTCTACCTACCTTCTCATACATATTATCTAGCCAAGATTGAATGTATCTCTAACTATGTTTGTTCCAAGGTAGCATACTTGTAGGTGGAATTATGTGGTTTGACATAAAATACATTGTACACAACCTAATATAATTCCATTAGTTTCATTTTTTTTTAGTACTCACTTGGAATCATTTATATGAATTTATCCTCATTAAGAAGCCCAAACTTTGCTCTCTACCCCTCATAGCCAACCACTGTTGACTGTGTGGGGTCTTATAGGTGAAAATATATGACCTTGGCCTTTATTTCATGATTTATTTCCTCCTTGAATATTGAAAACAAACTATCCTTTTTATCATACTTGAATTCACCTTAAATATTCTAAAACATCACCAAGCCACCAATTTTAAGTCACCGTCTGTCTACCCAACTGTAGGTGCTTATTTTCCTATAGAGGGACACCTGTAGGTGTCGATGAAACTTGAAACACTACATATTAAAATAAAAATAATTATTTACACGTCCATTTGTACATAATTCCCTTAATTTTTCCATTATAAACATGAATGTATGTTTCCTTTATTCTTTAAGATGTTAAAAAGTCATTCAAAACTCAAAACTTGTAGATATTAATGCATGATTTTAGTGTCTTTGTAGGTAACTTTAGGCCTCTCAACTACTATATTACCCTATTAATTCTCCCCTAAATTTTTCATATATATTTTAATATGTATTTTATACTATTAAAACACATTTAGAAGATTTAAACCACTTGATAACCCTATTTTAAGATATCTATAAAAAGGCTTGGAACTCTATTTTCATATTTTAGGGACTAAATCCCTGAACTCAGTCATTTGACCTCTTGAAGGTTATCCATAGTTATAATTACAATATATAAAATATCATGGATTTATAATGGTATAAAACACATTAATAACTAAAAAAAAGTTCCATAACTTACTTCCACACTTCAAAATGACATTTCAGCTCTCTACTAACACCTATAGCTAGGTGGACATTTCCAAGGTACAAGTAGTAAGTGTGAAAATGGGAAGCTTGTATTATTTTGACCATTTATTAATTATATATACATATAAAAACCTAAAAATGTACTAATCTCACAATCAAAAACCTTCTTATCTCAAATGTTCCCTTTCATCAAGAAATTCTCCATTGGAGCACCTATAGGTGTGTTTTGGGTTGTATGTAGGTAGACAAGAACATTGGAAAGGATGTATGGATTATGAGAATGTAACATGACCTTTAAAAAATTTTAAGGTTCAATATGAATTCATTAATATTATTTAAAATTCAAACAATTCCAAATTACTTTTTTCAACATGAATGTAACTCTTGAGAACACCTGTAGGTGTGTGTCCATGGCTGATTGTGTGAAAAAGTTTAATATGACTGCCACAGTCCCTTTTCACACTCTTTTTAATATTTTACCTAATTTTTATTATTTATAAACACATTAAAACCTATTTATACTTATAATACAGCTCCATGAACATACTAAATAGGTTCTACACATGTGATTCAACATGGCTATAAGTGAGATAGGGCAAAGAGTCAACTGAGTATGACAATGGACTGTAAGTTTGATCCAAGCACAATGTAGTGAGATAAAAAATAAAGGGAGGTGATAAATATGGAATTAATATATGGTGATTAACCTATATACACCCTCTTAAACCATTATCAAAGCATGGGAGTTTTGAAAATGGTGAAAAATTGCCTATCATCCCAAATGAGACTAATCTACCAACTTGAGATGGTTTACTAACCAAAACACCATGAAAACTAAAAAAAAAATGGAAGGAATATAATAATATATCCAAAATCCTCTATATTAAACATCACCAATTGGTTTGTATGGACTTATCCAAATTATAAAAAAACCTATAGGGTGCAAAAATTAGCAAGAAAAAAAAACACAGCCAACTTGTAAAGGATGGTTCATAAAGCATGGTTGACAAATATTTAAAATATTGTTATGTAAATGTATATATATAATTTTAATAACACCTCCCAAAGTATTTTAACCTGGAACCTCTTCAACTGATTGTACCAAGCATGAACCTGTTGATCACTTCCACATGTCTAAAAGGGCAAAAAAGGAGCAAAATGTTCTGGGACATTTTTAGCACTTACAAGTAATTTAAAAAAACAATATTAGTTATATAAATATTAATAGATATTCCATGACCTTATACCACATTTCACCTTCTCCCATGGGATGTACAAGTGCCAAACTCCCCTTTTTCAGTTAGTTTCTTGAATTTTAGCTAGATAGCCTACAAGATTCTAATTAAACTAACATTCCTAACAAAGAATATAAACTATTTAATGATTTAAAAGAAAATAGGACACCCGGACACCTTGGTAACCATGTCACTTGCATTAATGACCCCTAAAAGCCTTGTAAATGACTCAAAATGACAAATTGACTAATATGACTAAGACTAAGGCTAGGATGACATTAAATGAGATAAAATAACTTATAATACACCCCATGACAAGATATAAGACCCAATAAAACATATAAAAGTCAAGGTTTTACCTATAGGGGCCCTAATTTTACCTATAAGGTCAAATTTGGTCAACAAATTAGTGACTCATAGGGGTAGTATGCCTACTATACTTAGTAGACCAGTAGCCTTATCAGTCCATTGGGCTTAGGGAATTATCTAAAGTTTGAGGTATAAAAAGAGGATTTGACAATAATATTTTGATCAAGACAAGACCAATGACTACCTCAACCATAGAAATCAAAAGACACACATAAAACACAAACAAACACACATGTGCTTTATGAGCACTTATGAAACACACACACCAAACTAAACAAATTAAATCAAACACTAACTAAAATGAAATTAAAACTCCCTCCTAGATCAAAGGTGAAGTTTTAAACCCTTCTTGATTCATTACATGAAGGAATGAATGATACATATAGTCTTTTGATCCTTGAAATTAAATCCTCCAACTTTTCCATGATGTTTGCCAACTTCATTGGCATAATGTTCAATGAGAACCAAGTAGTTCAAAATAAGTTGGCTATGTAAATTAATTCTTATTAAATAAAAATAGACTTAACTTTCTCATATGGATTCTCAATTACAACTTCTAATAGTGGTTCAATAAGGCATGCCTTCTTGATTTCCATAGCGCTCTCAATAAGATTGGGTTTCTTATCAGCTACAATTTCTTCTATCTCATCAAGGAGATTTGCATATTCTACCAAATCTTGGTCATTGTCCTCCATGGAAGACTCTTTATTCACCTTATCATGTACTTTACCCTCAACTTGTCAAAGCTCTTCAAGCTCTTGAAATAATTTCATTTATAAATACCAATCATCTTTGTCTTTTTTATCATCTAGAGCCACTACCTCTTAAATATTATCTTCTTGATGTATGAGGTCATCAATATAGTGTTCTTCAATCTCCAATGCATCTTAGGGTGATTCAAAATTAGGCCATGGTATTAGGTCATCTTTAATAAAAACAACTTCCACATTGGTCTCAAGAGAGTTTTCTAGGACCACAACCTCTTTGAGAATGAATTGAAATTATTTTTCAACATACTTGATATTATTATCCATATTTTTTTCATTAGATGTAGAGTCTTATTCAAGGGCTGTAATGTCTTCCATCTCCTTCTCCTTCTTAGTGATGCCAAGACTAGGCATCTTGAAATCATGTGACTTATCCCAATGAGGTTGCCAAGGAGGTATGTTTTCTTCAAATAAGAGTTTTGAATTCTTATCAATCAATTATTCCTCTTTAGGTTCCCATACCATAGGTCCATCAAGACAAAGGGTGATGGGGTGAGGACAAGATGAACTAGTTGGTGCACATCGAACTCAAAATTAGATTCAGAGTGAAGTGTAGGGGATTCTTTTGGAAGATCTTGAGGAATGGGAAGTAGAACTTGGGATAAAATGGCTTGGTTTTCTTCCTTCCATTTGATAATCACTTCATTTACATCTGATTTAGCTTGATCACTATTTTGAGGGAGGTTATGATCACTATTTTTAGGGAGGTTATATGGGGTGTTTTTAGGCATAGGATCTTCTTTTGGGTCTAAACCTTCCATCACACCTTAGCTCAATAATTTCATCCTTGACTCTAACTCTTCAATTTACTTGGCTAGGTTCTCTTGTAAAATTATTTCTTGAAGTTCATATCAATCTTCATGAGGATTAGGAGTACAGGAGGGCTGACATGGAACACTAGAAGTTTCTTGAGGAAGGGTGGGAGGAAATTGCATAGGATAAATCTATTTCTCAACTTCACACTCCTTATCAAGGATTATATCCTCTTTCTTTCCCCATTAATCCACTATCTTATTCTAGATTAATGCACTTTGAGGAGTGTATGAAGTGTTAAATAAACTTGGGTTTTCCTTAGGCTTGGATTCTCCACCTTATCTCCAACTTGGAATCTCATATCTAGAGTTCACTTCTTGAGGTGGGGATGTAATTGGAGAGGGAAATGAGGGATTATATTCCACTTAGTTTATTGATGACATATACTACTGTATATACATATTATCTAGCTCAATATATCTATCAAGATTTACTTCAAAAATGAGGTTTAACTTTTCAACTCTCCCTTCTAATGGATTAGGAAAAGGATGAATTTGATAAGCTTGATTGGGAATCATGTAGGACTAATAAAAATCTTGAGGAATTGGATATGAAGGATGATAGGTTTGGTGAGGTTGCTTCTCATGAATTTTTAGCCTATCTTCCAAATATTAAACTAGGCCACTCATATCTAACATCTCACTTATGAGCCTTTGATAATTATCTCTCTCAATAGGTGCCCACTCTATTTTGACCAACTCTAATTCATCTCTCACATGATGTATGAAATGACTAGGAATATATTGACCATGTCCCCTTAGTATGTCAATATCTAACATGTACTTCTCATAGCCCAAAAGTGTTTACTTAAAGGTTGGAATGGAATGAGTTGAGAAGTGACTAGTTTGACTAGGAGCAAGATATGGAGAAGGATGACTATAGGGATGATACACTTCATGACCAGGCTGATAGGTGTCATATTTGAGCTAGTAAGAATCATATTGAAATTGGTATGGATCATAACAAGGTTGATATGAAATGCTATAGTTTTGATATACCTCACCAACTTGTGTAAAATAGTACTCAACACCAAGGTCAGCCATGGAAATTCATTAGGAAGTAAGAACATAAGGAATAGTTATCAATAATCTTTAAAAGGAATACTTGGGTTGCTTGACTAACTTATGTAACTTTGGAGTTACCATTGATGCTTAGATAGATGCCTCTAAATGATGATTGTTGAAATAAAACACCAAAAATATTTCAAACTATTGAACTAAGAGTCCCACTAGGCATGCCAAAAAATATTTTCACTTGGATTTTAACCCTTTGAAGAGATGTCTTAGCTCTCCTCATCCAAGTGGCACAATTTAAACACATCTAGGCTTATGGGTAGCCTATGAATGAGATGAATATCTAGATAGGGTTAGCTCCCTTGATGTACCAATTTGGATCATTACTACACCTAAAACTTATGGAGTGGTAAGGGAGAGATAAAATTGAAAGAAAAATATCCTAAGAGAGGTGATACACCAAATAAGTTGATGACTTCTAACCAGCTGCATGTTACACATGAAACCAAGAGACTAACCAAACATACACTTCTCCAATCTGCATCTTCTCACATCAATATTACATTATGAGGTTATGTATGAATGTTTAGGATAGGAGGAATAGAAAAGAGGACTTTAATTTCACTAGTGAATATACTAACTCACTTAACCTTGACACTTCCTAGAACACTTCACATGATTTACAAGAAGAAATTGCAAATAGGCGAGAGAATGAGACAACATGCTAAGGAATCCATAGTGTTCACTAAAAAACATCTAAAATTAAAGTAAAAAAACTATGAATAATTATATAAGAGGTAAAAATAAGTGGTATTATATTTAAATTGTATGAAAATTGTCATGGCTTTTCCATATTCATGTGGAACATAAGTTACAAAAGCCAAAATGGCTAGTTCTTATAGAACTTGAGAGAGAACGAAAGAGAGAAGTAAAAAGGTCACAAGGAAAATTTTAATGCTATTATAATGAGTTAATTTTTCATGGAAAGAGATTTTTTAATGTAAAATGCAATATTAGGAAGTACAAGTGTCCATACAAGGCATAAAACTCATGAAAACTGCCATGAAACTCCTTGTTTTAACTCAAAAAACAACCTTCATCATCCACATATATTTAAACATCCTAAAAATAAATATGGATATTTATAATGATTTTAATGAGAGGAAATTATTTCATACATTAATATCCATGCATTTATTGTGTCTTGGTCATCTAGCATCATCTAAAAATGAGCTATCACCATCTGCAGTCTAAAAAACTCTTCTTTCATGCACCTTGCACACTTGGCCTCAAAAGAGGCATAATTTTTACATTAAAATACATGGTATGAATTTAATTACATGTTTATATACCCTCCATGGCATTATATTAATTATTAACACTTTAAAATTATCTCACTTGAATTTTTCCACCCTTCTCACTAGCTTGGTCACAATATCGGTTTTGACTAGTTGAGATGAAGTAGCTAGTTGGGGTATTTAGGAGTTTTTCTAAGGAATAAAATTTAAATTTAAATTTATATTAATTCCTAATATTCACTTCCATGTTATTTTAATCTCTTTAAACTTTATATAACCTATAAAATACACATAAAGGTCAAGAAAACCCTATTTTATAACTCATCCATACAATTTCATATAGTAAGAAAGCATGGGGAGGATAATAAGAGAGTATTATAAAATTTAAAATAAATTTAATTGGAAAAATATGTCATTATAGTAGCTACCCAAATTCATTTCCTTCATCGGGTCTTGACTAAGGGTTTGCAAGGGTTTTACCCTATTTTAACCTCTTAGGCTTTGTTCACAAAGATTGGATGTTGGAATTTCAAAAACAATAATAATAAATTATCTTTAGGAACCTTGATAACACATATAAACTTATTATATCTCAATTCAAGGCATAAAAATATGTATGAGCCTCTAAACCTCTCCTCTCAAGCTTTTGTCTCTAGTTTGCATAGGCCTGAGTTGGTTTTGAGTCCAAAAATGGCTTCTTTTGTGCCTTATCTACAATTTTGAGGATTTTAAACATCTTAAGTGACCTTTAAATCATTATATAATATATTATAATGTCCTCCCAATGTTATAATTTGGTATGACTTCTCATTTGAATACTAGGCTTGATCCTTGCCTAATAGCATGCCTGCACCCTAAAGCTTAACATGACTTTTTATGGTTTTCCTTGCATCCAAATAGTTAAAACAAATATTTTATAACCCTATGAAAATTTTATATCTATTTATAAATTTTATCCAAGGATATAAAAAAAATTGACTCCCTATTTGGCTTCTAGGCCTAGTCATGCCTAGTAGGCATGCCTGCAAGTTTGAGGGTTTAGAGCACCTTGTTAGGTTTCAGCTTGATGTGATATGTTTAAATTTTTTAATTATGTATGTTTAAAATCCAAATAAATATTTTCAAGGTCCTATAAACTTATATATAGTCCTTTTTAATCATTTCCCAAAACCTACCAGTTTTGACATAAGGGGAAGTACCCTCTATCTGAGACAAAATAGAGGGTACTTCCCCTATTTTCTCAAACAAAATGAAAGTTTTAGAGGATTATATAGGTTTTAAAGTACCCATATACAATTTTTTAGTCCTTTTTAAAACCATTTAACCTTCCAAAATCTTTGAAAACTAAGATGGTCTATGCAAAGGTGGACTATGTGCAGGGCTTTCTTAAGTGGACTATATTTTGCATTATGGAGTCTTTTATCTGAATTATTTACACTATGATAGTTTCATGATACTTTTATGATCATTATCAAGTCATTTAAAACTCAATTTATCACCTTACCATTATACCTACCTTCTCATACATCTTGTCTAGCCAAGACTGAATGTATCTCTGACTGTGTTTGCTCTAAGGTAACATACTTGTAGGTGGAATTACATGGTTTAACCTAAAATATAGTCTCCAAAACCTCCTATAATTCCATTAGGTTAATTTGGTGTTTTTTTTAGTCACTTTGAATCATTTATATTCATTTATCCTCATCAATAATCCTAAACATTGCACTCTTCCCCTCACAATCAACCATAGTTGATTATGTGGGGTCCTGTAGGTGAAAATATATGACCTAGGCATTTATTAAATGCTTTATGTCCTCCTTGAATCTTAAAAACCACCAATTTTTTTTCATACTTTTATTCACCTTGAATATGCTAAAACATCACCAAGACACCAATTTTAAGTCATTGTCAACCTACCCAAATGTAGGTGCTTATTTTCTTGTACAAGGACGCATGTAAATGTCTATGAAGCTTGAAACACTACATATTAACATAAAAATAATTATTTAAACGCCCATTTATACATAATTTCCTCAATTGGGCCATTCCAAACATGAAGGTATATTTCCTTTGTTCTTTAGGATGTCAAAAAGTTATTCAAAACTCAAAACTTGTAGATGTTAATGCAGGCTTTTAGTGTCTTTGTAGGCAACTTTAGGCCTCTCAAATACTATCTTACCCTATTAATTATCCCCTCATAATTTTCATAGTTATTTTAATATTTATTTAATATTAGGTAAACACATTTATAATCTTAAAACCACTTGATAACCCTATTTTAAGATATCTATAAAAAGCCTTGGAACTCTATTTTCATGTTTTAGGGACTAGATCCCTGAACTCAATCATTTGACCTCTTGAAGGTTCTCCACAATTAGAATACCAAACTATAAAATATCATGGGTATTTCATGGTATAAACCACATTATTACCTCAAAAAAAAGTTCCATCATTTGCTTCCACACTTTAAAATGACATTTTAGCTCTCTGTTAACACTTACAGGTAGGTGGACATTTTCAAGGTACAGGCAATAAGTGTGAGGATGGGTATTTTATATTATTTTGACCCTTTATGAGTTTTATATCCATATAAAAACCTAAATATGTATTAATATCATAATAAAAACCCTTATTATCTCAAATTATCCCTTTCATCAAGAAATTCTCCATGAGAACACCTATAGGTGTGTTTTGGGTTGTATGTAGGCAGACAAGAACATTGGAAAGGATGTATGAATTATGAGCTTGTAACATGAAATTTACACAATTTTAAGGTTTCATATGTATTCCTTCATCTTATGGAAACTTTAAGCAAGTCCAAAGTATTTTTTTCAATGTGAATGTAACTCTTGAGAGTACCTGTAGGTGTGTGTCCATGGCTGACTATGTGAAAAAGTTCAATATGATTGAAACAGTCCCCTTTCACACTCTTTGGAGGATTTTAACTATTTTTTACTATTTATAAACACATTAAAACCTATTTATACTTCCAATAATTATCCATTAACATACTAAATAGGTCTTACACATGTGATTCAACATGGTTGTAAGTGAGATAGGGCAAAGAGTCAACTAAGTATGACAATGGATTTCAAGTTTGATCCAAGCATGATGTAGTGAGATAAAAAATTAATTAAGGTGATAAATATGGCATTGATATATGATTATTAAGCTATATAAATCCTATTAAACCATTATCAAAGCATGTGAGTTCTAAAAATGGTGAAAATTTGCCTATTATCCCAAATGAGACTAATTTACCAAATTGAGATGGTTTGCTCACCAAAACACCATGAAACTTGAAAAAAAGTATGGAAGGCATCTGAGAAGAGATAAAACATACTCTAGAGTCAACATCACCATCTGGTTTATATGGACTTATCCAAATTAGAGTAAAACCTATAGGCTACATAGATTAGTAAGAAGAAAACACAGTCAGCTTGTAAAGGATGGTTCATAATGTTAAATTAACCAATATTTTAACTCTTATTATGGATATGGATCTCTATAATCATAATACCACTTCCCAAAGGATTTTTACTTAGAACCTCTTCTACTGACCATACCAAACATGAACCTGTTAATCACTTCTACATGTCTAGAAGGGCAACAAAGGAGCAGAATGGTTTTGGGAATTTTTTTATAAATTCCAAAGTGTTTCAATAATTTGTGAGTGTGAGGAAGATTACGATATTTTCCATGACCTTATCTCACATGTCACCTTCTCCCATGGGCCGTACAATTGCCAAAATCCCCTTTTTTAGTTAGTTTCTTGAATTTTAGTTAGATAACCTACAATATTCTGATTAAACTAAATTATTGGTAGGGAATATGACCTATTGGAATTTTAAAATGAAAATAGGACACTTGGACACATTGGTAATCATGTCACTTGCATTTATGACCCCTAAAAGCCTTCTAAATAACTTAAAATGACAAATTGACTAATATGACTAAGAGTAAGGCTAGGATGACATTAAATGACATCAAATAACTTATAATACATCCCATTACAAGATATTATACCCCATAAAACATCTAAAATTCAATTTTTTACCTATAGGGGCCCTTATTTGACCTGTAGGGTCAAATTTGGTCAACAGGTAGAAGAGCAGATACTTAAAATTTAGGTTCACTTATTTGAGGTCTTATGATTTATTATTGCATTATTAAATCCTTATAAACCTAATATTTAAATTATATTGGAAGATCATAAGTATTCCATTGAATATTAATTACTTGATCATCATAAATAAACTTAACACATTGATGTAATGTTAAAAAACTACACTTATTTATTAATCAATGAACTTCCAAACAAAAAAACATATGTTCCATTATCTAAACATAGTTTATGAATAAAAACTATTATGGTCTTAGGATCCATTGTGAAATTTATTATAATGCATCCAAGTGGTTTCATAGTGATCCCATCATATCCTCCAATATCCATGTTAGTACCAGCTAGATCTCTTTGACAATATCCAAGATTAGTGAAAATTTTATACATTCACACATTTATAATTTAACCATTATCAATCATAATTCCATTTTTTAACCTTGAATGTGTACCTATGAAAGTTCAAATAAAAAGTGGTAATAATTAGAGTCATATTTTAGGATCTTATGAATGTATAATATAAGTATTGGGGGATATTTATACATTTTATTAACCATACCTATGAGTCCATCAAGTGGATGAGATTTTAAAACTTATAGTGGTTGTGTTTTATCTACCATATGAAATTTCCTTGGTCTTTAGATTGAGTGGAATGAGTTGGAAGATAATCTGTAAATATTTTCAAATGTTGATTTGTTTGGTCTACTAATTCATTCAAATTACTATTGATACTCTTTATTTTAATTTGGTTTTTATCAAAGAGGTCTTAAATATTATGTTTTAGGGTTATGAATTTATTAAAATAATGCTTAAATACTTTTTATAATCATTTAGTATGAATTAGATATATGTTTCTTAGGCATGGATATAGATGGATCTAACTCTCTAATGGGAGGTAAATTAAACATATTGTAATAAGGTAATTGTTTATGCATTTTTTAGGGACTTAAATTAATCATGTAAATTATATTAATATTATTTGGAGTGATAATACTAACATTATTTTTTTTATTATTCTATTGCATTTACCATGTTCTTGGCCTCAAGTTTAGGTTGGAAAGTATTATCACTATATTTGGCCATGAAATTTGATTTACCTTAAAATTTAGCTCTACTAGAGGTAGGGTCATTAGGCCCATATTTAAACATGTTGGCCTATAAAATATTGATCTTGTTATATCTAACTGCATGATATCTATCATCTAAATATGAATAAGTGTTGAATAACAATTTTTACTTAAATGGAAAAAATCAAACTTTACGAAAATATACATTTTTATTAATTATCAAATAATTGGTGAGTCATTTTTTTAATCATTATCTTGAGTCTAAGAACATAGCCACTATCATTATCATTAGGCCCTTGTTTGAGTTTATAAAGTTTTTAAAAGGTAATTGTCATGTTAGTATCAATTAAAAAATGATCTAGGAAATAATTGTATAAATCAGTGAAAGAATACATAGTTTCACATGGAAAGGAATAAAAATGATCAAAATCATAATATTTTAAACTTATTTTAAATATCTTAGTCAACAAGCTATCATTATGTGAAAAATCTAAACAAGAAGCATAAAATAATTTAATATGATGATAAGGATCTTCTTTACCATTCAATAATTCTAACTTTGGTGCCAAAAATACTATGGTAAAAGATTAGACAAGAACATTTTTAGACACCTAAATTTGATATTAAACACTTAGAAACATTAATTTTGGCATATCTTTCACATGTGTAACTTCTACATACACGTTTGACTATTGTGTACACTTTCACTAATCTATTTACCTATTTATTATCTTGGCCAACCCAATTTTCTATAAATGAAATTTAATATATACTTATTAAATGTAATAACACTTTATAATCCTTAGTATACTTTCATTGTATTATAGCTCATTATTTTTATATATTTTGATAGTGTCGGTAACATTCAAATGAGTGTGGTTTATCATAGGTTTGTTTCTACAAATAGTGACCTAAATCCTCTAACAATTATTTTTAAGATTTAAATGTCTCCCTTAGGTTAGCCTAATCACATTCCATATGTTATTTGTGGGGGGAAATACCAAAGGGTCATATATAAATAAAAATCAACTCTAAGGTCTTAATCTCTTAGTAATTACATTGGAAACCACTTGAAAGCTTAAGTACATTGTCTTGAGACACTACCTAAACATTATTCACATCTAAAAACCCCTAAAATGATCAATCCTAAAAATCAAGTCTAAAAAAAAAATGCAAGGTCAAATTTAGATGTTTCCATGTGTCAAAAGCTAAAGAATTGCATTACATTCTAGTGGATCACAATTGATCACAGACACAACTATGTGAGAGAAGTATGTGAGGTTTGATCCCAATTCAAAACATTGGAACATAGGAAATAATCAAACACTTAGCATGGAATGGTTGTGGTTATCCAACCCATCTTTTTAACTCATTTTCCTAAGTCAATCTAGTGTCAAAAGTGAAGTTGGGATTTCAAGGCAAGTCAAAGCACAATAAGTATCTACACATAATATTGAGGATAAGCTAACACATAGAAATCATCTAAAAAAATAGGAGAAAATATTAATGGGAAAATAGACTAGTACATTTTACGTAGATAGTGTCAGTAGACAATGTGTAGTACCAATTATTTTAGGTGTTTGAATTTCATCGATGATGTCCACACATGTTTTGATAGTCTATTTTCTAATTTGAACAGTTACAAAGATATTATAGATTCATTTAAAAGACTTTGATATAGGTATTGAGTAGTAAAAATTTAAAAATTATCCAAGTTCCTTGTCTCCCCTATTTTCTTAGTCATTTCTATATTTAGTAAGTGTAATCAATCTATCTTTAACATTATTATTTGTATGGAAAATTCCCTGTCGTACACAATCTAAGTTTAAATAGTTTTAAGGTATTTAAATCATCTAAATCTAAAAATTAAATTAAAATTTATATGAAATTGATTAGTATTTTTAGTGAGGTAAACCTTAGGCATTTTTTCCTTATGGTTTCACATTTATCTTGTAGTATAGTTTTATATTTGATTTCTAATTTCTCCTTATTCATATAACCAAATTTTTATCATAGCTATAATGGATTTCATAGTTTATATTTTATGATTCAAGCTATGATTGTCATGATTACATGTTTATTTAGTATAATATGTAATATATTTCCAAAGCATGTAATTAAATGGGTTAAATTTATTGGCACTAAAAATAAGGATGATATTAATAATGAATAGCTATTAACCCTCATTAGTAACATATAATTCCTAGATGTTGAACATAATATGATTTTGGTTACTACTTAATGGGAATGGGAGTGTATGACATATTTTTATCCTCCTCCCCCTAGACCTTAGGGTAGTTTTAGCCACCATATCACCCTTATTATTCACCCTAGGCTTATATTCTATTCAATGATCAATGATATCATAACACAAAGAGGTAGGGTGCACCATCATTTTTAATAAGATGGAGGTAGTCACAATGTCCCTCTTAATCCCCCTCCACCTCTAAAGGAACCAACCAATGTGACTATATTATGATGTAATTGATCAATTTAATAATACTCTAACTAAGATATCCATATTAGAGTTTCTCAATAGGTACACTATCTATAAGGATATTTTTATATAACATTACATGATACAAATTTTCAAAAAATATTGAACCACCTTAATTTTAATCCATTTTTAATACATAGAAGAACAATAAAGACATGATTTATTTTGAGAAATAATATATTCCTACTCAACATACTAAATCAAAATCTCCCATTGTTTATTCTAGTTTAAATTGTAAATAAAGGAGTTAAGTGTTTTTTTTTTTGATAATGGATCACACTTGAACATTTGTAAGATCATGTTTGTACAAAAATTATGTATCAATATGAATTCTATTCATAAATTAAACAATAATATAAGAGTTTTTTTATAATATTCCTCACCAAGTGTTAGGAATGATTAATTTGGATGTGATAGCAAGCCATAATTATGGAAAAAGACATAGGATAATATGGAAGATGAGCTACATAGTTTATTTTACTAGAAATAATATTTTAAATGGTAAAATATCCATTAATTTGGAAATGATTTGAGTTACAACATATATAGTAACTTAAAAATAACAAGCTATAATTCCCATTGTGATATGGGACTAAACTAACCAACTACTTGGAAACTATCTACTTAATTAACCCAATAAATAATTACTTTATAAATATAATTCAGTGTAAAACATTAATTAGGATGTCTCATACAGAGATGCATGACCTATACAGTAAAAATACTAACAAACTAGACATAAAACCTCTTGGATGAAATGACCTGACACCTAAGATGTTGGCTACTATGTTTCAACTAATATTAAATCAAGTAAAGATAATAAAAAATAAAACTCTAAATCTATCACTTAGTCAAGAATGATTAAAATACCCACCAAAATTTTCTAAAGCAAAAAATGAGAAGATATGAAATATTCATTTATTGGTCAATTTAGAAGATATTTATCAAATACTTTTGGAGGAAGGTAGTGATGATGATGAAAATGAGATTCCTACAAACATAGATGATTTTGTCTCATCTAAAATTTTCACCTATAGATCTAAGAGAGTATCAATATAAGTAATACAAGGTGTGCATTTATAAATTAAAAGGTTTCCTTAATGTACAATCATAGTTAGATAAAATGAAGTACCCTCTTCATACCAATCATGATAATATAAATGTAAATGTTTGTTATAATATCAAATCACAATATTAATATTTTGAGATAAATGTTCCATTGAGAAAACATTTTTTGAAATCTATTATGAATCAAGAATAATATGCACTACACATTTCATAATGTATCACTAATGAATATCTAATGTTTGTACAAAATTTGGTCAATAATGTAGAATTCATGGATATCAAATCTTCTACACACCAAGATACAAACTTGTAAGTAACTAGTGTACAATATAAACTAAGAATTATATTAAAAATGTTACTTGAGAATAAAAACATCATTCTACCTTCCATTTGACATAGATTTTTGGGTTGATTATCACATAAATAAGGCAATTCATTTTATAGTTATCATAGAATAACTGGGCATGAAATTTATAGTTATGTAGCATTACAAAAAAAATTGAAAATTTAAAGGATAAAGCCATCATTAAAATAATATAATTATATCAAAATCCATCAATGTTGGTTTTCAACAAACACCAACACAATAATAGATTACCTAAAGCATACAAACATCCACAAATGGACCCAATAACTATTAGGTATACATGAAGGGTGATTATTAGCAATATGTTCAATTTGATGAAGAAGATGGGAAAATACATTCTACATTCCATTTTTACAATAGTAGATCACATGATAAATTATTTATAACACATTATACATTGTGATGGATTGATAGGCCATATTACAATTCTAATTATTTTTGGGCCAAATATCATTGCTACATTGAGATTTGTGATGTGTACTAGAGAATAGTTTTGTGCTACACTTATAAAGTAGTCATTAGAATATATGAAAGCTACAGTTGAAATCCAAATTTATTATATTCATGTGTGAAGATAATACAATCAAAATTATCTATGAAGGAAATAATGAGTGCTAAAAAACAAATATTTAAGGACAATTGAAATGGCATTATTTCATAAGATGACATGTGATCCTTCATATAGTACTAAATAAAATGTAATTTGTAAGCATAAGATATGTGAGAGACCAAAGAGAAATATGAAGATGATAAACATATCAAAATATGACAACTCTAATGATGATATCTGAACTTTTGATATGAATTTATATCCAAATATGAGCACTCTATCACTAGACTTTCCATATAAATTTAGGCAATGCTTAGTTGTGATCTTAGGACATTAAAATCCACATAATTTATTTTCAAAAAAAAATCAATATGTGTGTGTGTGTAATTTAAAATCAATACCTATGCATGACATTATTTATTATTTTACATGTTTTATTGATGTTATTTATCATATACATGGCGAGTTATATATCTATGCTCTCTTTTTATGTTTTTCATAGTATACACGAGTCATATGCAATACATATGTGTGTGTGTGTGTGTATACATACATACACACACACTACACACACACACACACACACACACACACACACACACACACACACACACACACACACACACACACATGAAGGAAATAAAGAGTGCTAAAAAAAATTAAGGACAATTGAAATGGCATTATTTCATAAGATGACATGTGATCCTTCATATATTACTAAATAAAATGTAATTTGTAAGCATAAGATATGTGAGAGACCAAAGAGAAATATGAAGATGATAAACATATCAAAATATGACAACTCTAATGATGATATCTGAACTTTTGATATTAATTTATATCCAAATATGAGCACTCTATCACTAGACTTTCCATATAAATTTAGGCAATGCTTAGTTGTGATCTTAGGACATTAAAATCCACATAATTTATTTTCAAAAAAAAATCAATATGTGTGTGTATGTAATTTAAAATCAAGACCTATGCATGAAATTATTTATTATTTTACATGTTTTATTGATGTTATTTATCATATACATGGTGAGTTATATATCTATGCTCTCTTCTTATGTTTTTCATAGTATACACGAGTCATATGCAATACATATGTGTGTGTGTGTGTGTGTGTGTGTACATACACACACACACACTATATACATACATACGTATATACATACATACATACATACATACATACATGCATACATACATACATACATACATACATACATACATACATACATACATACATACATACATACATATATATATATATATATATATATATATATATATATATATATATATATATATATATATATATATATATATATATATATATATATATATATATATGAAGGAAATAAAGAGTGCTAAAAAAATTAAGGACAATTGCAATGGCATTATTTCATAAGATGACATGTGATACTTCATATAGTACTAAATAAAATGTAATTTGTAAGCATAAGATATGTGAGAGACCAAAGAGAAATATGAAGATGATAAACATATAAAAATATGAAAACTCTAATGATGATGACATATGAACATTTGATATGAATTTATATCCACATATGAGCACTCTATCACCAGACTTTCAATATAAATTTAGGAAATACTTGGATGTGATCTTAGGACTTTAAAATTCACATAATTTATTTCAAAAAAAACTCAATGTGTGTGTGTGTGTGTGTGTGTGTGTGTGTGTGTGTGTGTGAGAGAGAGAGAGAGAGAGAGAGAGAGAGAGAGAGAGAGAGAGAGAGAGAGAGAGAGAGAGAGAGAGAGAGAGAGAGAGAGAGAGAGAGAGAGAGAGAGAGAGAGAGAGAGAGAGAGAGAGAGAGAGAGAGTTTAATTTAAAATCAAGGCCTATGCATGAAATTATTTGTTATTTTACATGTTATATTGATGTTATTTATCATATACATGGTGAGTTCTATATCTATGCTCTCTTCTTGTTTGTGTGTGTGTGTGTGTGTGTGTGTGTGTGTGTGTTTAATTTAAAATCAAGGCCTATGCATGACATTATTTGTTATTTTACATGTTATATTGATGTTATTGATCATATACATGGTGAGTTCTATATATATGCTCTCTTCTTATGTTTTTCATAGTATACACGAGTCATATGCAATACATGTGTGTGTGTGTGTGTGTGTGTGTAAGTTACATATAACATGTGGTAATTCATATGTGGGACATTTTTTAAACCCAGGGGTCACCTTTATACATTAGGGGCATGTATATTAAGGGAATTTTAAACACTTATCATATTCTATGAGTGAAATGCAATATATATATATATATATATATATATATATATATATATATGTAGAGGTAACTCTTGGGTGTAAGGAATGCAGTACATATAAATGTTCATGTGTCATATGTAACCTCTGTGTGTGTGTGTGTGTGTGTGTGTGTGTGTGTGTGTGTGTGTGTGTGTTTAATTTAAAATCAAGGCCTATGCATGACATTATTTGTTATTTTACATGTTATATTGATGTTATTGATCATATACATGGTGAGTTCTATATCTATGCTCTCTTCTTATGTTTTTCATAGTATACACGAGTCATATGCAATACATGTGTGTGTGTGTGTGTAAGTTACATATAACATGTGGTAATTCATATGTGGGACATTTTTTAAACCCAGGGGTCACCTTTATACATTAGGGGCATGTATATTAAGGGAATTTTAAACACTTATCATATTCTATGAGTGAAATGCAATATATATATATATATATATATATATATATATATATATATATATATATATATATATATATATATATATATATATATGTAGAGGTAACTCTTGGGTGTAAGGAATGTAGTACATATAAATGTTCATGTGTCATATGTAACCTGTGTGTGTGTGTGTGTGTGTGTGTAGGTTACATATGACACATGAACATTTATATGTACTGCATTCCTTACACCCAAGAGTTACCTCTACATTGGAGGCATGCCTACTCTTGAGGCATATTTAAACACTTATAGGTTTTGTATTTACATATTTATCCATTGATTATAGTATATTTTACATGCCTTTATCTTGTGTACATTATTTCATGTGTTATTTCTATACATTTTATACTTTTCTATACTAGATCATAACTTTGATTGATTATGCAGACTAACATTTATTATTCCATGAATGTTTGATGATATTGATTAATACATTGTTTGATCATTGATGTGTGTTATATTGTGTGTTTTATGAGTGCATTGAGTGTCATGTCATGAGTTCTTGTATACTTCATAATTATGATATTATGTACATATATGGGTGGTTAGATATATGACTATTTCTTGATATTGGTGTCATGATTTTTATCATAATTCTTCTATTTTATGAGATGCCATGATTTCTAGCATGAAACTATCTACATTATTTATTACTATGTGCTTAATTTCTATATTTTATTAACATGTCACTTTTATACCTTGGATTGCATGTTTCATATATATTTGAATTATCAAATCTTTATATTATGGCATATATAATCATTTTTGTATACAAACTTTACATGATTACATTTTTATTTATAACACATGATGCACATAACTCTTTATTTTATATGAGATACATAGGCTTCATCCCTCACCTTATAAGGGGAGCATATAGTGGAATAATCTTAGAGATTCAAAATTTGATAAATAGATAGTTCATACTTTGGGTCAGATTATGTGATTAAAATAGGACAAATGGGAAAAAATTAGGCATATGTGGAGCATTCTACATTATTATAAGGAATAGTTGATAGATTTTATGAATACTAAGACAAATTATATGGGTCATATTGAGCATATATTATTAGTTTTATCAACTTGAGAAAACTAAAAAATAATTTATGGAAAATAATATCATTTTTTAGATACAAATGGATCAAATTTTGGCCATGAATGTTTTTAATACAAAACACTTTTCTATTTTTATGTTGAGGATCGATGGTACTATGCAATCACTTTAGATCTAAAATCCATCAATAGCAATTGATTTAGAGTTTTAATTTGCATGTGAACCTATTTTGGGGTTCCAACTTGACATACCAAAATATTTTGGGGTTCCACCAAAATATTTTTGATGATATTTGGAGTAGTGCAGTTGAGGATTATACACCATTCAACTTATATAAACCCTTTATCTTCCAATATGATTGAGACATTAATACTCCTCAATATGAGATTTCAATATTTGTATATCTTTGAGGCATAATCACCCATGGAATTATCCTAATGAGTTCAAATGGAACTTTGTTTGTATACTATCAGGTGTATTCATTCCTTAAATTTACAATTTCAATTAATTCAACAATGTGAATTTATTTCAAATTTTATCATGAGTGTATAATTTATCTATATAGGATTTTTTATAGGTTTTAAATAGATCAAGCTCTACATTTTGGGAATATAAAGTAACATCAAGTTGTGATTAAATTTAGGTTCCAAATTTATTTATTTTATCATTTTAATCTATCATTTTCAATACTAGGTAAAATAGGGGCATTTGTAGACACCAAAATTTGTTATTAGATACTTAGAAACATAATTTTGGACATTTATTTGACATATATGACTTATGAATACACATTTTAATCTTATGCACACTTTCCCTTATCCATTTACATATCTATTTTTTTGGCAAATCCAATTTGCTATCATTCATATTTAGGATCTCTCTTGTCTATTTAAATAACACTCTATAATCCTAAGCAAACTATTTCCTTATTCTAAATCAATATTTTTCCCTCTCTCAATAATTATAGAATAGTCAGACACTTTCAATTTACCATAGGTCTTACCTCTGTCAATAGTGTCTTAGATCCACTAATGGCTATTTTTCAAGTTAGAATTTCTTCCTTAGGTTTGCCTAAGAAAGTTTCATATGTCAATTATGGAGATATATACCAAAGATTCATCTATAAATATAAATCAAACCTAAAGTATTACTCACTTGGAAATTATATGTAAAACCACTTAAAATTTTGAAAAAATAAATTAACACTCACATAAAGCACTAACACAAAAGTATTCACATATGAAACCCATAAAAGGATTAATCCTAAAATCTAAGTCTAAATATAAATACAATGTCAAAGTTTCATGTTTTCAAGTGTTGAAATCCAAATCATTACATTGTATTATAGTACATCATGATTGAGTGTGCACACACACCTAGGTGGGAGAACTAGGTTTGGCTTGAGTCCTCCTTAGAGAATCATAATGTATGCAATGCTTGAAACCCTAGTGGTAAGTGGTTGGGTCTATCTAACCCATAGTTATAACCCATTCTCTTAAGTTAATATGGTGTCAAAATTTAAGTTAGGGTTTCAAGGAAATGATTAAAAAAGTAGGACTTATGCACAGGATCTAGGATAAAAAATACATAGAAATCATCTACAAAGGTAGGCATTGTAATCTATAGTAGAAGAAAAAAGAAAAATATAGTTAGATAGTGCCAATGAATAGTGGATAATACTCATCATTTTAGGTGTCTCTTCATCTTCAGGATCATCCATGAAAGTTTTGACAATATGTTTCTTGATTTGAACACGTACATAACTATTACAAAGTCATTTTGAGGAATGTGACAGAGGCAGTGATTATTATAAATAAAAAATAAACTAAGTACCTTGTATCCCATATTTGATTTTCCATTTATATATTTAATATATGAAATCAATCTCTCTTTAACATTAAAATTTGTATGGTATAATCCCTATATTTCACAATCTAAATTTCAATTGTTTTATGTTATTTAGATCACCTAGAGATAATAAATAACTAAAACAACATCATAATCCAAGGGGTTACAAAACATATGATGGGAGATTACCCTATTTCTTGAATTTTTAGACCCTTGAAAAAATTAATTTAACTTGGTAACATGTAAATTTAATTTTGTTTGAGTATTTAGACTTATCTTTTAATACTATTCCTTTGAAGGTTTTTATATTTGGATGCCTTTGGATAAGGCCTCAAGGGTGCAAAAATTGATTCATTAGATTTAACAATATAATTTGTAGATGCTAAGTGTTTGTTAGATAGGAATGGCCTTAGGCTTGATGTGTGTGTATGTATGTGTGTGTGTACACACACACACACACACACACAAATCCTAGATATATGATTATTTGTGTAATTTTGTCCCATAACTGACATGTGAAACTATAGGCTGACCCAAGGGAGGGATTTAGATTTTAAAAATAGTTGTTTGAGGAACCTAGGACATTATCAGTAAAGGTGGACACAGTCAGTAACCACTAACATCCAATTATTTTTGAAACTATCCATGAATGAAAAAATAACAATCTATAATGTGACAATAGTTTTCTTAGTAAAATAAAGCATTATGACACAAAATAGGAAGATCATGAGTATAAATTATGATAAATAGGTTTATCCAAGTTGATAGATAGATTAAAAATAGAATATAATGTAAGCAAGATTAAAATATGTAATCATAAGTCATTTATGTCAAATATAGGTAAAAAGTGATGTTTTCAAGTGTATAATATAAAATTTAGGTGTCTAAAAATACCCCCTTTTAATCTAGTATTGAAAATGCTAGATTAAAAATATTAAGAAAATGGTGATTCTATTAATCACACTTGATGTTGACAAGTTCCCTAGATAACTAACTTTATTAATGAAAAAACCTACAAGGAAACATGTATAAAAAAATTTCATATCATGATAAAAAAAAATATAAAATAATATAGAGCACTAAGCATTGTGGAATAGACTAGGAAGATCCCGAGTATAAATGATGGTAATTTGGGTTGGCCAAGTTTATATACATATACATAGAGATGTGAGAATGTGAGAAAGGTTAAAATATGTATGAATAAGTCATGTATGTCAAATATATGTCAAAGATGATGTTTCAAAGTGTCTAATACTAAATTCAGTCTCTAAAAATCACCCCTTTTGGTCTAGTATTGAAAATGCTAAATTAAAAAGATAAAATAAAAAATGGTACTATGTACAATCACATAATGTTGATATGTGACCCCAAATAACCAACATTCTCCATGGAAAACCTATAAATAAATATGTATAAATCAATTTCCATATGTGATAAAAAAAATCTAAAATAATTTAGATCGTTGAACTATATGAAACTAAAAATTCAAGGAATGAATACATTTATAGATATGCAAACCAAGATGTCCTCTATTGAACTTAATTAGATAATTCCATGGGGTGATTCTGCCCCAAGGATATGTCACTTATAAATAACATGTGTTGAGAAGATAAATGCCTCAACCTTCATTAGAGATGGAAAAGTGCTAAAAATGTTAAGGGCACAAAACCTTAGCTACATTACTCATGGTATCATCTTAGCTCTTTTTGTGGAACATCAAACCAAGATCCTATGTAAAAATGTGTAGCCCCATAATAGACCCATATGTAAAATTTGAATAAAAAATTATAGATGGATTTTATATTCAAATTAATTACATGGTACCATAATTCCCCATAAATATAAATTTAAAAGTGTTGGCATGAAAAAAATTCATGCCTCCAAATCTGATTCATCCATACCTCAATGTCATATAGAATACCATGATCTTTATGTCAATCTACCTAATTTGATCATCTAACCCAATATAAAAATATGATAATCTTCTCAATCTAATAATTAGATCCATGTAATCTATCTAATCATGTCATAAAAAATTTAACCTATTTCTCAAAATCCTATAAAATTACCCCCATGTATATCATGTGTCTTAAATTTACTCAATATATATCATAATATTAATCTCAATATATCCCCATGTGAATCACAATATTTGAATCAACTATTTTTCATGGCATAAATCTCTAAGATAAGCCCATTATATACCCCATTTTTTAGGTGATGGATGAAGCATGTGAATCACTCATCTTAAAATAAAGTTATGTGCATCATATTATATATAAAATATGTAATAATGTAAAGTGTTTGTAATAACATGAATATATACCATCATATAAATATTTGATCATTTGTATACATATGAAACATGTAACCCAAGGAATAAAATTTTCATGTAAAGTAGATATAATAATTGGGCACATATTAATAATCATTTTAATAATAAGTATCCAAAAATAATACATGTAGAAGATGAATGATATCAATCATGGCATCACACACAATATAATAATGTGTGATAGTAATTAGGATATAACAAACTTAGTAATCATGTAAATATGCATATTCATATGCACATAATATCATGATCATGATGCACACAATCACTCAAGATATGAAACACTTTGATTTGACTCTAACCCAACATAGAAAACATGGCCATGGCATGGATTATATTATCTTTGACATCACTAATGCATGACATGGTAACATAAAATCACTACACTCATAAAAACATGCAAGATAACATGCATCAATGGTAACACATGTAACATTCATCCATGATTACACATTGTAACACACATCAAGCATAATTCATTATCAAATACATAAATAGTCACACATAGAACACTAAATTTAATAGAAATTAGTGATTACACCATTTAACATGCAAAAACATCAACACACATATAAAAAAAATGTTCATCTATGTCATCAACCTATGTCATCATTGAATAAAATAAAACACAATATCTGTAGAATAACAACCTAAATAGTATATGTAATATCAAGTCATGTATAATTAGCTTGAATAGGTCAAGAAGATCAATGGGATAGTCATATAAACATATAACATGTAAAATGTACTAATATTCCCCTAATGTAAGCATGCCTCCAATGTAGAAAAGTATCCCCTAGGGGTAATAAATGTCCCACATATGGATATCCATGTACCATATGTAACACTTATACATGTAGACATATAAATTAACATTTAAGCTAAAATAATGAAATTGTGACCACCCTTTTTACATAATTAGCTCATGACTTATTCCAAGGCATTTTGACCACTTTCCTTCACTTTCTGTGTAGATGACTTATTATTATAAGCAAATCAAAGACCCTAAAATTTCCCTATTCATCATTTAAATTAGTTTAGGCTCACCCACAAACTATTTATAATACCTAAACCAATTGTTTGTCCTCCTTGGATAACAACACCCTAATTAGATAAAAACACACTACTCTCTTGTCTAGATCCGTCACTCTTATCCTCCTTCCAAATAAGAACTAATTTAAAAAAATAAAAATGAAAAGGTTATCCCACAAGTTTTTCAAGTCTCATACAAATTAATTAAAAAAATATAATTATAAATCCATAGTACAAACCATTTTTCACATAATAAGCTTCCAAACTAAAAACCACAAGAATTCTAATTGCACATTTAAATCAAATTCCATGTTTCTTCTAGTTTTGATTACATACAACCCTAGTATCCCTAAGATAAAGTTTAAATACATTTTCAACATCATAATTCATGCTTAAAGCACCTAATCACACCAAGATTGTACCATCATCTAGAATTTTCATAAGTATGCAACACACACCACCATATCATGAAAGAACTACATGGAGTTTGATCCCTCTTTGTATTATTCATATGTAAGTAGTGCTCAACACATGGGATGTTGAGGTCAAGTAAAAATTCAATTTCTAACCTATTTTTACTATGTGATTTCATCCATTTTATTATGTCATTGAGATAGGTTTTCATTTGAAAGAGGAGATATGTAGGTGTTTTCACATAGGATTGGAAGCTCCTGTATAGTCCATAGAACACATAGGTGAAGGCAAACCCACCCAATAAATTATATATATATATATGTTACCTACCAGATACTATTACTCCAATGGATAATAGCACATTATTCTACTATTTAGTTATAACACTCCTGACTATAATCCATATAAACTCCCTCAGTCAACATAGTCTCCATGTCAATTTAATCTCTATAAATAATTTATATCTTAGTTTTAAAATGAAGTTTGTGTTCTCATTTTTTTATTTCCATATTAATTATATTTCCATATATTTAGTAAGTTCCAAATCAATGTGCCATTTATTACAAATCTATAGCATTCTAATTTTTCATAATAGTTTATATAATTAGGGTATAACATTCACCTAGTTCCCTAAATTAGATAAAATGTAGTGGTAAATCCAACCCTTATCTTTTAACCCTAGGTATTTCGTTAAAAAAATTGTCTTCTTATGGTTTTAAATAAAATACTATTTTTTCTCTTCTATTGGACTATGTGGTAGCACTAATTCTCATTTATCCTCTTATTTTCATTTTAATTTTCAAAAAAATTAAAATGAATAACAATTAATCTCTTCCCCCTCATCCATTTGATGAATTTATAGGCATTCCTTATAATTGTAATCAAGAATGGAAAAATTACAAGATTGTGTGTTAGATCTAAATGATGAACATGAATTTATTATTATTATTATTATTATTATTATTATTATTATTATTATTATTATTATTATTATTATTGTTGTTGTTGTTGTTGTTGTTGTTGTCATGATGATTAAGTTATGATAAAAATGTTAAGGAATATAATGTAGATTCATTCTCTTCCCCTAATCCTTTCATTACATCTTTACCAAACCAAGTGAATTAAAGTAATAATATAATTCCATAGAATCTCTTTTCAAAATTTCACAATATAAAGATAAAAAGGTTAAAATTTCATCACATAAGGAAAATGGCATTGGTTCATCTCAATATATTAATTAAAACAATGTTCCTTTCTCATAATATAATTATGTACCTAAAGTAGAAAGTGACAATGCATATTCTATTCCCTTCTCTTTTGAAATCAAACACAGAAGTGTTGATGCTTTGAACAAGATAGAAACTGTAATTGTTTCTCCTTATTTTACCTTTTATTCAAAAATAAAAATCAATTTAAAATGTTTTTAATGCAATTGATGATGCTTTGAACAAGGTAGAAAATGTAACTCTTCCTCCTTTATTTACCTTTTATGCATAAAATAATGTTATGATTTAAAATATCGATATTAAAAGTAAACATTTCATTCCTTTTACATGTGATAAGACCTTGAATGAAATTTAAAGTAAAAATACATATCTTACACCCTTTTATAGTCAATATTAAAATTTAATTATTTAAAATTTTGATTCTAAAAGTTAAAAAGATTATGCTCATGATGAAAATTGGAATTATGATTATTATTATGCATATAGTGATAAGAAAAATATTTATACTACATCTAGTATTATTTCATCTTTACCCACCCCCCATGTTGATAATTATTTTATGTTATATGTAAAATTTAATGATATTGTGCTTAGTTACAATATTATTACAAATCATAACGATGTTCCTAGTTTTCTTTCGATAGATAAATTAGGTGAGCATGTCAAATCTAGTGATAAAACTAATAGTGTTATTTATTATATTTCAATAAAATTTTCTATGCCTTTACAAACTAATGATATATTAAATAATTATTAATATCCTAACTCTCAATGTCATTATAGCTACTATCCCTCTAACTAGGTCTATGTTATCACTATCCCAAGAGGTAAAGTAGCCCAACACAAAGTGCCAAGTGAACTACCTAGGATTTGTGCTTGTGAATCCCTTCAAGATCAAATAGTCATTATGAGATAGATCATAGAAGAGTTTCAAAATAAAAATCAGTATTTCATTTCAAATATCACATTGTTGGAAAATTAGTTCACATATCCAAATAATCCAAAATATGCTAGTGTTAATCATGTATTTATATCTTCATCTAGAAATTTTGTGTCTAATAAGACTTCATATCAAAATTGGAAAATACAATAGAATACATCTAAAGCTAGTGATTCATATGTAATAAAAATGATAATAAGATCTCAAATGATATCCTAAGGTAAATTATTATAAACAAGTTGATCAAACTTCCTCCTATACCTCCATTAAGGATATAAAAATATTGTTGTGCATATCATAGAATGCATGGGCATCATACAAATAGTTATTTGTATTTGAAGAATAAAATACAAAAAATTATTTATAGTGGTCATCCTATAACACATACATCAATAAATAAACCCACATTAGAACAATTGAAATTATAACAAGTGGAAAACTCTAAATTAGTACAAAAATAACAAAGACAACAAGTATGGATACCAAAGGATAGTTCAGAGTAAGAAAAGATTCAAAAAGAAAAATTAGAACAAGAAAGTATAAAAAAATATCAAGATGACAAATAAATATTTCAAAAGGCACAAGATAAAAAAGATAAATTACAAAATGAATTATATCAAAGATAATATATCAAAAAGAGCAAGAACAATAGTTGCAAAAACATGTCCAACCTAATAAAAACCCTTTAGGAAAGTGTTCCTAATAAAAGAGGTTTAAAATAAATATATTTATAGAAAATATAATTTCACAAGTGTATTTTATAAGGATTAAATTCAAAATAACTCATAATTTATAGATCATTTGATTCCTAAACCTCCCATAGATGACAAACAATATACCAATGTTGTGATCAATATCATTATTTGAATGAATGTTTATAGCATGACACTCTTGTAATTTCTTGGATATGATAAGGAATAATATTATATATAAATAATTTATCATCTCCATTAAGATACCTTTCATATTTGGTCCAAAACCATGTTCAATGGTATTTCATGTACGTCTTAGTTTGGTCCAATATAATGTTTAATCAAGAAAATCTTGGATGATATATATGTGGGGGATGGGTAAAAATAATAACCATGTCACATTTGAACATGAAAGTGCCATGATTATATTTTCAAAAGAATATAGATTTTATTTAAATAAAGAGCAACAAACAAAAATCATTTCTACAGCTAGTATACAAACAAATACAATTTATGGAATAATAGTAAAATAAATGATCCCAAACATACTACATATGAGAAATCAGGCAATTCAATAACATAGTATGGGGTTATTTGTTTTACATATCCAAATACTTCATAATCTCATGATACTACTAATTGTACATAGGTCAAAATTAATTTATTATATATAGGATCTATTGATGGTAAGGCTCTTAATAGAGTCATTGATTAGTATCCTTATTTCTATTTCTTGATTCAAAAATGCAAAAAATATACAAAAAAACTAAATATTCTAGGAAATTTTAAAATAGAGACTTGTGCATGCTTATGTTTAGTTAATTTACATCAGTTAATTTGTGTGCATTTATTCTTTACTCATTTCTATCCAATTTGATATCATATATGCTTCACAAGTGTCCATGAGTGAGTGTAGAGCATATAAGGAGCCATACCCAGACATAGTTGTAGGTTTTTTCACTATCTCAGACTCAAAAGCTACAAACAAACAAGATAGTCTTATTTAGAAAATAATGCATAATGTTTTTGTCCTATTCACCCACTCTTATCCTTGTGAGAAAAAATGGTCAATTCTCAGATCCAAACTAGACACAGGCATTTTTAGCTTGGCTATACATCATCAAGCTCATTAGGGGCATCTTATACATAGGTTTTATCTTTCTTTGGATATCCCTTATCATTCATACCTTATTTATTTATATGTCATAACATCTATTGATATTTATCACTTAGAAGCACATTAATATCTTACAGGTTACCTAAGTTACTAAATCCATTAATGTTATGAATTTATTATGTCAATCAATTGCATGTATTTATGCATGTTTTTCATGTTTGCTTTCCTACTTCATATCTTATATGAATTCTATATTTTTATTTTGGACATTTTAACATGTCCTTATGTATGGATATAATCCTTCACTATATATTTCTATGTGTGTGATTGACATTTTAACATGTCCTTCTATATGTGCCCTTTGCTTTATATTTCATTTTTTATGTGATTTATTTGTACTCTTTATTTGTGGTTTCCATGTCTATGGCACTTGTTTTCTTATGTTTTTATGTCATGTGGAAATCAATAATTCTCCTATCCTTTCAATTCCATCATGGATATCATGCATCTCTCCCCAATTAGTTCTATTTAGCGTTTAGCACTTAGTTTTGATTTCTTATTTGCATGCCAAGATGATGATGATGATTATGATTAAATATTCCTCCATGTTGTCACTATTACTCTTATTTACATATTTTTCATAACATCTATCACATATATTTTTATTTTAAGTTAATTTGTTGTGTAGGCTAAACAACTAACCTCAGAAGAGGGGCATATATAATGGCTTATTTTAGATACTAAGGTCATACAATAAAATACATAGGAAAATTTTGATAGAACTCACATAGTGGATCATAAAATATACCCAAAAATCACATACAACATCATTTTGGAAAATAACACTCCATTTGGATAAGGGTAAAACTTGTTATTGTCTAAAATAGTGTGTTTTTTTCCACAAAGGTATAAAATAGTCACTTTCAAAATTTCTTAGAATCTTAGGTAGTACATAATAGTTAGCAACAAGTTTATAGTCATAGTTTTTAGAAACATACTCAAGTTTGTCTCATATTTTATTAGTTTGAGAGAAGGGATAATTTTAAGAATGGACCCCTAAAATTTTATATAATATCCTAGAGAATCATAGAGTTTAGGCATAATTTCATTGGCTAATCTCTAAAAAAAATTCTACATATGTGTAAGTAGATTGTCTATTTTATTGCCTCTTTAAAAAAACTAATAATTATTTGGTGAATCAAATGTAATAATCAAAAAAGATATAATAACATGAAATAAAAGAATTAAATGAATAAAACTAACTAAAACTAGTTCTCTCTTTCAAACCAATGCAAAAACAAAGATGTTTACCTAAAGATGAAAGTAACATGTAAAAGCTTGATCTTCCCCATGCCCCACGCACCCCTCGTAATCATTCAAATTTGCTTATAAATAAATTCTAAGAAATTACATGTATTTCATCCATTGATGTTGGTTTAAAAATGAAAATTGATACCCTCTATAAAATAATTTACCTTGGATTTATAAGGGGAGTTGAAGGTGAATGTATTATTGCATTGGAAAGTCAAAAAGGGCCATAAGAGTCTCAAAAAGTTAGTATCAAAGGTAATACACCAAGGCAATAAACATGGTACCTCAAGGAGATTTAAAAAGCTCTAACATAATTTCAACCACTATGCTTTAATAGGACCAAAACCTCCTAGGAGGGAGGTATGATCCATGAGGACTAGAGAGTGTACATGAAACATTTTGTCTTTTGATTTGAAATCTTGATTATGCATGATACTCAGTGTAAAAACATGCAAGAACATGTGTATTATTCAATGTCCATGTAATAAAATTTAAAGTCTAAATTTTAGATTGGAAGGTAAAGATTGAGGAAAGAGTACACTTGTATGCATGTGATATTATGCCACTTATGTATGTAGTATTCTATTATGATAACCTACACCTATATATACCATTTCTATTGGATAAATAAGTATAATCGCTACTACCATGTATTGAAAGTTTTAAATTCATTGATCCAAGAGAGATGGAGGACATAATGATGTATAAAAAATTAGAGAAACTAGAATAATCCCACATGAGTCTTCTCAAGTTAGCATCAATGGAAAGATATCAAAATAAGCACCCAAGGATAAAGTGGAAAAAATATTCCCACATCTCATAAACCACTAAGCTTTTTTCAAACTGAATCCTCCTAAAATGGGAAGTATAAACCATAAGGATTCAAAATAAAAATCTATCCATTAAATAACTAAAAGTTATATAAAAAAACAAAGCAAAATCAGAGGGAATTTTTTTCATTGACAAAACTATCATATACAACAAGGTAACAATGTATTAAGACAATAAAAAATAAGACACAATATAGTTTTAATGTGTGTTTTTTACATATTAGTATCAGAGATAAAACTATTTATAAAAAATACAAATAAAAATAAGACACTATATATTTAATGAGTTTTTTCCACCAAAACCACATCTGTACTAAAAATTGTAAATCCATATAACATCATGTAATCCTTTGAAATTTAAGATCTTGAATTTGAATATTTTTATAACTTTTATAAAGAATAAAAAAATAAATGGTTAAAGACTAGTTCATCTTGAGATACACAAAACTATTGATTCCCTTATTATCCACATAGTTAACACTTTCGATAAATTGAGTGTATATTGTTTTTGGTAGCCTTTTAAAGGTTTACTTGATTTTATAATTCAATATCTTTCATTTGAATACTCCTTATCATATTCTTATAAATAACAAAAAGAAGTGAGATGAAAAACACTATTTCTTACATTATTGTGGATGGTTAATATTTTAATTTAATGTTATGGGCATGCAAATTTTTTTAATTATCCTTATAAAAAATTATTTATTTAAATTAGGTAGTAGTTGACCTTTAAATCTCATTTTTTAATTTTAGTTCCTTTACAATTTTAATGTAGAAAATATTTTTTTTAGATATAAATATATAAACAAGTACAATATAATTTGAGAAAAAAATAATTTTTATTCTACCTAGGTTAGAAAGTTATAAAATATATATAATTAAGACTTCATGTAGAGAAAAAATATAGATAACTTTCATTATTTTGTGTGAGAAAAAATCACTAAAAAGGACAAATTTAATGTTAATAAAACATTTACTAAGAGGATATGAGATGTTTTTATCTTAAAATGTTAGGGAATAGTAGGAGAATAACATTTATTGTAAAACTAAATTTCCCATGGGCATAAGAGAAAGTAAGAGAGTTGATTTGATATTAAGGTACATCAAAAATAATATTGGGATCTTTGAGTCTACAAATAGTATACTAGGATACTTAAGTTACAAGGTTAATTGGAATTAATATACCTTGAGAAAATACATTGCTAGCTACTTTAAACATACATTTTGTCAAACAATTTGTATTACTTATTATATAAACTTCCAATCCTATCATCATCCTATTAATATTTTGGAGGTTATTCAAGGATAAATATTTTAAGATCCAAAACCTAAAAAAACATTTTCTAGGAAAATAATAATTTTTACCAAAACTATGATCTTTGCTTGTATATAACCTTAGGTTGTTTGTCATTTCAACTTTTATCTATTGTGTTGTTTCTAGTCCAATACATTTTTTTGAGATGTCTTAAAAAATTTGAAATATCACTACATGCAATCACTTATTGAGTGTCATGCAATTAGATTTCGATGAAATATAATTTTTTTTATTGAAAATGATAAATTTAGGAAACTCCAAGTTAAAATAATGATTTCTAACAAAATATTAGATATCTTTAACCTTAAATTGTTTGGTCTCTTTGGAACAAAAAAATGATAAAACTAAAATTTTAAACCTTAAATCTACCTTGAAATCCTAAATTATTTTCTCACTAAGTGCTGGAAGGATAATTTTTAGATCAAAAATTCAATGTTCTTCTAGTATTTATGGATTTCAAGAATAAAATGGTATCAAACCCATATTAGTGAGGCTTATTCACATCATCATTTTCAGGGGATTACTTTCATGTTTCCTTTGTTGTGATCTCTTTATGGGGGACATTCCATCTTCTTTATTTTCTCTCCATCTATTTTTTCCATACCATCTTTCTTTCAAACAATAACTCCAGAATGCAAACTAAAAAATAATCAAATGTAGTGGAATATAATGTCCAAGTTAATATTGTCTACTTATATGGAGTTAAACCACATGTTCTCCATTTTTTTCAATTTAATGTTATGGATGAAATTCATATTCATTATTTAATATTTCCCCTTTGTCAATGGCTTACAAATTTTATTGCTCCATATGGTATACTTCAATTAAGGATTAAGATCTATAAGTTATGCATTCCATTCTAAATGGCATTGTGTGTTAATTAATAATTCACATGGATTCTCTTTTTTTTTAAATTTATAGGTTTGGTGGATTTTCTTGAATGATCCCTTATAACTATCACTTTTTAATTCAAACATATTATCATTAGATAAACTATCTAGGTTTATTTTTACATTGATTTAATCTTCAAATAAATATGCATGTAATATTTAAATTAGTACAAATATTTTAAACATTTATATTATTTGATTTTGTTACATAACATATTGATTAATGACTATTATTTTTTTAAACAAAATTCTGGTCTCAAAAAATGTTTTTGAGGAAAATAAATGGGGCTCCAAGATCCACCAAATGCTCAAGATACTAATATTTTTAAATTTAATTATTCAATTAAGACTAAAAAACATCAATATAAAGGTAAAATGAATGTAAAATTTAATGTCAAAACTATCAGGAAATGATTAAATGAATGTCAAATTTAAAGTATCCATTAATTATTAACAACTCTTGAACATTATAATCCACCACCATCCATTAATAATATTGAAATTTGGATTTACACCCTTGAAGAGATGCCTATATCTCATCATCCAAGTGGAATAATGGAAACATCCCCTTTACTGTGGGTGACAATGTTGAGATATGAATCTCTAGAAGGCTAGTTCCCTTGATGCACTCTTTGAAGTACTTTCTTACCTATCAAATTTGGATGAAAAGGGTTAAGGAAACTACTAAGAAAACCCAAAAAGGTGATTCACCAATGTTTAATCTCCTCCTATTGACTGAATTAATACTACTTAAAGCCAAACAAATCTTTTCTTACACAAAACTCACAACTCAAGATGCATTGTCACATCAATGTTTCAAATGTTAGATTCAAGAAGGTATTTGATAATTAGGGCTAATGGATGATTCCATGAGGGAATATAGTCATAAAAAAATTCTAAGACACCTATACACTTAATAAAAAAAATACTAAAAAAGACCTACAACAATATCCTTTATGCACACTTTGTAGACAATCAAGGATAACATGCTAGAAAAGATCTTCTACTAGACAAGACCAACAAGATTGCATTAACACTCAATTATACAGCATGAAATTAGGAAAAATCCATTTTTTATTCATTCAAAAGTCCTTAAATTACAAAATTGGCTAGATTTTCCCCATTAACCAATGGAGGTTGCTCAAAAGGGCCAAAAGAGTCCATATTTATAGCTTTTGAGAGAGAAACAAGGCAAAAGAAGCCAAAAGGTCACTTAGACATGTGTCATTACAATAAAAGAGGTTAAAATTTCATGAAAAATGGATTTTAAATAAACCATGAAATCTAAAGGGGTCCAAACATCCATACAACTCATGAAACTAATGAAAAGTGTCTCAAAATTCCTTATCCTGGCTCAGAAAACTATTTTCATCATTTGGACCTATTTGAAAATCTCACCACTAACTATGTATAATAATAATTATGGGATTAACATTTAAGGCCTTAAATCATGAAATTACATGCATTATTTTCATTTCTACTCCTTTGGAAACTCTTGGAATGAAGCAATCACTATCTATAGTCTAGAAAACTCCTTATTTTAGTCACCCCTCACACTTGGCCTTAAAATTTAATTAATTTTTACATGTAAATACATGGGAGTGAGTTAATGAAATAATTAATACCATCCATGGTCTTGTAATTCTCAAATTCACCTTAAAAAGACATCTATTTGAGTTTTCCACACTTTTCACTCTTGTGCTCACGATGCTAGTTTTGTCTGGCTGAAATGAGAGATCTAGTTAGGACACTTATAAGATTTTTCATAGAGTTAAATGAACATATGGATTTATAATAGGTATTTATACTCCCCATAAAATTAATTCCATCCTCTCAAACCTCTTATAACCTTTAAAACATAGAAAATGGTGAGAAAAACACTATCTTGTATGTTGTCCATACGCTTACATACATCTTCTTTACATGGGTGATATCTTGAGTGAGTATTATCCATGATAAAATATGTACATTTCAAAATTATTCCATTTTAATGTCTCTCCATTATTTTTTTCTCCATTAGGTTCCTCTAAGGGTTTTACTAGGGTTTTAGACTGCATTCTACTCTTAACCATTATTTATAAATATGGCACATTGAAATTCCAAAAAAATTCAAAAAATTGGTTGATGAGGACCCTATATAACTCCCCATAACCCATTTTTTTTCCCATGTAGAGCTTTAGAAAAGATAATAGCTTTACAAGTTAACCTATCAATCTTGTTTCACCACTTTCTTGCATGCTTGAGCTATCTCTAGGCCAAAAACAATCTTCTTTCAAGTTTATTTGCATAAACAAATCTCATACATGTCTGAATTCACTCCCTAAACATTCCCCAATTATATAGATAGCTCATAAAGGACTATAAATGAAGGTAGATCCCCAATTGGTTCTAAGTCTCCTCAAGGCCTAATGGGCTTGGCATACCCCTTGTTAGTTTGGACCACTTGGGATGATATAACATGATTGGGATGGTTTATTATAAATGTTAAAACCTGATTAATACTCAAAAATCCATCACATAACCTCTCAAACACTCCTTTAATCTCTTTTCCTCTCTTTTACCAATTAGGCCTAGTCAAAACTTTCCTAATTGGATTGTGTGCATGAACAATTAGGTCATCTTGAAGGGTTATAACTTGTGTGAGTGTTCATAAGAATATATCCATCTTACATACACATCCCATAATGTTCCTTGAAGATCCCAAGGCCTAATCTTAAGTCCTTTACTCATTTTTGCACCTTTTACCTATTTTGTCAAAGTTCTAATTTTCATGAGTGGTTGATCTCTGAGACAAAATAGAGAGATATATCCCTCATCCCCATGGAAAAATTTAAATCTTGGGACTTTTTTAGGGTCATAATGAGGATTTTACCAAATGGAAAGGTTAGACTCCCTTGTTTATGTACCTAACCAACCCAATTTTTCTAAAAAGGGGCTAAAACCCTTATTTTCCTATATTTTCCTCCAAATCCACATGTGGATGACCTCTCCAAACCAATTAAATTATTATATGCTATCTAAAAATTATCCCCACATTCAACTTGTGATCATGGATCTTTTGAAACCATCCAAAACTCTTCTTCTTAGTAGATTCATCATGTTTGCTCATTTGGCAAAGGTTTCCTAGCCTTCTTGTATAGACTATTGTTCATATGCCAAGTGTGGAAAACATTTGAGAAATTTAGCAAGGTCTTGGGAAAGTTAGATCACCTATTTTATCATCATGAACCATGTTTTAGTTATTGGAATCTTCTTTTTCTCTCTAGTTAGTTCATATCTCATTTTAGTCCTTGCTTACCTTGACCCTACTGTAAGTGAAAATAAGGGTTTAAGACCCTATGTAAGCTTGTTTTATTTCTTTAAATGTTCTCATGACATCAAACACAAGTTCATTGACATGATTTTTCATTGTCCTTAGTATGACTGAGCTTCATTCATCATGTTAATTCACTTTTTTGCCATTGAGATTAGGTTCCTGCCTGTAGGACTGAGACACTTTTATATGGGTCTATTGTAGGTGTAATTTTGTGTGAATTAGGTTTCCATAAAATTTTTGGAATTTCATTAAAAAATCTTGGTCAATATACCATGATGGAACTAATCTCTTGGTGTTTGAAACACACCAACACCTAGAAACATCACCTCACTACCAACCCAATCAAATATCATGGCTATAGATGCATTATTCATACAAGAGACACTTGTAGGTTATCTTAAGGGTTTAAAAGGCATATTCCAATTTTTTTATTGACAAATTTGATTTTTATTAAACTCATTATATCTAATTAACTATCACCAATCATGGAAATTCCTTCAATGTTACTTTGCTTATCTAATTGGACTGAGACATCTACTTATAATACCCTATTATAGGTCAAAATAGGGCTTAGTTGGGATGATTATAATGAGAAAATGTCTTTGAATCCACCTTAGATCTCCCCACACTATCTAGCCATCTTACAGTCACTTTAGATAGACTAAACTACACCAAATCTACACAAACCATTCCTTCTTCTTGCTCAACTTGTTTGACCCTTGTAGGTTACCATTTCATGCTTGAAGGAGGCCTATAGGTGGTCATGGGCATGCAAAATGTTCTACCTTAACCTTTTCTTAATGCTTGTGATTTCATCTTGTCTCTTTATACTAGTCTAATCATTCAATTCATGTTCTTATGCTTGGAATTTCCCTTCAAGGTGATAAAAGGCCTTTTTTACCACTATAAGCCTATAGACATCATTAAGGTTTTTTAGTATGTTTTAGGTGTGTTTGAGGCTCTGAAAAACCATCTTGATCCTATCCTTTCCTCCTCAAATTTGGTAGGTTATTTGTCCAATGGTAGGGGTACAAGGTTCACCCTTTTAGATGTCTTGAATCCTCTTTCAAATATGCTTTAGAAGGTCCACCAAAACCTCCTAGAGCTTTCCTTTACTCCTTTAGGGATTCCATTAGTAAACTTAGTCCTTGGCCTTCCAATTGGTTCTATGCTTCCATTGTTTCTTATAGGGACTTGTATGGGTTTTCCATGGGTTTCTTATGATGGAGATGACAAAAGAGAATGTGACATCCTTTTGACCCTTCCATACAACATCCCAACCTCATGCTCAACCACCTGTAGAAAGGCTATTTTGAGAAGAAAAAGAGTAGACTGAGTGTGGACAGTTAGAAACATGAGTCTAAAATAGACTCACATGCCTTTGATGAACCTCCAAATTCTCTTCAAGCAAAATTAAGGAGTTGTGACACATATCCATCTCCCCTTACATTAGCATGACATCATCAAGGGCGTATAAGTGCATGTTTTGGGCAGAATATGTGGGTAGAATATAGAATTGAGGTAAACACGGTGGTGAGCTAGCTCAAAACTACCCAAATTCCATTTTCACTCCTCAAGCATATGACCTCCATATTTTAAAACTTGGAACCATCTTCAACACACCTATTACAATATGAAGATCACATGTATGTACATGGAATTTAGTAAACAAGGGCATTTCATGACTGAGATAGATTGGAACATGAGAACATGGTCAAATATATACCTCCTTTATCAAGAAAATGGAACCTCACTCAAACTCCAATGTCCTTAAAAAGCCAAAACACTTCCATTACCACTTCATATATAGGATGAACAAGCTTATGCATGGAATTTAACTAAAACTAGGCATGAAGTTGGCAAATAGAGCAAGACAAGCATGCAAGCTACTCAAATAATGCCATGGTGAGATAAAAACATGAGAGGAAGTAGTGATATGACCTAGGGACTTATGGGACACTCTTTCCTAGTTGTATGAAACCTCTATAGGGGAAAAAACTTAGAAAGTAAGAGACATTTCAAATGAAACTACACTTGGTGGTACCTCCTTTCATGATAGACCAATTTTTCTCATTCAAACATCATGAATAATGCAACCAAGAATGGATACCATCTAAAAACTAATCCAACATTCTCTAGAGCCAAAACTAGTTCATACAAATTTGGTAGAAATAGAGCAAACCCTATAAGGTGCGCCAAAAAACTATCAAATCTGCATATTCAAATTATTAGTAATGGTTCATACAACACAATTAATCAATATTAAAAATAAATATATTAAAATTAAAGTATCATATTGTAATATCAACTCCCAAAATCATTTTCCCTGAAACTGCTTGTGCTTCTCATACTAAGTAAAAACTTGAGGGTCACTCTAGTTTGCCAAGAAGAGCAATAAATATGTAGAATAATTTTGGCATCCAAATGGATATTTAATATCAAGCCAATAATTTTGGTTAGTTTTATAAGTATGAGGATACATCCCATGATCTTTTCCATATGGCACACTTCCCAAAAATCTATACAAGTGCCATTTCATCTCTTTTTCAACTAATTTTTGTAATTTCAATTAGGGAACCTACAAGTTTATTATGTAAATAACATTTTTGACATATTAAATTACCTATTGGATGGTTTAAATTAAAATATTACACTTATGCACCTTGGGAACCATGCCAATTGCATTAATGATGCCTATAAGTACATAAAATGACCCCAAATGGATAAGTTGACTAAAGCAACTAAAACCAAAGATAAGATGACCTTAAATGACATCATATAAAAATTAATACTTCATATTACAATATATTAAGACCCTTTAAAATTTTTAAAATTAATAATTTCACCTAGGGGTACCTAGGTTTGACTAAAATTCAAACTTGGTCAACAAAATGGTGACACATAGGGGTATTATGCCTACTATACTAAAGACCAGTAGCCTTATCCTACCAAGGGCCAATGGAGTACATGGCTTATTGAAGATAAATAACAAGTAATTTTCCAAAAACAAACACACCACACTAATAAAATTAAGATAATGCAAGACACAAAATAAGGCAAGAGACAAGATAAAACTCACACATGTGCATAAGCACTTAGGGAACACAAGGAAAGAAAGAAACTATGTACAAGGAGAGATGATAACCTTAGTATCAATGTTTGATATATATCCCATTGACTAGGATATGAAGTTCCTCTCTATCAGACCTTGAGAGTTGGAAAACATTGTGTTGTTTGCATTATGTGATAACATATAGGCCACTCCACAAAGCATCAAACTTTGTGTGTCTTCTAAGATTGGTCCTATCTTCATCCCACTTTAGAACAATGTCTCATTCTTTGAAACTCCTTGGCATGGATTTTTTTATCAAATTATTTATTTATTTTATCTTGGTGAGCTCTCATAGTTTTCATAGCTTGATCTCTTATCTCTTCAAGCTCCATTAACTCACATAACCTGACTTTCATGCTTTCATTCTCCATCAATTATAGTTGATAAGTGAGGTCCAAGGCTGGTAGTTCAAGTGAAATAGGAAATCTAGCTTCTCTCCCATATACAAGTGTGTATGGTGAGTTTCCAATTGCTCTCTTTGGGGTAATACTATCAACCCAAAGGGTTGTTTTTAACTTGGAATGCCAAGTCTTTTGGTTCTCCTCCATTATTTTATTTTTTATCCTGATCAAATTAATATCGGTGGACTCAACTAGTCCATTCCCTTGTGGATAGTAGTTGGAGGAGGTTCTAAGATAGATGATATGTTTCAAATCCCATTCACTTGTCCTTGTTCTAAGAAAATCCAATGCATTATTTGAAATTATTATTGAAGGAGCCTCACAAAAGTCTATAATTGAGTTTTCATTTGACTCCTTCAGAGATACAATGTCCACCCATATTTTAAAGTAATCTATAGTAGTCAACACCCACTTGTGACCAAAGCTAGAAGATGTATTGATTATGCTTATGAAATCCAAATCCCATTGCATAAAGGGTGCATCAAATTGAATTGGATGAAGAAACAATGTAGAAAGCTTTTTTTTACCATCAAATAGAGCAAAATTTAGTCACTTCCTTACCCAAGCATGGGTGTCTTTGAATATATTAGGCCAAAAGTATCCATCCCTCATAATCTTAGCAGTTGTGATTCTTGGAACAAAGTGACCACCAGTTGGTCCATCATGAAACTCAGACAATACTTTATCAATCTAATCTAATTCAATACACCTAAATAACATACTTAAAAATTCCTTCCTAAACAATACTCCATCTACAAGTACATAAGGAATGTATTGAAATATAAAGTACCTTCTTCTAGCTCTATCTAGACCTTGTGGATACTCACTAGTTTGAAGAAAATGGATAATATATTGTGTCCAAATTCTCATTGATGAAGGTATAAATGTAATAGGTTCACTCTTTTTGCTCCTTCAAATCTGAATCAAAATACTCATATAACCCTTTCCCTTTCACTAGTTTGGTTGTCTTGATTTCCACATAATACCCCATCACTTTGGTGATCCAACCAGCCCTTTTTTCATTCAAATCTCTACTCAAAAATAATTATTTGATACTAGGATGAGGTACAAATATGTGAATCTTGTTGTTAGACAACATATTCCCAAACTTCATTAGACTCCTAATAACTGAAAGTACTTACTTCTTAATATAGGTGTATCTTACCTCATAGCCTTCCAAACTTTGAATAAAAAAGGTAATAGGCTGCTCTAAATTTTCCTCATTTTCTTGAGTAAGCATGGTAGAAATCAACTATTTATTCCCAAAGGCATACAAGTTGAAATATTTTGAGAAATTAGGACTTGCAAGAGTAGGAGCTTGGGTAATGTCTTGTTTAATCTCCTCAAAAATTTCCTTCCTTCTTCTAGTCCAAGTGAACACTTCATACTTCCTTAGCATAGAGGTTAGAGGCTTGAAAAAATTATAAAAATCAAGAATGAATCTCCTTATGGAATTTGTTTTCCCAAAGAAACTATACAAACCTTTCTTGTGTTTAGGCAAAGATAATGCCAAGATAACACTCACCCTTTTAGGATCTACGGATAAGCCCTTATTGGAGACAATGTGTCCTAAGATTTTTTCTTCATGGGTATAATAAACACATTTATTTGGGTTTAGAGAGATTCCAAACTCTATATACCTTTCAAAAATCTGCCTTAGGTGATTCAAGTGATCCTTTGCATCCTTAGAGAAAAATGTTACATCAGCAAGATACACCAACACAATGTCATTTATTAGTTCTTAAAAATCCATATCCATTTCATGTTGAAATGTATCTCCAGCATTAGATAATCGAAAATTAATATTACTATAGGCATATGTACCCCATTTAGTAGTAAAGGTTGTCTTATATTGATCACTTTCCTTCACCAAAATCTGATTGTACCTGGAATACCCATCAAGGAGATAAAACCTTTCACTACCTACCAAAACTTACATCATTTATTCCATGAAATGGAGGGGATAATTATCCTTCAAGGAAACTCTATTCAAGTCCCAAAAATCAACACATAACCTGATATCTCCATTCTTCTTCCTAACAGGGACTAAGTTTTCCAACCAAGATGAATGCTTAATAGGAAAGATGATTTTGGACTCGATCAACTTAGTGAGTTCTTTCTTCATGAGGGGCTCAATATTAGGATTTATTGGCCTTTTTATTTACTTTATAGGCTTGTAATTTTAATTTATCTCTATGGTATGTTGAGTTAAGTTTGGTTCAAATCCTTTTAAGTCATTATACTCCCATGTAAAGACATCAAAAAATTCCTTGCATAACTCAACAAAAGCGTGCTTCTCTTCACTAGTACATACCTTTCCAAGTGCAAGCAAATTGTCCTTGAAGATTTTTAATTTCTCATAAATATCTTTCTTGGTAGACATGATTACCTTCTCTTTCTTCAACTAGTCATCATCATTGAATATGCTCTCAAGAGTGACTGGGCCTTTAAGAAGTTTGGTGGACTTCAATTGGACAATCTACCCTCCATATTGCTGATGTAGTTTGGATTTAATATTAACAAAAAACATAGCCTCTTCTTGTATAAAAAGTAATATTTGTTGATCACTATCAAAAACTTACCAATTAGTGACATTATCTAGTATGGAGGGTCTTAAAATTACCTTGAGATGTGGATGGTTCTTATCCTCTTTTATACCCTTTAGAACATCAAACTGAGCTCCAATTTCTGCCAACATATCTACATGTTTTTTGTCCTCTCTTGGCATGGATGTGATGTTGAAATATTGAAAATACTCCATAATATCCCACACTATATTATTATAGGACTTAGGCAAATATTTTTTAGTCAAATTCTATCCTCTAACTTAGTTCACAACAAGTTCACTATCACCATACACTTGCAACTCTTTAATACCTCTTTTCCTAGCCCATTCAAGGCATGAATGAGGGCCTCATATTATTCCACATTACAAGTACAATATAATTGATATCTAAAAGTGGAATGTTACTTTTCCTTATAAGGAGAAACCAACATTTCTACACCACCTGCCCCAATCTTGCTTCTTGATCCATCAAAGAAAAGCTACCATAAACCACCTATATCTTCACATGAATTCATCAAATTTAGAATTAAAGATTCCTCTTTATGCATACAATACACCCCAATACTATATTACTCCATGAATTTTTAAGGATCCTATTCATAATGTTCATCTCCCCATTCATCTAAGTATAAATCAGAAACTCCTTCAAGGAAAGATGTTGGAGATTGGTCTTTGTGGAGTTCTTCTTCATCAATGATGGCATAGTTTACATTTACCACTTTAGGTGTGTAAGAACCCAAGTGATTATGATGAATATGTTCTGATTCAATCTTTACCTTAGTACCATACTTTGTCCTAAATACCATGTAGGACTAATTGGCTACCAAGTATCCACTTATCTTAGCTGTAAACTCTCTTGATAGGCAAAGGGAAAAGTATGGAGGTAAATCTACCAAAACCACATCATGGGGAATATAAAAGTTAGGAAAATCATGTAGTATCAAATTAAAAACTTTAACTACCCCCCAAAGTCTTGGCTGGTGATCCATCTAATTGTAAGACTCCTTTAGTCATTGGCTCATATTTGAGGCCTAGTTTATCCGCTATATTCTTGGGCATAACTGAAGTACTATCCCCACTATCTGTGATGAAATTATGAAAAAATAAATCAAAAATGATTATATATAGATATAAATGAGGATTTTTTTCATTCTTCTTCACTTGACCATCTATAGGTTGAGCTCCATTAACTAGGACAACATTTTCATTTTTAGATGATCCAACTTGCTTACCTAATCCTTACAATTCCTTTTGGATTATATCTTTCTACCCTAGTATTTTAGAATAATCACACAATTATATGTTCATGTGTAGCTTCTTCATCTGGTCCATAATATTAATGGAGTAATTTCTCACCTTTGGGGGATCCTTAGAAATACTAAATCCTTATGTGTAGCTTGTGAAGGTGGGTGAGTAGGAGCTATTTTTATATTCTAATTTTTTTTACCATATTTCAATCTAGGATATGGATTTTACACAATCACCATTGGAGATGATGTGGGGACCAAAATAGGTCCTTGAGTTGTTCAGTTTTGCTCTTCAATAACCCTTTTCTTAGACCTAATGTTAGAGGTAACACTAGTATTCATATTACTTGAATTCCCCAAGTGATTAATAACATAAAACTCTCCCTCTTAATTATTTATTAGGGTAGAATCATATTTTGATTGAACATTATCCATTCCACTTTTCATTGGTCCCTAAAATATTGGGACTTGGGAAGCTTGATTTCCTTATATTGCCATGGTTTGATTATGCATTTCATTTGCATAAACAACTTGTTCTTGATTTTTCTCAAAATTTGGATAGCATGGTTTTTATTAGACCAAGTAGTTTTAGGTGGGAACAAGAGATTTAGAGTATGAGGGAGAATTATGATTTTATATTTGATAAGGCCTAGCATGAGGGATTTGACCTTATCCCTACATGTTTCTTTGAAAATGAGGTATATTGGTTTGCCCAAACTAATTGTAGGGTTGGTATGGCCTATAAACTTGGGCTTGTTTCCTTTTGAGGGAAACCAAATCATTAGTGACACTTTGGAGAAATATTTTAACTTCATGGATCTCATTTGAAAGGGTAATGGTAGGCCTTTGTTGACTAGGAAAAGGAGCTAAAGTGGGCAATGCAACTTGGCTAGGAGGATGCAAATTAGGGAATAGTGGAATTGGTGGCCTAAGAGTAATATTCCCCACTTGAACAAGATAATTATCAGCATTGATGGCTATCTCATAACTAGTAGGGAGTGTATTCCCACCCATGGATTGAATCATCATAGATACATCACTATACAATTATTTTAGATAGTACAAGAATGCATAATTTGGAGTAGGTCTCACAAGGGCTAGGATCCTATCCCATGTTTTTTGAAATATAGTTTTGAAGTATTACAAAAAATCTTATTGTGCCCTCTTGATAGTGTTCAATTGCTTAGATAGAGATAGATGATCACTCTTCTCTCCAAATCTCTTAGTTAATAGATCTCCTAGTTCATCTAATAAACCAATAGAATTTTTAGGTAGAGTCCCATACCAATCCAAAGTTTTTCCTTTAAAGGATAATGCCAATGACCTAATAACCACATTCTCTTGAATGATATTATGTATATTACATAATTTTGATATGTTTATTATATGTTAAATAGTAGTAATAAGACCCTCTCCACTAAAATATGGAACACTCTTAAGGGTTTCTCCTAAAATTTGGTCATATTGGGCAAAAGTCAAAAGAGATGATCTAGTGAAGGATACAAAAGGTTGGCTTATAGCCATCTTGGATTGTGATTTATGAGTATTAGGGATTGAATTAAATAAGAACTTATACTTTTTAAACACCAACTCTTTTAAATAAGGATGAGTGTTCACAAACCTAAACCTTTTGGTAGAATATGGAGGTAATTGTACAAACTCAAAGGGTATACTTTTAGTATTAAACCTATTCATCACCTTTGGTATGGAAATTAGGAACTGATCGATAACCATTGTGTTTAGGCAAAGATAATGCCAAGATAACACTCACCCTTTTAGGATCTATGGATAAGCCCTTCTTGGAGACAATGTGTCCTGAGATTTTTCCTTCGTGGATATAAAAAACACATTTATTTGCATTTGGAGAGATTCCAAACTCTCTATACCTTTCAAAAATCTACCTTAGGTGATTCAAGTGATCCTTTGCATCCTTAGAGAAAAATGTTACATCATCAAGATACACCAACACAATGTCATTTATTAGTTCTTGAAAATCCATATACATTTCATGTTGAAATGTATCTCTAGCATTAGACAATCAAAAATTAATATTACTATAGGCATATGTACCCTATTTAGTAGTAAGGGTTGTCTTATATTGGTCACTTTCCTTCACCAAAATCTGATTGTACTTGGAATACCCATCAAGGAGAGAAAAACTTTCACTACATACCAAAACTTATAATATTTATTCCATGGAAAGGAGGGGATAATTATCCTTCAATGAAACTCTATTCAAGTCCAAAAAATCAACATAACATGATCTCTCCATTCTTATTCCTAACAGGGACTAAGTTTTCCAACCAAGATGAATGCTTAATAGGAAAGATGATTTTGGACTCGATCAACTTAGTGAGTTATTTCTTCATGAGGGGATCAATATTAGGATTTATTGGCCTTTTTATTTACTTTATAGGATTTTAATTTTAATTTATCTCTATGGTATGTTGAGTTAAGCTTGGGTCAAAGCCTTTTAATTCGTTATACTCCTATGTAAAGACATCAAAAAATTCCTTGCATAACTCAACAAAAGCATTCTTCTCTTCACTAGTACATACCTTTCCAAGTGAAACCAACTTGTCCTTGAAGATTTTTAATTTATCATAAATCTCTTTCTTGTTAGACATGATTACCTTCTCTTTATTCAACTAGTCATCATCATTGAATATGCTCTCAAGAGTGACTAGGCCTTTAAGAATTTTGTTGGACTTCAATTGGACAATCTACCCTCCATATTGCTGATGTAGTTTGGATTTAATATTAACAAAAAACATAGCCTCTTCTTGTATAAAAAGTAATATTTGTTGATCACTATCAAAAACTTACCAATTAGTGACATTATCTAGTATGGAGGGTCTTAAAATTACCTTGAGATGTGGATGGTTCTTATCCTCTTTTATACCCTTTAGAACATCAAACTGAGCTCCAATTTCTGCCAACCTATCTACATGTTTTTTGTCCTCTCTTGGCATGGATGTGATGTTGAAATATTGAAAATACTCCATAATATCCCACACTATATTATTATAGGACTTAGGCAAATATTTTTTAGTCAAATTCTATCCTCTAACTTAGTTCACAACAAGTTCACTATCACCATACACTTGCAACTCTTTAATACCTCTTTTCCTAGCCCATTCAAGGCATGAATGAGGGCTTCATATTATTCCACATTACAAGTACAATATAATTGATATCTAAAAGTGGAATGTTACTTTTCCTTATAAGGAGAAACCAACATTTCTACACCACCTGCCCCAATCTTGCTTCTTGATCCATCAAAGAAAAGCTACCATAAACCACCTATATCTTCACATGAATTCATCAAATTTAGAATTAAATATTCCTATTTATGAATAAAATAAACCCAAATACTATATTCCTCCATGAATTTTTAAGGATCATATTCATAATGTTCATCTCCCCATTCATATAAGTATAAATCAGAAACTCCTTCAAGGGAAGATGTTGGAGATTGGTCTATGTGGAGTTCTTCTTCATCAATGATGGCATAGTTGACATTTACCACTTTAGGTGTGTAAGGATCCAAGTGATTATGATGAATATGTTATGATTTAATCTTTACCTTAGTACCATACTTTGTCCTAAACACCATGTAGGACCAATTGGCTGCCAAGTATCCACCTATCTTAGCTGTAAACTCTCTTGATAGGCAAAGGGAAAAGTATGGAGGTAAATCTACCACAACCAGATCATGGGGAATATAAAAGCTAGGAAAATAATGTAGGATAAAATTCAAATCTTTAACTACCCCCAAATTCTTGGCTGGTGATCCATCTAATTGTAAGACTCCTTTAGTCATTGGCTCATATTTGAGGCCTAGTTTATCCGCTATACTCTTGGGTATAACTAAAGTACTAGCCCCAATTATATAATGCAATTATGAAAAAATAAATAAAAAATTATTAGAGATAGGTATAAATGATGATTTTTTTCATTCTTCTTCACTTGACCATCTATAGGTTGATCTCCATTAACTAGGACAACATTTTCATTTTTAGATGATCCAACTTGCTTACCTAATCCTTACAATTCCTTTTGGAGTATATCTTTCTACCCTAGTATTTTATAATAATCACACAATTATATGTTCATGTGTAGCTTCTTCATCTGGTCCATAATATTAATGGAGTAATTTCTCACCTTTGGGGGATCCTTAGAAATACTAAATCCTTATGATGTAGCTTGTGAAGGTGGGTGAGTAGGAGCTATTTTTATATTCTAATTTTTTTTACCATATTTTAGTATAGGAGATATATTTGACACACTCACCATTGGAGATGATGTGGGGACCAAAATAGGTCCTTGATTTGTTCATTGTTGTTCTTCAATAACCCTTTTCTTAGACCTAGTGTTAGAGGTAACACTAGTAGTCATATTACTTGAATTCCCCAAGTGATTAATAGCATAAAAATCTCCCTCTAAATTATTTATTAGGGTATAATCATATTGTGGTTGACCATTATCCATTCCAATTTGCATTTATCCCTCAAATATTGGGACTTGGGAAGCTTGATTTCCTTACATTACCATGGTTTGATTATGCATTGCATTTGCATAAACAACCTGTTCTTAATTTTTCTCAAAAGATGGATAGCATGGTTTTTATTGGAACAAGTTGTTTTAGGTGGGAAAAAGAGATTTATATTATGAGGGAGAATTATGATTTTATATTTTATAAGGCCTAGCATAGGGGATTTGACCTTATCCCTACATGTTGCTTTGAAAATGAGGTGTATTGGTTTGCCCAAACTGATTGTAGGGTTGGTATGGCCTATAAACTTAGGATTGTTGCCTTTTGAGGGAAACCAAATCATTAGTGACACTTTGGAGAAATATTTTAACTTCATGGATCTCATTTGAATGGGTAATGGTAGGCTTTTGTTGACTAGGAAAAGGAGCTAAAGTGGGCAATGCAACTTGGCTAGGAGGATGCAAATCAGGGAATAGTGGAATTGGTGGCCTAGGAGTAATATTCCCCACTTGAACAAGATAATTATCATAATTTATGGCTATCTCATAACTAGTATGGAGTGTATTCCCACCCATGGATTGAATCATCATAACTACATCACTATACAATTATTTTATATAGTAGAAGAATGCATAATTTAGAGTAGGTCTCACAAGGGCTAGGATCCTATCCATGTTTTTTGAAATATGGTGTTGAAGTATTACATAAAATATTGTTGTGCCCTCTTGATAGTGTTCAATTTGTAAGCTAGAGATAGATGATCACTCTTCCCTCCAAACCTCTTAGTTAATAGATCTCCTAGTTCATCCATAAAACTAATAGAATTTTTAGGTAGAGTCCCATACCAATCCAAAGCTTTTCCTTTGAAGGACAATGCCAATAACCTAATAACCACATTATCTTGAATTATATTATGTATATTATATAAGTTTTATATGTTTATAATATGTTAAATAGTAGTAATAGGATCCTCTCCACTAAAATATGGAACACTCATAAGGGTTGATCCTAAAATTTGGTCATATTGGGAAAGATTCAAAGGAGATGATTCGGTGAAGGCTAAAAAATGTTAGCTTATAGCCATCTTGGATTTTTAATTATGAGTATTAGGGATTGAATTAAATAATGACTTAGACTTTATAAATACCAACTCTCTTAAATAAGGATGAGTATTCGCAAACCTAAACCTTTTGGTAGAATATGGAGGTAATTGTACAAACTCAAAGGGTATAATTTTAGTATTAGACCTATTCATCACCTTTGGAATGGAAATTAGGAATTTATCAATAAAAAAAGAGTTTAAAACTTTAATATAGTCACCAGGTACTGAATGTAGATACTCTTGTAGTTACAACTATGTCAAGACCAACACCAATCTTGTATAATCTTCTAAAACTTAGAGTCCCACTAGGTGTGCCAAAAATTATTTACACTTGGATTTTTACCCCTAAGTATATTATTATCTCTCCTCATCAAAGTGGCATAATGGAAACATCTCTCTTGTTGTGGGTGACAATGTTGAGAGATGAATCTCTAGAAGGGCTAGTTCCCTTGATGCACTCTTTGAAGTACTTTCTTACCTATCAAATTTAGATGAAAAGGGTTAAGTAAAATAATAAGAAAACCCAAAAAGGTGATGCACAAATTTTTAATATCCTCCTATTGACTGAATTTATACTACTTAAATCCAAATAAAGATTTTATTACACAAAACTCACAACTCAAGATGCATTGTCACATCAATGTTTCATATGTTAGATTCAAGAAGGCATTTAATACTTAAGAGATTAATGGATGATTAAATTAAGGAATAAAATCATGAAAAACTTCTAAGACACCTATACACTTTAAAAAAACAAATACTTTCAACAATATCCTTTATGCACACATGGTAGACAATCAAGGATAACATGCTATAAAATAAGATCTTCTACTAGACAAGACCAATAAGATTGCACTAACACTCAATTGTAAAACATGTAAGTAGGAAAAATCACTTGTTTATTCCTTAAATAGTCCTTCAATTAAAAATTTGTCTATATTTTCCCCATTAACCAAAGGAGGCTACTCAAAAGGGTTAAAAGAGTCCATATTTATAGCTTTTGAGAGAGAGAAACAATGCAAAGGAAGCCCAAAGGTCACTTAGAAATGTGTCACTCTATGAAAATAGGTTAAAATTTCATGATAAATTGATTTTAAATTATCCATGCAATGTTATTTGGTGCAAATGTCCATACAACTCATGAAACTAATGAAAAGTGTCTCAAAATTCCTTATCCTGGCTCAAAAAATTATCTTCATCATTTGGACATGTTTAAACATCCCAATACTAACTAGGGATAAGTATGATGATAGGAATAATATGGAATGAATTTAATCATTAAATTATATGCATTGGTTTCATTTCTATTCCTTGTGAAACTCTTGGAATGAAGTAATCATTATCTACAGTCTAGAAAACTCCTTATTTTAGTCACCCCTCACACTTGGCCTCAAAAATGCCTTCAATTTTCCATGAAAATATATGGTATGGAGTGATTTAAATGTGTAAAAACCATCCATAGTCTTATAATTATCAAATTCACCTTAAAAATACATCCATCTATGTTTTCCACACTTTTCACTCTTGTGCTTACTATGCCAGTTTTGACCGGCTGAAAGGAAAGTTCTAGTTAAGACACTTATAAGTTTTTTCATATAATAAAATGACCATAAGGAGTTATAATAGGTATTTATACTCCCCAAAAACTTTATTTCATCCTCTCAAACCTCCTATAACCTAAAAAACATAGAAAATGGTGAGAAAAACACTATTTTACATGTTATTCATATAGTTTCATACATATTATTTACATAAGTGAGATCCTGAGTGAGTATTATCCATAATATAATATTTTTCCTTTCCAAACTATTCCATTTTAATGGCTCTCCATGATTTTATTCTCCATCAATTTCCTTTAAGGGTTTTAGACTACTTTCTACTCTTAACTATTGTTCATAGATATGGCATGTTTAAATTCCAAACCAATGCCACAAATAAGTTTTTTATGACCCTATATAACTCTCCCTAACCTATATTGTTCCCATGAAAATCATTAGAAAAGATATGAGATTTTCAAGTTGACATATCAATCTTGTTACTCTGCTTTCCTGCATGCTTGAGCTATCTCTAGGATAAAAATAATCTTCTCAAAAGTTTATTTGAATAAAAAAATCTCATACATGTCTAAATATCCTCCATCCCTAATTATCTATATATCTCATCAAGTACTATAAATGAAGGTAGATCCCTAATTGGTTCTAAGTCTCTTCAAAGCCTAATGGGCTTGGCATACCCCCTACTAGTTTGGACCACTTGGGATTTTATAACATTATTAGGATGGTTTATTATGAATTTTCACACCTAATTAATAATCAAAAATCCATCACATAACCTATCAAACACACATTTCATCTCTTTACCTCTCTTTTGTTAATTAGGCCTAGTGGAAACTTTCCTAATTGGACTATGTGCATGAATAATTAGGTCATCTTGAAGGGTTAGAGATTGTGTGAGTGTTACTAATAATATATACATATTAAATACACAACCCCTAATGTTCCTTGAATATCCCAAGGCTTCATTTTAAGTCCTTTACTCATTTTGGCACCCTTTACCTTTTTTGTCAAAGTTTTAATTTTCATGAGTGGCTGATCTCTGAGACAAAATAGAGAGATATATACCTCGTACCCATGTAAAAATTAAAATATTATGATTTTTATATGGTATTAATTAGGATTTTTACCAAAGTGAAAGGTTAGACTTCCTCATTTAGGTACCTAACCAACTCAATTTGTCTAAAAAAGGGGTTAAAAACCTTATTTTCTTGTATTTTCCTCCAAATCCACCTATGGATGACCTCTCAAAACCAATTACATGATTATTTGTTTTATAAACATTCTACATACCTTCAAATTGTGCTCATGGATCTTCTTAAACCATCAAAAACTCTTCTCCTTGGTGGATTTCTCATGTTTTCTCATTGGGCAAAGGTTTCCTAGCCTTTTTGTATGGACTGTTGCTCATATGCCAAGTGTGGAAAACATTTGATAACTTTATAAAGGTATTTGGAAATTTATATCACCTATTAGATCATCATTAACCATGTTTTAGTCATTGGAAACTTCTTTTTCTCTCTAAGCAGTTCATATCTCATTTCAGCCTTTGCTTGCCTAGACCCTGCTATAGGTGAAAATAGGGTTTTGAGGCCTTATGTATGCTTGTTTTATTTCTTGAAAGGGTATCATGATATCAAAAAAAATTCATTGAGATTATTTTTCATTGTATTATGCATTATTGAGCTTCATTTATTATATTATTGTACTTTTTTGTCATTGAGATTAGGTCCTTGCATATAGGACTGAGACATTTTTATAGGGGTCTATTATAGGAGTACTTTTGTGTGAATTAGGTTTCCACAAAATGTTTGGAATTTCATTAAAACCTATTGGTCAACATACCATTATGTAACTAATCTCTTGGTGTTTTAAACACCCAGCACCTAGAAACCTCACCTCACTACCAACCCAATCAATTATCATTGCTATAGAAATATTATCCATACAAGGGACACTTATAGGTTATCTTGGGGGTTAAAAAGTCATATTATAATAATTTATTGAAAAATTTGATTTATATTGAATTTATTATATCCACTTAATTGTCCCTAATCATATAAATTCCTTCAATATTGCTTTGCTTGTCTAACGGAACTGAGACACCTGCTCATAATACCCTATTGTAGGTCAAGATAGGGCTTAGTTGGGATGATTATAATGAGAAAAGGTATTTTAATCCACCTTATATCTCTCCACACTATATATCCATCTAAAATTCACTTTGGATAAAATAAACTACACTAAATATGCACAAATTATTCCTTCTTCTTGCTCAACTTGTCTTACCCCTGTAGGTTACCATTTCATTCTTGAAGGAGGCCTATAGGTGGTCATGGGAATGTAAAATTTTATACCTTAACATTTTCTTGATGCCTTTGATCTCATCTTTTGTCCTTATAATATTCTAATCATTCAATTCATATTCTTATGTTTGGAATTGTCCTTCAAGGTGACAAAAGGCGGTTTTTACCACTACAAGCTTGTAGACATCATTAAGGTTTTTTAATGTGTTTTTAGGTGTATTTGTGGCTCTAAAAAACCATCTTGATCTTGTCCTTTCCTCCTCAAATTTGGTAGGTTATTTTTCCAAAGGTAGGGTTACAATTTTCACCATTTTAGATGTCTTGAATCCTCTTGAAAATATGCTTTAGAAGGTCCACCAAAACCTCTTGGAGCTTTGTTTTGCTCCTTTAGGGATTCCATCCCTAAACTCAATCCTTGGCCTTCCAATTGGTTACATTCTTAAAATTTTAATTATAGGGACTTATATGGGTATTTCATGGTTTCCTTATGATGTAGATGACAAAAGAGAATGTGACATTCTTTTGACCCCTCCGTACAACATCCCAACCTCATGCTTAGCCACTTATAGAAGGCTATTTTGAGAAGCAAAAGAGTAGACTAAGTGTGGAAAGATAGAACCATGAGTATAAAATAGACTCCCATGCCTTTGATGAACCTCCAAATTCTCTTCAAGTAAAAATAAGGAGTTGTGACACATAGCCATCTCCCCTTACACCAACATGACATCATCAAGGGCCTGTAAGTACATGTTTTATGTAGAATATGTGGGTAAAGAATAGAATTGAGGTAAACATGGTGGTGAACTAGCTTAAAACTACCTAAATATGTGACATCCATAATTTGAAACTTGAAACCAGCTTCAAAACCCCTGTTACAACATGAAGATCACCTGTATGTCTATGGAATTCAACAGACAAGGGCATTTCATGACTGAGATAACTTGGGACATGAGCACATGGTCAAATCTACACCTCTTTTATCATGAAAATTTAAAATCAATAAAACTCCAAAGTCTTTAAAAAGACAAAAAACTTCCATTACCACTTCATATATAGGATGAACAAGCTAATGCATGGAATTCAACTAAAACTAGGCATGAAGTTGGCAAATGGAGAAATATAATCTTGCAAGCTACTCAAAGAATGCCATGGTAAGATTAAAACATGATATGAAGTAAATATATGACCAAATGACTTATGGGACTCTCTTTCCCAGTTGTATGAAACCTCTATAGGGGAAAAAACTCAGCAAGCAAGAGACATTTCAACTAAAACTACACCTAATGGTACATCCTTCATGATAGACCAATTTTGCTCAACCAAACATCATTAATCATGTAAAAAATAATGGATACAATATGGTAATGAATAAAACATTTTATATATCCAACATCATCAATTTGTTCGTATGTATTTGGTATAAGTGGAGCAAAACCTGTAGGGTGCACCAAATAGCTATCAAATCTACATAGTTAACTTGTTATAAATGGTTCATATGGAAAAATTAACCAATATTCAAACTAAATATATTAAATTTAAGGTATCATATTTTAATTTCATCTCCAAAAACCATTTTGTCTTAAACTACTTATACTTCCCATACTAAGTAAAAAACTAAGGGTCACTCCAGTCTGCCAAGAAGAGTAAAAAATGTGTAAAATGGTTTTGTCATCCAAAAAGATGTTTTAAATAAAAAAAATCATGTATGTAAGTTTTATAAGGATGAGGATACCCCCCATGATCTTTACTATGTGGCACACGTCCCAAAAATTTGTACAAGTGCCATTTCATCTCTTTTTTGATTTATTTCTACAATTTTAGTTAGGGAACCTACAAGGTTATGATTTAACTAAAATTTATGACATTAAAATTACCTATTTGATGTTTTATACTAAAATATGACACTTATTCACCTTAGGAACTATTCTAATTACATTAATGACCCCTACAAGTACATAAAATGACCTCAAATGGGCAAGTTGACTAAAGCAACTAAAACCAAATCCAATATGACCATAAATGACATCATATAACAAGTAATACTTCCTATTATAATATATTAAGACCCTTTAAAATTTTTAAAATCAAAAATTTTGCCTAGGGGTGCCCAAGTTTGACTAAAATTCAAACTTGGTCAACAATTACCATTAAGGAATGCCTATTAACATAGTTAATAAATTATATAGTATAAATTAAAAAAATATAATGAATATTAAAAATATTTTAAATACATTTATTTTAAATTTTCTAAGAGATATCAATCTTGTAGTTCTTATCTTGGATTTTTCACATAAAACATTTTCACATTGACTAGTGAAAATGGCATCTATCTAAAAACACTAGTCTGTTTAGCTCAGAAAAATATTTATAAGAAAAAAGTGAGCTCCAAAATCCACTATATGGCCAAGATATTATGATATCTTATCTATAAACAAGAAACACTAAGACCCTAATTAATATAATAAATCATGAAGATTCACACATGCATCATATTACATTAATAAACAAAGTTAAAACATATCATCCATGTACACTAAGATTAACATAATAGTATTTAGAACATGTCATTTCATTAATATATTCATTTCATATTATAAAAAATATACAATATGATTCCATCACAAATAATATAACCATTATCTAATGGATATTTTAACACTCAAACCTCAAAGGTTATACAATTAAATCCTAACACAATGCTTCTCATAAGAAATACTGACTCTACAACGTAAAAGGTCCAATGTGAAAAACATGTCAAGAAAAACAATTGAAAAATATTTATTGTGTGTGTACACACACACACACACACACACACACACATACACACACACACACACACACACACACACACACATGACTATCATTGGTGATTTGAAATAATTAATAAAATTCTCATATAATTTTAGTGTGAGTGAGACCCAATTTGAATCCACTCTTATTATAACTTTCCTCTTTATTTTGAGCATTCCTTCGATATTATATTTTGTATAATTCCACCTCACTTTTGATTAAGCTTTCCACCTTGAATTTTATTATAACCTCTTTAATTTTGATAACCACCTTGATGTCCAACCCTATCAAACCCTAACATAATGCTTCTTCACAACAAATTTTGACTTTGTAACCCAAAATGTCCAATGTGATACATGTCAAGGAAAAATAATTCAAAAGTCTTGATTATATACATATACATATGCATACATACATACACACATATATACATAAATGTATACATATGTATATATTTACATACATATATGCAAATATACACATCTATACATACATATATACACACACCACTATGACTAGCAATTCCAAATAGCTAATATATGTCTCCTAAAATTTCTTGGTGAATTATAAACACACATGAAAAGTAATTATGGTGAAAATATGTTCCAAAAAAATTTTGAGTATAATTTATAATGTTATTAGAAACACAAATGTAGGAAATAGTATAAAATTTGGCATATTCGATCAATGTATGTTTTCACACAATTGGCCATTTTCAAAATACAAAAAACCTACTTATATACAATTGGCTATAAATAACCACTAAAATTATCCATGTTTGGGAGAATCATTTATGGTATGTGTTCCAAGTTAGCACATAAATTTTTACTCAGAATTTCAATTGTTATTACTTAGTCTTAGAATCCATATACACCATATATCAAATTGGGGGCATATGCATGGCATATGAATTCATCCTTGCTTAGTATTTCACTAGTTTTGCAGTAGAATGGAAATGCTTGTCATTATCCATGTTGTATCCACTATAATTATATTAGAATAACTTTTTACACCAATTTTGTACTATTTTTGCACCATAAATGAGCCTTATTCTATCTCCAGTTGTTTGTTCGCCCTTTTCCATAAGTTTTTACACTAGAGTAATATATTGGAATTCATCAAGGATTCAAAAATAATTTGACACCTTTGGTATTGAATGATGGATTCAATCACACCTTGAGTTTTTAATCACACTCTCTTATTAATGAGTATTGGGTCATGCACAGTCTATTCCAAGTTTTTCAATGTAAATGAAATATCTTGGGGTCATACCCTCTACAATCACTAGTTTTTAACCAAGAAAACATAAGAGTTAATGTACACAATCATGTTTATTTCTTATTTTTATTATATATAAGTTTATTGTCTTTAATTATTGATATTAATCTCAAGTAAGGACTGATTTTATATATAGTTCATTGCAAGTTCACATGAAACACAATTCACCATTATGGCCTACATTCAAGACTGCACTTCATAGGTAAGTTTAGGTATGCAATTTTCATTTTTATATATAATTTAATTTTGTTTAATTACTAGAATAAAATGGGGGAAAATTTAGACACATAAATTAACAAATAAGTTAAAACATTACACTTGTGACCACCCTTTTTACACACTTAGCTCATGACTTATTCTAGAGCCTTTTGACCACTTCCCTTCACTTTTTGCATGGATAAATCATTATTATTAGAAAAAAATGACCCTAAAATATTATTATTCATCATGAAAATTATTGTAGGCTCATCCATAGACTATTCCTCATACTTGAATCAATTATTTGTGCTCCTTAAATAACAATGTCGTAATCAAATAGTAGCTCACTACTCTATTATCTAGATCCATTGCTCTTGTCCTCCCACCAAAAAATAGATAATTTCCAAAATTTAAATTCATGAAAATGTTGGCCTAAAATTTTATCAATCCCCATATAAATAGTTTCAAAAACTATCACTATAAATCCACATTTTAAACTATTTTGTACATACGAGGCTTCCATACAGAAAATCACCAAAATTCTAAATACACATTAAAATCAAATTTCTTATTTATCCCAATTCTTATTACATACAACCCTATTAGACTTGAGATAATGTCTAAAAACACTTTTGAGGTCAAAATTCATATTTTAATCACTTCATCACACTATAATTACATTTACATCTAGTATTGTACACCACTCTTTCACACACACCACTGTATCATGTGAGAACTACATAGATTTTGATCCCTATTCAAAGTATTGGTATTGAGGTATTACTCAACACAAGGGTTGTTAATATCAAGAACAAATTTAACTAATAAACCCTTTTTAATCTATGATTGCATTCATCATCTTATGTTATTGATCTAGATTTTAAGTGAAAGATGAGAAATACAGTGGTTTTTGGATCAGATCATATCTCTTGCATAGTCCATAGAACACATAAGTGAAGGAAAACTTGTCTCATAAATTGTAGGTCTCTATTACCTATTAGACATTGGTGCTCCCTATGGATAAGAACACATTTCTCTATTATCTATTTTTGGTTCTCCTATCTATAATCCCTACCAACTCTTATATCAAGTCCGCACTTAGTCAGCATATACTCCCTATCAGTTTCAACTCTAGAAATAGTCTATATCTTAGTTTTCTAGATAATTTTGTGTTCTCATTTATAATTTACATATTTAGTAAGTTCCAAATTATTTTATGTTATATATTGCATATTTGTATCTTTCTAATTTTACACAATAATTCTATAATAAGGATCTAGCATTCACCTAGTTTCCCAAACTAGATAAAATAATTCCCTACATCCCACTCACATATACTATGAAAAGCAGGTGTGTAGAGAATGGATATGTAATATACCATGTATGTGATAAATAACATAAATCAATCATGTACCTATCAATCAATCATGGTATCATGGATTTTGGTACTATCTTATTATTGTTATGTATTAGGGTGGGGCCCTATTAACAACCCATTTTTACCATAAATAAATACATAAATCAATCATGCAACTATAAAATCAAATCATGCATAGGTCTTGATTTTATTTTTAGAATATTTTAATTTTTTTGTAGTTTTTTTAATATTTGATTTTATTATTATTAATTATATTTTTTAATTTTAAACATTAATAATGCATATACTAACCAATAAGTTGAGCAATGTATTAGTCATATATATGTCCTATATCATGTATGTCATAATCACCAATTTTACTACCATAGGCATCCCTTCCTTAGACTCATCATCACAATCACCTTATGTATTTATAATAGGATATGTATAAGCAAATATATCATATTTTATAATTGAATTTTTAGGTATACCTTATGTTAGTGCTAATATCTGTAAAAAATAATGTAGATAGATTAATATAATATGTAATAATAAGAGTTGTATATGTACAACTCAATAGAGATAGTGATTTAGGAGAGTTTATAGGGATAAACTAAGAAATGTTATTGGATAATCTTATAGATATTTATGAGATAAATAGATAGTTTTGACTCCTTATTTATAGGAGATATTAACACTATAAATTTAATAGTCTTTGATTAATAAAATAATTATATTTGATCAACCCCCAAAAATTGTGCTACACACTTTTGAGCCTTTGTCTCTTTCACCAATGAGGAGATTACTCCAAAATGGATTAATTTTGACATGAATTATTTAATTTCCTTTTCTATTAATCAATATACATGGATGTTTTATGTACTTACTTTCAATAGCATCGAATGAGATGAATTTTTCTTCAAACTATAATGGCAAATTGTGTGCTAATGGATATTATTTACACACTAGCTTATGTGGAGTGATCTGATGTATCTAATAAGTAAGAAGATCATGTGGATGTATCTAATAATCTCTTAATAACACTTGCATATATATTGCATTCTTTTTATTATTATTATTCATGTGAATTACTCTTTACTTTTTTAATTCCTTTGTTTGTATGTTGTTTACTTATCTTTGGTAACCATACTTGCATGTTCTAAGATGTAAATTCACTCTTAAAGGATTATTATTTTTAATAGATTTATGTAGTTAATGATCTTGAATTGACATATAATTATACTATCAAAATATCTAGACTCAGATAAGGTAAATTAAAGAGAGACCATTAATACTTAATTCATCAGGATACGACCAAATGGATTCACAAACCTAGCAAGAGAAGCACCTACAACACAATTTAAATATAAAGGGTTCTAAATCCCCTAGGAAATCAGTGCAATGAAATGTCTCTACTAAGTTTCTTGTTTTTTAATTAAGTATCACAATCAATAAATGTAAGCTGTAAGGGTTAGAAACATATCAAAATGGGTAAGGAACCATGGTAGGAAAATGGAGGCCTAGGATACCTAAGTTGGATAAATGGAAATTTTGAACAATCCTATAGCACACTAAGTATGAGTGTAGATAAATTTGTAAAAAAGAGATATAAATTCATTAAGCAATCAATTATGCAACTTCTATTTATCAAATGAAAGAGTTAGGTTTATAATATACTTACCTTGAACAAGACATGTCAAGCCTCAATCTCCCCCTTAGTTAATGGGTTTTTATAATATATTATTGTGGTTGTAAGGATTTTAAAGGTTGAATCAAACTCTAGGCTAAAAATGACTCCTTATATTGCATCCAAGAATCAATGAGACAAGTTTCCCCTCTAAGACAAGATTTAAGAAATAACCCCTACAAATATAGACATGGGGTAGAAGTGCAAGTAATAGAAATTAAAAATGATTTTTTGTATATATTGAATTGAAATGGTAAGTTATATTTATAGTGTTGAATGATCCTAATCCTCCCCCCCTTGAAGATTAATTTGACATCATTAATAGCTTGATTTAGTTCTAAATGGGATAACTAACCTTAAACTAGGTCATTCAAGTTGACTTAGTTGTGAATACTATGATTTAACATTCAAAACTACATCAATATTATTTATGTAGTTGGGAGGGTATTGATGACAGTTAAAACTACATCAAACAGGTTAATATAGTAGGAAATTATAGATCTTGATATAGATAGAGGATGCAATATGGAAGGAGATAACTTAGGGGATGAAGTCTAAGGGAGATATAATGGATGTATAAATGATAAATAATCAATAATATCTCTCACCATACACCAATGGTCTACCCACCCTTTTCCTAATGCACCCCTTAAGACAAGCACTCGGGGAGATTTAAACTTGATAAGTTGCTAGAAAAAATAAAGCATCATTAAGTGATAATTTTTAAAAAATATTATATGTATACATATTCCCCATTTTAATCTCATCACATATCACCAAAGTATAACATGGGATGGTGTTTTGGGAAATAACATAGTAATAGAATAACAAAGCTAACTCAAAAATGAAATATTGAAATGAATATTGATAAACAAAGTAATTAAAAGTACCATACACATACCTTGAATTACCTTTATTGTTGATTGGTTACATGTTTAATTTATATTCTTGATCATGAAAGGTGTAATAACTACATTGGACAAACCCTATGGATATAAGGCTAGAGAGCCAAGTAATCAATCATGGGATGGATAGAGGAAAATGGAAAATTGACAAGAATGGATTTAAGCACATGGAAAATTAGTAATCCAAGATGACAAAGGTTAGGTTATGACCAAAATACTAATGAGTGTGAATTAAAAAATAATCAGGTAACTATAAAACCAAGGCTACTAATGACCTAAAAACCTAAAATGTATCCAAAGTAAAAAAATTACAATATATACCAAACTTAAGGATTTATAAAACATAATAATGTAATCAACATCAAATAAAGACAACTAATGATCTATACTTAATAAAATATGTAAATATAGAAAATGATGAATATAAACAACATCGATGAAAGAGAAATAACAATCCATACTCAATAAAAGATGGAAAAATAAAAAATGAGAGAAATGGGATGAAAAAGACCCACAAAAAGGTGAATATAAATCTCAAGGTCCCAAACATAACTAATGGATATCTGAAAAAGATAGGGAAATAGCCAAAGGATTATTTCAAAACTCAAAGACACATCTTCTATTCTAATGATAAATGAATTAAAATTATTTTATTATGAACATGTCAAAAAGATATGGAGAATACATTGTATAGAAATTGGGAAAATATGTAGAAGCAAACCTTCATGTCAAGGGGGGAAATTAAATGGGTTGTGGGGGGAGAGAGGAATACCAAGGTGAAAACATAATATTTATGGGAAATAATACACTCCAATCTAGTTATAAAGAGTAAGAGACTTTTGACATAAATTACCTTAGAGAACCTTATCTAGCAATGAAATTTTTGGCTAATGAGTGAAGTATAATAGTATCCCATTAAGGCTAGTATGCATGAAAATTAAAATAGACCTACCTTCCCACAACATGTTCCGTATTATTAAAGACCCATTATAGATTAATCTATCTAAAATTAATATTGGGTACTTGTGTGAGAAATTAAGTGAAATTATATATTATATTGATAATGAAACTTCCTATCCTAATCTACTAGCCTACCACACCCCAATGGACATTGGCTCTATCATGATGCCAACTATGGAATTTGATCTTTGACTAGGATAGGAGATGTGCTAAAAAAAAATCACTTATTTTTATGTGATATGAATTTTAAGATTGTTTTTTCCTATTAATCATTTCCTTTTTTTTATATGATATGGATTATAATTATTATGCTTTTTGTTATCCCTCCTCACTATGGATTCAGGAAACTAATAACGAGTGCTAAAAATGACTATCACATGAGAACTTACACTTGGTGGATAGAAAAGATAACCTGAATACCATGGTGTATAATATTCCTATAATTTCACATTAGAAGAGAGTGAATATCAAAAATGACCTTGGTGTGGCTAAAGTGGATATTGAAATGTAGGGGAATGATGAAAATGAGCATTGAACAATTAGGTTTTCCCAAATCATAAAAAATATGTAAATGGAGATGGTACAATGATAGGTAGGTATGAATAATAATCTTAAGGAATGGTATATGTGAATTAATACATGAAGATATGTTTTTAAACTTTTACCATAAAATAATATGATTGATTCTAAGTAAAAGAAAACATGACTCTCAACCATTGTCTTATCTTTTAGGGAAGACACCCAGTTAGATTTAGGAGTAAAATTAATTTATAATGAGATGAAAATGATGGATTTTGATGAGGGGATCATTAATTAAGGTCTTACCATGAAGCTCAAAAATTTTAAATCCAAAGGCATAAGTAAATTAATATATCAAAGGGTACAAAATTATGATAAAAAAGAACTAAATATTTGAAATGGTTCTAAGGTTGACTGACTAAGATGATGGGTGTTTCTGAGGAATGGTTGGGTCCTATCTGTGGTATTATGATGCAAACTAAAAAATTGAAAACTAAGTGGTACAAAAATATAAAAATCCAAAGGATAAAATATGTGAACTAAGGTTAATGTGTAAACAACTTGGAGGTGTATAAAGAACAAAAACTAATGTTTTAGATTATGGTAAAAGCAGGTTTTGAAGGGGCCCCGAAACCCTAGTACAAGGAAGAGAGATAGAGCAACCAAAACATAGACAAAAACTAATGTTATGTTACATAGAATAAAATATTTAAGACCTACAATAAATTTTACCTCTATGGTATATGTATAAAACTAAATACAATCTTGAAATTAAGAGAATACTATAAATGAAAGGGAACATTATTAAAATTAACACTGATAAATAAAATAGAACCAAGCAAAGTAATTCTTTAAAAGCTAAGTGTTGGTTAGTTCTTTAAAGATATGTCGTCGTTGGTTTGTAATATATAAGTGTTAGGTCCAAAAATTTATTTGACTAAAGACCCCACCAATTTTGGGCATACTTACGTTATTTTTCATGGGTGTAATCTAAATTAAGCAATAAGTCTCTAACATTGAAATTACAAAGTTTGACTTTTTTGTTATGTTTTTTAGTAATTCAATATTTTTATTGGTGATTATGTTGTAACACATCCATACGTCATTCATATAGAAAATATAAGGCATGAATACGAGCTTCACATCTTCATTGAGAATTATTCCATGAAGATAAATTTAAAAATAAGGTAACTTAACTTCTAATGGTAAGAGAGCTTTAGCAATGTAAACTAAAGAGAAATGAGTGGCCCCAGTGATAGTACAAATTCTAATAGGATAAGCCCAAAGTGTGGGATAAAGCTTGAGATGCTAGTTAGAATGAGAATATTGAATATTATTTTTCAAGGTATTATTAAGGATGTTTTTAGTGACTTTATCTTGCCTATTTTTCTGAGGACAAAAGGGTATGGGCAATTTCCACATGATTTTGAATTTTGCACATAGTTGTTTCATGTCTTTATTTTTAAAATTCCCATCATTTTTAGAGATGATGGTGTGAAGAATAAAAAATCAAAATATGTTTTAATTAATAATTAATTTGTAGATAATGACGCTATTAAAATTTATGAGGGGCATCGCTTCAACCCACTTGGTAAAATATTTAGTGGTAGTAATTATGAAGACATGACCACCTATGATATAGGTAATTTACCAATGAGATTTAATCCCCTCATAAAAAATGGCCAAAAAGAGTTTGAGGTTTAAAGCTCATATAGTAGAGAGTGAATGAGATCTTCATGAAGTTGGCAAGGATTAAAATTTTAATGAATTTAATAGCATATTTTTAAAGAGTATGCCATAAATGTCCTATGCATAGGCATTTGTAGGTGGTAAGATGCCTACTATAATGACTACTATAAATTCCCCCATGTTCTTTCTTGAGGAGAGAATAAACTTCATATGGATTAAAAAAGTGGAAAAATGTACCTTAAACATTATGATAATAAAGGATGTCATATCAAAGGACATATTTTCAATCTTTCTTATGAAGTCAAGTTTTTTCATGAGAGTCAACCTCTGAAGGATAAGTGTGATGTCCAATAAATTAGATGATATTTTTATACCATGGGTTTTGTCGAGTAGTGATAGCCTCAATGTGGAAAATAATATAATCATCTTTGGATTGTAAGGTACAAGGTGATTTTATCATGTGGATAAGATATTGTGAATTATGAATGGCTTGATGAGGGTGAAAAAGAGAGGCTGATGAATTAAGAGAATCAGTTATAGAATTTTTATCTCTTGGGATTGATTCAATAGTGAAATATGTTATTTTTTAGCAAGAGCAGAAGAAATTTGATGATATGTGATAATATTTTCACTTTTTCATTGATAATCTCCATTGACTCAACAACATATGAGTTATGAATCTCCTAAGGCATGTAAGTATGGGATATATAAGTTTTTAGTTGCTTGAATGCCTAATATGAGGGATTTGTATTTATACATGTTATTAGTGACTTTAAAATTTAATTAAAAATATAAAGGGACATTTTAAACATTAGGGTCAGCTAAAACACAACCTACTATGGCTCCTTTAATGCATTTGGCTCCATGTCTATATGTATTCATGAAATTTAATTGGAACCTCTAGTAATTTTATATGATGACTTTATTTTTGGGTTTTGATGTGGAATTTTTGGGATCGTTGAGGTTTTTTACCTTTAAATCAATGTGTTATGAAAATAATATTTAAGATAAATATATTGATTAAGACATTAGATGTAAAGGTTTTATTCATCAGGAAGTATGTCATGAAGATGATTAGTAGCTAGTGTAGGTGTGATAGTAAGTTGATCAACATTCACTTATCATTTGACCAATTTGCATGTAATAATTCTTAAAACAAAATCTATTGGGAGTAGCATACATTTGTAAATTCTATCTATAAGTAAAAAATATTTGGAGAAAGAATAATGAAGGGGATTATAATGGATAATAATATAGGTTATCCAATAAAGAATATAATTTTGAAGATTTTTAGCTATGAAATAAATTATGATATAGTCACATTCTAATTTTGTATATCAAGTCTCATCTATCAAAACATGGACAATGTAGTAAATGGCATAATCTCTACATGTTTCATGTTGTTGAGTGAACATTAACCTGATTGATATAGGGGTAGATTAAGTATACAAATTGAGAAGGTTATCATTAGAAGGTGGTAAAAGAATATGAGGATTAATTAATTATTTATTCATTTTTTCAAAATATTTTTGACATGCATCGGTCCATTCATGAGTGACCTTCTTGAGGAGTGAATTTGTCAAATATATGTGGTAAGCCATTTTTGGGATAAATCAATGGATTTCCCCAAGTTTGTCATGATAGGTGTGAATGTCTAGAATAGAACAAGGAATAAGCATGTTGATGATAGCCTTGATTTTTGTATGGAAATGATAAATCCTAAGATTTTACTTTAAGTGACATTGAAAACACATTTATGAATACTAGATGAGCCAATCAAAGATGATATCAAGGTCATGAAGGTGGTTTCCACGATGTTTTTATTTATAAATATTATAATTTATTTAGGTTTAAATGATTTTATGGATGATATCATGAAATATTTGGGTCATTACACATTGGTAATTTGTGTCATTGTTTTTAACACTGAAAGGAATTTTAATGTAGAAATAGGTTCCCAATTTAATGGTGAAGGTATATTTATGTTGATCTTTGGGAGCGATGTGAATCTAATTATTTCCTAAAAACCATCCATGAGAGATAATATCTCATATCCATCCATATAATCAACAATGGCATAAATTTATGGTAAACAAAATTTGTCTTTAGGATATGCTAAGTTGAGATTATAAAAGTTGATATATATGTGAATGGCCATTGTAGATACCTAAATTTCACCAATTTAATGTCATAATTAAATTTTATTAAAATAGATACACTAACCCATCACCTTCACCAATTAAAATTTAAACTAGCATCATTTCCCTCTACTTTTAAATAATTGATTGATTCTTAATTAATTATAATAATGCACATCACCCAGACATACTCCATATTTGTCTAAACCATTTGTTGATGCATCTAACTAATCCCTCAACTTCCTCATCTAATTTATGACTTATAGCATTTCAACCTCCTAGATGACTACACCAACTAACTTGACCCATTCTTGGTGAGTCACTCAACCACCTCCCATTTTTCCTCAACACATGGAATTAGTCATCATTCTCATGGATGAAGACTCAAATCTGGCCACTAAATATTTATATAATTTGAAATTTTCATATAATGCTCAACCATTCATCTCATTAGTCTCTATCTTGTGAATTGATGTGTAATCCTTTGTTGGGCCCCTTTTCATGCTAAGTAGTGGATCTATGCCAACTCAGCAAACACCTAGGCATGAGGAAATCATGGAGGATTATTATTGTTTTGTCTTCTAGTAGTGTTAATTAGTTGGAAGCTAAAAAACTCTAATTGAATCCATAAAAGGGCACATAGGACAATGATTAGCCATTAAAGATAAGTGTCTCTTATTGAATCAAGTAGCATTGGGAAATGCACACATGAGATAGTTACTATGCATTAAAGATAAGACATAGTGGATATAGTGGGATGTGTACCTCCAACACTAGCTCAGTGATTAATGTGTTCCATTCCCCATGATTCTAGGATGATCCAAAGCCTATAAAAGGAAGCCAAGTTTAGTTGAAGAAGAGAGATGATTTGGAGTAGCAAAGATCTAGTGAATTACTGCTAGATGGTTGTCATTGGGCTTTAAAACTTAGCTTGAGATGATTTTTGATGCTCTCCTTTATAATTCCTAAGCTCACTTGTGATCTTGGCATTTAACAGTTTATGTTGAGAATTTTCATAGTTTATATGGATAATGCATGCATTATTATTGAACTCCATTAATGAAGAACACTATTTGAATGTTTATTGATTGTATGTTTTATTATGTTGAATGTATGGTTTATTTCTTACAAGTTTATAACTTGACTCATTCATGGTGGACCTATAGTCAGTAATAAACCCTATTCCTATGATAGGAAATGTGTCAAGTATGGTTGAGACACTACATTCAAAATGATACCCACACCTTAACACAAGACCATACATAAGTCCCCTAACTAGATAACCAATTTCCCCTTATGTGCTTGAGTACCATTGAGCCCATGAAACCTAAGTCTTACACCCATGAATGCACAACCATAATTACACTAACCTAACTCTTTAAAGAATAGCTTTTCACCATGGAACAACTAGCCCAACATAGACCCTAGTCCCTTCTCTATTGTGCTTTGGGTGAGAACATAAGGCTTGCACCTTATGTATATTGATGCCAATGTGGTTGAGTGATAAATGTTGAATGCCTTAGGATTAGTCATGGATTTCACACTTTTAGAACAAGATTAAATTTAACCTAGATATCTAGGTATGTGTGTGACTAGGCCCATGACCACAAAGCCTACTTTTCTACATCATTTTGGTTCTATTATTGGGACCTATTGAATTTTGTTATTATAATGGTACACTAGGATAATGATCTAAATCTCCTTCAATAATATTAAGCACTAGCTATAATGATTTAAAGACATGTTTTCACTGAGGCATCTAATGTGTAGAGTGTATAACCTAAGAAAGTCAGTCTAGAACCACTTATATGATGTCATGTACAAGGTTTTATTTTATAAACTACCAGAGCAAGTGTATTTCTAGTTGGATACTTATGTAACTCATAGAAGTTGAATCTATGGACAGTGCCATGAGTGGATAATAGAGTACCTAGAGAGGCTTGAGAACTTAGATACTACTTGGACTAAAGCCACAGACAGATTGTGGCAAGGGGCACTAAAAAACTACATGCTTGATTTTATGATATAAACATACTCTTTCCTTGAATAAGTAGAGAACCTATTATTGCATGAGCCCAGAGGTGTATTTGTGAAATAAATTGGCATCAAACTCAAGAAGATAATGGTAGATTATGGATTTAAAATAGTGAGGATGGAAGGATAAATTTCACTTATGTATGAGCAACATAACAAGGAAGAAGGGGATGTGTAGGCGAGGCACAATGGAAAGAGATGAGTAGATTCACAACTGAGATATTAGGAGATATGATTATAAAAAGAGGAGGCATAAACTGATATAATATTTGGAATTTGGAAGTACTGAGAGGACCCATAGTAAGTGGGAAGGGCATGGGGAAGGATCTCTTGAATGGTAGCTGCACCTAGAGGAAGGATCCCTTGAAGCTATTGATCAAGCTCTATATTTGATGAGTGAATGCTCAAGGTCCATTTAAAACTTGAACATTAGAGATGCACTAGATGCACCTACCCCCTTTGAGCTTGTGGCATGTGCTCATGCATTGGATTCCCTAAAGGAAAATAAAATATTGATAAATGACCTCATTATCGATGTAGAATTTGATCATTTTGAAAATTTAGACCATAACTTTGTGATTGAACAAGTTATCCCATATGAGGAGTTAAGTGAAGATACCTCTAAACTTTGAGGTGTTAGCCTGACTAGATAAAACATGATCATAAGCACCCCAGTTCATCCAATATCAAATATGTAGCCTAGTAAAAACCCATAAGAAGTGGCCTTACACCACTAGTTAGTAGTACAACACCATCATCTTCTATGGTGCTAATAATAATTACTAGACCAATGCCTGGCCTAGTGGCTAGAGGCCTTGGAGGACCAACACTAGGACAACCACTAGGAAGACAAGTGCCTTAGGCACCAGCTACTCCATAGCCCTAGATTTATTATGAGATGGCCCTGTGTTTTTTAGAGTACCAAGGCTTGGAAAACACCATAGAAAATGTTCTAAAGTGTGAGTTACAATGGCATGCTTAGGTAATAACCTAGTCTGAATGTAAGGCAACCTAGTTCATAACAACTTTGCTTGATCATGCCCATACTTGGTATAGGATGTTTGATCCTAACTAAGCTATGGTTGATTATGATACCCTAAAGGGAGCATTCTTGAAGGAGTTAAATATACCTTAGTTTGAGTAGTAAATAATTACCATGCTCAAAGAGATCAACTAGAGATTATCAAAGAGCATGCACTTATACAATGCTAGATTTAAAACTCTCCTTTCTAAGATCCCTTACAACATTCACCCCTCTTATCATGTGTAATGGTTCATTAGAGGATTTTTAGTGCATTTTAGAAGGATGTTATCTATGATAAAATTCAGAGACCCTTAAGGAGTGATTGAAGCCATGCTTAGGGTTGAGGCAGTTGGGAGCATTGATACAGGCATTAGCCCATTCATGGAGGTGTAAATTATGTCTATGTCCTCCCAACTATAGAAGTTGACCACTAGTCCACCAAAAATATGCTCAAAGTGGGTTGTGGTGTATTGAGTGAGAAATAGATGGGAGTAATAAAAATAACTTCCTTAAAAGTAATATGCACACACTACTTCTTAGTTGTGAAGTTTATCATGAGGCACATGATTTTTGTAACTACCCCTCATTATAATGTGTCAATCAGGTTAACACAACCATCTACTTCAAGTTGTGTAATACTTACACTCAAAACATAGCTGACTACCAATTAATTGATGAAATATACCAAAATATAGAGAGAGTCACATGATAGGCAACTATAATAGATGAAGGGTATGTGAACTAAGGAAATAAGGGTTATGGCTAATAGAATACTAGTTATGGGAACAAAAGAGACTCTATAGGGTGAAATGGAGGATGTGGTGGAGTAAAATTCCCTCTATGGTCATGTTATAAGTGAAGGTTGACCAAGCACTATCAGTATGACTTCGTGACAATCCAATGTGTAGGTATTATCAAGGATTACATGTGGTTGAGGAGTACCTAAATTATACAAAAAGCTAACCTAAGGAAAAATGGGTATCGATATGGGTGTAGGGATGATAAAGTATGAGCCTAAAGATACAAAATGGGCTCCAAAGGTGTAGCCAACATGTATTAATCCAATCAAAGTGAAGTCAACCACATGGTGTGGGTTCACCACTCAGCCACCAACTGCACCAACACAAGAACTATGCCTAGAATATGGAGAACTAAGCTATACTAATTTCATCATGTGGCTTGAGATAAAATTTATGTCCTACCCTTACTTAGTGCATCAAAAGGATGTCCTACAACAATCCATGAGTGTAATACAAAAAATTTAGGGAAAAATCTAGATGGATAGAGATCTAAAAGCACAGGCTACCACCTCATGCAGAAACCAAGATAACTAAGACACTAAAGTATAGGAGCTAACAAGTATCTTATTCCTCCTATAAATAGATGGGATACTCCCCCTACTAAAAATTTGCTCTTAGAGCATGTAGGGATAAATCCAAGTGAAGTTACTAAGCCCCACATAATTGAATTTGTTGCACTGTATATAGATCAGGTGCATGAAGGCATACTTAGAATGTAGAGTATGACCAAGAGTTACTCATAAATTCCACCATCGATGGATGGTCCATCTATGAAGTGTTGATTGACACTGGTATAAATTTTAATATCCTATCCAAGAATGTATGGGAAAAGATGGGTAGGCTAGCCTTGAGGCCTTCTCCCCATGTACTTTTCATGGCTAACAAAACATGAGTGCAATCAATTAGAATTTTTTAGGGAACCATTTTAGATATTATGGTCATTTAATTCCATGTTGACTTCAAAGTTATCAAGTTGGCTAAATAGGATAACTACCCAATGCTTCTAAGAAGGCCTTGGTGCTACACCAAAAATGTAGATCTGTACTTCAAAAGGTGATACATGACCTTAGAAAATGGTAAGGAAAGGGTAGTAATCCCCCTTTCAAGTGACCAAATACCCCCTATGTGGAGAGCATGGATCTATAGGATGAGATCAACTATATTTATAACATCATAGTATAAGGCATCAAGAATCTCTATCCTTATAATTAGGGAGTGACTTCCTAAGAGGATGGGCAGTTAGCCTCAAACACCATTGAAATCACTTAAAACCAATGGGTTGAAGAGGCTTATGAGTCCACTAGTCATAGATGCCATTTGGTACATAGAAAGGTGCCAAAACCCATGAGGACTGATTGGGCCTAAATTGATCATGCTCTAAAATGATGGGTTCTATTCTATGAGAAAAAATAAAAAAGGTTACTCAACCTAAGCAAAGGAAAGCTTACAATGCTCCCAAAATTTGAAGGTAAAAACCTAGTAAAAATTTATATCAATGACCTTAAAGCATGCATCCCAAAATAGATAGATAGAATGGGCACATTTGTGTACACCTTGAAGAGAACTACCATGCATTGATGGATAGCATAAAGGTCTAACTTTCCAACTTGGACAAAGGTAAAAGTATCCATGTACACTAGTTTTGGGAGGAGTAACAAGAATTTGGATATCTCAATGTACTCTAGTGACTCTGACCCCATAGTGCATGTGGACCTATGTGAAGAGACATGGACTAACTATGGTGTGACTACCCCAAAGAAATTATGGGTGCACACCTTTTATAGGATTCTGAAGACATGGGCATGAACATGGTACATCGTTAACGAGATGTGCCAAGAGATAACCAATTGGGAATCCCTTAAGGACAATTTTGTGCATATATTCTCCTTTTCCATGTAAAACTTAGAAATGTTCAAGACATTTCAAGTAATTTGGAGGGAAGTGTTCAAAAATGCTATCATCCTTGAGGAGTGGTAGAAATACATGTTCAAATAAAAAGGGTTGGCACTCCTAACCTTATTTGAGGAACAAATGCTCAATAGTGACTTAAATGAGGAAGATGATGAAACTTGGAAGGAACATTACTGGTAAATGATGACCAATAGAAGAAAGCTTGTGCACTAAGTAGATGATAGTGCTCTCAGTGAAGAAAACCCCACTCATCTTCATGTTGAGACAATATAGGGAACTTAACAAGTCAAAGACTCACACCAGGAGAAGAATGAGCCATACTTTACCCACTTAAGACCATCAAAGTGGATATCAATGTATAAAGAAAGATAAATATGGCTACTCTAGGTGCCTATTAGTTTGACACAGAGATGGCATGCATCATAGAACTCCTAAAAGAGTTCCAATACTTTTTCCCCAAGACTTATCAAGATATGAAGGGAACCCACCCATGCTTTGGGAAGATGATCATAAAGTTAATTAATGGTGCAATATTGGTCAAAAGGTACCCCTATAGGATGAATCCTAGCCTCCACGCCAAGGTCAAAATAGATATCAATGCTATGCTAGGTATAGGGGTCATTTACCCTATGTAGGAGTCTAAGTGGGTGAGCTTAATGGTAATAAGCATCAATAAGGATGGGAAAATTCACATTTTCATCAATTATATAATGTTGAATTATGTTTGCATCAATGACCCCTTGCTAACTCCATTCACTAATGAAGTCCTATAAGGAATCACAAGTTGTGAAATCTACACCTTCATTAATGGGTTGTCTGGCTACCATCAAGTCTAGATTGAGGAGGAGGACAAGCCCCAAACAACCTTCATGATTAAATGGGGTTATTTTGCTTACAAAGTGATGCCCTTTATACTCAAGAATGTACTATCTATGTTCTCTTGAGTGGTGATCACCATGTTCAAATATTTCATCCACAAGTTCCTCTAAGTCTATCTATATGATTGGATGGTGTATGACCTCATCAGGGACCATTGTGATAACCTGTACCTAATGTTTGATCAGTGTAGGAAACTTTGATATCCATAAACTTTAAGAAGTGCATCTTCACAACACCATATGGAACTCTACTTAGGCATATCATCTATAAGGATGGTTTTCTCATCGTTCTAGTGAATATTTCCATCATCATTTAGCTACAAACTCCTTCCTTGACCTTTTTACTAGGGCAAAACACAAGAGTATGCCTTTAAGACCTTGAATCTTAGATTACCTAGTGTGTTATCTTACAGTTCCCTAATTAGATAACACCTTTTCATGTCCATGTTGATGCTTTTATATCTATAATTGGCACCATTTTGGTACAACCCGGTGAGGGTAAGATAGATCATCCCATCTTCTTAGTCAAAAAAAAGCTAACCTTAGCAGATCAAAATTACATCATGATAGAGTGTGAGGTACTCACCATGGTCTATGCCTTGCAAAAATTTAGACAATATTTATTGGAAACCCTATTCATATGTTTCACGAATCATGAGGTACTCAAGTACCTCATGAATAAGCATATTTTATATGGGCACATGTACAGATGGATAGTTATATTCCAAGAATTTCAATTCTCCATTACGGTTAAGCCTAGAAAGAAGAACTTAGGGCTAGACCATTTATCTCACATGAGTTCTAGTGATGTGGTGGTGCCAATTAAATATGATATTTCAGATTTAAAACTATATAAAATATATCACATCCCTAAGTATTTGGTATAGATCACCACCTTTCTAACATCTAGAGTTGCACCCTAGACTATGACAAATAAGGATAACAAACAACTAGTAATTTACACTCCCCAAGATGCCAAGGACTACCCTAATTCATGTGATATATGCTAGTATATAGGGAATCCTAACCATAAATATGAGATTCCCCTCATCCCCATTCTTACCTAGGCACCATTTAAGAAATAAGCCATTCATTTTTTTTGGTCGATAAATCTTGAAGCACAATGCACAGGTGCAAGGTATATTTTAGTAGCCATATATTATTTTACCAATTAGTCCAAGGTTTCACTAATAAAAAATTGAATAGATACCATAATCACATTCTTCATCTAGGTAAACATAATAAGTTTATAGGGTGCTCACTCAGTTTGACTAGTGACTGGGTCACTCACTTTATCAATGAAATAGTGCACATCCTATTAGTTGAGTATATGGTGGCACAGCACAAAATGAGGCCTTATCATCCATAAACAAATGGAACAAATGAGGTATTTAAAAAAATAATAATAACATGCCTCACAAATATATGTAATTTTGTTCATATGGATTGGGATGATCATGTGTCAGTAGTGATATGGGCATATCGTATAACCTACAAGCACTTGAATAAGGCTACTCCATTTTAACTAGTGTTTGACATTGAGGCAATCCTACTCATGGAATTCTTAGAAAAATCATTACACATCATGCACATTGGTCAGTTAGATGACTAAGAGTTTCTAAATACAAGGTTGGAGGACTTGGATTACTTAGATGAGATGCACACCCAAGCCAAGTGGAGCCAATAGATAGAAAAGGCATGCCAAAAAATTTAGCATGATAAGCATATAAATAATAAGGTGATGAAAGAAAGAGAATTCATTTTTATATATGACTCCAATTATATCAGACACCTATTCAAACTAAAAATAAGGTGTATGGGCCCCTATATCATCCACCACATACTAGAAATAGGGTCATGCAAGTTGCACATGTTGACTAGTGAAATGCTCCCTAGGAATTTCAATAGAAATAGGTTGAAGCCATATCAGAAATAGGATGTCATTTGTGCCATGAGAACACTGAATTCTTGGTCTCTAGTTAGTTTGAGTTGAGATGCCAAAATAACATTTTATGCAAGATAAATAGTTTTGTTTTGTTTTATTATTTGGGTAGTAGTGTAAAGAGTGTAGAAGTGGTGCTTTGAATCCCACCAACAAAATCTATGAGCACTTCACTCATAATTCCAGTTGAGTGAGTCAATTACTTGTGCTTTCTAAGTGCCTAAATCCATACACCTAAGTTCTAGGTGAGTGAGGATTACCAATGTCAGATAAAGAAAGTGTACCAAATCATCATATGCTAAATACTAGATATAGGGAACTTTCAAGCCCCTAGGTATATGTTTATCTAGCCTTTTATGCATTATTACAATTGGGTGAGTCAAGCCCTTGTACTTTATAAAAGAACTTGAGGCCAGACATCTAAGTGGTGGGCATGTGAAAATAGCTAGACTTAAGAAGAAGACACATGAAATCCATGTGTGCAAGAGACATATTATGGGGACTTTAGAAGCCCAAGGAAGAAATACTCTAGTGCTTTCATGTATAATGCTAGTTGAGTGAGTTGAACATATTTACTTTCTAATCACCTAGGGATAGACACCTAAGTTTTTGGTCATAAGGGGGTTGCTAGACTTGGAATAAATAGGAGCTAAGTCAAGATGCATAACATGATCATGCACAAGATAACCATAAAAGGAAAATCAAGTGTTGGAGCAATAGTGCAAGGGATTTGTATGGGGTAGGATAGGCTAAGTCAAGATGAAGTGTAAGAAACTGACCAAGATAGATAAACACACTTGAAATAAAAGCACAACAAGAAGAGAAGATGGAACTGAGGAGGCTAATTCATGTGCATGTGTTACCATATTAAAATAAAAGGTCATGCCAAGATAACTAATCACAAAAGGGGAATCATCAAAGATAGTTATTATCCACCCATATTTGAGTGGGAAGTGATTGTTTGAACCATAAGTCACTTCACCAAAAAAATCACTAGGAACATTGAATGAATTGATGATGGAGACATAAAGATCCACATTAAATGAGTTGGTGGTAGAGGATTTTTGTAGATTTTATGGATTTCAATAAATCTAGATGCTACCACACCATTAATTCACCTACATTAAAGATGGTAGATGGAAGTAGGGTATAAAACATCATGAATTAGACTAGTTTTAGTTACAAACTTTGTGTGAACTTGAGATGTTGAGTAAACTAGAGTAAACCATTGAACCAGTGAACCAACTCATATAAACCCTATTAGAGCAAGAATTTGAGCACCGTTAGGCACCTAAAGTGAATTATTGTGAAGTAGGAGAAATTGTGCTCACATTGAGATTGGTGTAGAGAGGTGTGGAAAGATATTTCTATAATAATAAGCCTAGAAGAAGCTTGTCCTTAGCAAAATAGACATTCAAAAGGAATGAGAGTTTTAGAAGAGAAAACAAGAAATGAGGAAGGATTATAGGATGGAAGAAGGGATTGAAAGATTTGAGGCTAAAAAGAGCATGATATAAGGAGAAATGAAGGAAGAGCCCAATATAGTGGAAATACATGAGGCTCTCCAAGGTGAAAATACTACCACACTTGGAGAAGCAAGACCATCAAGCATACCAATCAAAGAACCTACAACATAGCCTCCATAAAATGAAGAGGAGTTAAAGCATAAATGGAAGAGCATGGGCCTTGATTAGGATCATATTGAAGCAACACTAGAGTTTCATCATAAAAGAGAGGACATGAGGGCCAAGGGCATGACCCAAGCTTAAATTGACAAATTTGAGGCCAAGGAGATAAGGGCCAAGGAGGAGAGAAATGTTGTGATCGTGAAAAAGAGGAAGGTAGAAATAAAAAAGGCATAAGAGGAGAAGGCCATACAAGTGAGAGAAGAAGAAGAGGGTTGTTGCAAGCACAGAACCCATAAAAGATAAAGTAGTATAAGCATCTAAATCCCACACCAACCTAGTAGAAGAAGCTACATAATAGGCATGCCTTAGCACTGAAGGGGTGAATGGGACAAATAAGGTGATTTCTAAGCCTTAAAAGAACAAATAAATAAGATAAAGAAGAAGCAGGTTGGTGCTAAGAAGGAACCTAAGGAGGTTCATAACAAGGAGCCACAGGAAGAAGTAGATGAAAGGGAAAAGTCTAAAGAAGAAGAACCCCTATAAAAAAGAGAAGAAGAAGAAGAAGGCACACAATAAGGTAGTAATACCAATGAAGAAGAACAAGAATAGATGGATCTAGCCATTGAAAAGGAAGAATTAGAGCCAAGCTATTAGGAGAAGGCATAGAAGGTATACCCAAGATGAGGACTTTTGCATGTTAGAGTACATACCCTCTAGATATGCAATAATGTTGACATGCCACCAAGTTTCCTTTGAACTTGATTACTACATAGACAAGTCTCACTTTGAGGTGCCATAAAAAAAATATAATACACTAAAAAATTGGAGGGGCATGATTACCAACTTGTAAAACCCTAAGATATGAATTTGGTAAGGTTAGCTAATGCCCTCCTTAAAATAGCCTCTAAGGTAGTGCATAAGAACATTGTTAATGATGTTTTCACTACAAAATAGAAGGGTATAACACTTAAGGTAGAGGAAGAACTTAACACTATAAATCTCAAGCTCTATTAGTTGACTAAGTGCATGGAGGAAGTAGAGCCATCCATTTTGGATGGTGTTGAGACTTCTAATTTTTTAGAGGTTGATAAGGTGTGCATGCTAGTATAATAGATGTTCCCTCGAATGAAACTAGTACCAAAAAAGGAAGAAGACCCTTGAAAAGCCATAAAGAAAGATCTCAAAAAAATCTCAATGAGGTAGAAGACCTCTTTGTAAGGTTAGAAGAGAACACAAATGATGATGATGTTATCTTTTATAACTTTTCCACCTAGGTGTCAGTCATTGATGCATGCCTCCAAAAGGTGAAAAGGGAGAAGGATACATTGATGGAGCAAACATTCACTATCAACAAGGATAAGCACATGTAGCTTATGGTGCAAGTAAACATTTTGAACACCAAACTAAAGACCCAAGAGAAAAACATAGAAGAACTCTTCCATGCATTTTAGACAAAGGTGAGTGAGCAAGGAGCCATCCTAGATGGCAGGGTCCAAAAAGTGAAGGAAAATCTAGAAGCCTTCAGGAAAGAATTGGAAAACACTAACATGCTTGTGCTCAAAGATGCCTCTACAAATATTGATGGTACCATTAAAGAAATCAAGCTCATAATCTAGGGATTTGATGACTTTAAGTCAAAATTGAAGCATAACACACCTGGATTTTACATAGCTAAGGTATTGGAAGGATAGTTCAAAGGAGGACTTATGTTTTTGTATGGGGTAATGTTAGGCCCCTTTTCATGCTAAGTAGTAGATCCATGCTAACTTAGAAAACACCTAGTGTTTTATCTTCTAATGGTACCATATGGATGGTGGATAAACAAATTTAATCAACATCAAGAAGTAGGTGCATGGGACAATGACCAACCATTAAAGACAAGTGGTTCCTTTTGAATCAAACAATATTAGGTAGCAGGTGCATGGGATAGTGACTACACATTAAAGAAAAGGCATAGTGGACATAACAAGATGTGTACCTCTAGTGTTAGCTCAATGATCAATGTGCTCCATTCCCCATGATCCTAGGACATTCTGAAACCTATAAAAGGAAGCCAAGTTTAGTTGAAGAAGAGAGATGATTTGGAGTTGCAAATCTCTGGTGAATTACTACTATATGTTTGTCATTAATCTTTATAACTTAACTTGAGATGTTTTTTTATGCTCAACACCCAAGCTCACCTGTGAGCTTGGGCCTTTACCAGTTTATGTTGAGCATTTACATAGTTTATATGGACTAGGCATGCATTGTTGTTGAAATCCATTAATGAAGAACACTATCTGAATGTTTATTGATTGCATGTTTTATTATATTAAATGTATGGTTGAGTTATTGCAAGTTTATAACTTGACTCATTCATGGCAGACCTATAGTTGGTAATTAACCTTGTGCCTATGATAAGAAATATGTTAAGTATGGTTGAAACTTTGCACTCAAAATGATACCCACACCTTAGCACAATACCATGCCTATGACCCCTAACTAGATAACCAATTTCCCTTCACACACCTAATTTCCATTGAGCCCATGAAACCCAAGGCTTGCATATATGAATACACAACCATCATTTCACTAACCTGAGTCATCAAAAAATAGAGTTGCACCATGGTACATCTAGCCCAACACAAACCCTAGTCCTTTCTCCACTATGCTTTAGGTGAGAACATAAGGCTTGCACCTTATGTATATTTATTCCATCATAGTTAAGTTCTAAATATTGAGTTCCCTAGTATTAGTCATGGCCTACACCCTTCTAGAATAAGCCTAAATTTGACCTGGATAGCTAGGTAAGTGGGTGACTAGGCCCATGACTACAAAGCCTACTTTTCTACAACATCCTCCACTCAAATCATCCACCTTAAATCTAATGAAGTGATATAAAATTTATATTATGAATCAAATTAAGTTAAAGTGAATCAAATCCATCAAAGTCATTTTGCACTCTAAAATTCTACCCAATTCTCTTTGCTTTGGAAAAGAGTCAAGCACCCATTTTTAGCATTCAAGAGAAAATATTTAGTTGATTATAATGGAGAAGGTAAAGAATACTTCATGGTTATAAGTATTTCTCTATTTATTTATTTTTTTCATTTATTTCTCTTTCTTGAAGTTTATGTTTTAGTTTAGATAATATTTCATTGTTTGATTTCTTAGCTACCTTGCACTCAAAATATAACACCTACATTTTGGCATAACCAGTGGGACTTTATCCCTCATATTTCATATCAAAGGTGCATTAGGGAGTTATTCTATATATTTTTTATTGTTTTTATTATGCATATATGTTTAACCCTTGTCTTGGAGTTTTATGTTTATTTTTACAAGTCATTTTTTTGAGTTTGTGAGCTTGATGTTCATTAACCTAAAAAATAGTGAATTTATTTTGCATAACAATGAATTCATTTCAAAAAATAGTGAATTAATTCATGTGTTATTTTTACTCATATTTTTGTAGTTTTTTAGTCTTATAATAGTTTATGTTTGTCTAATTTTCCTTACCCCTTTTAGTTTCTATTTTATATTTAAGTCCTTGTAGAATAGTGAAATCATTCCAAACATTGGTGAAATCATCTAGAACATCAATAAAATTATCCCAAACACCATCAAAATCATCTCAAATGCTAGTAAAATCATTTTGTAAGTGTCTATTTTTCATTTTCTGCTTCCTAATTTTTTGTAAGTCTAACTAATAATGAATTCAATATTTGGTCTTATTGTGTAATAGCAAAATCATTTTAGAGTGTTAATTTTATTTGTAATTTTTCATCTTTTTTCTCCTTTTTAGATAAATTTTTCATGTTGCCTTGATCCTTTATCCATACAAAGACTTTTAACAATTTTAATATAAGTTGTTAATCTGAGACAAACTAAATAATAATAGTTAATTCAAATTTTATTTATTTTCTTAGTTTTCTTGCTTCATATTCATTTTTAGGCTAACCATTTCCTTTTATTTCAAATTTTCTAGCATTTTCCATTTCAGCATTTATTATTTTCAGTAGTAACTTAGAACATCTTTCAATTTTTGGAGTTAATCAACTTTAATTTCCAAAAAATTATTTATGTGGCTCTTGTTGTATATGCTTTTTTCTATGGTGTTGCATTAGTGATGATAATAAAAAAATTAGAAAAAAACATTTATAAGTTTATGTTACCTAAGACCCACTTGCATGTATCCTCTTCTCTTGGTGTCACATTGATGATAATACTTGAGAATCAAAGGCAAGTGTAAGTATTATTTATTTTCATTTATTATGGGCTCTATCGATCATGGATTTCACCATAACATGGTAGGCTAAATCCTATGTACCAATAGTGTATATAGATTGAGTATCAACTATTTCAAAGGCCTAAGTAGTGTTATGTTTTAATCACACCATGATGTGAGTGTATTTCATGAGCCAATACCCAAGGTTTTAATAATTACCTTAAATATTGATTTTTTTGATGTAGACACACTAAAATCTTATGGATAGGTTGTACACATTGGGACTAGACCCATGTGTGTGTATCTGTTAAATCAACTTATTCCATGGTTTTAGACCTCACATACTAAAAATTATTTATAGGACTCCCCTTAAATAATATTGTAAAAACTTTAAGCCTAGGTAGGCATTTTTATCCTTCAACTTTGGTGCATTTGTTAGAGGTTACCACAAAGAAGTTACTTTCCACATACCCTTGAAACTAGGTCTAGTGGGCTATAGGAATGACACATCCTCCATAATCAGTGCTCTAAAATATTGGGCCAATATTATTCAATATAAAAATAAGTAGAATGAAAATCCTAAAATTTTTTCAAATCCTTCATCCTAGTTTTATCCATTTTTGTGTAATGCATGTATGTTTAAATTAAGACTTGTTTGTTTGCTTCCATGTATGTTTAAATAAATCAAGTCATAATCTATACCTTAAAAATCACAAATTTTGGTCCTAAAGTCAAAACTCAAAGTACCTTGTTATCAATCAATTTTCTTTTAGTCATTTTGGTTTTTCACTTTCCTAGAGTTAAGTATTTATCTTTTTACCTTTTTTGAGTTAATGATATTTTTCAATAAATATGCCACTTATGTGAGCACCACATATTCCATCATGAACCTCCTTGATTTATAATTTTTTATCTTCATATTTTAAACACCTTAACAATGTTCCATCATAGCTTCTTTGATAAAAGGTATTACCAAGAATAGTGTAGTGAACTATGCGTTGGATAAAGGATTTTATTTGGTTATGAGTTAAGTTAAATGGAATGGTTTTTTAATGTAGGTATTCATAGATGTCATCATACCAAGGAGAAGTGGGACCAACCACCTTGCAAACCATTTCAAAATCTAGAGTGTCATAAGTTGGTGTCATTAAATATTCCATAAGAAACTGGTTGTGCTTAGTTTATAGATCAAGTAATGAACAAGTTGTTACCATTTCATCAATTACTCTATTGTTAACCATTTTCACTTGTTCAAAATCTATATATTTTAATCACAACTTGAGGCTATCCAACATCCTATTGAATGAGATTATTTTTCATCTCTAGCTTGAAATTCATTAGTTACTTGATTTATTATAAGTTTTGAATCACCAAAGATAATAATATTTTGGATACCCCACTGTATTGTAAGTTTGAGACTAGATATAAGGGATTTATATTCCACTATGTTGTTTGTATAATGAAAATTGATCCAAAATGATTTCAAAATTAAGTACCCATTAGGAGTAAATAATAAGATACATATCCTTGAACCATGTTTAATAAAGGAGCCATCAGAATATAACTTCTAGACTAGAGATTCATTGACTGACATGATTGACTCATTTGAGAAATATATAACTAGAAGTGTGTGATCTTCTAAAGGATATTCTACTAATGCATTGTCTAGTGCATGTCCCTTGATTGCCTTATAATTTAAATACTCAATATCAACCTCACTAAGATACATGACCCACTTAGCCATTTTTCTTGTTAGAATGGTTTTGGCTAAGAGATATTTAAGATGGTCAATTTTGGCAATGATTTTTGTTTAAGTGTTGATCATATAGTGACTTAGATTTTAGGAAGCAAAAATAATCATGAGACATGATTTTTACATGGGAGAGTAATTGACCTCATATGACACAAAATTTATTCTTAGGTAATAAACTACCATTTTTTATCCATGTTCATCATGATAAGCCAACAATGCCCCCAATGCATACTATGTTATAGATATTTACAAAAGGAAAAATTTTCCTATAGTAAGTGGCATTAGGACTGGTGGATTAAAAAGATAGAATTTAATATTCTCAAATTCCCTATTATAGGCTTATTTCCAGTTTAATGGAGTATATTTCATAAGTAATAATGTGAATAGATGATAAATGTCTACAAGTTATGATATGAAACTTTATATTTCTTAAATTTTACCTTGTATACTACATAGTTCTTTGAGGTTTTTAGGTGGAGTAATATTCATGATAGATGAAACATTGGAAGTATCAACCTCTATGTCATGGTGTGAAACTATAAATCTAGATAAATTTATTGATGTAACCCTAAACACACACATATTTGGATTGAAATAGAGATTGTACTCTCATTCTTTCAAAAATTCTATGGAAGACCTTGATATGTTCTACTCTAATTTTATATTTAGTTAAAATATCATTTACATAGTATTATATAATGTCATGAAACAAATCATGAAATATGGTTATCATTGTTCTTTGGTAGGTATCTCTTGTATTCTTAAGGCCAAAATTCATTACTTGATAACAAAAAGTGCCTCAAGTCATCATCAATGTTGTCTTATTTTGTGATTTAGAAGCAATTTTAATTTGACTGTAACTTGAATTTCCATCCATCAAGAACAACATCTCATGACCTACGGTGGAGTCTATGATCATGTCTATGTTTAGAAATGGAAAATCATATTTTGAACATGCTATATTTATGTCCCTAAAATTTATACGCACTCTGATTCTTATTGGTTTCTTTGATACTAAAAAAATTTTAGAGATCCATTTCGAGTAGTTAATGGGACATATAAAACCAACCTATGATTTTTTTTTAGTTCTTCTTTCACAAGGAGTGATACTTTAGGGTGAATTTTTCTATGTTTTGCTTGACATTTTTATAATCCTTAAAAATATGGTTCACAACTAGTGATGGATATAATCTTATAATGTTAGCATATGACCATGAAAACATGTCTAAAAATTCCTTAAACAAGAGTGTGAAAGTGGCTTGTTATTTTTTATCCAAAGGTGCAAGAAGTTTCACCATTTTTGTCTTTTCTTCTATCCTAATATTAACCTCAATAGTGATTTTAATTAAGAGGGTGGATTCTTATTGGTACTTTAGAAGGAGTGGAGGAAGTCTGAATTCCCATTTAGGTTAATCATGATCTATTACCATATTGCTTTTATGTTATTGATGTGGATTTAAAAGTTCCCAAAGTACACAAAATCATCCAATTGAATGGAAAATCCATTTTTGTGGTCCCCTATTGTATATGATATTTGATTCTAGAAAATTCAAATATTGATTCATCACTTTAGAAATGATCAAGTGGAGGAGATGGTATTTGGTCCCATTGGATAAGATTTGGGTGTGTAAGTTCAATCATTAGAATGGAATTATCATTGAATAGGTTATGATGGAAAGATCATCGGATTGATTGTAGACATAACTTGTTTTGGTGTTCAAGGAGGTTTCCTTAGACTCACTATAAGGATCAATAATGTGAAGTGTAGTGTTCAAATTAAGTATTTTAAATGCAATACCATGTAGGCCTTCATGAGATGTAAGACTTATTGGTTATAAAGTACCATGTTCATAGAGACTAAGGCCCTTGACTTTATAATTAATGATGTTACACATTATGATTTTTGTGACAGGGTATTTTTTATTCAAGAAACATGTAGCTCATTCATTAAAATAAATCCATGAAGAGGTTTAATATTGTATTTATTTATTATAAATGAGACCATCTTCTATGAATGCCATTTTTACAAATTTATGAACCACTTGAGTATCTTTTTGATAATGGGGCCTGCCATGATTGTTTGGAGACATATGAATTTTACCTAAGTAATAAGTGTCATGAATTTCATATACACCCATGCCTTTATCTACAATTTTAAATTAGGATAGTTGGGATGATGTAATTTTTGAAGGTTAATTTTTATTTGATGCTTGACTTGAAGGTGGAGTATCAGTGGATGTGGATGGTGTGCCCAACCAACCACTAAGGGGAAATGTTTGAAGCAGCATGTCAGGATGAATGTAGTTTCTAAGCTTTGGTGATTCCTTAATAAGAACATATGTGTCTTCTATAAAAGGTAGATAATTGGATTTTTGATAACATCCTTCAAATAATTTTTAGTATTGGAAAGGTTGAGGATCATCGGGTATAGTTACTTCAATACCATCATGAGAAAACTCCAAACATTGGTGTAGGGTGGATGGTATAACATTCATAGAGTGGATCCATATATGTCCAAGGAGTAAATTTTATGGTAAATACAAGTCAATTGCATGAAAAAACATCTCTTAAATGATGACCCCACTATCAAAGGAAGATATATGGTGGACATAGATTCACGTTCATTCTTATCATATGCCTTCATGGTAATAATATTCAATTTTAGTGTTGTTGTAATATACCCCAATTTTTTTATTAATCTTAATGTACACAAATTCAAAGCTAAGCCATTATCTATAAATGTCTTTTTGTTACTTTTTACCTTGAGATTAAAAATTCTATATACAAAGGTAAATTATGTGCAAATCCCATTAGGGAGATATCAGAATGATCAAATGTAAATTGATTTTTAGTTGATAAGTTTCCAACTAACACTTGAAAATTGGATGGTTTGATGTCTTGATTAACTTTATATTCTTGAAGGGTTTTATACAAGATGTCTTCATATATAGGTGATGTTTTTAAAAACTCTAGGATGAATATATGAGATGGTTTCTTCTCAAGTTGCTATAGAATGTTGTACTTACACTCAATGGTAGGTGAAGAAGCACTTGTAATGGTAATATTGGTGTGACTTATTATAATGGTGCAATGTTGGATTTTAATATGACAACAGAAACATGATGATTCATATAATCAATAAAACTAACTATAAAATCAAAATTTTGATTAGTTTGACTGATATTACTAGTTTGGGTTTGGTCTTTACCTTATGTATTTTGATCTTGCTCATGTTTTAGAAATGGATCTTAATATTTAACCAAATTTAGGTTATTGATGATGTGGATGTTTTCTTTTCAATTGTTATTCCCCATGATCTATGATATCTTGGACATAATGTTTTGGCCTGATACATATATTGGATGGATGTCCCTTAATTTTGTGGTATTCAAAATATTTTTTTTCATAGTACCATTTAGCTTTAAGAACATTTTCTTTGAAGGGTTTGGTGTCGGGCCATATGATCATGTTTGCTTGAGCCAACTTTAAAAGATTGATTAATAAGTGTTTCCCAATTGAATGAGCTTGCACTTTTAGTTTTCTTATTTTTTTTACCATTGGGTATTATGATGTCATTGATAGGTTGCAGGTTTTGAACTTGCTTCACATCTATCACCCTATCACCTACAAATTTTTTTGGTAAAGAAATTGAGATTGTCTATTTAGTTTGAGGAATTTTTGTTTAGTTTGAAAATCTTGATGACACCTTTGGAAATTAAAGTTCCTTCAATTTGAACTCCCATTTATATAATCTCATTGAAGTATGTTGGACAATGAATTTGTAATTGATGCATTGATTTTGAATTTAGATTGTTATTAAATATGGAAATAAGCTTATTTTTGGATTGGGGAAATGGAAAATGGTTTTCCAATGACCACAATCTTTATAAGAAAGCAAAATTTTAACCATTTCATTATTTGGTATTATATAATTAAACCATGGTTAATCACCTCTCAACATTGTAAAAGAAGTGGTGCATAAATATTTTGGACAAATATTCAAAGGTAGTGATTGATATTTTGGGTAAATGAAAGAAAAACTCAAGGGCTTGACCCCTAGACTGCATGGAAATAGTATTAATAAATATTTATTATTATAAGATGTATGTGAAATCCATTAAATATATTTAATATGTTCCTTAGGATCTCCCTTACCTTTTAAACTTAGGAAGTTAAAAATGTGTAGGAAAACATGTCATCAATATTTTCAAACCAAACAAACAGACCCAAGTTATTTGCCAAAAATAAAAATGTTGTATGTGACTAGGTGATAAATGTGAAGCAAATTAAAAACCTGCAACCTATTAAAAACATCATAATACCTAGTGGTCAACAAAAATAAAAAAATATAATAAATTAATTGATGTAACCCTAAACATAAACTTATTTGGATTAAGATAAAGCTTGTACTCTCTCATTCTTTCAAAAAAAATGTGGAGCACCTCAAGATACTGTGTTCTAGTTTTAAATTTATCTAGGATATCATCTACATAGTGTTCCATGATGTCATAAATAATATAATGAAATACCACTATCATTATTATTTTGTAGGTAGATCCTACATTATTAAGGCCAAAAGGAATTACTTGATAACAAAAAATTGCCTAAAGCATTGTAAATGTTATCTTGTGTTGGTCCTTGAGAGATTTTAATTTCATTATAACCTAAAAATCCATCCATCAAGGGTAACATCTCATGAACTATGGTGGAGTATAAGATCATGTATAATAAACCAACTTTAAATAATCCCCTACTCTTATTAGGTAGCATGATGCCACTAAAAATAGTCATCAATACAACTATCAATGCATCTATATCTAGGATCATCTAGATGTCAATATATATACCACCCCTCACCATCAGAATCAGGTCCAATTTAAACACATTGTATAATGTCACTATTTATGCAACCTTGATATAGTAAATTTGTGTCCCTCATATGGGAAACTTCAAAATCCTCCATACATCCTCTAGTGTAATAGTCATCTCACCTATTAGAAGGTGAAATATGTTGGTTTCATTATGTCAATGCTCTATTAGTGTAGTTAGATAAACCCTATCCACCCATATATAAATAATCTTAGTTATATATCCAACCCCATCACTTCCAATACCCCCACCTTATAATCAATAAACCTCACCATTAGCTCCAAATCTCTTGAATACCTCTCCTACATACATAAGATTGGTAATTTCTCCTACACACAATTAAACATGCACTATGTTATTCTTATTCATCTACATACACATTTTATATTTCCCCATATATTTATCTCTCAACATTTCATAGCATGTTGATTTTTAGTTTTACCCTTCCAATTAATTTTCCATTCTCCATGACAAATTTACCATTCCTTTATATGATTTCATTGGATTTTTCAATGATTTTACTGTACTTTTTTACATTTTCACTAAACTTTTGATGATTTTCTATAGTTTTTGATGAATTTTCCATGATATTGGCTGAATTCATTAATTATAACCTAAAACCTAATTTTTGACGATTTCACTTTTTACCTTGATGTATTTACCACAATCGATGTTGAATGCACCATTTGGTAAATAACAAAATCATTTTATCCTACTTTTTTTGGCATTAAATGATAAATAAATAAAAATAAGAAACTCAAAATTATTACATACCACATCACCACTCCCCTTTGACTTGTGGTGAGATTGCATGCACTTACTGCAATGTCTATCAGTTAGAATCTAATCTATTTTCTCTAAGCACCCCAAAGCAGAACATCACACATTAATCTCTAAAAAATAAAACATAATTAAATGAATTTATATAAATGAATTTAAAAAAACTCCATACCCCTATACATTCACATCCATCTCAAATATTTTTCCTTCCCATATCATTATTTTCACTTTTCATTCCTAAATTTCTCAAACTTTCATACTAACAATTAATCAAATCACTATAAATCTTTATCAATGCTTGCTTCTATCAATATTTTAAAATTGTATCACACATTGGGTAATTCATATTTTCCATTTAGGGCCCACATCATACCACCATCTGGATATATAATTCCCACATCTACTCTTATGAACCCTAATTCCTTGATAACCATTTAAGTGTGTAGCCTATAAATGGGAAATATTTTTTTTTCAATTTATTATCTAGTTTTTACTAGCTGGGGGGAAATAATTTTACATGAAATATATATAATGTTGTGAGAATTTGTATTAAAATGAGTACTTCCATTATTTAAGGTAATCAATTCCTCTATCTTTTCATCTTTCCTTAAAATAATTTTGAGCATTCATCTGCTTTCCCACTCGAACACTCGATGGGGAATCATCACATTTATATTTAGTTACCTAGGGTAACATTATTTTATACAATAATCAATTATCTAATTTGTTTTCTATTCTTGTAAATGGTATTTATTTGTAATACCATTTTAAAGAGGAGAAAATGTAGACACCTAAATTTCACCAATTTAGTGTTGTAATTAACTTTGATTAAAATAGACAAACTAATCCATCACCTTCCCTAAATCAAATTAAAATTAAAATCATTTATCTCAACTTTTAAATAATTTATTATTTATTTATTAATTAATTATAATTATGCACATCATTTTTAAGAAAACAATAATTAAAAATCCATATTTTACATCTTACCTAGGCAACCTCCACATTTGTCTCAACCATGTGTTGACTCATCCACCAATTCCTCAACTTCCTCAAATACTTTGTGACTAATATTAAAACATTTAAACATCCTATATGAGTCAACCAACTAATTTGACCCATTCTTGGTGAGTCACTCAACCACCTTACCTTTATCCTCAACACATGGAATTAGTCATCATCCTTATGGATAACAAATCAAATCTGGTTATTTAATATTTAAATAATTTGAAGTTTTCAAATAATCTTAAACCATCCATCTTACCACCCTCTAGCCTATAAATTGGTGTGTAATCCTCCACTCAAGTCATCCACCTTAAAACTAAAAAAGAACTGTCAAATTTCTATTGTAAATTGAATAAAATTTTACTAAATCAAAGCCATCATTCTCATTTTTCACTCCAAGACATTGCATAATTTTTTTTTTATGGAAAAGAGTTGAGCACCCACATTTAGCATTCAAGATAAACTATTTATTTGATCACAATAGAGAAGGTGAAAAATACTTCATGGTTGTAAGTATTACTTTGTTTATTTATTTATTTCATTTTCTACTCTATCTTGAAGTTTAGGTTTTATTTTAGATTAGATTTCATTGTTTTATTTATTAGTTAGCTTGCACTCTAAATATAATGCCTACAACTATGGTGATTTTTTTGTAAATAGGAACAATTTTGGATACCCATTTTGAGTAATAAACAAGTTTGATGAACTTAACATCTAGAATCTTGATGATTTCCTTATGACATAAAGTAGAAATCTTAGGAGGAAATTTTTGTTTTTTTTGATGCACCAATTTTACATCAGGATAAATGATTATATTATGTACAATGATATTAGGTTCAAAATCATGTATGTCCTTATATGTCCAAACAAAGTCTTCATGACATTTATTAAATAAGAGACTATATTTATCATATTCCATAGGGTAAACTTCCTTAGATTCAAGAATAGGTCTAGAAGAATCTATGGTACCATAGTTGACTTTAGTAGTTTTTTATATAAACATGGCATTTCCATCTTGGAAATGATATGGAGATAGAAGAAGCTTAGAATCAAGATGACTTTTAGGTTTAGGATTGATGCTAGCAATAAAATTATTGAATCATGGAACCTTTTTCTAAAAATGTCCAAGTTTATGATGTTGGAGAGGAAGTTGAGGCTCTCTAGTGTGGAGTATTTATAGTATATTTTCATCTTTGGAAAGCATGGGTAAAGGTCCATAATATTTGATATCCACTTCAAGGTCTATAATTTGATTACCTTTATTATCAAAATTAGAATGTATTTATCTACCTTTAGTAGCCTTAAAATATAAAGTAATGTCATAAGGTTGATTATAAGGTAAGTATTTATACTGGATGGTATTAACTTGATCGATATAACTTAGTTCATAAGGGTTGGATAAGACTAGATTACTTTAGTCGATAAGAAAAAGATTATAGTACCATGTTGGTCTATATTGTCTTTTATATTTGGTAAATCAAATAGAAATATATTAGTCATAGATGAAAGTTGATCGATGTAATATATATCAAGGGATTGAAATGTATTGAGTTATCTGAGATGAACTAAAAGAAGAAAATTTGATGGAATAATATTAGGTTAACTGATAGAGTTATTTTCAAATAGATTAGGCTGAACAATATCGATTATGTCAATGTTTTTAGTTATATAAATATTAATAATTTATTGGATGACCCATGGAGTGCCTATCAAGTATGGGTTGGTAGGAAGGGCATAACTTATAGGTTCTCATTCAATAAAAATATAGTTAAATGATATATGAATGACATGAACATCATGGTTAAAGGCATTAGTTTTGGATAAGGTATTTTGATAATGCATTACATCCATGTCTCATGATTGATCTTGGGCCATAATTTATGCATCACCATAATATGTAAAAATGTTGCATGCATGATAAGTAGGTGGATAAGTATCATTAAGGATGTTGATATTAAAAATACCTATTTTATTGAAAGTTATAGGTGACATGGTTATTGGATCTTGAATAAAATTGGCTAATATATATTCATTGAAAATAAAATCATATTTTGTGTAAGACGTTTCATGAGTATTGCATAGGGGTGAAATTTTATTAATATCATCAATTATAGGAATGGCCCTATCTCATAGAAAAATAGGAGGGAACTATTGTGATATATAAGGAGGTAAATGAGTGGTATTACAAATGTTTTGTAATTTATTGGGTTCATCATCATCAAAAACTGAAAGAGTGACATGGAGATCAGGATATATGTTGACAAATTTAAGAAGAGGTAGGCTACTAATATGAGTATTAATGTGAATGTGATATTGAGATTTTGGATTTGTAATTTGGATGATATAAGGGTTAGGATTTGCCTCATTCTTATAACATTTTCCATTATGGATAAATTTGATGCATTGGATATCGAAAGATGTGATAGATCTCATTAGATGAGTCCACAGATAGCCTAAGACAATGTTGTAAGAGTGAAAGATATAGAACCATAAGCCTAGAGAATATATTTTTGGCTCTAATAGTAAGAGGGATCCAAATGTATACAAGAGGCATTTGATTAGTTTTATCAAATTCATGACAAGTGAACCTAATTTGCTTAAGGTTTAATTTAGAGTATCTAATTTTTTAGAGTAAAAAGAGAGGTAAAATAAATGCCTAAACATTCATCCCCCTATAATTTCCTTATTAAGGTATTATTGACTCCAATCTTAATGAAAAGAGGTGGGCCATCAACTCAAAAAATGATTTTATCTAGTCATATCTTCTCTGAGGAACTCTATGGAGGGTTTTGTAGAAGAAGATTGTGGAAAAATGGTTTCAATAACATGAACTTTCATAGATGTGGGACCTTCTTAGATAGAAGTGGGTACATTAGAATCAGTAGATGGGGGTTCTTTTGATGTATTATGAGTTTTGCATAAGGAATTTATGACTATAAGGTGAAGTTTTTACTAATTCCATGAGTGTAATTTTATAAGGCATAGAACTAAGTTCATTTATAAAACTATTATTTGGATGGAAGAATAAATAACATGAGGCTTAGGTTGATTAGAAATGATGTTCTTAGAAGGGATGGAGGAACTAGGTTGAGGCTTTGATTATGGAATTAGTTCATCGCTAGTGGGTTGTTTTGGAGAGGGAGTAGGATTAATTGTAGTATCTTTAAGAAGTTTTTCCTTAGTAGAGGGTTTATTAGGTTTAATAATAGGGTATTTTTGAGTGGGCTTATAACATTAATTAACTTTGACTACATTCACATATTGGGAGTTAGTTTAATTGGTCATAATTAGCATCAATAGCATAAAATTTTTCATTAGAATGTTGTATATTGGGATCCAAGGAAGATTTTTGATATTTTAATTTGTAGATTTAGAAAAGGTTTATTTTTTATAAGATTTAATATATTAATTTTGGATTAAAAGATTCTCAAAATATGAGTGAAACCAAAATTTTTGGAAGGGCCCAACATGTCTCATGTGAGTGGCCAATGTCAGCATGAAACCAAAAATATTGGTTAGGATCATACCATGAGGGAGGAGTATTAGTAACATGGATGAAAGGTTTAGGTGTAGATAACAACTTCCTCATTTATGACACACTAAAGGGTGGGTGGGATGGATTTTGAGTATCTAATTTGGTGGCTCATGTTTTAGTTTGAGGAAGCTTGAATTGAGAATTGGTAATGGTTAAGTTTGGAAAGATTATTTAATGAGATTACGAGAATTTTTAAATCAATCCACAAGTAAATATTTTTGTTTTACTTGTTAAAAGGCCTATTCTAAGGTTTAGGGAGAAAATATCCTAACCTTATATTTAAGAGTAGTAAAAAAAAGTTTTAAAATACTGTAATCACTCATGTTATGATCTAATTTATGATCTAAAAACATCCATCATTTAATAAAAGTATGAAAATATTTATTAGTAAGTTTATTAGCATTGATGAAATGGCTAAGGCTACTTTGAGGAAGATCATTGTGTTAAAATTATTTGACTAGAGCATTGACTTAATCCTCTAATTATAGAATGGAATGTATATGGAATTGATTATACAATTCTAACATGTCTTCCATGAAGGTTTTGACAATAATTTTATTAGTAGCAAAAGTATTATTTTGGACCCATTCCATATAGATATTACCAAAATATTAAATGAAATTAGCATGATATTTAGTCTCATCATATGTGATATTTGGAGAAATGTTTCCAATGTCTATGGACACAATGAATGGTGTTAAAGGTTCATTTTGAAGATGTTGTAGCATTTTATTATGAATGGGAAGTTGAGGGATGATATTCCCATTGCCATCTCTAAAATGAGAGGGGGCTACTATGATTTTATTGAGACATAATGATTGGACATTGGATATCCATTTAGAAGATGTGATTTTTCATTTAGAGTATTTGAATTATTACTCATTTGCATGTTGCTCATTTCTTAAACCATTTGTGCAAGGGGTTGAGTTGTATCAATAGGTGGGTTTTGATTGCGATGTTAGGAAGGGGGTTACCAATATTGATGTTAGGATTAGGACCCCCAAGGTTGGTATCAATTTTAAAAAATATGAAATAAGGAAGTTTAGATAAATTACGATTTTTGTTATTAATGGTGTATCATCAAGGTTTTAAAGATGATGGAATTATCTAGATCATAGTTTTGAGTGATTTTGACCATGTTATATGCAATGGATATAGATGAATTTTAGGAATAATTACACTATGAAGTGTTGTATTCAGTGGTGGACAAGGTAGGTAGAGAAGAGAAACACATGTAATATCTGAGTAGATTAAGTTTATTAATAAAAATCCTAATAGTTAACCTCATTATGTTGATTAGATTAATATAAAAAGGGTAGCTTGTATAAAATAAATGATATCATCTAGGATGATATAGTCAGTTTAAAGTCAATTAGGATAAAATTGTATTGGTTATATTGACACAATATGATAATAAAGGTGACGTAAATGATGGTTAGGTTGAACTGACTATATTATAAGATTTGATATAGTATGATAAGAAAGTTATATTATATACTTGGAGTGATTTATATTGATCAATTCAATATAGTCACATAGATAGATGGTGATATACAAAATATATTGAGGTGATTGATGTATTTTGGTTTGGGAGAAATAAAGTAATAGGAAATTGAATGTATCGATCTATTTGATGTAGTATAGAAATGAAATATACTAAAACTATATTGTATCAAGATATTTGATACCATCCAATAGGTAGAGAGATGGGAAACAAAAAAATTGACTTATTCAAATTATTCGATGTAGTCAAGAATGCAAACATGAGAGACTAGATTGAGCTTTTCCATGAAGTATGCACACAAAGGTAACTATATAGAAATTGGTCAATGTAGTTACAACACATAAAATATAAATTTATCAATATTGGTTGATATAGTATGTAATAAAAAAATATAATATCATGTAAAAAATTGAAATCTAATTATTTTACTAACTATTTTTCTAAAAATAAGATTAGGTAGATGTTTTAAAGTATTTTATTGGTTTGTAGTCTCTAATATATATTAACTCATCCATTGGATAGTGTGATCAATGTGCACTGATTATGGAAGAAGTACCATGACCATAACCCACTAAAATTAGTTTTTAGGGTAAGTTGAGAGTAACTTCCCAGTCTTAACTGCTAACTAGTGCACTATAGAATCAGACAAATGGATGGCTTCCTAATGTTCAATAAAAAAAGGAAATCTTATGAATTTCTAATATACTTCAAGATAGTGTTCATTTTAAGATCCATGTTATAAACCCCCATAAGTTTGTTTAGGAAAATTAGGTCATAGCCTTGGTGAATCTGAGTGTATTTGGGAAAAAAAATTGCCTTGTTTATTTTTTGTACAACTACCTGGCAGCATTCTACCAAGTGAAAAGCTTGTGTTTTTCTATTGGTCAACACTATGCTACTAGGTATTATCATGCCACTAGGTGATAGTGATATGTTATCACTCAAAAATATATTTTTAGGTGGTAGCATGCTATCATGTGGAACCATATTATTGGGTAGCTAAAATATGCTACCACTTGACACTATGTTATCACTTGATATTATGCTATTAAGTGACAACATGTTGTTAGGTGATAACACTATGCTACTACTTGGCACTATGATTACTCTCAATATTATGATACCAAATGACAATATTTTTCACTTATCAGGTGATAGCATAGTCTTGAATGGTAGCATAGTGTTGAGTGATACGATGTAGATATTATTGGTTGATACTATGATATCACTCGGTACTATGCTACCATTTTCAATTGACACTATGTAGTTAGGCAATAACACACATGTACCACTAGGTGGAATGTTACTATCATCTGGCTATATGTTATTAGGTAGTAGTGTACTATCACCCCTCATCATGTCTCCACTACTAGGTGGTAGCATACTGAAACATGATCAGCTCTTGTTGGTCATGTGAACTAGTTGCTTTTGTTACCCCTTATGGCTTATAAATACCCCCATGGCCCTCATTTTCATACTTTATTCTCAGGTTTTTCTCATCCCTCTTTTCTTCAAACTTAACCTATAAATATTAAGTGAAATACTAATGGATTATGAATCCATGGAAACTCAAATAGGTGTCATCTAAAATATCCTTTTCAAAAATTTATTATGTCTAGACTTTTTTAGGTTGGTGGAGTAGCCAAAATCCTATATGGATTGGATAGATGCATGTGAACTTTGAGACCTAGTATAAATGCCTCAAATGACACCACCATCAACCATAACCTATTGTAAACTCTAGTTTATTATTATAACCATACTAATACCTGATTCCATGTATATTTTAACACTAAATCCATATCCTTTGGAACCTCTCCATTAGATATTAACAATTTAATAGGTCTTTCACATTGCAATACAAACCTTGTTAACATCAAGGTTTTGTTATCTGATGAAGATAATAAGTATTTGGAGTTTATCTATAACTTGTCTATAGACTCAACTAGTAAGTGATAATTTTATTAATGATATTAATATTTTTTTATTATTCAAGCTCATTATTACAAGTTTGATGTCATAATTGCATGTTTTCTACTTTCATTTCAGATAGTCAGCTCAGAAGGGGCATCCAAGTTGAAAAAATATCTAATCTATTTCTAAAAGTTGTATGTATTTCTTCTAAGCTAGAATTATTTTGCAGGTAAGACCAGTGGACATTCCTTTTTGGTTTATTTACTACAATCTTCTTTCTTTTGTTGGGGGTGAAATATAATTGGTGCATGGTTATATCTAACAAGATTAGGGATGAGATGAATCATGATTTTTTCAAGGATACTTCCACCATTTCTTCCTCTGATTATATTTTGGCCTTGTATTATGAGGCCTTATATGATACACATAATACAATAATTCTCACCACCCTTCATACAAAAATGACAACTAATTCTTTGTTTGTCGATGAATAAGAGTTAAGTTTAGTTTTTAAAATAATCACCTTTATTGATTTATACATATTTAAAATTTTGAAATTCATTAGCTTATTAGTTGTTACAAGTAAGAGTTCATGCATATGGCATTATAAAATAGGAGGCCTCAAAATGTCAGCATTCTCCTGAGGGCTCTAGCAATACTGAGTCCATGGAGTCTTCATTTAATTCATTCCATATTTTTAAATGCCCAAGAACTAATTTTGTATCATCTCCACTTGTAGGGTTCCAAATTTTCTTGATTATTTATTTATTATATTATTTAATGGAAAAATTATTTTTCATATTAGTTTATTAATTTTTTTTTTTTTTTTGTAGTTGACTCTCAAAACATTATTGTAGAGGATTCTTCCTAACAATGCATTCAATGTTTGACACCTTATATATTTTTTTTGAATTGAAGTTTATTATAATTAGGTAGTTTATTAACTAGATAATTTACTCTTTTTGCACATGAAACCACCACTATCACTCCTACCAGGACAATCAGAATGGAAGAGGCAATCTCCCTAAGTACACATAATAACTATTTCATTTTGAATTTGCATTAATTTATGTTTTTAAATTTACCATTTTTGAATATTTTTATATTTTATAGGTCACCCTACATCTGTGAGGATACCAATAAGTATGAAAATACCCCCACCACCCATCTAGACTCAAAGAAGAGGAAATAATATCTCCCTCATTACACAGAGTAGAGGAACCCTACAAATTTTTGAATTCCCAAATTTCTCTCTTAGTGGTGTTTCTAGTGCACATGGTCTTACATGTTTGTAGCATATTGATCTGGATCAAGAGTATCTCAAGATTGAAATTGGGGCCCCATCTAGTAGTGGATTCAATACACATGATTTTATTCAATTTGTTAATGTGCCTATAGTAGAAGTGCCTTCTACCTCTTCCCTATTTACCCCACCCACCGCTGATAATCTGAATGTGTCTAATGATTCCATAACTAATTTTTCATTGGATAATTTAAATTTAGAAAATCTACTTGATAATCTGAAGGAGGGTGTTATTGATGAGTTTAATGCTTTAAAATAATGAAAGATAAGGGAAAAATAATTGATTAAATAAATGACCACCATTATCATAATCACTTCCAAAAGTTAATTTGTTTTCACTTGTTCAAAATGAACCCTCAAAGATTGACATTTTATTTAATCAAGCTCAATTTGGGTTAATTTCTATTAACATTTTTTACAATGAAAATGTTTTAGGAATTCTGATAAACAAGTTGAAAAATTTAAATGGAGAAGCCCAGGCCTATTTCAATAAATGGGCTAGAGATGTAAACCTTATTACCATTGCATAAGTAGAGAAAGAAAAAGCTATGGTAAGTTTTAATTATTTCTAACATGTATTTTAGTTATTATACTTTTTATGTACTTGAGTCTTATATTTTATTTGTTAATTTCAAGCAAAATATAAAAATTTGAAGAAAGAAGCATAGATTCTTAATGTGCATTTAAAAAATGCCCATAAATCCAAGTATTCTTTCAATTGGTGATGCAGCACATGTGGAGAGAGAAAATATTACAAATATAAATTCTTTTATAGAGGATCTTATTAAAGGAGTTATCATGGAGGGTACATATGTAGGTCAAGAGAGCAGGGTTTCAATGGAGGGAAATGGCAAGTGGGTGGAGATTCTATTACAAAAAAATGTTAGTTTGTTTTAAAAAGTTTATAATGTTCAAAATGGCAATGATTTATATCATGTTTATTTCAAAAACACTTTATTATATTTGAAAAACACTTGTTTTATTCAATACATTTTATCATGTCAATGATATTTTACACTTGTTTCAATTACTCTAGGTATATAATTTTAATATTTTAAATGTTTTGTGGTCAAGCTTAAATATTCTATGGAGATATAAAAGTGTAGTATTTTATTAATACTTTAGTTATTATTTATTTTATGAACTAAATGATCTAAATTAACTTATGTTTAAATTTATTGTGGTCTGGATTGTAAATGTTTTGTAGTATTTAATTAATTAATAATTTGAAACACTCTTGGTTTGTAATTTAATGATTTTAAATGTGTTGTGGTTTAGCATAGTTAGCCTTAAATATTGAATGGTTATATTGTTATAGTATTTGTACTATTTGAAAAAGTCTTTGCTAAATGTATTGTTTAAATATTCTTCAATCTTAACTCTTGTGGATGCAATGTTTAAAATGACCGATAACTATTAAATACTTATGTTTAAATGTATAATGCTCGAGATTGTAAATGTTTTATAATATTTAATTAATTAATGCTTTAAATTTTTAATTTATTGTTCAAATAATTATTAATTTATTTGAGCAAAGACAATACTTGTTACACTATGTTTGAAATACTCTTGGTTTATTATTTTATGATTATAAATATGTTATGGCCACCATTAAGTGTAGCAGCTAGCCTTAAATATTCAATGGGTATAGAAGTTGTACTATTTTAAATACACATAATTGTAATAGGAAAAATAAATTTATTAATTGAATAAGTATTACTACTTTTTTTACTGTCAAAGTTTCATAATTTTTAGTGCAAAAATGAAGACATCAATTCTAATTGACTCTCAATTAATCCATATAGTTTAAGAAGTTGGAAAGTAGTTTACATGCATGAAATAGATTACATAATTTTAAATAATCCAAGATAAAAAATATGAAATATTTTAGAAAATAGTAATTTCTATAATTATCAAACTAAAAATCAAGCAGCTAAAATAATTCTTGATAAACTTGCTCATCGTAAGTGTGATTTTCATCTACCATGTTAGTGCCATATTCAGTCTCAGTATTCACATCCTCTATATTGGTCACTATATTAATAATGCCTCTTATTTCAACTAGAGAACTCCATGGTACCAGTGCTCTATCATAAGGAAACTTGTCCATAGAATAACATAAAACAGAGTCTCAAGCAAGTCTCTAGATTTTTATCTAATCTATTTCTAAGTTTTGACTTCATGAAATATAATACACTAAAAATATCACTCATATTTCATAGAACCCAAAATCATTGTTTGAACAAGTTCATATAATCTAAAATATTCACTAATACTTTCTTGTAAGATGCTACTAGGATTAAAAAAATTCATAGCCGTGTAATTGCACCATTTTTAGTTGGGTCACTTAAATACTAAAATTGATCCATCATTGTAATTCTAAACTATGTTGATTGAGATGTCAGTAATTATTTATTTAAAATACCATTAATATTAACTCCATTCACTTCTATAGATTTATATAAATGCTTAACAATTAAACCTATGTGTTTGTGAGATAAACTGCTAATCTATTCTTGACTGTTAGCACTATTCCAAACAATAGGATTCACAACTCCCATGCCCTCCAACAAATCAAAAATTTGAAAACATTATATGATCTTAGCATATAAACTTTGCAATATTTGGCTTAATTTAATTTGCATTTTAGATATTTTATATAGATGTATTATAGGTGTATCTTTAGTTTTAGCTCCCACAACTTCAAGTCTTTGATAGCAAGTGTGCATTGAGATCTCAATATCATTTACCATGACACAAAGATGATCATTGATATTGAATTTCAAATAATTCTTAAAATTTTAAAAATTTGTCAAAATTTTCCAGGTTATAAAAATAGGTCTGTGAAATCTTTCATTAAATGTGTATAATATATCTAAAAATTGGCATACACCTTTTCTCAAACATATGAAGTTAAAAATATAGATAGATATCTCCTAGGCATGTTTCATTAAACATTTTATTTCCTTCAACATTGGTAGAATACCATATAATGTCAGTCATGTTTTGAAAATTTTGTTAAATATCACAACAAATCTTTTGCTTTGTCAACTTCCCTATGGTATTTATACATATATCTTGTTAAAGATGGATATTCTTCAAAAACATTATATATAGGTTCATACATAGAAATCCATCTTGTTTCAACATCTTTTATCAGTTGTTTACTATCAATCACCTCAATTGAAAATTTATGAAATTACAAAAATATTTTTGAGTTGCTTGGCATATAAGCATGCAAGTCATGAATGAGCTCTTCCACTTTTACAACATTACCGAATGTGCTAACAATTTTGTTTGTAAGATTCATCTTAAGAGACATGTAATGAATTAGAATCATAAATGGAGAAAATATTGTTTGAAGATGAACACAAAGACCACTTCTATGCACTACATAACTGATGCACCATCAGTGCCAACACACACCAACTTCATAGCTATGGTATAATCATCCATCCCAAATTTATCTCTTAAATTAGATACAACTAATTTATTAAGGTTTTATGCATTACAATTTTATACCACTTTATGGACAACTAATAGATAAGGTTACCTTGAATAGTTTTTAAAAGTATACACATGCATGCAAACCCATGTTGTGTTGTCAATTGTAGTGACCTCATCGATGAACAATGAGATAAATAGTGATCTCTTAACACTTTATTTCAAATCTTCCTTCTCAACCATTTCTAGAAATTTTTTTATTTCCAAAGCACTCCTATATAACCAATGTGATTGTGGAATATCAAGAAACAAATTATGTTGAAAAAAAATCTAAAAATCTAAAAAATTAGAAATGGGTCTACCCTTTTTTAAAATGTGGCAAATAATAGAGAACTGTAAATATTTTTTCTTAAGATTGGACTGCATAACTTTTCCAAAGTGAGATTTTATTGTTACCCCTTTCTTATTAGTATTTTTTTGTCATTTATGATCATTTTTGTATTCACATTTTTATCTTATATGCATGCATTCTTCTCTATTTTTCTATTTGTGTTTTATTGTTATATGTCCATTTAGGTGTTTCATGGATATATATTTTTTCTCACAATGTTTCTCAATTGTGTCCATTTTAAGTTGCATTCTATGTTCTTTTCCAATTTTCTAACAACATATTGTACATTTACATTTTTTTGGAGGCTCATTACCATTTTCCAGTTCTATAAGTTATATAAATAGATATTTACATCCTAGTCAACTTGAAAATACCTTCCTATTGTCCGTGTACTTATCTTCCTCCATCAACTTTTTTGAATGAAAATTTTAACTGAATTTGATGTTTGAAGAGAACTATAATTCTCTTTTGAAGTGCCCAGAGGAGTGTCTTCTAGGGGTGGCATGTCATTAATAAAATCTTCAAGTGGTGAGATGTTATCGATATTAATTATTTCTAATGAAATAGTATCATTATCAGTAGTGATTTATAAATTAAAATGATTTGAAAATTATTATACAATTTAAAAAAAAAACTGATTTTTTTTAAAGTTTCAAAATTACTTGTATTTGGAGTGCATGTCATTTTCATAAGCTTATTCCTAGGTTTTTAAAATAAGACATTATGCTAACTTTTTTTAATATTTATTGTGGTGTTTTACCCTTGCCATTACCACTTGATGCCATTGTAACTAAAGGAGGATTCTAAAGGACTCAAGATGTAGATGGGCAATAACAATTGGGAAGGTGTTGTTGGATGACAATAATTGGGAAGTGGTAAAATGCATCCAATAAATAGGAACTAATGAGACCATGCTGGTAGGTATTAAAATAGTATCAGGTGGTAAAAAATTTTTAGTTTGTATATTGCTACCAAGTGGTGTAGTACTATTAAGAAACACACTACTATCAAGTGATATAGTGCTACCATAAATCACATTACAGTCAGGTGACATAGTTCTATTAGGTGATATAATGCAGTTGGGTGGTATAAGTTCAGTGATAGTGTGTTATCATATAATAGTAGTTAGGTGGCACAGTATGTTGTCTAGCGGTAGCAGTGAGGTGGCAGAGAGGTAATGGTAGGGATACAGTCGAGCAGATACAAAAATGTTGTCAGGTAACCTCAAGGTTCAAGATCTTGATAATTTGGTAAATAAAGATACTTTGATGGTAACCCCTATGAACATATGTACCATATATATAAGAAAAATTACATGGATACCCCCTTAATTATTATAAAGTATTGGTGAGCTGATCCTTTAAAAAAAATTACATCCTAAAATTTTAGGTGAATGGATCCTATATACTACAAAAAATCACCAAATTTAGTTTCCCAAAAATTAAATATTTGTGAATTAATAAATATTTACCACCAAAATTTACCATGCTTTAAGGTACATGAAAATTAAAGTCTATGTTTAGCTCTATATTATGGATATGAGTATTGGAGTAATCCCCTCATGCCATGATGTTTATAAACAATAGACAATGATTGTAAACATAATAACATCACATAGCCCTTCATGATAGTAGCTAAGTAGTTTGAAAAATTTTATAACACATTTTTTATGTAAATCCAAATAAATAGAAAATAAAGTTTGAAAATCAATATCAAAAACCAATTTTCAACATTTAATGAATTGAAATAAAAAAGTAATCAATTTGAAATGAAATTTATAATTAGATTTTTAAATGAAAAGTTAATTTTCCTTGCATATGATTAAAAATTAAAATAAACATAACCATATCTACATTGGTTGATGTAGTTTTACACATAGTATAAAGTTATATTGAGTAAATTAATACAATCTGTGTAAAAAAATTAAAGATAAATATCTTACTAGATCAAGCAGGTCAATATAGTTTATTATATTAATTTGAAAAATAGAACTAAATTGGATTGATCAATAAAATTTATTGACAAAATAAATTTTTATATAGAAACTAAAGTATAAATATAAAATTATAATGAGTATATCGATGCAATTGACTAGAAGAAGGTTTAAATAGTTTTAAAAATGAAGATATAGAATTGTGTTGAGTAGATCAATACAGTTGATTAGAAATGGGATTTCCATAGAACTATATCAGCCTATTCAATATAGTTTATTGGATGGAATTTAATACCTAAGGTTAAAATTTTATTGCGCTTTCCAAAAAAATTCATTTAAATATGAATTTATAGAACTATATCAACATATTTGATATAGTTCATTATAAATAAATTTTGTAAAAAGGGTGAAGAAAGAATTGTATTGATCTATTTGATATTATTTATTGGGAACATATTGGAATATGAAACTATATCATGTTGGTTGAAATAGTTTATTAAAAATGTAAAAAAAAATTATATCGATCTGTTCGATACAATTGGTTGAAAAAGTGAAGGTAATGGTTAGCTTCATGTCAATGTCACCAAAATGTATGAAATAAACTAGGATTAACCTGTAACTATCCTATCTAAATATTTGGACTCTAATAAGCTAAATCAAATAGATTATAATAATACTTAATGAAAAAAAATATGACCAAATGGGTCCACAAACCTAGTAATAGGAGCACCTACAACATATTTTCAATAGAAAGGTTTCTAAAGCCTCTAGGAAATTGACACAATGTTAATAGAAAGGGTTATGAATCCTCTAGGAAATAAATATAATGAAATATTTCTAGCTAGGTCTCTTATTTTTTAATTAAAAATCACAATCAAGAAACATAAGTATAGATGAAATGTTAGAAACATATAAAAATAGGTAAGGAACAATGGTAGACAAATGGGGGCCTACGTTGCCTAAGGTGGATGAATAGAAATTTTAAACAATCCTATAGCCACACTAAGTATAAGTGTAGAAATTTTTTAAATAAGGAGATATACATTAATTAACCAAGAAATTATGAAACTCTATCTATCAAATAAAATATATAGGGTTAAGATATACTTATCTTGAACAAGATTTGTCGAGCCTCAGTATTCCCTTCGCTAGTGGTGCTTTGCAAGAGATTTTTATGGTTGTAAGGATCTCAAAATCTGAATCATGCTCTAAGATAAAAATAAATCCTCTTATTGCATCCAAGACTCCACAATATAATTTTTCCCTCTAAGACAAGATCTAAACAATAACTCTTCCAAATGTAAACTTAGATCATAAGTGTGACCAATAGTAATTGAAAATGAATGTTCCTCTCTATTGGATTGAAATGGTAGCTTGTATTTATAGAATTGAATGATCCTAATCCATCTCTAATATTAATCCAACACCATCGGTGAGCTAAATTTAGTTCTAAACATGATACATAACCTCAAACTAGGTTGGCCAAATAGGCTTAATTATGAATTCTATGTCTTAATGTTCAAAACTACATCGATATAATCAATGTAGTTTGTAAGGGTATGATGATGGTCAAAACTACATCAAATGGATTTATATTGTAGGAATTTATAAGTCCTAAAATATATAGGATGAAATAAGGAAGGAGATGGCTTATGGGATCAAATCTGAGGGAGCTAGAATAGATTTGAGAATGATAAATAATCAATAAAATCTATTTCTAAACACCAATGGGTTTTACACCTCTTTCTTGGTGCACCCTTTAAGGTGTGTAATTAGGGAGATTTAAACTTGAAAAGCATCACTAAATGATAAAAATATCTAGAAAATATTATGTGTATGTACTTTTTCTCTCTAATATGTAAGAAAACCACCATGGAAATCAAAGTTAATAGTCATATTGACCATATCCAAATTTGATTTAATTTTCAATAACCATGATTTCCATGTATTACATTGAATTTTGTATTAGTAGGATTCACATAGAATAAGGTCTCCACTATCTTAGGCACAAGATAAATTGATAAATCAACATGCCCTAGTACATCCTCATAAGTGCTTGTATGTTATAATTGACATTCATTGTATCCCAATTCATTAATAAAACCAATTGTTCATGCATTGCATTGTACATTTTCATCAATGACAATATTTTTTCTATGTTAACCTTATATTAGAGCTTGAATGACCATTGATTTATCTTTAGGCACTTGTCATGCCCAAAATTTTTTCATGGATAAAATTCACTTCAAAAGTTAACCATTTGTAAAATGATGAAAACTACACACTTTTCACAAATTACATCATAAAAATTATGTACAAATAGAGAGCAAGAAAATACACCAAGCAATATGAAAGAAAAACACAAGAAAGATCAAGACAAAAAGACAACAAATGAAAACAAACAAATATATATATATATATAAATAAGTGACAAGAAATAAAATAATGAAAGGAAACTAACTAGCCTACCTATACTAATCTAATCATCTTATAGTTTACTCCATGAAGACCCCAAGAGGAGTAGCAGAGAAATAATGTTTGAGATACTGCCCATTAGTGGGTAGTGTGAACTCTACTCCTTGTAAGTATTTAAGCCTAAAGGTGTTATTTCCTAATGTTTCCACATTCTAATATGGGCCAATCCATAAGGGTGTGAATTTGACATACTTACCCTTAGGCTTAGATGCTTTGTCCCAAAGAAGAACTAGGTCCCCTTGCCTAAACACCTTGATTTTTGACCTTTTATCAAAGCATCTCTTGACTATGGTTTGATGTCTGCTAAAGTTAAAAAGGATTTCTCCCTTATATCTTCCATCTAAATTATATCCATCAATCTATAATTGGCTAGCTCTTGGTTGTCTTCCATTTATTCTTGCATAAACCTGTATGTAGGCAACTTGAGAGTGATAGGAAAGATGGGTTCATGTCCATACACCAATAGGAAGGAATGGTGAGGCTCTTAAGGATTGTTTAATCCTTATCCTATTAGCCCAAATTAAAAATTTAAGGAGATTATGCCAAGTCCTAGGTTTATCTTAAGTAGACTTCTTGATTGCCTTCATTAGGTTCTTATTTATTGACTCAGAGACTCTGTTCCCTTAGGGATAATGGTTGGATACAAACTTGAGAGTGATGTCATTATCATAAGCCCATTCAGTCATCTCTATGGATATGAAGGCAAACACATTATCATATACTAGAGATATTAGGATCCCAAACTTGGTACAAATGTTTTCTTCTAAGAAGCTGATCACTTACTCAATTGTACATTATTTGGTGGCTACAACTTTAGTCCACCTTGTACAATAGTATATGGTAGTAAAGACATATTTTTGTCTTTTAGATGAGTTTGGGTTGATTATTCCAACACCATTTAACCCCCATTAAGCAAAGGGTTTATCAATCATGGCTAGTTATAGAGGCATTGTTGCCTTTGGCTCCTTGGTGCTAAAAATTTGGCATGAATGACATTCCCTCACATATTTGTGAGCATATTTAAAAATAGTTGGCAAATAATATCCATCTGTAATAATTTTTTGGGTTGTGGTTTTCCCAGATGGATGTCCACTACCTAGATTTTCATAAAAGGTGCTCATGATTTGGATGGTTTCTTCTTTTGAAACACATCTCAAGTATATTACCTCAAAGTTCCTTCTAAACAAGATTCCATTCGTGATCAAGTAGTGGGATACCTTCAATCTTAAGTCCCTCTTTTTCTCCCTAGATAGAACTATAGGACAAGTACCATTGATTAACAAATGTATTATTAGGTCATACCACTCACTAGCTTGAAATTTTTGTTGATCCACCTTCATAATACTTAGCCTAGGGTTACGATTAACAATCATCTAAATCAAACCTTGGCACCTTACCAACTTTGCAATTTTCATTTCCAGGTCATATTCCTATAAGATTAACATCCACTTACCTCTATGTTTCCTTAATTCATTATGACTTAACATAAGTTTGGTATTAGGGTTAGGTATTAGGGTTTAAGGGGTATAGTATGTGTGATGACCCTTGGATCAAATATCTTTCAGTCATCATAGGACCATGCTATGATATCTTTGTATTGGGTAATAATTTCCTTAGCTTTCTTATTTTCACCATTTGTGTAGGCCTTCCCAACATTTACTAGCTGAGGTTGATCATGAAGGCTTATATTAATAACATTATAGTCCTTCCCATTTACTTTGGGAGCCTTAGAAGCCTTAACAATTTTGTCCTGATCAAACAATCTCTCTAAAGTAATCATTCCCTTTGGGATCTTATTTTAACTTAGTTAAATGACTTTACCATTAAATTTATCTTCCCTAGATGTACATCCATTAGCTTCATCAATGATATGAGAATCAAATGCTCTAGAATTGGTCATGAAATCTAATAATGTTGATCATCATTGAAGACTTGGAAGTGGTTAATATTATCTAACACTGAAGGACAAAGGATCAGTTGAATGTTGAAATTAAGGGAATCTTGATCGAGTATGAGGTTAGCTAAAGTAGATTCCAATTGATCAGCTACTTGATTCTCTTCCCTTGGAATGGAAGTAATACCAAAAGGCATCAAAGGATTCAATCAAATCCCAAGATTTGAACTTATACCTTTTAAGGTATGAGAGTTTACATTGGTATTTGATTCTAACTTAGTTAACCACTAGTTTTGAATCCCCACTGACTATCAATTCTTTAACCTTGTTTGTTATGGAAAATTGTAAATCTAGGACAAGTGCGTCATATTCAGCAAGATTGTTAGTTAAAGAGAATTGGAGTCTATAAGAATCATGGTACCTTTTTTTAGTGGGATCAGTCAAGATAATACCAACACTTGATCCATCATTACACCTAACACCATCAAAGTGAAATTTCCATGATCCAAGAACAACATGAGTGTTCTTTGTATCACATACCTTGTCAACCTCTAGGGTAAAAACCTTAAGTATAAGTCTATTATGTTGACCCTCTCATTCATAAAATTGTATTTAGTTATCATATGCTTCATTATTGGTTCTCTCTCAAATTTGATATAATTAGGGACACCCATCCAAGGTAGCCACATATGTGAGAAATTTATAGACATGAAACCATTCAAAGCCTTGGTCCATTCTCTACTTAACAAGATTTCATAAACATTAGGTATTTCAACCACTTGAATATCAATGAATTATTTCACCCTAAACTCAGAATCTAGTTGCATATGAACATTTAATAATTTTCCTACAACTTTAACCCTAGATTTGTCTAATTAGGTGAAATCCCTATCAGACATTATAGGTGTTAAACCAAGTTGATTGCATATTCCTTCAGGCATGATACTAGTAGATGTTCTTGAATTCAATAAGCAATTATGCAAGTTCTTACCAAACATCCTGATAGTGAGAAATAAAGGATGAGACTTAGATTTGGTTTTATTAACTATTACATTGGCATGATAAGTCTTACAGGGACCATGCTTTCCTAATAAAGATTCTAATAAGAGATCCCTTTGCTCTATAATCTATGTGAGTTTATGCAATGTTATATTAGCTTTTATTTTCTTCATGTACTCAACTATGTTATAACCAATTTTTCTAGAAGAACTAGTAATCTCAACATTGGGTTTAGAAGTACTCCCTTTTGGTGGCTCTAGATTATTAATTGAAGAGGTATCAGGGGGAGTTATAAAGTTGTTTGGAGGCATTAAGGTAGTTAAGGGCTACCTCTACTCTCTATTCCTCAAGGGATAGGTCTTCTTCAAAAACTATTGAAAGGATTGGATCTCCTTAGCGACCTTATCAGGTTCATTTTCCTCTTGAAAAGGGAAATCAAAGGTGTCCACCATGATGGCCTACTCATATGGCTTAGATCCAAAGGTACTTACACCACTTTCTTTGTTAAGTACCACTTCGAATGTGGCTGTCTCTTCTTGAAAGGCCTCAGAATCTTTTTAAAACTCTATACAATAAATTTCCCTATGATTTATTATGCAATGAACCATATAATAGTTAGGTAATGCAATGTTAGTAAGATTAATGTCCATATTCTTCTTGGAAGATGGTACATTAGCCTTGTTATTGTTAAAACTATCATTATAAAATATATTATTTGGCCTATTAAACCTTTGAAATGAGTAATTCCTACCAGAGTGTTCCACAATATGGCCTACTGTTTCTACAACTAAAGGAAGTTAGTGCTTAGTTTTTTAACCATTTTCGAGATAGACTCATTATCATTTTTTAGAGTTTTAGAATTATGCACCTAATTTTTTTAGTACCTAAAGCTGGTACTAAAGCTCATTGATCACCTACATTAAATCCATTATTAGGATGATTCAATAATCCTAGATGTTAATTTGGATTTACATGACTTAATGGCAATTGGGTTAGATTTGGAAGTTGGTTTAAGGCTGGGAGGTTTTGGTTATTGTTGGGGAACAAGTTCATCATAGGCACATGTGGGTTCACATTTGGGATTAAGTAAGCCATTTTCCACTAGGCTTGCATTTTATCATTAATGATCATTGATTCAAAATAGGCTTGGGCTAATGAAGTTATAACTAGGATAGACCTCTTTAACACAAAGTTCATAGGATCTAGTTCATCTTTGTATATCTCTAGAGATAGGACATTGTTAGGCTTGTAGGGGTCCATGGTCTTGATATACATCTTTTGAAATCTATAATTGAAGGACCTAATGGGCTCATTATAATCCCTTCTAATAGTAGTGAACTAGTGGTAAATAACACAAGGACTAATAATTTTACCAAATTGATCAATAAAGACATTGTTAAATTCATTCCAACTTATGATATAGTTGTTAGGAAAATTCAAGAACCATTCATAAGTGGCATATTTAAAAGTAAATGGAAATATCCTACATGCCACATCTCCATGAAAAAAATTAAGAAATCTTAAAGTAGCTTTGAAAAACTTTATGTGTTCTTTAGTAGTCACTATACCCATTGGACTAAATGTAGGTAGATATTTCTTAGGGTTTCTTGGAAGATTATGAACCAAACCCAACACATTAATTAAGGAATCCCCTAACCATGCCATACCTAGATGATGGTTGAAGTCACATGTACCTTGAATTGGTGTAGTTGGAAGGGATTTAGATCTCCTATATGTACCTTTGTCATGTCTAGCCTTTTTATGAACCTCAAGTTCAAGTAAAGGCTATCTATTTTTTGAGTGTGATCTTGTCCTAATCTTGGGCAATTATAGCTTGAAATTATAATATCCTACTTGAAATATGATGTGTCAAGTTAACTTTTATAAAGAACAAGAATTAGACCTACACATTAAGCTTATTTTACAAAGGTGGTATGAAAATTTGTAAAAGATGTTGATCTTTGATTGAATTAACTAAAAGATGCATCCAACTATGTAAATATGGTCTATCTTTATAATTCTAAGACTAAAGGAACTCATATATAATAAATATATGCCCACCTTTGATCAAAATGAACCATCCTAACCATAGATATTATGGATTTTCAAAGTTAAAGCTAAATTTAATAGAAACAAACATCAATTGCCTAAATAACTTTGAAGAAAACACAAAGGGGCACTATAAACCATAAATATTGATGATATTTACACCTTTAAGAAAAAAATTCACTCAAAAACATGAAGATATACTGAACTTTAGATAAAAAAAGACTAAGATCAGCAAGGATTCAAAGAATTTAAACCTTCTTCTAGTGCCAATAGGGGTTGTCCTATTGATGATTATAAATGTAACATAATTTCCCTTAGTGTTTAGAGAACAATTCTCATTTTATAATTTAGAAAATTTAGAGCATGAGTTGTAGGTTTTAACAATCTAGTTGCCTATGGTGAAATAACAATTGAGTAAGATAACTATTTTATATTATTTATATAATTTAGTGGTTGGGAACCACCTTGCCCAGTTCTTTGTGAATTCTTGTTGATAATTAGTTAATTACACTCCTTATTTAACCTATATACTAATCTAAGTGGATATTTATAATGTGTCTAAAACTAAGGTGATCTTGGTATAAAAAGAAGCAAAGAGAAGAGTAGATCAGAAAAGAAAAGAATGATTACCAATTTTAGTTCTAAACATTATGACAAAGTGTCAGTGATAAAGGAATACAAATTTATAAAATATATAATACAATATATCTGAAGCTTAAATCTCACTATATATTAGGTAGACTTCAAAGGAAAATGTTTAAGAATCATAATTAAGAACTAGGTCTACTTTAAGGATTTACCACTATAATCAAATAGCCATTTCACATCTAAATACAAATCAAAATGAAATGAAGTATAACCTAAGATATTTTAGCTAAAATATCATAAGCACAAATAAAAACCTTTTGATTAAAGAATGCAATTCAGAATTCAAAGACACCATTCAAATTCAAGACCTCTACCAACAATTGAGAGAAAAGAAATATAAAAAATTAACACATCAAAATGGACAATCTCTACATAATTCTTCAATTCCATTAATTACTTAAGTATACAAAGTTTATTTAAAGATCTCTCTCTATTTACAATGGTGATACATGCCTTTATAGGAAGACTAGGTAGTATACCAATCAGTTACAAAATACATGTACACAAGGGTAAGGACAACTATCCTTACAAGATCTATAATACACATTCTTTCCCAAATCTTATTGACCTAGAGGTAAATATGATAAAAAAACTATCATATGCCTTTACAATGGAATATTCTATTATAAAATGTTACCTAATTTCTATTAGAATAGAATATTGCTTTAACTTGCTAGTGAGTCCCCTATTTATTGTTGGAGGATGCACATGGCCCTCTCATGTTGTTCATCAACCAACTCAAGATCCATAATAGGATTCATGATGCACTCTTACTCTTGGTCTGCTAGGTCATCAAATTCTTTATAATTTCTAGACAAGACCTCCTTGATGCTTTTGGCTTCATTGATTCTCTCACTTGAATTGAATATCATATCCAAGATCTTATTTTTATCCTACCCAGACTGGCCTTTACTTTTCCCTTGGATTTCTTGAGTCACCAAAGTGGCCCTATGCTTGAACTCTTCATCATTGATGAGGCCAAGGGTAGTAGGTTGTGCAAGATGGACAAGCATGGTCCCAAGAAGTTTCTCAATTTTACTAATGAGCCCTTTGTGATCTTTTAGAAGCTTCTTTACCTTAGTATGCTACATACTCAAGCTCTAAACCTTATCAATAACAATCCCCATGATTGTGCCTAGGTGTCCCATACTTATGGTTATAAATTTTAGGACCTACTTTTTGGCTTAAATGTTGAGGAGCTAAGCAATCTTATCCTCTGAGGCCTGCCATTGGGTGACTAGGCCTTTAGATAATATATCTTGGTCATCTAATGCACTTTGCCTCATCTTCATTGACTTTAATGCCTCAAACATGTCATATAATGACTCTTCAAGCATCTTGATCATGCCATCTAGTAGTGACATGATTTCCTAAGTTTTCAAGTTCTCCTTCTCCCTTTCCAAATTCTGGATCTTTTGTTTTAGATCCTAGACTCCAGCCTTGCCTTGTTATAATTGTGCTTCTATCAATATTTATAGATATTCTTCATGTATTTTAGCCTCACCAAAATGCTATCCTACAATAGGGGTCAAACCTACAAAATACTCCACCTTTTGAAAGGTGAATTCTTCTATCCAAACCATGGTTGTCCTAGTTGTTATTATATCTAGGCCTATTGTCTCAAGATTGAAATGAAATATGGTAATTGTCTCTTTGAATTGGGGAGGTTCAAATATCTCCACACCAAAGCTAGTAGAAGCTCTTGGAGCATCCATCTTCTCACCTCCTAAGCCTTGGGATACCATAATTCTCCTCTCTTCCTGCTCCTTTATTATAGCCTTTATCCAAAGCTTCATATCATCATGCACATCCACCCCAACCCTTGTCATGGCCCATGAGTGGGAGAGAGATGGCATATTTTTCAATTTTCCATAGATGAAATAGTTAGGAATGACTGGTCCATGAATTATAAATTCATCACTTAAGAGATTGACTTCACTAATGGGATGAGTGAAGGTCAATCTAGGTTTCTTCCTTGATTCTACTAAGACCAAGGCCAATTATTTTTTTCTATTCTCTTAAGGTGCCATAAGAATTAGATCCTTTCTTATTATTCCCTTTAAGGGGTCCTCCTTTCCTCCTAAGCCATAAGATTCTATAAGTTCCTTGAGGGTACCCTCAAGTGTCTATTATAGCTCCAAGGCTATCATGTCAATGTATTAGACTAGGGAAGGTGGCCTTTATTACATGGTTGAAGGTAAGGGTCCTTCTATAAGTCTTTATTTTGATCTTACCTCTCTAACCTTCTCCTTTCCTTTGCCTTGATCATCCTAAATTTTCTCAACCTGCTATTGGGACTTCTATGGTTACTCTACCTAAGGTTACTCATGAGCTATCCCAGATGTCCCAAGTAGTAAATGGTATTACAAAAGATGTAAATACCAAGTTCCACTAGGTGGCTTGTTATCCCTGACCAATCTATGCTTAATATTGATGTTATGGCCTTAGATCATAGTCGATACCTCTTCATAGTTTTTATCTCTGATGTATATGGTGTCATGGACACCCAATTAGTGTACATACTCAATATTAAGATTTTTTTCCTTTAGATGTTCTCCCATCTTATTCTTTAGATCCCATATTTTGAGTTCATCTAGCTAGAAGCCAAATGAATTCTTGTGTGACCATATCTTCCACCTATTTCAAATCTTTAATTATGATTTTCCTAATATCTAATGGGAAGGGGTGAATTAGACCCTTCCTTATTTCCTTGCAAGCCTTTTTAATGCCAAGGATTAGCTGAGAGGTGAACTCCTAGTCAACAAGTTTATGCACTGGTAGTCTGTAAGGTTGGGACATAATTCCCTCTATCCTGATGACTATGTAATCTAAGAAATACCACACATCTCCAATTATCTCCACACATGTTTTGATGAGGGGGTGAAGCCTAGGCATGGGAAAACTTGTGATGCCTTAAACTATTGCTTGGAAAATGCAATCATAAATAAAATTCATGTGATTCCTATACTTAAAGATGTACAACTTGGAATAGTAGTGTGAGATGGTTTTCCTAACTTTGAAGGACCAATTCCTAATTCTAGGGAAGGTGACTGAAGCAAGAAGGGCATAAAGTAGGTAAGACATCATGTAGAATTTCTTGGACATCTTTCTCTTGATGGTGATGAATTGCTTGGCAAGGAAGATGATGATCAAATCTCTAATTAGAGGGGTAAGTTTTTCTTCCACCAAGAAGTGCACATATGAGACCCAAACCTTATTTATGTAAGTGGTTGAAGGGGCACCAAAATCTCTATTCAACAAGGTCATTATCACCCTAATACCTTCTCTAAACTAGACGATAGGGATTTCTCCATCAAGAGTTATAAATATGTGAGGTCCTTCATGGAGCTAGGGTCTTAGAACGGAATCTAGGGCATCGTTATTGGTCCATTCTCTCATCTTGGGAAGGTTCATATAGGGAAGAGGGAGCTTATAGTACTTTTTGAAAGCAATAAGGGAAATGTATGCTACCTCTTTTTAGTTACCCTCCTTAATAATACTTTCACTGTCAATATTATAATCAATAATAATATGGGCAAGGACATCAATACAATGCAATGCATTTTGTTTTGTCATGGCATGATGGAGGCTAGCCATCTGGATTACAACTAGGTCATAATGCCATTTATTAGTGGTGGAATTTATCTACTCCTCCTTTGACATGGGTTGTAACTATTCTATCATAAAGAGAAGCTCATACCAATTCCTAATGCCCTAGATATTCAACACTATGAGGTCCAATTCTATATACTTGAATATCTAGCCCTCACTATCTATTATCAAATAGAGCTTGGTTTCTTCCTTTAATTATTATATACCAACTGACATGATCCTTATCTCTATTTCTTACTAATTGTTCACACTAGATTGTAGACAATATTTTTGAAAGCTCTCCCATTCTCAGAAAACACAATTAAGTTATCTTTTGATTGAAGTTTAGTAATTTGAATTCATTTGGGTCACTTTTATGCAGGGTTTAGGGTTTTGTAGCTTTATTGGTGGAAGATATCTAGGCTTTGGCTTATACGTGTTCTAGATTTGATTTATACCTTTGCCTTTATACCTTTGTGTTTTCAAGCCCACAAGATATTTAGTTTTGTCCCTTTTTGCTTGTGTGCAACTTATGTGGCACTAGTCTGGATCTTTCGTGGTATTTTCATAAATGTCATTTGAACACTAGTCATTGGCATTTAAAAATAGGTGCTTCCTTTCAATCCATAGGATCAAAATCCTAGATTAGAATTATACATTGATTGTAATCTAGGTCCTTACCTTTTAATTGGTTCTAGGGTCTTAATCCTTTTGATCATGACACTTGGCATGCTCACATATCTTCCCCATTTTCTAAATATTGTGTCGATTCTTTATCGAATAATCATTGGCCACACATCAAGTCCATGGGTTCTTGAGTTTTTGTTGAAAAGTATCTAGGGACCTTTGCATTTTTAGATCAAATCCAGTGATAAAGCATAAATCATTGATATGTAAAAATGGATGAACGTTAAGTCAGAATGCTTTTAAAAGTCAGAATGTCCCTTAATCTAAGGTTTTTTTCATGTTTATTAAGCATGGGAAAAACCTTAGGATAAGGAATTTAAGCATAAGTTATGATTTAAAAAGAGGTCAAGGTATAAACACTCTAGATTAATGTATATGTTGTGTTTAGAAAACACAATGAAAACATTAGGATAAAATATTTATGTCATGTGTCACAAACCATGCTCAAAATAGGTTCAACATGAAATAATAATCTAAATTTTACATAGGTTAAGTTTGTGATTTAAGATCCATTATGCGAAATGTAATGTGGATCCTTAAAGCATAAACTTAGGATAGGTATAATTGTTTCATATATTTGTGTTCTACAGATTAAGGCCTTCCATTTTGATCATATTTTGAGCATTCCCTTTAGCTTATAGAACCACTTTAGAGTAAAAAAGGGTTTTGGGATGTTATTTGAAAACTAATTGATAAATTTTAATTGATTTAAAATTGATGATCTCATGGGCATCAAATACACCTTCTTGGGCATCAATTGATGGTTGCATGGATGTCGAGTTTAAACCAATTAAAATTTAATTTTAATGGACTTAAAGTTGATGATTGCATGGGCATCAAGTTAGTATTTTGTAAATTTAAATAATAGTCACATGAACATCAATTTTAAGTTTGTTAAAATCTCTAGGGTCAAATGTGAGGATGCTACTTGGCATTTACATGGGGCCTCCTAGGGTCTTGGTGTTAATTTGATCTATTGGATCAAGTGTCATAATAAAGTGAGATCCATGGGATCTTGATCTAAAGACTTGATTTTGATTGGCTATCATGTCAAGTGGGTCCCCTTTTCTTTTAATCCTCAAATGTAATGGTGTCATGTGTCCATATTTTGGGTTCCTTATATATTTTTGACTTTTTAATTATGCTTCACTCCATCTGATCAGGTCCTTAAAAGTAAGTGTGGATCATCATATTATCTAAGATGCATGATATTTAAGCCAAAATTTGGGTTATCTTCACTCCATTCGATCAAATGTCATGATAGAGTGATAACCATAGGATCTTACAAAATATAAAGAATTTAAGTTAGGATCATAGGGATATAAAAGACTTAGGCTTAAGGTGCTAAGACTAAGGTCATGATTATATTAATGAATAAGTTGGGGCCTTAGTACTATAATCTTAGGCTAAGTTTGGAAATATTGAAAGGGACCCTACATGACAACATTAGTTAGGCCATAAAGATCTTAGAAAAGGGGGAAATAACAAAAGGGGTCAAATTTCTTAGTCAAGTTGTGTCAAAAAACATGACTAAACCTAAGATATGCATTTTATATCTAAGTTTGTAAATGAATTTTAAAATGGTTTGCACTAATTTGGTTCCCACCTTTATTCAAATTTGAACTGAGGGTTTACCAAGGTTTTAAAATACAAAATTCTCAAGGATGCACGCTATAGAACCTAAAACTAATGGTCAAATGAACTTCATTAACAATGTTAGTGTAGATTAAAACCACTTAATTATATCTCTTAATAAAGTGAATGATCTTCAAATTATATAAAAGACCTTAACATGCTGAAATGTCCATGTTTTATAATAAGGGTTTCTTAAGGGTCCTAATCTTAAAAGAATGGGGGTATGTTGGTCCCAATAATTGTCAGACCCAATTTAAATAAGCATGGATTATAGTAGTTATTTTGAAGACTTTAATTCTCTTAATTAGCCTTGGATTCTAGCTGCCATTTTCAAATTCAATTTCCTATCTATAACTTATAATGGTGAATTGATTACACTAGGCCTTACCCAATGATATATAAACCATAAATTTTATTGTAAAAATGTCAACATTTCTAGGAATCATAATGCTATGAAAATGTTAGCTCCAAGAGCCCTTTCTTGGCATAACAAATTTATGCCTATTTGAGTTTGTAATATTTCCTTAGACCTTTAGATTAATAAGAAATAATTTACTTTCTTCATGTTCTATGTTCTATGTGCATTCATGGTTGTTGATCATTATATATGGATGTTCATTCCTTTCATTGTCATCCTCCCGTCACACTTCTACATATAATTGAAAGTATCTTTAGGTACCATATTATGTATACACTAGTCTATGTAGGCATTATCTATGGGCTATTTGTCATCCCTTCTAACACTGTATTTTGTTCCCTTACTTCCATGTAAAAAACTTATGCAGTGCATCTAATTTGAAGATCTTGTATCCAGTCTAATATTTTTATTATGTTGTTAAGTAGGTAAGGTGTTCACTCTATTTTTGGTGCATCACATTTTACATTCTAAAATCCATATTACCTTTTCTCTCCCTTTGCCCCTAAGTCAAATTTTAGGTTTAGTGTTAGCTGTAGATTTCATTATGCTCTTTATATGTCTATGCACTAGTCCTAAACTAAGTGTATCTAAAATATAAAGACGTCATCCTACTCCATAGGTTCATCCCAAGGAGTGCAAGAGTACCACACCTTAGGGGGTGATACAATTATCATAATGAGACACTAAATTTCTATCTGATGCACAATTCTAGGTATTTAGGTGTGGAAGTGTTGCATGCTAGTGCATGGAATAGACTTTCACATGTGGGTGCACATTTCAAGTGATAATATTTTCTATCACACATAGTGGGACTAAGTTCAAAATTTGTTTGAGATATTGGTACTATTCTCATCAATTTAAGTGTTAAAGACACTTTGTATAACACTTGGAAACTCTAAATGTTGCATCTACTAGTTTAAGCAGCTTGAGTGCCAAAAATTATGTCTTTTCACCCCCCATTCCATGAAAATGCCATTTTTATGCCCTCTTTTCATCCATAATAGGTTGAGAGTGCTCTCAATTTCACCTAAAACTAGTGAGGACTAGCAAGATACTAGCCTCCTCATAGTGTTTGCCTCCCTCCCATCCTAGCTCAACTCTTTTGATAAATTTCTCATGCTCCAAATCAGCCTCAACAAAGCATTAAAGATATCCTACTAGACTTGAACTAGTAGATGAAAGAGATTGATAAGGAATTAGAGTAAGATAAACACTAGAAGGAGCTTGCTTAATAGACTCACATCCAACAACAAAAAATAAGGGGAAAAAAGATACAAAGAGGAATGATTGGCTACGAAAATCATATCCAAAGAAGAGTAGATACATTGAATGCTCACACAATCATGAGAAACTAATCCCCAAGTAATCCCTTCCATCCATAATTTCAAATAGTATTCTCTTACATTCGTAGACCCATCTATAAGGTGGGAAGCTTCTACATTTAATATCCCTATCTTCAAGCAAGGTTAGCCTTCTGATCCTTCCAATGAAATCCTAACTTCAAAATCCCAAGTTTCAAAGGTTTCCCTTCTAAAAAAGAGCCTGTACCTACATGAATGCAAAGGCCTATTCATCCCCAATAACCTCAAAATTAAACATGGAAACCTTATTGGACTAAGAATCTTAATTTTAGGATTAAAAACCTTATTAAATACACTCCCACTTCATCATTTGAACCCCCTCACCCTCTCACCATCTCCATTTTTAAATAAGGACCCATTTAATGGAGAGTAGATGAGGATACTTTAGATGAAGAAGGGAGTACATCAAGTGAGGATGAGGAAGATATAATCATTATCATCCCCTTTTACATATCTAAACCAAATAAATCAACCCTATTATGAGAATTGGATAAGTACAATCAATTGAAGTAGTAGGATGTTAAACAAGTGGGCAGGGATGAAGGAATAGAATTGGTACCCCTATTTGACTAGTTGTATTAATTCACTGATGAAGATGAGTAGAATGTGTCATTTATCACCTCAATAAAAGACTTAAAATAATAGGGGCATATGATAAAATCCTTAATGAGTTTTTGGCATACAAATATAAAATCACAAGTGAAGCTGAGATGAGTCCTCCCAAACAAATGAGTGAAGAGCAGCTAAAATAAGCCATTTTTTGGTATGAGATAGAGGGTTTTAATTTAAGCCTTGATGCTAAATTGATATAAACTAAAGATGAAAATCATGAGAGAATAAGCTTGAGCATTGGAGTATATTTAGCATCTTGTTTCATACACCAAAAATAATCTAACATGCCCAGCTTTATAAACCTAGAAAAGGAATCTTAGGAGAACCAAAGGTGATAGTGTTCCCAACCCACTATGAGATTTCAAACTCTTAGTAGGCTAACCAAACTAATCAAGTAGCATGAGGATGAGGGGGAAATCATAGTAGTATGTGGATTTCATTTCCACCCTTATAGACATATCATAGAGGAATTTCCAAAAGATATGTTTGACTCAAAGGAGTAGCTACGAAATAAGAAAAGGAGTTGGCCCATTGAGGAGCAAGGACCTAATCTGGTGTTCATCATTATGCCCTTAATTTTATAAATTGGTGATTTGAGCTACCAAATTATAAATCAAGTCTTTACCCATTTGTTCTTTCCACTTACCAATAAACTTGTGTATAGTAAAAATGACATCAAAGGTTTTTGTTTTGACCCAGGGGGACCAAAACTCTTATTTTCATTTTGTAAATAGTAGATTAGTTGTTTTTATTTTCCCTAAGTGATTTTGGACATATGTAGATAATCATAGTTAGCTTGTTGTTTCATTTTTGCTAAGTGTTTTTGCACATTTGATGTTCCTTATTTTCTTCATTTGTTTTGAGGAAGGTCCTAGCTCTTCAATTATTTGGTAGTGAGCCAAGAAAACTACCAAGTAGTTAAAGTGTGTATATCAGATGAAGAATAGAGCATGGTAAAAGTACAAATTATAATATAAGAACACATGTGTGAAGTATATGGTTTTTTCTATTGTATAACTTTTGTATGTATTTGTCCTTATAATCCTAATCAACTAATAAAAGAATTTAAAGATTCTTTACTTTTGTATCTCAAAAGGATGGAATGTGAAGAGATAGTAGATTGTAAAATACTATATATAACACTTTGATATAATAGAATATGGTTCTTATATGTTGATAAATGTTAATAGAATTATTCTATTATGGTTTTTCCTAATTTTATTTTATATATAACTAATGCACAGTGAGTACTATGGAACAAATCCATGTTTTGAAGTTTTTTAGGTAGTTGAACTTTTATCATGGTCATGCTTAGTGAGTTAGGTAGTTTTATATTGGCCTCCTCCTTCCTAGGTTTCCCTTTTTTTATTTTTGGCTAAGTCTTAGCTCCTTTTTCTAGTTCCATACAACACTCTCACACTCATTCTTTGTAAAGGAGTTCTCAACTTCCCCAAGAGTAATGCTAGGTCGTCATATGATGGCTCTACATGATACCAGTTAAAAAATAGGTGAAAGGGTTTTGAATAAGAATGATCACCCATTATTATGCCACACATCATCTTAGTGCTCCTCAAGAGTGAAGGTTTATTTTTTCATATCTTTAAGGTATGTCATTAGTTGATAGAATAATAGGTGAGGCCCACTACTCAAATATGACTAAAAGGAAACAAACCTTCCACATGGCATCATGACACTTATCCAAGCCAAATATTTTCCTATTAGAGCTTTGAGTTGTGCCATTGGTCAAAATAAGTGGGCCCTAATTCTGATGGGAATTCTTTAGGTAGTTCAGAGGGAGGCACGCATCACCATAGTGCTTCTTCTAAGTATCATGGGAATCATGAGGTGGTGAAGTTATATCATATCTAGTATTTTAAGACTATCTACACTCATGACCTAAATTACCCCCTTTCAGTTGTAATGGCCTCATCATAGACATGAGTGCTAAGTTCTAGGTGTCATTTCCTCATGAGGCCATTGTGCCTTTATATTTAGGGGTCTTTTCTTTTAAAAAGGGTTGATAGCTAATTAATAGTTAGTATTTTTTCACAACTATAATCAAATATCAACCATTATAATAGTTTTGGTTTATGAATATAAATAGTAGTAGTTGTTATTTTTCCTTTTCAATACCTTAGTAGGTGCCCCTCATGGGAAGGATTGAATATTTTATACTGTGCCTTTAGGCCTTTTGTATTTTATTATCCACCCAACAATGAAGAGGATGTGGTGTTTTGCATTAAATTGAGTAGAATTAATTACTATTTGTTATTTCTATTATCTATTCTATAGTGTTGTCTTTTATTTATATCACATGATTTAAATCATGTGCATGCTCTTTTAAATTATCTTTAATTTTTTAAAAGTTCAAGCTATATTATGCAATATTAGGAACGGATACATCAAGAATTTTAGTGCATTGCCTTAGATAGTTTCATTTTAGTTTTTATTTGTATTTCCTTCTTACCCTTTTCTCCCTAGTTATTTGAAGAGTTATCTTCTAAAATCTTGGAGGTCACTTCACAGATCACAAAGTCAGTCCCACATCTATAAAGCTTCCCATAAGGCATTGTTTACCAAGAGTGAAAGTTTTAAGCATCAACGGTTCTATTTTATGATATGACATGTCGGTCTACCTAACTATAATTTTGATTTTATGAGTTAAAAACCAATCACAAGGTCACTAACAACACATAATCTAATCCAATTACTACCAACTTTGATGAATTTAACTCACCAAATAATTGTAGGGTTTAGCATAACATAATAACCATAATAGATGGATATCTAAGGACCACCAAAGAACTTTGTAACATGGAATAGTGGACCCCACTCATACCTCCAATAGCCCTAGATATGTGTGATCCTACTCTTTCTAATGCTTTAAAGGAGATTCCTAAATTCACAGGGGAGGATTTCAAAAGTGCAGCAAAACATCTTTACAATGTTTCAATGTTTGTACAATGCATCATATTATAGATTAGAACTAGCCTTGAGGATACTTTCCACCTCTTTCAAAGGGTGAGATCTCAACTAGTATCAGTCCTTACCACATAACTCCGTCTCCACTTGGGATGAATTCGGTAATTGATTCTTTGATAGATTTAATGATAAAGGAGACTAATCATCTCTCTTATAGTAGTTAATCAGTATTAAAAGAGCCTTACAAGAGGCTATCATTAATTTTAATACTAGCTTTGGTAAGACTAAACAAATAATCCTAATAGTGTCTTGACCACCCATAGGTATGGACATCATATTGTACCTTAAATCCTTTAACTTATACATAACTATCATGGCTCCATCCTTTAGAGGCTAGATGTTTTTGAATGCATATGAATTAGCCATCAGATTATAGAATAATTTTATAGATGCCAAGAAACTCTGCCCATGACTAATGATGCCCATGTTCCCAAAATTCTCCATGTCACTACAAGAGGAATTATCAAGCACCTTACAATCATCTCCTTCCATACACATATATTTGGTTGCTCAAATAAGTACGTCTGCTTCATCCACACTAGATTCAAAACTAAATGACATGAAGAACATCTTACAAAAATTATCCAATGGGATCATAAACCTCAATAAGTAGTAGGTTATGCCCCTGAATACCCTTACTATAATTACCAAAATGGAAGAGCACCATATCAACATAACTAGTACAAGGGAGGGTAGAGGCCAAATCACCAAGCATGACCTACAAATAAAATCATCCTGATTCTTAATCCTTTACAAATGTTCCCACTAATCTCAAATAGAGAATTGGTCACTAGACAAAATAACTTGGTAGATAACTCAATTTCATGGTGATTTACATGTAATGATGCACATAAACCCCAAAATTACCCAAGATGTAATTTGTAGTAAAAGGTTGTTGAGCAATAAAGATAGGGAAATGCACCTAATTCAACTCCTTATGGATATCTATCCCCAGGCATAGAAATTTTTATCCTAATGGATTAGATGTAAGGAATGTCCTTGGATTGAGAAGAAGAGATAGCCTAAGAATACATTCTCTTTTCTTGGGTATAAGGTGAAGATGCAATTTATGCAAATGAGCCCCCCACATTGAAATCCTTGTAGGTCCAATCAAACTACTATACTCAGTCTAAGAAGAAACTAATTAGGGTTTAAAATGCCTTTTCAAGGCCTAAAGTGAATTTTGGGAAAATTTCAAGACCCCAACCATCACCCTTGGCATATCAAATGCAATGTGAAATAGCACATAATAAGCTAAAGGACCTCAAAGTCCATCCTCAAGGGTTATTTAATGTGGTGGAGCAGTTGAAGAAGCCTCTAGCCAATGTTTCTCTTTGGGATGTCTTATCTATCACAAAGAAAAAATATCTACTATGAGAAGCATTGGAAGACCAATAGAAACCTATTCAAACTAACCTGACTACAGAGCCATCACAAACCAAGGGAAAGGAAGCCAATATCAATGCATAACCTCATGCACCATTTATGTTCATCAAATCCAAAGAATGGGTAAGTAAAACAAAATCTACCACATTTTATTTAAATTTCATAATGGGGAATAATATATTGCACAATTATATGATTTATTCCATTGACATCACCATGGTGATGCCCAAATAGATTATGAATGCACTACAACTTTAATATAAACCTTTAGATAAAGGGGTAATGTAGTTAGATGGGAAAAACATTTATACCATAGCTATTTTCAAGGTCCTTCCCCTAACCTTATATTATTTTCCTAGTATTATAGTCTCCCAAGAATTTGTGGTAATAGATATTCCACCAATCTTTGGTTATGTTTGTCAAAAGATTTCACATCCAAGATAAGTCGATACTTATGTTTGGATTGGTCCCACTTAATCTTAAGAACCAAATATGGCTCAAAATTAAAGTTATTGTCTAGGATTTTACATTTAGATCACATATCCTATGATTCTATGATTAATTTTGAAGTAATTCACACTTCTTTATCCAAGAAAGAGATGTATTATGTAGAAATACTTAAGGAAGAAAGAGTGGCAGATGACAGGAGCTCAAAGGAGGATGTCCTTATTAATGAATTAATCAAGAATGACCCATTAACAAACTTTGATGCCAATGAAATTGAGACTTATGTAATCCATGAAGAAGATCAAGTCATCCCTAAATTCATGAAGGAAAGAAAGGATCAAAGCAAGGAACCTGAAATTGAGTCCAATTTTTAGACTCTGCATTTCAATGGTGGAAAATGCAAGACCGGCTCTAGATATGGTATCTAATTGATGTCTCCATCTAGAAAAGAGACCCTTAGGCCCTTATACTTCTAGTTTAATTAGAAAAATAATGAGGATAAATATAAATCCCTAGACCATGGTCTCAACCTTGCTGAGTGCATGGGTGTGAAATAGTTAAAGGTGTTCAAAGATTTTGAACTAGTAGTAAAATAAGTAAGGGGATTCATGACTAAAAATAATGTTTACATGAGATCTTAATACCATCACATATGGTATTTAAATGAGGAATTAATATCATTTAATATTCAAGTCATTCCTAAGTCTATGAATGTAGAGAAAGATAGAATAGTAGTAATCGGCTCCAAGTTTGATCTAGTAACCAATTTATTGACCAACGAGAAGGTGTTATGACTAATTATCAGACCCACTATTCTAGATAATGATCAAAGATTGTAATTATTTGAGAGTGATGGCCAAATCATCATGTTTATTTAGTATTCATGCAAGTTTATGGAGTAGTTATAAGCTAAATATTGAAGAAGCCTACATAGATCAAATCATGAAACTAAAGTCCAATAAACTTCCAAAGGGACTAATTAACTTGAAGAATCTATTTGATTCTAATGATAAAAATAATGACAAAATAAAATTTATCATAGATAAAATTAACTAATATAAACTTTATGTAGGAAAAACAAGTTTCCTGTAAAGATAAGGATTGATTGGAATCCTTCTGCAATAATTATGAAGGGGTTATGGCTTGGAAATATGATGACCTAAAGGGGTATGAACATGAGGTGATACTACACACCATAGATCTAATCGAAGGATCCAAGTTATTTCACTAAAATTAAAGGCCAATAACCCAAAAATTGAGTCTCTCATAGCTCAAAAATTGAATAAATTGATTGACTCAAGGATTATATACCCAATTAAACATTCAACTTGGGTATCCAACTTGGTTCTAATAAGAAATAAGAATGGATAAATTAGGATATGTGTATACTTCAGAGACTTGAATAAAGCATCTCCAAAAGATCATTACCCTCTTTCTTTAATGGAATAGATCCTCCAAATAGTATCAAGAACAAAAATGTTCTCTCTATTGGATAGGTTCTCAGGTTATAACCAAGTATGGGTTAATGAGGAGGATCAACATAAAACCACTTTCATTACAATGTGGGGAACCTTTGCATATGTGAATTTTTTTTCAACCTCTCTAATACAAGGGCTACTTTCCAGTAGGCCATGGATATAGATTTTCAAGGCCTAATTAACAAAATCATCCTCATCTATCTGGATGACCTTATAGTGTTCTCCAACAAAAAGGAAGATCATTTTGATCATTTGGAGAAGTTTTTTCAAAAGTACCAAGAGTTTAGGGTATCTATCAACCCCAAAAAATATGTCTTTGGCATCTCACATAGCAAGTTACTAGGATACATGGTATCCAAATAAGGAATCTCTATTGATCCAAATAGAGTGAAGGCTATCAGGGACTTAACCTTACTAGTAAAAAAAAGGGAGTCCAGTCATTCCTAGGGAAGATCAACTTCATTAGCCGATTCATAACTGACTTCACAGGGTTGGTCAGGCTAATCAAATTGATGCTAAAGAAAGACCAAGCTTGCAAATGGACTATCGAAGGAAGGATAACATTTGATAATTTCAAGGAATAAATATTCACCACTCTCATGCTAGTCAATCTTGACTTTTATAAATATTTTATCATGTATGTTTATGGGATCGAACATAGCTTAGTGGTTGTGTTAACTCAAAAAGAAGATGAATGGAAAGGTGAACATCCTATTTCATTATATTTAATAATCCTACATGGGTATGAAACTAATTAATTTTTTTTTGAGAAGCAATATTTCACCATCATCAAAGGTCTCAAGAAATTTAGACACCTAGTGGTAGGAAGTAAGGTAATGATATATGTGGTACATTCTAGCATCAGAGAGTACATAATGGAAGGAGAAATCATTGAGAAGAGGGTTAATTAGATCACCAAGATCTTAGAATATGATTTCAAATTAAAACCAACCAAGGTGATTTGAGGGAGAGGAATTTGTGAATATTTTTCCCAATGTGTGGATGCCCTGATAGACAAGCAAGATACACCAAAAATAGTTTTGGTGAGTTAGTATGAAACTAAAGGGTATTAGGTTAATGATAAAACCTAATTTATGAAAACTAACCAATATATATATGTCCTCCCCATTCATAAAAGGATATTTTATAGGTTGTAAGGAGTTATTTATACTCTAGTCTAAGGAGTCTTTTTCAAAAAGAACTTCAATAGGGAACTTCTCCGATGTGTTGACAACTACCAAGCTAGCAAGATCCTATAATACATGCATTTTACCCCTTTAGGTAGGAATTTATCAACAAAAATGAACACAAATAAAATCATGCATATTGGATACTACTACTCAACCATGTTTTTAGATAGCCATTAGGCGATGAAAAATGCTAGCAATGCTAGTTTTTCTTAGGTAAGCAAAAGAATTCAGCCATACCACTAAAACTAATTGTGATTGATGACCCTTTCACTTAGTGGGGATTATATTTCATTGGTATGACCAATCTTATGTATAGTGAGGGCCATAAATGGATACTCATGGCCAAAAACTAATTCATGAGGTAGATTGAAGTAGCTCCTTTGAAAGAAGTGATTGAAAATGTGATCTTCAACTTGTTAGAAGAATTAGTGGCAAGGTTTGGCCCTCCTAAAATGATCATATCTGAAAATGTAAATGCCTTCCTCAATTCAAATATTTTGGAATTTTTTCTCTAAAATAGAATTTTCCTCAAGAATTCATCCAATTACTACCTTTAATGGAATGGGTTGGCCAAATCGACCAAAAAGAATCTCATAAGATTAATTAAGAGAATGGGCACTAACCGACAGAGGGAGCGACATATGAATCTAAAAAAAACTTTATGGGATAATTGAATCAATCTTAGGTATATTTTGAGAACATCCTCATATGAATTAGTGTATGGGAAAGAAGCGGTCATGCCCATTTCAATGGAGATTCCCTATTTATAGTTGTTAAAATCTATCGAAATAGTGGAAAACAATGTAATGGAAGTTAGGTTAGTGAAATTACTCAAGATTTAGGAAGTAAGATAATAAGCCAATGATGCTAAAGTTAGATGAAAATATATGTTTAATAAGTGGTTTAATAAAAGGACATCTGACCCAGGCTTCAACTTGGGAGACTTGGTTTTAAAATACAACAAGAGGGATACAAATCTAGGTCAACATGTAAAGTTTGATTTCCTATGAAGAGGACCTTTTTGCATCATCAACAATATGTAAAGTAATGAATTCAAATTGGAAGATGAAGAAGGTAATGCCTTAGAGATTTCAATTAATGAAATCCACTTGAATCAATTTAATTAATTTATTGGCTTCACCTTATACATAGTTAGTTTCCCCTTTTGTTGTTGTTTCCCTTCTCAAATAAGTGTTGTTGGCACAAGTTGTTGATGTATCATCACCAAGTGTCCACACCTTGGCTCATATTATTTTGAATCCTCTCTGATAGATAGTTATCTACCCCCACTACCCCTATAATTAATGTTTAAGAGCTTCTAATTACATGATCTCCTATACCGATCACTGTAAATCTTTTGGGAGTGGTTCATTAAGAATGTGTGCCACTCTTCTCATTTATGGGCACCCAAATTCAAAAAGGCTACATACTGATTACTCTAGGAGTGTTATCCTATAAATACCCCTATCCTAATTAACAAAAAAAATTAAATACCTAAGATATTTTGAAATCACTAAGCTAAACAAAAGTCTTTAGTAAAGAATTGTGTGCAAAATTATGCATGAAATTGTAAGTAGAAGCTAACATCCAGTATGTATCTCAAGGTAAATAGAATATTTTTTAGGTTAATTTGAATATGGAACCTACTAAGTCCTCATCTGATGGTGAACATCATAAGAAGCAAATAACTCATAGATCAGGTGGTCATGGGGACCTTCCCCCTCAATTTATAAGAAGCAAATAATATGCTTCCACCCTTACACAGCCAAATCCCATAGTGTCAAATGTTAAGAGTATTTACAAGGGATGTTTTAGGGACCCTACACTAATGCTTGAATAAGTATATGGGATCTTTAATCCCAAAATGACTAAAAATACAAAGAGCCTGAGGGAGGGAGCTCATTCTCACATGATCACAAAGGTTCAAAATAATGACTTTGAGTCATTTGACTTCAGGATATGGAGCTCTACCTTGGCTCAATACATGGTTCCTCTCATGCACCCATGCCCAAATATTTTTTCTTTGTGTATAAAGATAAAATTACAAGACTATCCTTATTTTAGGCAACCACTTAAATGTCAACATTATTGTTCATCCCTGATGGAACATCATCCACTACTTCACAGTAGCAAGTAACCATTCCTTTAAAATTGCCACAAAGATCCCCTTTTGTGGAGGAATTAATTTAGTCAAAGGATTAATTATACTAGTAGTTAGAGATTACAATGAAATCCTATGAATCCTAGGCAAAAAAGAGAAGGGAAAAAATGTCTAAGGCCCCAATGACACCACACATATGGTCATTCTTTGACCCCACACAACAATCCATGATGATTACACATATGATGCCAATAATAATCAATCCCCAAGAATAGATGTAGCTAGGGGATTACTCAATACACATCAATAGCATTAACTTTATTAGGCCAAACCATATGATAGGTTCAAACTCATGAAGGAGACCTAAAATTATGTGACGATGGACTATATCAAGGTAAACCATTAATTAGATAAGAAGGAGAAATAACATACAAGAGTTAAAACCACCATTGACTACCTCAATGCAGAGGCCAAGGTCAAAGATTAAAAGCTCATAAAGATGAGGTCTAACCTATAGAGCCATGTCACCACTGAGAGATTATAATTAGAAGCTAACCAAAGAGACTAATCATAAGTCTAAGTAGCAGAGGTAAAGGTCAAAGTGTATGGCCTAAAGAGGGAGAAGCAAGATTTAGATAATAAGCTATGGGAAAAATAAATAGAGCTCATGTAGACTAATAAGAGTCTCTTGGAATCTATGAGTGTGTATCAATAGATGTAGTAGTATATGCAAAAATATTCCTTGGCTAAGGACTAATAGATCTAGTGTCTAAAGAATGACCTTGTTGCTTGCTCCTAGACTATAGACATCCTCCCAATGATCAAATAATTGTACATTTCATATTGGGAAATGATAAAGAACATGACCTCAAACTTAAATATATCACTTGGGTTCATTATGGAATCATAATTATTGAAAACACAAGTGAACACATTTGTGGATCAAGTCCTTGCCTTCGTATCCCCAAGGTCCAAGATTCATAGCTCCTAGTCCAAAAGATATATAGCATGATAGATGGGATGCTCTAAGTAGTAGAGGTGGATGATACAATATAGGTAGTGGTCAATGTTAATGACTTCTTAAGATTTGATAAATCTACATAAAAATGTAAGGCATTTTTAAATGCCTTAAATCAAGTGGTATGGGATATGAAGGGATACATTGAATAACTAGTCCAGTTAGGACTCCCTTCCCTATTATTCATAGATAATATGGTACTTTCAAAGGAAAAAATTTAAGAGATACTAGTCATAAATTAGAATGACTAGACCATATTTATAGCCCTATATCAAGTTTGAAGTGTCTCAGAAGTGGAGACCATTCTACAGCCTGTTGACTAGCTCGAGTTTTAGATGCAAGAAATTGTTTAGGGACTGAGTGGCATCTCCATCAAGGAGACAATTAATTTGGATAAATCCTTAAAATATATAAAAAGAAGACTCATCCTACCAAGGAAGAGTGGATGATTTTAAAGGTCGATATTTAGAAGTTATGAGTTTTGTGGGCCTTCCTTTTTATAGTTTTGCTTTGACTGGTCTGAGAAACTAGAGTTTTTGGGTTCTTCCATCTATAATCAGATTCCCTTGCAAGTCACCAAGAACTGTGGATCAAATCCATATTTTGAAATTTTTGGGTAGTTTTATTTTATCATGGATGTGCTTGGTGAGTCAGGTGGTTTTATATCAACCTTCTCTTTCTTGGGTTTCCCTTTTTTATTTTTGGATAAGTCTTGGATCCTTTCACTGGTACCACATGACACTCCCACACTCATTATTTATAAAGGAATTATTGACTTCCTCATGAGTATCAATATATCACCACATGGTGAATCTACATGCTACCAATTAAAAAAGAGGTAAAAAGGTTTCAAAGAAGAATCCTCACCTCTCAGTATGCCATGCATCATCCCAATGCTCCTTAAGAGTGAATGTTTCTTTTTTATATATTTAAGGCATGCCATTGGTTGATAGAATAATAGGTAGGGCCCACTACTTAGATATGACTAAAAGGAAATGAACCTTCTACATGGTGTCATATCACTTATCCAAGGCAAAACTTTTCTTGTTAGAGCTTCAAGTTGTGCCATTGGTTGAAAGAAGTGATCCTCATACCCAATGAGAATTCTTGAGGTAGTTTGGAAGGAGACACGTGTCACCACAATGCTTCTTATAATCATCATGGGAATCATAAGGTGATGAAGTTGTGCCATATCTAGGATTTGAAGACCATCTACACTCATGACTTGAAGATCCCCCTTTCAATTGCAACAACCTCATCATGGATGTGAGTGATAAGTTTTAGGTGTCATTTCCTCATGAGGTCATCATGCCTAAATATTTAGGGGTATTTTATTTTTAAAATGGTTGATATCTAGTTAATAGTTAGTGTTTTTTCATGACTATAATCAGAGAACAACCATTATAATAGTTTTAGTTTATGAATAAAAATAGTAGCAATTGTTATTTTTTCATTTTAAGACCTTAGTAAGTGCCCCTCATGGGAAGGATTAAATATTTTATATTGTGCCTTTTGGCCTTTTATATTCTATTTTCCAACCAATAATGAAGAGGGCATGGTGTTCTATGTCAAATTGAGTGGAACTAATTATTGTTTGATGTTTCTATTCTCTACTTCTATAGTGTTGGCTTTGGTTTATATCACGGTCTTTAAATCATGAAAATGATCTTTTAAATTGTTTGTAATGTTTTAAAAGTTTATGCTATATCATTAAATATTAAGAATGGATACATCAAGAATTTTGATGCATCACATTAGATAGTTTTATTTTAGTTTTTATTTGTATTTCTTTCTTACCCTTTTATCCTTAGTTATTTAAAGAGCCAGCTTCTAAAATCTTGGAGGTCACTTCATAGATCATAAATTCGGTCCCACATCTATAAAGCTTTCCATAGGTCATTTTTTGCCAAGAGCAAAAGTTTTAATCATCAACAAGTACTCAATTTTACTTTAATATATTTATTGAATGTTATGTTGGTTATGTTCTACCTTTTATTAGTAGTTGAGTTATTCTTGCTCTTTAGGTGCATCTTTGTATATATTAAATGGTATGTAATATTGTAGTATTTTTGTGCCCTATTTGACTCTCCATTGTGAAATATATCCATGTAATTAGCATATTATAAATTATTTATAGTAACCTCTGCTACACAATGGTGTAGTGAGCATGGAACCTATTTGGAGAAAATATTTTGAGATGGTTTCCAGGGTAGAGAGACAAACAAATATGGTTAGATGAGAAAATTTAGAACTTTGTAGAAGAATAAGCATGGAGAGTAAAAATAAATATAAAGGGGATTATCCAAGAACACATCTATGGTGAAATATATGAAATTTTTTGGTGTGAGTTCCCTGGATTATTAGCTGTGTAGCTAGCTAGATTAGAATACTATTACTTCATTATAAGGAGAATAAAATTTATAGTCTATATTAAGGAAAAATTATAAAAATTATAAAAATTAAATACTAATTAGTCCTAAAAAATAGATTATTGGATGAAGTCTACAATCGAGGGTTATATTACCAAGTTCACAACACAAGGATATGTAGCTTTTGAAACTACACAAGATCAATTTGTCCAAGGGATCATAGGGAAGTTTTCACAATGACTACCTTTGTTGATAAAGATGTTAGTTATGGAAAAGGTCATGGTGCCTACTCCAACCAACATGGATTAGTCACTTCAAGCACCATGGGGGTGTATTTTGGAGGAAATGAATAAATAAGAGCTAAGTAAAAGGAACTTAAACCTGATCCCATGAAATAAAAGGTGAAAATTCATAAAGTGATAAGAAAATTTTGGGACTAGAAAGGGAAATACAACAACAAAGAAGGTGGAATAATATAAAAGATCCAAAAGTAACTACAAATAGGATTAGGAGTAGAGAAAAAAGTTCTAGAGCTATAGAAATGCAAGAAAAAGATGTTAGAGAAAAGAGGTTATTGAGATAAGATGTGAAAATTATTAGAAGAAAAGGGTAGAAAAAATATGATAAATGGCCTGATGAGGAAGAATATGTTGTAAATAGTGATGTAGAGGAAGAATGGTTAGGAAGAAGAGGTAAAACAAAGTTAAGGGAAGAGTTTTTATCTAGAACCAAGAAGGAAAGTTCTTAAGAAATTTTAAATTTGAAGACATTAATATAAAAGTTTTAAGTTCAAAGTTAGAAGAAGTTAGAGATAAAATTCATTTATTTCAAGGGTATGCATCACCCAAGCCCACTTTATTTATTGAAGAAATAAAAAGTACAAAAAGAGAAATGAATTCAAATTAGTTCGATTCCTTTACTAATAAGTTTGGAAAAATCAGTGAGGAAACCAAGAAGGCATTAGAAATAAAGAAATGACCATAATTAGGATTTATTTTTACTCCTAAAAATATTAATGTACAGTAGCTTATGGTCATAGTTAACACTATGTAGTCACCTAAAATTTCAAGAACAAGTACACAGTCACCACTAGTCACAATTTATAGTATTTATACATATTTAATAAAAAAATACTAGCTCAGTAACTATGGAAATTAATGTAGGTATGTTCATGCCTTTAATGCCATATGATGTGTTTATAGACACTAAAAAATAATTGGTAACTATTAGCCATTTTTGGACTGCATACCAAACATATGTACCTGATTGATCAAAATGGTCTAAACTAGCTCTGGATGGAATGAGTGGAATGGAGAAATCATAAAGCACATAAGATTTAGAAAAAAATTAGGTTCACTTAAAATTTAATTCATCAATTTCTAAAGAATGGACCAAAGTTGAAGAGACCCTATGGAGTGTTCTGGATAAGCATGGATTGTGTGGAATTCATTTGGTCCACTTGTTCCATTTAGATCTTGTCTAGATGTTTAGTTTTAGAGTAGAAAAGTTGAGTAGGCATTTTCATAGTGCCAGATCTTGCACATGTGGTAATCTCAAGAAGAAACAATCACATGGGTCTATTCATTTTAGAGTCTATTTCATATGTGCCAAGTTTCAGCCCACACATTGTATCAAGTTAAGAGATATGTATGGGAAAATTTGGCTCTTAACATATAATTTTATAAGTTTCCATACTTAGCCATTTTAGACCAAACCATCATAAAGATGTCATGTAGGATCACATGAACTAGTCGAATTCAACTTTTTACAAAAGCACGTAGCAAGTTTAAATGACCAGTGGATTAAAATAATTTATTCCTTTTAGCATTAGGTCAATTCTCTAAAAATTTTGTGTTCCCATGATCTTTGTGCTTCAAGTTATAAAATTGAAAAGTTGGTCAATAAATGATAGATGTATGTGTTAATGTCATTTTTAAGACCCACAAAGTGACTATTTAGATCTAAAATCCTTGGTGGGAACCTAAAAAGGAATATTTGAATGATAAGTGTCAAGTGTGTGGGATCTCTAATCAAGTCAAATGGTCAACAAATTCCAGGAACCAATGAGAAATCAAACTCAGGGTAGTGGGTTCCAAAGATCCACAATTTGTGTTTAATCGGATATCAAAATTTGATGGAGTGAAATAAAGTTAAAAGGGTCAATTATCTAAGATGTTTTCAACATCTAATAGTAAAGAGATGAGCTAGGGTGTTAGACAAAAGTTTATAAAGATAAAATAGACCTAACTCAGCAAGTGTAGTCATATAAAATGCAAAAATTGGTAACTTGAGTGTGACTTGTGACATCCATCCCATAGGTCCCTCTTGCTTGCTTTCATGACCCTCATAAGAATATTTTCATTGATTCCCAATCAGCTATAGCCTTCCAAATTTGATCCCAACTGAGTAAGACCCCTCTTTTCATAATAGATCCACCCCCCTAGGTCCTGTCAACTCAGGACTATAGTGCCCAACTTGGACTATAGTGTTAGACCCTAGGGTGTCCCATTTTTGGTGTTCCTATCCAATCACATTTTGAGCTTAAATGATTATTTATTTTTTATTATTATCCCTCTTATTATCAACCTAATGTGAGTAAATCCAACTTATGACCAATAGATCCCTATAAAAGCTTATTTAAAGTTAATTTAGAAAGGGTTGGAAAATATCATAAATCAAGTAAGACTACTCAAGCATATTTCCTTATTCTTTATATACAACCATCCAATACCATCTCTAGCTTATTAAAATATTTACACCAATCCCTAATCACATCAAACACACTTAGTTTAGTATTTTTCATCTTCATACACACTATTTGATCCAAAAATTAAAAGTTTTGGTTGAAAGATAATTCAAAAAAAATAATAACACAATTCAAATAATGTTATCTCTAAAAAGAGATGTTTTATTGATCAAAATTGCAAACCCAAACATATGCCTATCTCTAAGAAGAGATGTATGATTTCCATTTTAGGTTATATCTTCATTTATACATGTTTTTAAGTTGTGAGGAGGATGTAGAAGGTCACCAATCTTGAGGGAGATTAAGTGGTTTGACTTCCACAATTTACAACAATACAAAATTTGAGGAATTACTATTTTTAGACTGCACTACTAAAATTGAAATTTGAGGGACTTCCATTGGGTTTTCAAGGGTAAAAATTCATTGAGAAAATCTCCATGCCATCTCACAATGCTTCCCTCATTATTATCTTTCCAATGGTTCAAACGATGAGTCAATTGGAGCTACAGTGCAAAAGTTATGTCTCCCAAAAGTTCTACCTTCAATTGGGGTAGACCCATCAACTGAATTATCATCTGAATTATTTACCAAATCATTCCTCCCTCCTTGAGAAACAATGGTCCTCATTACATCAATATTTTTCATTAAGTGTGGTAGTTGTACTTTGATTTGATTCTCGATGCATACTTGGAAGGGACTGTGATTTATAAAACTATGTAGGGCCTGATTGTTTACCATTTCTATCTAACCATCAGTCTATGGATGGAAGGCCATGAATTTTTTTAGCTTGGTATCTATTTTCTTCTATTGTTGTGTTATTTATCTAGTTAGGTTTGTAACATCAACCCTTTTGGATTCTTGTGGCTTGACCACCATGAGAACAAATTTCTTGGCACTAATGAGAGAGACAAATGTAGAAGGTGGTACCTCTAGTACCTTATAGTGCCATGTTCTAAGAGTGAGAGTGATCCTTAAAATTCTTGATTCATAGATGCCATGTCGCTCATACATGAATGGCTAACTAAAGAGTACATCACAAACATCTAGATTGACCACATCACATAAGAACTCATCTTGGAAAGGTTTTATTGCATATGAGAGAAGACATTGGTGGGTGACATAGAGGTTTCTCCCTGGACTCAACCATCCAATATTGTATGGCTTTAGGTGAGGCTTCATGGACAGATTTAGGATTTTTACAACATTAGCAGAGATTAAATTCTTTTGACTTCCATTATCAAGAATGAAATGCAAAGGCTTACCTTTCACCCATAACTTAGAGTGAAACAACCTTTCTTTGTCATCTAGCGTCTCATCATGGGTCTGTGATGAAGCAATAATGGCTTTAGGATCAACATCTACAATTTCTTCTTCAACCTCTTCAACTGTAGGGTCTGTATGAGGTAGAGTAGTAGATGTTGAGGATTGTGACTCAGAAAGTAGTGACTTGATGGCTCGACATTCTTCTTTGGAGTGAGTTCCAGATTTGTGATAATCACACCACTTCCCAGTCTTTCCTTCTTTTTTCTTCCAATTTTAGCCTTGTGTTTGACCTTCTTTGTCACTTTTCCATTTTGAAGACTAATTCTTTATATTCATTCTTCCATGCTTCTATTCAATCTTCACTACAAACTTGTATGCCTCACCGATGGTTTCTAAATTGAATATTTCCATTTCTCCCCATATGTACCATTATAGTCTACTAAAATATTTGAGAACCTTATGTTTCTCACTTTCTTGGATGCCCAATCTCATAGATAGAGAATGAAAAATGTCAGTGTAATCTTGAACAGACTATTCCTTAACTTGGCAAATTTGTTGTGACTATATATACAGATCATCATATGCTCTAATGGGGTAGTATTCTTCCTTTATAGCTTCTATGAAATCATCCCATGTAGGTTCTATCTTGAGGCCAATATCATCTACACTGAATCTCTTTTTGTAAACTTCCCACTAATTTTTGACAGGCAATGATGCTTTCAGAAGAGAAAAATTAATCTTCTCTTTATCAGTGAATTTATTTAATAAAAATAAGATGACAATTGATCCAACCAATTTTTTACTACATCAGCATTGATTTTGCCTTCAAATGTAAGGATATCAAAATTCACCTAAACCTTGAAGGGTGTTGGGGCACTGAAAGGATGTACAGGTGCAGATGAGGAGCCAAAATTTCCTATCAAGATTTGTTGGAGAATTTGAGAGAATTTTTGTAGCATCTACGATTGTTGCTATTGGAGGGCTTCATTCACCATTTCCTTAAAAGGATCAGATGTCTCGATGTTGTCTGCCATTTGAAGTCATTTGGAGTGAATAGGTGGATAGTCTGCTAGTTATCTTTTCCACCCAAGCTTCCTATAATCTGACCTCATCCTTGGGATCATACACTCTAAATACAAACCATTCTGATACCACTAATCCAAAACTTGAAAGCTTTGGTTGAAAGATAATTCAAAAAAATAAGAACAACATAATTCAAATAATTCTATCTCTAAGAAGAGATGTCTGATTTCCATTTAGGGTTACATCTTAATTTATACATGTTTTAAAGGTGTGAGGAGGATGTGGAAGGTCACCAATCTTGAGGGAGATTAAGTGGTTTGACTTCCATGATTTACAACAATACAGAATTCGAGGAACTACTATTTTTAGAAACTTACTATTTTTAGACTGCACTACTAAAATTGAAATTTGGGGCACTTAAATTAGGTTTTTAGGGGTCAAACTTCATTGATAAAATCTCTATTCCATCTCATGATGTTACCCTCATTATTATCTTTCTAACGGTTCAAATGCTGAGTCAATTGGAGCTACGGTGCAAAAGTTATGGCTCCCAGAAGTTCTGCCATCAATTGGGGTAGACCCATCACCCAAATTATCATCTGAATTGTTGCCCAAATCACTATTGTACAAAGCACATCAAGTGGAAGAACTACATATGGCTTGATCCCTCTTCAAAGTACTGGTATGTAGGTAGCATGCACACACAATGTGTGTAGATAATTTTTAAGTGAATATTACAAATTCTAACCCTCCCCATTTTTCTAAAAATTATTCAAATCAGAATGGATTCTAGGGATTTAAGATAAAATCAGCTCTATAGGGAGTTCCACAGACATCCAACAATTAAAATTTCATAGAAAAGGTCTCACAGACACAACAAACAAAATCTAGAAAGCTCAGGTCTCCTAGATAATAGTAGTAGAAGTGGACTATAGCACTAGAGCCTAGGGTGTCTTATTTTTTATGCTCCTATCCAATCATAAAATGAAGTCCAGATCTTGATTTGTGATAGTGTCTTAGTCTTGCACAGTAAATTTTAGACTTTATCTCAGCCATCATAGTCTATTTCTAGCTAAGTCTTACTTTCTCTCCCTTATTACTATTTTTAGAAAGATTCAAATTATAGTCAAATTATATAGATTAGTAGATTAATTATTGTATATTTATTTATTTTACTACTCAGACCCTTTAAATAAATTAGGAATAATACACAAATATTCTCAAAAAGGTTAAATCTTTTGGTGAATCTGACTTACTTTGTTTGTGTATAAAAACCCTAGAAACCCTTGGGTAAATTTTCTACAAATTTTTTCTATATATTTTTGATTTTTTACCTACATAATAAAATAAAAAATTAACATTAAATATTAAAAAAATTTAGTAATTTTAAAATAATTTTTTTTCAAATCCTAGTTGCCCATACTAGGTCTCAGTATTTGCCTAGTAATTTTCCAATAATTTTTTTATTTTTTGTTTGCATATTTAAATCATAAATAAACTTCAAATTTAAAAATTCAATAGTAATTTTCAAAAATCATTATTTTTTAAAACCTTAGTTACATCTACTGTGTCTCTTTAAATCACAAATTTTCTAATAATTTTTTATTTATTTATTAAAATTAGACATTCACTTTAAATTTCAAAATTTCTTAGTAATTTTCAAAATAATTTCATTCAAAACCCTAGTTGCATGTACTAGCTCATATTTTCTTTTTGAGGTATCACCTTACATTGTTCTGAGCTTTGTATCCTTTTTATGTACTTTCCAATTTTTTATTTTTAGGACTTTACATCTCCTATATTCAGCATTTTCCTTCTATAGCACCTTGCTTATTACAAATTATTGCAAAAAATTCAATCAATTTTATTTTTTTTCCTACTTTAATAATGGCCCAATACACCAATTTTGATGAAACTGATAAAAGAGAACTTCAAGAACTCTTAACTAAACACCCTAACATGCAAGATGATATGCTTAAAATAATACAAGAAGAACAAAGAGTGAACAATGGTAAATATTCTCAAACCATAGGGCAACCAATTGTAAATGACACTACAGGAACAACTATGTCTCAACAACCCCCTATAAAAGCCCAATCTACCTTTATGACACCAGTTACAAAGAGTACATCTTTGTCTTCTATCGTGGTAGTCCTTGTGTAAGAGATAATATCTCTTCAATCCAAGGTACTACATCTTGAGCAAGGTACCTCTATACCTATGCAGGCTTCAGATTCTTTTGCTATATTGCATACACCATTGGCATGTCACATTGCTTCTACACACTTTCCATAAGGTTTTTTTAAACCCAAACTTACTCTATATGATGTCAAGGGTGATCCAAAGACACATTTGAGATCTTTTCATGTAGCATGCTTAGACTATATACCAAATGACTAGCTACTTACCAAGTTATTTCCATAGAGTCTAAAGGATTATGATTTATAATGGTTCTATAATCTACCAAATCAGTCATTCAATGCATTCAATCCCTTAGCCAACATGTTCCTAGCTCATTTCAAAATTAACATTGGTGATAAGGTTTCATATACTCAAGCTGTACAATAGAAACAAAGGTCAAATATGCATCTCACATATTATGTTCTTCGATATAAGACTACTTTGGATAAGATGACTAGCCCCATGGTTGATCAAGAGGTATACTAGCTTTGCATGAGTCAATAATGTTTAAAAGGTTCTCTTCCTTCACTGAATTGTGTCATATACTAAAGGAAAGAAAAGTCAAACTAATTTCAATGGGCAAACTCAAGTATATAAGTACCTCAAAAACAATAAACAAGAGTAACAACAAAATCCCATACAAAGTCAAGGTCAAAAATAGTAAGAGTTAGAATCAACCTATAGTTAATTTGACTTTAGGTCCCCCTCAATGTGTGGTTTTATCAGCACCTCCTTGGTGAACCTTTACCAATCTACCAGTTTCTCTAGCCAAAGTTTTACAACAACTTTTGGAATGTAATATCATATCTATCCCTCCTATTCAGGAAGTTGATCCAACAAAGCCTCTTCCATGGAGATATGATCAACATGCATTTTGAGAGTTTCATAGGGCTTTAAGCCATACAACAAACAAATGCATTAGTTTGAGACATAAGATATAAGATTTAATAGATGAAAATCATATTGATCTTAACACTCCAATTGAGCCTCCTCAAGCCAAGCCAACACAAGATAAAGCATTAAAAATCTTCTTTGATCCTTTTCTGTAGCATTCTAAATAAGAGATAGTGGATACATTAGGGGTTCACCATACATATCATGCACATCTACCACTAGATACATATAGGGAACCTTCAATTGAGACACATCCTTTGAGTAACATGATTGGTGTAGACAATTCTAGAGTTCTAGCTAGACCTTCCATCTCCTTCTTAGAGTAGGAGATCGTCGAGGATGATTCAAATTATTATGGACTCTTTATCAAAGCTTACATTCATAATCATCCTATTCATAGTGTTCTCATATATGGATCTAGTGTGAATATGTGTACTATGACATTATTACAACATTTGGGATATTCAAAGTAGAATATTACCCTAATGGACAAAATTATCAATGGATTTAGTGGGTACATACAAAGTTCATTGAGTGAAATCACACTTCCTCTATAGGTTGCTCCAACACATGTGGCCACACCATTTACTATAGTTGCTAGTGCAGAAGTTTTTTATATGCTACCTAGTTGACCATGGATTTAGAAACTTAATTTATAGATGCATGAAATTTATTCATACTAATTAGGTTGTTATAGTTGGTAGAGTTCTATATGATTTACCACTCCCCACTTTAGATCTATCTTCTACTTTGTAGTCACCAATTTTAGTTCAGCCTCTAATTCTAATTTCTCAACTAGTTATCATTCCTCCTCTACTTTTGATTTAGACATAGTTGAGGCATCCATTACCATCACAAAGAGTTCATACATTTCCATAGCTTCTAGCTATAGTGTTCACACGCAGGGCAATATCATTGAGATCTCATGCATCTACTCATAGAGCATATGTTTAGAGAGCTTTTCCTACTACCATATGGGTCCCTAAGAGCCCTACAATTGCATCCACTTGTTAGAGTTATAGGGGTACCCCACACTCAATTTCTACTTTATATATTTTAGAACATTTATAGCATATATAGCTTTTGGATCCACAATATCAACATTTCTATCATGCTTCATTATCATGCATGATTCCTCTCATTGATACAGGGAACCATGATAGGGAGTTTCCGATGAGACTCATTGATTAGTATCATCTCTTATAAACCTTACTTGTACATAGCTTCTCTTTAGATTCTTGTACATAGTCTTCTTATGATTAATTTTACATAGCTAAAATCTTAAAAATACTAAAAACATTCAAATATTCCAAAATACCAAAAACATTCAAATATTCTAAAAGACAAAAACATGCAAATAATTCAAAAAACACCAAAAATATTTTGATTTTATGTATTATACATGTTTTACATTTTTACTACTATACTAGACTTACATTTGTTGTTCTATGTTATTGTTTGTCAATTTAGCTATATTACCATGTTTCACTTGATCTCCTTTGAGTGTGTGTAGTGATATCCAACTCTTTGATTGCTTTACTCTACCCATTGAGGGGGCATCCTACTGCTACATTTGAGATATTTATACATATACCTAGTGGGGGCATATTCTACATGACTATACCATCCAAGTTATGTTATTTCTACACCACACACTCTAGTTATCATGTTGACGTATATTATTTACAAGATTACATAGATTAATCTATCGACATTTCACTAGTATATAGCACTTGTGTATTTTTTAGCATATACCTATTCTTGTATTACCATATCTTTCATACTTTCACATTCTTTCTTTGATTAGTTAGATGCAATTGTATTTCCCATTTTTACATGCTTTCCTTTCTTGATTTGCATAGTTATATTGATTACACTCCTCCATTCTTATTTTGTCTCATGTATGTGCCTTAGGACATTTGATAATGTCCTTTGCTTCCATTCATGTGTGTGCCTTAGGACATTTTCCAATGTCCTTTGCCTATAATCTTCTATGTGATTATGGCTTTCACTCCATCCTTACTTTTTTTCAAATGTATGTGTCTGTGGAATTTGAACATGCCTTGTATGCTTTCTTTCTAGTTTGTGTGACATGTGCCCATGTCCCTTATTTTTTTGGCCCATTAGACACTCTTTTATGCTTCTTATTTCTTGCCTTATGTGCTTGTTTCTTATTTACTTCTCATTGTTTGAAATGTCATGATCCACATTATGCATTATCTTGCTATCTTGGATGCCATGATAGAGATCATGTTCCATCCCTCCTTGCCAACTAACAACTAAAAACTAACCAAACTTATAATTATAGTTTCAATTTAATACATTTCACATATTATTACATTTTTATATCTATCTAGGCATACCTCTATTGATCTAACAATATCTTTTACAACCTAAGCTATATCTTAAGATATCTTGTTGATTATCATTGCTATTTCATGTATTTCATATCATAACACACTTGTAGGGCTCTTTATTTTGAGGGTAGTCATTGTAGGATCTTCATTCCCACCCTCAAAATATGGGGCAATAAACAAGGGTTTTTTCATAGAGATCAGAGATCCTATCGATCAAAAAATTAGTTCCAGAACACTCAGAATAGAAATCAAAGGTCAAACTAGGCATAATAGATCAAAAAAATAATGATAATTCTAGAAGAAAAATTATTTTGAACAAAAGACAACATCACCAGACATTGACAATAACACCAGACACTAGGGTGTCCTATTTTTGATGCTCTTATCCAAAAAACATAAATATCAAATTTTCTAGAAGTAGGTAGAAAAGTAGGTTTAGCTATAGTTTTGCACTTTTAGACCAATTCAAAATCAGTAGTTTTCAGTACACTTTTACTTAGAGAATCTAGATATAGGGGCATCATGCACAAAATAATGGCTCTCACTTTTAGTTTTAGATACGATAGTTGGTAATACTTCTAAATAAGAATCCATGTTCTAGACACCAATGATTAGGGGCAATGTGAATGACACATTTATTTTATTTTCTTTCTGAGTTTAGGATATTACCTAGGTATTCTCAATAATTGCATGCCTTAATCCATCTATATGTAGTTGGCATCATTTTAGATTGGCTTTCATACAAGCCTAACCTCCAAATTTTAAAATGGTTTTCATATAAGCTTAGTGCCCAATTTTGAAGATTCTTCCATACAAACCTAATATCCATCTTTTGGAGTGGCCAAGTGTGGCCTAGTTTCTAGCACACATTCAACTATCCACACCAACATTGTCAGACTATAGAACATTCATGGGCTTTAGGATCCGTCTCATATGACATACATTTCATACTAATATCAATTTATAACTTCACTTCATGAGGCAATGATGTAGCCAAAGGACTACCTAGCCTTTATATTCTTGAGCCACCTATTTAGAGGGATTGAACACATATTAAAAACATTGATTAGCACATGCATGATCATATATCTTCATTTAGTGGGTGATGATGGAGCCAAAGGCCTAGCCTTTGCATTCTTGAGCTATTTTCAAGAAATTGAGCACTCAGTTTTGTTCACAATATTAATCTCGGTACAACACATACCCATCATTACTAAACATCATCCAACATCACTTAGCACCATAACAAGTTTTATATTAGTTTGCATACCAAGTGAGGTGTATTCATTCTTTCTCTTACTCTCTCTCTCTCTCTCTAACCTAGCTTTGTGCATTCTTATTTTAGATATAGAATATCTCATAAGAACTGATATACTCTTTGTTTTCTCTTATAGATTCATACTTCAAAACATGCTCTCTTTATGCACAACTAGCATCATAATAGCTTCATGAGCTTCATCCTTATAGTTAAGTTTAGGTACACTTTCTATTTTTTGTTTTATCCTACTATTTTGATTTGTAGCATCACTAGATTAAAGGGGAGGGGGGGAATGTAGTCATATAAAATGAAAAAATTAGTAACTTGAGTGTGATTTGTGACATCCATCCCATAGGTCCCTCCTACTTGCTTTCATAACCCTGATAAAATTACACACCACTAAGAGTGGGGGTGAATCAGTGGTAAATAATAATGTAATTCAATTCCCAACTCTTCAAGCTACTTAACCAATCACATCAATATGTAAGATAGATGAATCAAAGAACAAACATAAATTTAACCATTACACAAGATTTATGTGGGAAACCCTCATGGGGAAGAAAACCCAATCTCAAGTCTACAAAGTAATGGACGATAATCCTATAGGATGATTCCAAACAAGAGGCTTTAGTGAAGAACCCACTTCATAAGGAGCACCAATCCCTAAAGATGATAAGTACCAACTTGCCTAAGATGTTGAGCACCAACACAACACCTTATCAAATGAACAAATCTTGAAACTCTGATTGCTTCTCAATCTAATTGATAAACCCTACATGAACACACTTCTTCAAGTTTACAACTTCACACAGGTCACCAACACCAAGTTATCTCTTCAACACAAGCAAATAACCCCTTCATAAATCTTTCACTTATATTCAAATATACCCTTATAAATATGATAAAAATAATCAATAGAATTATAAAATTATGCTGAGTATAATGACATTTTTCTCTACTCAATTTAATTCAAACATTTTTTACCAAGAACCCCAACAATCTTCACACAAGGTCTTCAAATATCAACACACACACACTTGATTATCTCACTTGATTCACACTCCCAAAAGGAATAACTCACCTTGTATATACACCAATCTTAATTATGTTTAGCTATCTCTCTTTAGAATCTTTTAAAAATAATTATTTATGTCTCCTAAGGTCAACCATGATCCTCTACACAATCTTTCTATAATATACCATGAGCTCATGTCACAAACACCTCTCAAATGAAGTATAACACTAATTATGTCACTATTTTTGAATAAATAAAGATTATTCAAATATTAAAAATATCTATAGAAGTACTTCAAGGAGTCCTCAATACTATCTAATCAATAGAGACACTTGATCTAACCATCTACCCTACAAACAAACTCAATCATCCAAAACATGTTCTTTTTGCTAGTAAAACCATCATGGTCAACAATGAGTCAACCATTAAATCATCTATAAGTGACTAGGGACAATAATAATTTCATGGATAGAGGTAATACAACCCATAAATCACCTCCAAGAGCTTAGATCCATTCCTACTCACTGATAAGGCCTTCGAATTCCTCTTTTCACTCTAATCACTCTTTCTCACTTATGGCACCATTTCCTTCATATCGACTAGTCAACTTTAACCTTCTTGAAATTTGACACAAAAAGATGAATATCACTAAAAATTTTAATAAATGTTTGGGACAAGTCATGAGCTTCAACAATCATCCATTAGATCATCTAGTCATTCTCATAAATCTTCCTTAAAAATAAGAATACTATTAACAACCCATTTTTTATGGGACTCACACAATATAAAGATTAAAAAACATATATTAAGGAACCTAGAAGAGTACTATACAACCTCCAATCATCATATTTGATCACTTAATCCATTCTAAGCCCAAACCATCAATATCTTCTCTATCAAGTCTAAGACTAGGATTTTTGCACACAAAAACCTACTTAGCTTCTTAACAATCATACATAAAGTTGTGCACCTTAACCCATGAAAAAAATCTTATAAAATATTCTTAGGTAACTTACCAAACATGTCCAAAAGTATTATCTCCCCATGCAGACCCTGCACGTGCCAAAAAACACAAGAAAGTCCTCAAGCTCACTAAACACCTTTCTAGTACCTCTTAAAGCCATAGGATTCTTTTTCTAACATTTTACTTCAAAATTTGACCTATTACTTGTTAAATTATCTTTGCAACTCATATCTAATCATATCCCATGTAGATATAAGCTTAACCACTATAAAGTCACTCTTTGACTCTTCACAAAGCCTTACTAGCCCACTTAGGCCAACTAGGATAATAGCCAAGCTATCATGCATATCACTTACCACCTCTTAAAAACCATACACCTGACCTCTTATCACCATATACATGTCTAACATGTATATTTCAAGCATACTGAGCTCCTTACCATGTCACACAAGCCATAGTACTCACAAGCCTATAGGCAACCATGCATGATCAAGCCTATAAGGCATAAAATAACATGCATACCTCATGAAGGCCACATGAAGTTAAACATTTGAAATAGAAAACATCTAGAATAAGTAAAAAAACATCATACAAAGCTCCATTCAGCCATACAACATCCACCTAAGACACCCATGCACTTCCTTGTAAGTATCCCATTACTCTAAGTATATTAGACCACCATGCTCCATCGATCTAACCTATTAGACCACTTTATCATCACCAATTCCATTTTAAATAAATGGCAACACATCTACCATCAATATCCCAATAATCTCCCCCTTTGTCATTGATGGTGACACTCCTATTCTCTCTCCCCCTTTGCTAAAATGATAAAGTAGATACACTTCAACACTAAGCACTTCAGAAATCAAGCATGTAAGCTATAAAAAACATAAGGAATCAAGCTTATATTTATTAATACATCTGATAAAGTATCATTATAACCTTAAATAGGCACAACTCCCCCTTAGAAGATGCTCTCTTTCAAAAATTGCTCTTTAACCATCAAGATCCTTTGACCTATCATTAATTTTCAAGGTAACATCGCTCCCCCTAGTACCTTGCTCCAATTTTAAGGATACCCATTAGTATACAAAACCCATTCACACCTATAAGACCTCTACGAATAGATACCATCAACTCAAATAACAACATGAGTCTCAAAACACCATGTAAGCTCACATACCTTTGCACTCAAGGCACCCTACAGACCACCAAGAGTACATCAAGCACATCACCATACCTAAATCATGCTTATAATAGACCAACATACTCATATATAACCAAAAAATCCATTCATCTTTTGAAAAATTTCTCAAAAATCTTCATTTTCTCCACTAGGCCTACTTAGACCCCTTGTAACCCTATCTAGCCACTGCATACCTCATATCTCTTTGACCTGATCATTTCAAGCCATGAAAATTCATATTTTAAGACCAATATAATTCCCCCTTAGGCATGCCAATAATGAACCTCCAACTCTACTTCTTCTCTATACTTCCTTCACAAGATTATTAGCCAATTAGGCCTCCTAGAACACTAAAACTTGATTAAGTTAAAATGTACTCACCTTTATAAGACTATAAATTATTATTTGGCCACCCATTTGTCCATTTTAACTAATAAAGAGCTTCTAAATTCCAACTCTAAATCTTGACCACTTTTGCAAACATGCCTAAAACACTAAGCCTTCAAAGCAATAGTTGGTCAAATATCAACCTCTAGTCAACACAGACCCCTGACCTAGATACCACACCTAGAGACCATCAAAATTAACTTCCATGAAAAATTTCAAGCCTCTAAACCTTTGGGAACCATTACTTCCTTTATGCCACCAAACACATGTTCTTGAGAAGAGAAGCCAGTGACCACTCAAAATGCTCCATCTAGTACAAAATCATTCATCCGCCTATGAAACCACCTATAACATGTCTTAAACACATGTGTAGACCTTATCTATCAAAACTTACTTCATGACACATCTTCATTCTTCAAGTGACCCTTGAAACCAAGCATTCTGGGCATACAGAGTCATCATCTACAACAGGTACCTTGACTAAATGGTCAAAATCACATCTGGGCATCTTAGGAACATCCCCAATCTATATAACCTTATTTTACATGAAAAAAAAAACTTTAATCATCTATTATTAAGATTATATCCACCTTATAACACTATATGAGCTATCTTGGCACTTTATAGGTAGTCATTACTGCCAAAAATGGTCAACTCAGACTTTTGACAATAAAACACATATCTAAACTCATCAAGACTTCAAACCACCTAGAAATGACTCATGCCAATCTTATTTAAGACCTCATATAAACCATTTATTCCTTCTCCTTCAAATCATCACTCAACCAAGACATCAAAAATTGATCAAAATGACATTTTAGGACCAGGAGACATGAACATACATCTTGAACAAACAATCTTGATTCTTCACCTATAGGGGTCACTTGTGAAACATATATAGAGACATCCAATCCCTAAATACTACTTTATAATATTTTTAATGCTAGAGTGGCCCACATCTTCTCATATTCTTCTTCTTCTTTGGTCAACATAGTTTTATTCTTCTTCTTTGACTTGCATGTGACTAACTCTTCTATCTTTGAAATTTTCTCCTCCTCTCTCAGAATTGAATAGGAAAAAAATGAGGATTCCACCATGTCTTGATCTATATTATCAACTAAATTTACCTTTTCAAGGTCTAACAATGATTGATCTATACAAGAAATATCATTTATAGCTAGAGAATGATCCATACTTACCTTAAGGATGTTTTTGTCTTTGTTCTTCAACTTCTCATTGTTTTTTATCTCTTCATTAAAAACATGAGAAGATAATGAAAATTCTTCAATAAAATACATAATCTCAACCTTGGTAAATGCATAATCTTGATTTGTAGATATATCAACTTAAACTCTCTTTTCTTATTTAGGCTAGTATAAAACTATTTCTTTTCTCTCTTGAAAACTTGGAACCTAATTAGTCTTGACTTGACTAGGATATCCCTTTTACTTACAAAATTTATAAATATGATCAAATCCCTTGCATTAAAAACATGTAATCATTATTTTATACTGACAAAATTTAGCTAAGTGACTAGTTATTTGACAATTGAAACATGTTACATTCTTAGGAGTAGACTCACCTTGCTTTATCTTCTTTGGACATTGATTAGCTAAATATCCCATCTCCAAAAACTTGAAGCATTTTATCTCATTCATAAGATTAGATAGATTTATTCTCTTAGCCTTCATATTGAAATCTTTGGCCTTATGATCAAACTCATGTCAAATATGATAGTATCTGTTAAAGTTCATATGCTTTATGGCATTAGGTTGTCTTACCTTGTTGGAGCTAACACCCTCAGCTTGGATTTTGATTTTTGTAGGTTTGTCTTTCTCCTCTTTAATGCTTTTATCCTTTTCTTGAGATATAACTATTGATTTTTCAATGAAACCTAGACCTATCCTATCACTTGATGATTTTTGGCTTATCAAAATATTATCAAGATCATTTGAGCTTCTCTCAAATTTGGCAAATGACTTAGCTTTGTTCAAATCTTTCTCCAATTCATCTCTCAAAAACTTGTTTTTTTTAATCAAATTAGAACACTCTTCTTCCTTAACTTTTAAGCTTGAGGATATAGACTCCAATTTAAAATTTAAAAACATGCTTACTCCTTCATGATCCTTATTATCTTCAATTATCTTAGCCTTAAAAACACTGAATTGAACTTCATAGTCTTTCAAATTGGCCTTCAAACCTTTACATACCTTTATTTCAATCTTCAAATCTTCAAGAGAAATTTTTAGTTCACTCTCATATTTTGAATTGTCTTCCACTCTTCTTCATCTGATCCACTCTAGTTTCCTTCAATTTGATATGAACAATCCCCTTCATCATCTAATTTGATTGCCATGAAAAGGTGTTCATCATCATCAGCTTTACTTTCATTATGGTTGTCATCATATTGACTGTCATAGCCTACTTCTGAGTCACTATCATCAATCTTTGTGTATAGAATCCTTTTATCCTTATGAAACTTTTTTTTTTATCAAACCTCCTGAATGATGTCTTATTTCTATCAGACTTGAAACCTTTCTTTCCCTCTATTGTATCCTCATCCTCATCTTTCTTTTGCTTGTGAGGACATTTGTTTTCAAAATGACCTACTTCACCACAATTGAAGCACTTAAAAGGAAGCTTAACTCTATACTTACCTGATCTAGTATTCAACCTACTTAAAAATAAAGTAATTAAATCATCATCAAATATATTATTTAACACATCATCTTTACCTTGAGATCCCTTAATTTGTGTCTTATTTTCTTTAGGCTTGTTATTTGCATTGAAAGTAACATCCTTCTTAGGAGGATTGTCTTCATTTATCCTCATTTCATAAGTAGTGAGAGATCCATAAAGCTCATCCATCTTCATTAGTGTAGGATCATGACTTTCCTCAATTACAAATACCTTAGAGTCAAACTTGTAAGATAGAGATATTAAGAACTTTTGAACAACAACATCCTCTTTGAGATATTTTCCAAGACCCCTAATCAAATTGACCACATCATCCACTCTATTTAATAAGGATTCCACATAATCCTCCTTTGTTTTGAGACTCTCAAACTATCTTCTAAAAGTTTGTAATTTTGCTAGCTTGACCTTTGAGTCTCCTTTGTATATTGTCTTCAACTTAGTCCACACTTCTTTATTTCTTGGACAATGAATGACCTTTGAGAACTTAGTCTCTGATAAATCACTAGAAATAACATTCATAGCCTTTGAATTGATTTCAAATAGTTTTTTATCAGTAGCAATAGTAAGAGAACTAGTAAGAACAACATATCCATCAACAACAATCTACAAACATCAAATCCTAGAGCCATGATAAAAGTATGCATCCTTGAACTCCAAAAGGAAAGTTAGAACCACTAAACAATGGAGCTTGTTTGGAAGATAAACCACCTTGCATTACTTTACTTGCCAATGTACCTTAGAATCACCTTTCAAGCTATTAGCCCTTAAAAAGGAACTGATCTAATACCAATTGATATAAGTACACACAACTAAGAGTGAAGGTGAATAATTGGTAAACAATAATTTAATTCAATTCCCAACTCTTCAAGTTACTTAACCAATCAAATTAATATGTAAGATAGATGAATTAAAAAATAAACATGAATGTAACCATTACACAAGATTTATGTGGGAAACCCTCATGGGGAAGAAAACCCACTCTAAATTCTAAAAAGTAATGGAATACAGTACTATATGATGATTATAAACAAGATTATTTAGTTAAGCACCCACTTCACAAGGAGCACCAACCCCTAAAGATGACAAGCACTAACTTGCCTAAGATGTTGAGTACCAACACAACACCTTATCAAATGAACAAATCTTAAAACTATGATTGTTTCTCAATATGATTTAGGAAAGCTACATGAACACACTTATTCAAGTCTTCAACTTCACATAGGTCACCAACACCAAGCTATCTCTTCAACACAAGCAAATAACCCCTTCACAAATCTTTCACTTATATTCAAATATACCCTTATAAATATGATAAAAATATTAAATAGAATAATAAAATTATGATGAGCCTAATTAAATTTTTCTCTACTAAATCTTGTTCAAACATTGGTCACCAAGACCCCCAACAACCGTCACACAAGGTCTTCAAATATCATCACACACACTTGCTTGTCTCACTTGATTCACACTCCCAAAAGTCATAAATCACCTTGTATATATACCAATCTTAATTATGTTTATCCATATATCTTTATAAAATTTAATAAAGAATTATTCATGTCTCCTAAGGTTAGACATGATCCTCTGCACAAGCTTTCTATACCATACCATGAGCTCATGTCACAAACACCTCTCAAACTAAGTATAACACCAATTGTGTGACTATTTTTGACTAAATAAAGATTATTCAAATCTTAAAAATATATATATAATTAATTAAAGGAGTCCTCAATAATCTCTAATCAATATAGACACTTTATCTAACCATATACCCTGTAAATAAACTCAATCATCCAAAATAGGTTCCTTTTGCTAGTAAAACCATCATAGTCAACTATGAGTCAACCATTCAATCATCTCTAAGTGAATAGGGACAATAATAATTTAATGGATAGAGGTAATAAATCCCCTAAATAACCTCCATTATTTTAGACACATTCCTACTCACTGATTAGGCCTTTCAATTCATCTTTTCACTCTGATCACTCTTTCTCACTTATGCCAATTTATTTCATATTGACTAGTCAAATTTAACCTTATATAACTTTGATAAAAAATATAATCTTACTAAAAATTTTCATGGATGTTTGGTAAAATTATTTACCTTCAACAATCATCCATTATATCATCTAGTCATTCTCAGAAATCTTCCTTTAAAATAAGAATACTATTAATAACCCATTTTTTGTGGGACTCACACACTATCAATATTAAAAAACCTATATTAAAGAACATATAAGAGTCATATACAACATAAAATCATCATATTTTATCACCCAATCCATTATAATCTAAAACCATCAAGATCTTCTCTATCAGATCTAAGACTAGGATTTTTGCACACAAATAACCTGCTTAGCTTCTTAACAATTATTCATAAAGATATGAAATTTAACCCATAAAAAATGATTATAAAATATTCTTAGGAAACCTAAAAAACATATAAAAAAGTATCAGCTCCCTATGTATACCTTTCACCTTCCAAAAAACACAAGAAAGTCCTTTTTAGGCTCACTAGACACCTTTCTAGCACCTCTTGAAGCGATAGGATCATTTTTATAAATTTTTACTTCAACCTTTGACCTATAACTTGGTAAATGATATTGGACACTCCCATATAATCATATACCATGTATATATGATCTTAACCATTCTAAAATCACTCTTTGGCCCTTCACAAAGCATCACTATCCCACTTGAGCCAATTAGGCTAATAGCCAAGATGTCATACAAATCACTTGCCACCTATTAAAAACCATACACATGACTTATTAATAGCCTATACATGTATAAAATGTATATTAAAATTATATTGATCTCATTACCATGTCACATAATCCATAGTGCTCAGAACCCCATAGGTAACCATGCATGATCAAGCCTATAAGACATAAACTGAGCTGCATACCTCATGAAGACCACATGAAGTCAACCCTTGGGAATATAACACATAAATAAAAAGTCAAAAAACATCATACCAAGATCCATTCATCCATACAACATCCACCTAGGATACCCATGCATATCCTTGTAAGTATCCCATTGTTCCAAGTATATTAGACCACCATGTTCCATCACTCTGACTTGTTAGACCACTTTGTCATCACCAATGCCACTTGACATCAATGACAACACATATACCATCAATATCCAAAAAACCCTCATAGACATCATTTCACTGATTCTCAATCATTTCTAACCTTCTAGACTTGATCCTAGCTGAATCATACCCCTTTTTTCATGACAGATCCATCTCCCCAAGTCGTATCAGCTCAAGATTATAGCACCAAACTTGGACTATAGTGTTAGACCCTAGGGTGTCCCATTTTTGGTGATTATATCTAATCACATTTTAATCCCAAATGACCATTTCCTTTTTATTCTTATCCCTCTTCTTGTGAACCTAATACAAGTATATCCAAACCATGACCAATATATCCCTATAAAATCTCATTCAAAGTTCATTTATAAAGGGTTCAAAAATATCACAAAGAAAGTAAGAATACAAGCAAGACTACTCAAGTATATTTCCCTATTCTCTATATATATCCATCTAATACCATCTCTAAATTATTTAAATCTTTACACCAGTCCCTAGTCACATCAAGCACACTCAATTTATCATTTTAAATCTTCATACACACTATTTCATAAATCATATCAAGTGGGAGAACTACATATGGCTTGATCCCTCTTCAAAGTACTAGTATGTAGGTAGTGTGCCCACACAAGGGGTGTGGATACATTTTTAGTGAATCTTACACACACTAACCCCCCCTCTTTCTCAAAATTAGTCAAAGCATAATGGAGTCTACGATTTGAAAAAAAATCAGCTCTAAATGGAGTTATATAACTATTCAATAGTCAAAATTTCATAGGTAGGGTCTCATAGACACAACAAACAAAACCCAAAAAGCTTAGGTCTATTGGATAAAAGTGGAAGAAGTGGACTATAGTACTGGAGCCCAAGGTGTCTTATTTTTTTTTCTCTTATCCAATCATAAAATGAAGGTTAGATCCTAATTTGTGATAGTGTCTTATTCCTACATAATTAATTCTATACTCTATCTCATCCATCTCAGTTTATTGCCAGCTAAGTCTTATTTTCTCTCCTTTAGTACTATTTTTAGAAAGATTCAAATTAAAGTTAAATTATAAAAATCATTAGCTTTATTATTTCATATTTATTTACTAATTTAATACTCATAACCTTTAAATAAATTAGTAATAATACACAAATTTTCCAAAAAAGGTTAAATCAATAAGCAAGCTTAAAAGAACCTGAACTCGAGCTAGTCTTGGTCGACGAAGAAGTAAAGGGAAAGAGCATGATGTAGATTCAGATGGGATTAGACATAAAAAAAGTGCTATAGACATATGTAAAACTATAGGAAAACTAATACCCTTAGATTGGTTTTCACGTATAGTCTTTTTGGTCCAAGATCCAACGTATAAAGCAGATATATGATTAATGAGAAGATCATCCCAATTCATGTCATTGATAAACCATCACTTAGAGAAAACATTATGTGTCCTTGGTAGTTTGAAGATATGAATTTTTTGTCCTCACAATGAAATCTAGTAGAAGATCCAAAGTATAAGGACTTAGGGACATGGAAAATAATTGGATCATTTCAATTCCAGTAGGATCATGACTTGCCACTTTTGGTAAACTCTTATCTTATAGTGTAGCTTGTTCAATCATTGGAATGATTCAAAGGATATATATGCAAATCAAAAATATATTGCTCATAATCAATTATTTAAATTGGAATAAAATCTTAGTGAAACATCTCTTAAAGCTAACAACTCACTAATTATCATAAACAATGTGCTTCCCCCTTTCTCTCTCTCCTCTTCCTCTTCTCCTATATTATCCCTTTTATTTTTTTAAGGGTCCTCAAATTTTAGATTTTTTTTATCTTTTTAAGAGATGGAACATTCCTTGAGATACTAAAAATTATGCTCAGCTTGATAAGGCTTGACCCTATCAAGCATTTGTAAGAACTACCTCTTAATGCAATGAGACTTTCTTTACTTATCTTCTGCCTTGAATCTGTGTTTAGCAAGTTGTGCACTATGGCATTATGTGAAGGAGAATATTCCTCATTCATTGTCCTTATTTATAAATTTGTTTATGTATTTTTTAATTCTAAGTGTAGTTCTAGATTAGTGTTCTATTTTGAACCTCTTCTATGAAATACTTGTGCAAGTTAGCTTGACTTAAGGTTGTGTAAGCTAGTATTGTCCTTTGTTGATCTAGTGTGGGTTAAAAATAATGGGAGTTTCCCTCTTAAGTTTAGTTCATCACCTGGTTAACTTTATTATGAGCCATTACTCTCTTTCTAACCCTTTACTTACAAAAAATTAGACTTAGTTTTAGTTTTAGGTGAGCATCGAAGAGGAAGTCAACCTACTCTAGAGGTTCAATTGTAACATAGGTAACCCACAGCTTGGGGTTGTCCTAATATTATAGATAAATTAGAGAGAGCCTAAATAACCCTATAAAAGGTGAGAAATGATCCTATAATAGTTTCTATCATGCTTGGTAGGACTAAATTCCAAATAAGTAGAGTAATTTTTGGTGTTATTCTTCTACATATCAGCCTTTAGAGGCATTCTGACAAACATTAGTGGTAACTCCAAACATCCATTAGCTAGTTTGAGCATCTCAGGTGCCCAATAACCATCATTTGGTATGTGTAATCACCACTCATTTGACCAAAATTCATGTTCACTCATTCCTTATCCTTTATATCAATTTAATAATATTCATGGCTTCACCCCAAGTGATCCTCAAAGTTTAGTGTAGTAGCCATATAATCATTCCTACTAGCCCTAAAACAAGCCTATTTATCCTCCATAACAACCTACTTTCCCCTCTAGTCAACCTTATTAAGACTCACCTCTATCATTTAAGGAACATGAAGTCATTCTATCTTAGATCCCCTCATTTGTCAATAACCCCAACTTTTTCATACCGTCTATTGTGAAACCACCCTCTCCCATGACCATTAAAAAAAGGGAGGAGGTGGCCAAATCTTGAACCACATTTTCCTCATGGAAATAAATCAAGGAGGGTAAAAAATAGAAAATGGAAATGCTAGCCAAGAATGTCTAGGAGCCAATCCTATTAGAAGAAGTGTTACTTGTGTAAGAGATAAATCAAACAACTATATCTTAGCTTAATGAGCTTGGTATACAATAGTTTCAAGACTCTCCCTCCTTCCCTTAGAAACTATCTAAAAAAGCCTCTAAAATTCCTAACTATAGGGATACTCTCCTGATCTATAAACAAAGTGAACTTCTTCACCCTCCCACCATCTCTCTTGTAAAGAAAGAGACTATTTTAGAAAGGATGGAGGAAGACCTTGAAGTGAAGATAGAGCTTGAAGAAGATAGCACAAGTGTATATGATAAAGATGTCATGATATGTAGTCCACTCCTTTCAAAAAGGGAGGAGTCAAGTTTTAATCTAGCTTCTTGGTATGGTTTTGATATTTTAGAGCCTAAAGGTAGTACTGATGCCTTCACTTTTGAAGATATGTATAGAAAATATGTGGCTAAGGGTAGGGAAGAGTTTGTTTGGTCCTAAGAGCTTAAATATGGTATGGACATAGATGAAAATGAGTAAGATGTAGATATTTATGTATTTAATTAGTCAACTAACCATGTTGGAAAGGTCATAAATGAGCTTGAGGAAGAAATAAAGGAAAAAGAGGATCAAGATGAAGTATGGAAATAGTTTCACTATGAATTCATTTATTAGGTAAAGGTTCTAAACCAACATATACCTCTTCCAAAATATGGAGAGGAACTCATCCATCAGGTTGAGGGTCCTGACCAATCTCAAGATGAGATATTCTTTAAAGGTAGTACTAATACTGTAAAAAATGAAGGAGAATGGTCAGATTTAGAGCCACATGGATATAACATGATGAGCCTTAGGTGGATTGATGAACTACCATATGGTCCCCTTCAAAGAAAATAGATCAAATATGGTGCTCAAATTGGAATTATCTTGGATAACTAAGAGGAAGTTGCCTTTTGGGATGACTTAAAGCTTTTTTGCCGAAGTCTAGATAGTCAACCAAGTACTAGTTTAAAGGAGGATTTTGCAAGGGTCCCCGCAGTCTAATTTGGATCAAACCTTGGAGAAATGGACCAATATGTCTACATTGGAGACATGTTTTCCCCTTTTCATCAACTTGAGAGTATGCCAAATGGATTAGCAGATGGGCATCTCAACTCACATATTATGAGATCTTAAAGGCAAGGTGTTTTCCAACCTAGTTCATCATAAGTAAGTGATGATGAATCCTTTCCATTTGATCCTGGTGGGAAGTAATTGTAAGTTGTAATCTTGTATATAGGTTATAATAGATTTTATGCTTTTCTCAAAGTGCCCTTATGTAAATTTGTTTAGTAGGTTAGTTTTTGTTTTTTTTCCTTTCCTATATTTACCTATGTGCATTTGCCTTTGTTTTTTCAAGAGGAAGTTTCAAAAAGAGGTAGATTTGCATCATCTTCATGATTAGCTCAGTTACAGAGAAGTGACTCTATGCCCAATATATTAGTTTGGATAGAATGAACTAGGTTCTCAATCATAGAAGTCATGCTTCCTTGCAAGTCACCAAAAAATTTGGCCATTTTTAGCCCACATACAAAACATATGTTCTTGATTGATCAAAATGATCTAAACTAGCTCTAGATGGAATGAGTGGGATGGATAAATCATGAAGGTCATGAGATTTAGAAGCACTTTAGGTTCACTTAAAGTGTAATTCATCAATTTCTAAATAATGGTCCAAAGTTGTAGAGATCCTATGGAGTGTTCTAGATAAGATGGAGTGCATGGAATTCATTTGGTCCACTCATTCCATCTAGAGCTTGTCTATACATTTGTTTCTAGTAGCAGAAAAGATAAGTAGGCATTTTTATAGCACCAAATCTTCCATGTGTATCAATCTCAAGAATAAACAATTACATGGGTCTTTTTATTTTGGATTCTAGTGCATATGCACCAAGTTTCATCCCAAATGTTGTAGCAAGTAAATAAATATGCATGGGAAAAGTTTGTTCTTAACATAGAATTTGCTAAGTTTTCATACTTATCCATTTTAGACTACACTATCATCAAGATTTCATGCAAGATCACATGAACCAATCAACTTCAACATTTTAAAAAATCATGTAGAAAGCATAAATGGCCAATAAATCAAAAGGATTTGTTTCTTTCAATATTAGGTCTATTCTTTACAATGTTGGTTTTCTCAAGATCTTTGTGATTCAAGTTATAAAATTGTAAATTTGGTCAAGAAATGATAGATGTCCACACAAATATCATTTTTAATACCCACAATGTGGTCATTTGGATCTAAAATCCTTAGTGGGAACCTAAGAAGGAATGCATGGCTAACAAGTGTCAAGCACATGGAAGCTCGAAGTAAGTCAAATGGTTAGCAAATCCTAGGGACCAACAATAAATTGAGCTTAGGGTAGTGAGTCCCAAAGATCCACATTCCACATTTAATTAGATCTCAAACTTTGATGGATTGAAATAAAGTCAAAAGGGTCAATGAATTGAGATATTTTCAACATCCAATAGAAAAAAGATGAGCTAGGATGTTTGATGAAAGTTGATAAAGATAAAATGGACCTGATTCAAAAAGCAAGATTAAAAGAACTTGAACTCAAGCCTAACCTAGGTTGATAAATAAGTCAATGGAAAGAGCATGATGTGGACTCAAATGGGACCAAACATCAAATAGAGTGATATATACATATGTAAACTATAGGAAAACTAATATCCTTAGATTTTTTTTCATCTATAGTCTTTTCGGTGCAAGATCCAAAGCACAAAATAGATATATGATTAATGAGAAGATAATCCCAAGTTATGTCTTCAATAAACCGTTTGTCAAAGTAGACATGACATGTCCTTGGTAGTTTGAAGATATGATGGTTTTGTCCTCATAATGAAATTTATTAGAAGATCTAAAGTAGTAGGACTTGGGGATTTGGAAAATAGTTGGATCATTTCAATTTTAGTAGGATCATAACTTTTCACTTGTGGCAAACTCTTATCTTCTAGTGCAACTTATTCGATCAATAAAATGATTTAAAGGCTATCTATGTAAATCAAAAATATCTTGCTCATAATTACCTATTATGATTAGATCAAAATATTGGTAAAACATCTATTGAATCTGATATCTCATTGATTATCATGAATAACATGCTTCCCCCTTTCCCTCTCTCTTCTTCCCCTTCTCCTATATTATCCATTTTCTTTTATTTTTGTAAGGGTTCTCAGATTTTAGATTTTTTATATTTTTGAAAGATGGGACATTCCTTGAGATACTAAAAAGTATGCTCAGCTTGATTAGGCTCACCCCTATCAATAATTTGTAATAACTACCTCTTAATGCAATGAGACTTTATTTACCTATCTTCTGGCCTGAATCTATGTTTAGTAAGTTATGCACTATGGCATTGTGTGAAGGAGAATCTTCCTCATCCATGGTCCTTATTTATGAATTTTCTTAGGGAGTTTTAAATGATATTTATAGATATAGATTAGTGTTTTATTATAAACCTCTTCTATGAAATACTTATGTAAGTTAGCTTGATCTTAAGGTTGTGTAAGTTAGTATTATCCTCTGTTGATCTAGTGTGGGTTTGAGCTTATGGGAGTTTCCATCTTAAGCTTGGTACATCACCTAGTTAAATTTATTAATATCCCTTACTCTCTTTCTAACACTTTTCTCATGAAGAATTAGGCTTAGTTTTAGTTTTAGGTGAGCATCAAAGAGGAAGCTGACCTACTCTATAGGTTTAGACCCAACATAGGTAACCCATAACCTGGGGTTGTCCCAATATTATAGCTCAATTGGGGAGAGCCTGAAGAACCCTCTCCAAGGGTGAAAATTGAGCCTATAATAGTAACTTACTAAATGAAATGGATTGTAAAAGGGATAATGTTAGATGATGTGAAGAAGTGTGAAGTTGTAGTAGATTTGGTACGATGTGCCTTGGAGTTAATTTGAAAAAAAATGTAAATGTCATCAATATCACAAAATTTAAATATTTGATATTATCATAATTTAAGGGGGAAAAAATTTCCAGTCAAGTAATTCAAGACCTAAAGAAAATTTAGAAAAAATTTGGAGAAACAGTTGGAGAATATGATTTTAGGTTTTTCAATATGATGAACAAAATTGATTTCATTTTAGAAGACAAACACAATGTTGCTTATTTTTTAGAGGTTATAAGACTAAGAACAAGGTTCAATATTTTGTAATCCCAGTTCTCCACCAAGGCTGATGTTTGATCTATTGCCATACATGTAGAACAAATAGAATATTATATAGATTTTCCATTGACAAAATCAAAAGTAGAATCTAAATTAGATTATTTTATGAGGAATATGAATGAGTACATGAAAATAATAAGCCTAATTTAGGATTATGGTATGTATAATATGGCCAAGAGAAACATCATAGAAATGACTACCCAAAAATGAAAATGGATGTTTTAAAAATCTGTAGGGTAGTTGACATCCTATATCTAAATACCATCTTCTTCAATAATATATCTAAAAATTTCATAGCATGTACTATAATTTTTTAAAGTAAAAAATCATGATGAGACAAGCTACCAATATTTTTAATAATTAAAAAAAGATATAACGAAGAACATCTTCACAGTTATAGCTCAGCAAATACCAATTACAAACAAGCTACCAAGATTTTTAATAATTAAAAAAAGATATAATGAAGAACATCTTCACAGTTATAGCTCAGCAAATACCAATTACAAATTAAGTAATTCCAAGACTAGATGTGGAGATGACAAATATGATTCAAGGTAGTCCAACATGGATGCCTTGATAATGTCAATATTACATGCCTTCATCACCATAGTATCATTTATAAATATAGGAATTTGACTCAAGAGAGGATGGTTACTATGGTGTTAGTTTCAAAATGAAAATAAAAAGAAAAAAAACACACTAACTAGCATAACATCTCTAGGCCTAGACACTAGGGAGAGATTAGTTAACAAAAATGAATAAAACACACAACTAAAATGTAAAAGAAATCCCATTTTACCTTCTGTAGATGCTCTAAACTTATTTTTGTAGTGGATTGCTTGGTTTGTGCTCATAAAGTCTTCATCAAAGGAGGCTAGGCTATCTCCTCTTCTCCTTGACACCTTGTGGCTTTGGATTGGCTTGGCTTGGAATAAATTTGGAATGGTAACACTAATTTATTGAATATTTTTAATAAATTCTACATTATAACTTTGCATAATCATGTCTTAGAAATGATGTTCATGGCCTCTCTATTTATAGATTTTTTATAATGTCTAAAATCAACTGGAACCGTCTATCTTGAGATTGAGATGTGTGGTTGAGGATTAATTCATTTTTTGGAATTAAGTTTATAGTTATCCTCATCATGAAATTTTAAGAAGAGGTAATTAAGAGGCATGGAGGGCATGAATCCTGATATTTTTAACATTTATGGCCTAGGGATGTCTTCCCAAGAAATGAGGTCACTTGATGCTGCAAATATTCAATATTAATTTCTAAAAACAAGTATTCAACAAATTTATATGGAATTATTAATTAAGACTTGATCTGGGTTAATTAGCTCTTAAACATGTTTAAGCACTTTGTGCACAAATTAATCAGAATGGCTTGTTGTTGGTCTAAAATTTGATCAGATTGGAATTAAAAGGTGATTTTAGTTGCATTGGATCCATTATCCCATTTAGGATTCTACTAAAAAAAATAACAAAGGCACATGTCTTGTGCAAAATATTTGATAGGAAAGAGCAATTTAAAGCACCCAAGTGCAAAATTGGCATTTTGATTCAAAATGAAATGATCAAGGTTAGTTGGCTCATAAATTTCATTACCTCATTTAATGATACCTTGGCCAAAATTGGCACTTGAATATGTTACTTTCACATCATTTAAAACATTTTAGTGTTTTTAGGCCAAATTGTGCATTTTAGGTGAAAATCGGTCAAAAGCCTAATTAGAGGTTATCAGTGGCTAATTTTAGGTGTCTATAGTTTTCCCCTATTTGAGAAGATGTTGAAAAATTTAAGCAAAGAAATGTCTTCTCAAATAATGAGAGATGGCCCTATATGCCAAAAAGAAGATGATGGTTAAAGAACAAAGCTCCAAATGGTTTTTGGGAAGCCTATGATGATGCCCCCTTAAGGGAGTGAAAATCACATTTGCTGATGGATGGTCCCTAAAAAAGAAGTAAGAAGAAAGGTGGAATTATCCCATGGTTGAGATTAATCCAAATAAGAAAATGCTTGCATGTATTGATTTAAAAAATATGTTGATTTGCCCAAAGGTGGTTATAATCAGGAATAAAAGTCAAAATAATGATTTTCCCATAGGCTTTTATAATAATTAAGAGGACATAGATTGGCTAAAGATGATTATGCCCCAATTAGGGCTAATTATCAAGCATAACTCAAGGATATAACCTAGAATACAAATTAAAGATGACCGGGTGCAAAGTGATGAAATAGATGAATATAATAATAAGATTGATCAGTGTAAATGATCTAGTTGTGCTTATCAATAAGGATATGCTCATATTGATTAACAATGATTAAACTAGAATGGTAAAATGAGTTAATTTGATCAAGGGTGGGATGGGAGGATTTGCCAAGGTGTCAAGGAGAAACTTCTAGATATCCATTGATTGTAGACCTTCTTAAAGCTAATTTTTTTGTAGCATGTGATGGTAGGCTTCATGATAGAACACCATGAAGACTTGGCCAAAATATGCATAAGGACTGACTCTCAATATCTAATAAACACTCAAAAATAATATACCAATGATAAAAATAATGATGATAATATTGATGTATGAATATGGATAGACTCAAGAATAATGTGCTCAAGGAATCACCCAACGAACACATATAGACTGAGTCAAGGCAATAGTGCTAAAATCAAACAAACAGGCAAGTGAATAAACAAACAAACAAACAAACAACTTGAAATAAACAAACAAATAAAAATCCTAAAAACAAAAGCAAAAAAAATCATCCTAACAATGACAATGCCCTAGTAAGGCAGATCAAGGATAACTGACTAGGCTTAGATAAGACAAATAATTTTGGATTTTTTTGAAGTTTTATGAATGTTTTTGGAATTTTGAGGTATCTTATCTTGATCAAGAATGACAAGATACTTGCTCACAAAATAATGAGAGCATTTGGCTTAGGTTTCTCATAAAATGGTGAGAGCATATAGAAAGAGGGACTGAGGTGACCTCAACATGAATTGAACATGACCCATATAGTCCTACAATGACCTCAAGTCATAGTAATTATATCACACAAAAGCTGATGAAAACCTAACTAGGTCCCAACAAGTTCTCAAATCTATCAAATGGCAAGTCAAATGAAAATAGTAATAGCAAGGTGATGTAGCAATGCATGATAAACAAGTGTTGCCCTTAGTTTTCCCATAGGAGGTTATAAATGGGATAAAATAACATAGGTCAATGATACTAATTTTCCAATAGGTGGTTATAATTAGTAGCAAGATGGGCGAAACATTGATTTACCCATAGGCAATTATAATCAGGCTCACATAAACAAACATGGATATAGGATGAAAGATATCTTGCCAGATCAACTATCACACTACTTTGATAGACTATCATTGTAAACATAGATTGGATTTATTGTTTAAACTTGATTAGAATCCTCTCACAAAAGGTGTGGGAAGAAATAAATGAACCAAGATCAAAACAAGATTGGGTAGGATGACAAAAAATAGGCTTTGGTCTAGATATGAATGGAATGGTAGGATGGTATGGTTTTGCTAAGGATAATGATGATTTGATAAATTTGATAAAATAGTAAGAGGATTGGTATAAAGTTGGATATAATGCCAAGAGGGTTGCCCCTAATTGATGGGGTGAATGGCTGGGTATGCGACAATGGCAAATGGATATGTTAAAACAACAATGGCATGTCAATGTAAAATGGTATGGTACATGTCTTTGGCTTGGGTGTGGTTTTTTATTCTATTATTCTTGTTAATGAGGAGATGCACATCCTAATCAACAAATGATATAAATATAATACTCAATCATGTTAATTTCTATCCCACACCTCATCTGAATAGTTATTCTATCAAGAACTAGTAGTAGATTTGGATATCAAGAATGTTGTTTTGTTTTTACTTGGTCATTGATTCTAATTCCTTCAAGTGTCAAGACAAGGTATCTTTTTAGCCTCTACAAAGGAAATCATGTTCATGGATGGTAAACAAGGACAAATATTAGATGGTAGGTTTGATTGTGAAATGTAATGGAAGATGATAATGGAATGTGGAAAGGTTGGGAAACAAATGAAGATCAGGACATATAATCACACATAATGTTGTTGATGCTAGATTTGACATAATTTTGGTTGTGGCAGGGCCAAAGACTTGTTATCTCAATAAGACCACAAGATTTTTCTATTATTTGATCTTAAGAGTAACTATCATCTGATTAGGATATAGATAGGAATCTATTTTGATTTGATCTTTGATTTTGTCTTCATCCAACAGTGAAGAGCTTTTGTGCTCAAATATTGGTGCTTGAATGAGGTTTTCACCAATGAAGTTGCCTTGATTGTCTTGTAGTGCCTCTAAAAAGGTTTCACTAAGGAATTTTGACTTTTGAATTTTATTGTCTTCTAGTTCTTTTTAAAAAGTTTCACTAGAAGATGTTGAGTTATAACTTTGATTGTCCCCTAGTGCCTCTGAAAAGGTTTCACTAAGAGAGTGCTCTTCTACTACATGAATGTGGTCTTAGTCTCCTTAATCTTCTTCAACTGCTATGTCTCCATGGATTTATTTAAACAAAGTGTGATTCTATCAGTCCTAATCAACACTTATGGGAGATGGAATGTCAATAATATGGATATTTTGGTTAATGGTAATGGCCTGTAGAATGTTAATGGAATGGGTGTTGGAATCACAATCCTTTTAGAATATACTAGGAGAACTTGTGTCAAAGTTAAATTACTTATCATCAAAAACCATAGAAGGATCACAAATGTATTTAAATTGATCTATTAGGCATGTGTATCTAATGTTTTAACATCCATGAACATATTCTTCTTCTAAATCTAATTCTAAGTCAAGGGACTCTGAATCCGATGTTGAAACTGATGTTGATTCATATTTTGATTTTGATGCTAAATCTAATGTCAGTCTAAGAGTAAAACTTGACTCTAACTCTGATTCATCATCTAATGGGTACTCTATTACAATGATGTCTTGTTTAATATTTGGTTTTGGAAAAGTAACAACATGTGATGGCATAATGGGCTCCACAAAAATTAGTTTGTCAAAGTGAGACTCCTCTAGGATGGGAAATAGGTTAAGAGACAACTCCTTAGAGACTGGCTTGTCAATAAGAGGCTATTGAAAAATAGGCACATGGTTGAGGTAATGATTTTCCCAAAGGTAGTTATAATAATTAAGAAGTGACTCAGCAAAGATTGGCTCATCAGAGTGAGACTCCTTGACAATTGGTATAGGATCAATAAGTGATTCATCATAGATTGACTTATCACAAATGGTTGGTTCAAAAAAACATCTCAGATTGGTTGGTTCTCTTGGCCTTGGTTTTTAATGAGTTGGAAAATACCAGTTTTGAACACAACTTGGTCTTTGAATGATTGGATGGGTTGAGGTTTGGATGGGATGACTTATGGTTAGATAATGGTAGGACATTAAGGAGCATGATTACTTGCATGAGCCAAAAATACAAATTCATAAGATGGTAATGATAGGAAGGTGTGAAGCTTGATTGCCTATATAAGCCAAAGGATTAGGTCCTGGAATGATGAAGGGGCATTATCGAGCTTGATTTCTTGCATCAGCCAAAGGATGAGGTCTTGGTATAGAAATGGTTTGGCATTATGGAACCTAATTACTCACACAAATCAAAGGATGAGGTCTTGGTATGGGAATGGTGCAACATTGTGGTCCTAAAATAGAAATGGTATGATGTGGTGGAGCCTAATTACTCACATAAGCCAAATAATCCAAGTCTTCTTCATAAACCATATCATCCTAGTTGTGAGTTGGCTCACAAGCTAGTTCTTGACTATGTTCCATGTACTAATTATTGAAAAGAAGGTATGGATTTGTATCCCAACCAACATTATCTATAGTTGGGTCTTCAAAGTATTATGTGGATATTTTTAGGTGTCTACATCATTCACATGGCCTAGTAAGCTAGAATAATATGTCATCTCCCTCATACCAATATTTTGGTCAGTATGCACAACCTTAGAATAATTTGAATCTTTAGCAATAATAGGCAAACTAGATTCCAAGTTTCCCTTAGCATCAATATGATGGATAGATGTATAGATGAATCAATAAGGATGATATTCTAGAAAAATATCATAAGTGTTGGTATATTGATTAAATAGAGGTGGCTATAGATGGGGATATAGGGACAAATATCATGGTGGATATCAAATATGTTGCAACAATAATAATTGGTACACTTTACCCCCTATGCAATGTTATCTATGCAACATATATAATCATTATGAGATAAATTTCCCCACCAATCCTTATAGACAAGTCTATTGTATATACTAAAGGGTTAAATGTCAACACCAAGTAGAATATTGTCTTATTTTGGAGAAATACATAAAGGAGAATCTAGTGCACAATGTAAATATGATTAATGCATAGCCAAAGGAAATACATTTATGCAAATTGTCACAAGGAAATAGATAGAAAAACAAGGCTTACCTCCTTTAAAAATGCATCGGGATCGTGACATTAGAAATGTTTAGTGGGATAAATATCCTAATCCTCTACATAAAAGAATTTAATGTATCAAGTTGTGTAGGTATTATAAGAAATATAACAAAAACTAGTTTTTAAGGATGATAACACATCTATTGATGCTCAAATGTATGGAAAATGTGTTAGGATAATGAGGCAAAAGGGATGTGACTAATTTAATATATCTAATAAAACTACTCAATACACTATGTAATGAGGATATATCATAGAACATCACTAATCTCCTACATAATCTCTTGGAGTGTTTGAAACAAGGACAAACAAGGGTGAATAAATTAGTTTGGTATGTCAAAACCAAGAATCCTTGTGATGTGGATTCATAAATGTAATTTGATTTATCTAGGTATGAAATTATATATGTAGTATTTGATTTTGAAAGCATAGTCAAATATAATTCCTTGATCAACCTGGGAAGCTATTAGTCGACCAACTATGAGCTTTAGTCTAGTAACATTGAGTTTGGTAGATTATGGTAGAGTCAAACCCATTATAAAGTTAGAATATGTTGAAATTAAAATGGCTAATCTTAGCCTATGAGGGGATTTTTAAGTCATCGACATGAAGATAATAGATACTCATTACCTTGCCTTAATTGGTAATAAATGGACATATGATTGGTAATAAATGGGTGTATGATGGCCAAATGACCATCAATACTATGAATAATCAATTAGAAGCACATCAAAAATATAAAATAATGGTCATACCCCTACATAAGTCTTAGTAAAATCCATATATCATCCCAAAAGATCTAGAGTCTCATTATGTCTATAAGGATAATAGTTGGTTTAAAAAGGTGATAGATGAAAGGCAGATGGGGGTGCAGTCTATAGAGTGTCAAGATTGGAAACCACATATTGTGTAGAAAGAATAATGACTAGGATTCAAACCTATTATAATAAAGTCTTTGGCTAGGTAGGTTCATCTTGAATAATGTGTTTGTCCTTTAATGCACTCTTTGACAATATCTAAATTTGAATCCCTCTATAATATTAGTGAAACTATGATGGACTATACTAAACTAAACCTATAAAGAATTCTATTGTAGGAATTGACATCATTCATAAGTGGTGACTTAGACATGCACATTTTTAACTAGTATTATATAGATCATGAGTTGAGACCTCTAAGCATGGTGTTCACTATAGAACACCAAATACCTCAATACTTTAAGATAGAATATCTCAATCCATTTATAGTGAGGATTGAACACTGTGTAATGGAGGTGGATCAATGAGTCAGTGCACTCAGTTGTCCACTAAAATAAACTATTGTGACATTGTGAGAAGTACACATAAACTTAGAAATATAATGGGAAGAAGCATGTGAAGTGTTGCATGTAAGGTTTTAGCTATCATCTAATGTCAAATCATAATGGCCTTTCTTTCAAGAAGGTCAATGCCTAGAATTACACATCCTTTAGTGTGTGGATATATGGACCACATAAGGAGTAGAACCATGATATTGGGTACACATATTCATCCACACCTTGTCACCTCTAAAACAACCTAGTATATGCATCAAGATGTTATAATGGAAACCAAATATTGGGCATAACTGTAACAATATTTCATTCAAACCTTTGTGTTTGAAGATGATAATTCCTTAGTACATAATGCCTTATATAAAAATTTTAAAAAAATGTCATGGATGAGTAGAAGATTTATAAATTTTAGTTGAATCATCATGCTTTTAGGAGCATGCACAAGAATTAGATCTTGCACTGTATAATTAAAAATCCAACCAAAAAGAACAATTTCTTGTTTAACCATGTAATAGAATATTCAATGATTTATAAAATCAAGTGATAGTGATAGTGATAGTGATAGTGATAGTGATAGTGATAGTGATAGTGATAGTGATAGTGATAGTGATAGTGATAGTGATATTGATAGTGATAGTGATAGTGATAGTGATAGTGATAGTGATAGTGATAGTGATAGTGATAGTGATAGTGATAGTGATAGTGATAGTGATAGTGATAGTGATAGTGATAGTGATAGTGATAGTGATAGTGATAGTGATAGTGATAGTGATATTGATAGTGATAGTGATAGTGATAGTGATAGTGATAGTGATGGAGATCTCACTAGAGGATTTCTTTGAACCACAATGTAAAGATGAAACCAAAATAGTGCAAAGCATAAAATAAGTAAAAGAAGAAAAAATACACAACATCAACATTATATAAAGTGAAGTCAAGCACATTCTACAAGATGCTTTGCCTAGTGGACCAGGCAAGTTATATCAAGAACCTTTGTGAAAGATTGAATAAAATATCAGGATAAATTTAGTTCCTAAGCTTGAAATATTAGGATATTATTGGGGACAATAAAAAAAATTGAGGACTTAAAGCTACTAAGGTACTATCAATATGTGTTTCCAAGCAATTTTTTAGATTTAAAAGGCATAGATCCATCTCTAGGATAAATACACATAGAACTAAAAGAGTGTGCATGCCATATCAAAAAATGACCTTACATTCTCAATCTAAACTTGATGAAATGAAAGAAGATGAAATCATTCATCTAGTTGAAAATGTAGGGTGGGTGATTCATATAGTTGTTCATCCTAAGAAAATAGAATAAATTCAGGTGTGGGGGAGTATAGTGCACTCAATGATGCTTGCATTAATGATCCATTTTCAATTCCTTTTATAGATGAAGTCCTTGAATCCATTACAAGGCATGAAATATACTCATTAATAGATGGAGTTAGTGGATATCACCAATTCCAATTTCAAAGGAGGATCAAGCTAATACCACCTTCAACATTAAATGGGGATCATTCACATATAAGGTATTGCCTTTTGGTTTAAAGAATACACCTATTGTATTTTATAGTGTTATTTTAAATGAATTTAAAGATTTCATTCATGATTTCCTATAAGTTTATTTAGATGATTGGTATGTATTCTCTCTATTTAAATAACACTTATCAAAATTAAGATTGATGTTTGAGCGATGTTGGGTTTTGTGCATTGCTTTAAATTTAAAGAAGTGTCTATTCTTTACACCTTTTGGTGTCTTTCTAGGCCATATTATGTATAATGATGATATTTTGGTTAGCCCAGCTAAAATTGGTGTTATATTAGGAATTCCATCTCCTACTAACTCAACTAAAGTGCACACATTCCTTTCCCATATGGGATATTATTTAAAGTTTATAAAAGGGTATGCAATTATATTTTCATCCATGGAGACATTACTACATACAGATACCAATTTGAATGGACACCAGAATGTTAAGTAAAATTCATTAAGTTAAACCAAATATTGGTAACAACACTGATATTAGTGTTACTTGACTGGAAGAAGCCATTCCATGTATATGTGGATGTTTCTAGCATAACCATAGGAGTTATCTTAACACATCCAAGCAAAGTTGGGTTGGACCACCTAATACATTTTTCCAATAGGAAACTATCAATTATAAAAAAATTACATGACCATAGAGAGAGAAGCACTAGCCATGGTTATTTCACTCTAAATTTTTTGACATTACTTATTGGATACAGCATTTAAGTTCTTCAAGGAACACCAGGCATTGCGACACCTAGTTTTTGATAAAGTAAGGTGGCAGACCAGGGACTGAACCCTTACAGAGTAGAGAAGACAAGAAGGCAATTAAACAAAATATGGCTTCTAAGAAGAGACGACACTAGTAGAGTACTAACAGACACAACAAACAAAAATAAACAAGAAATAGAAAGATGAGAGTTAGAGAGGTCTCTCCTTACATAACCATTGATTTGAGAAGATCATTTAGTTTCTCAATATTATCTACATTGATAGTAGGCCTAGTATTACCCACTTCCTTCAGCATAGACATGTTCAGGAAGATAGAATTTTGGAGCCCAGTGGTGAAGTTTTTCTCTAGCTTCTGAATATGATCATTTAGGGCATCAATTTTATATTTCAAACCAATCTCATTCTCGATATCCTCATCAACTTCCTCCACATACATTTTCCCTTCTTTGTTAACAATTTCCATAATGTCAGCACCATCCTCCTTAGTAGCCTCAAATTCCCTAGTCTCCTGCTTCCCTTCAATATCCTCAAAAAATTCTTGGACTTCCAGTTCCTTAGACTCTTCCTCCTAGGTGGCTTCCTCCAAGGCACTCTCTAAATAGTCAATAAGCCTGGCCTTAGGAGCAATTTTACCAACAATCTACCCCAACCTTCAAACTCTGGAGGAGAAGCCCTCCTTATTAACCTTAGAAGACATATAGCATTTACCACCTTGACCCCCAGTGGTCTTACTAAGATTTTTATGGGTCCTCACAGTGGTCCCCCCACTATTCTCTTCCTTCGCATCAACCTTCCTCTTCTTTCCATTCTTGCTCGCAAAGGAGCTAGGGGTGTTAACGGGGGTCTCCTCAAGAGTAGAGACGGATACTTATTTAGTTTTGGTAGGAACAGGGGAAAGACAAGACTCATCGATAGCATCACCAGATAAAGGATTAGAATAAATATCCCCACTATCAATTCTGATAGTCTTGTATGGTTCAAGGGCATGGTGAGAATTATACAAATAGAAAATGAGGCCTTGGTGTAAGGGGATAGGATTCATATCTAGTTTTTTAGACATGTTTGCTCTCACCCTAAGGATAGAATGTTCTAGAGAGGAGAGCAGGTAAAAAGGGAAAGTGATGAGAGCATTACACCTGAAGTGATTTAAAAGGGGGAGATGGTAATTATAGAACCTGGTAAATCATCCTTAAAATGTGAAGTACTTCATGAGGATGAAGCACACTCTATCCTATGGCTCAGGTAGTTTAGCACACTCAAATCCCCCTTGGTAAGGAACAAGTTCTTCACCTACTCCCAGGAATAGTTTATGGCTTGAAAGATCCATAATTTTTGTTTTCCTTTATAGCTTTATCCCCTGCATGGACATTCCTATATCCATAGCAATCACCATTTTAGAAATCTCAAAACTGATTATGCCAATAGTGACTCACCTATTTAACCAAGACCTTATGAATTTCTCAGACAATTTTTTATCAAACCCATTGAGCCTTTCCAGGTATGGGCTAATCTCCCCTTCTTTATAGTAATGCCAAACCAGTGGATTATCTTTAAACTTATAGTAGGAGACTGGTTCTATTCAAATTCAATCTCTTCCCATTTTGGATTTATAGACCAAACCCATAGAGTTCCTAATTTTGACCTTCATCTTTGAAGTGATTACAAACCCTTGCTCTTGATTATGCATAATGATAATGTGATGGCTCATAATTTGAAATACCAAACAAGGATGATGTTTACTCCTCCCATGCTTGGAAATCATTTCCCAGTGATCTTCATAATGAAACCCATGTGCCTTAACATCTTGATACAATAAATCATGAATGATTATCAAAAGAGTATAATAGTTATCAAGTTTTGAGATCCATGATGGCCCCCTCTAAATGGAATACCTACGAGAGCTATCCTTCTCATAAGTTTGACTCATCCTTGACAAGTCATCTCCTTTTGAATAATATCCCTAATGTTTAAAGGAATATGAGCAACTTGGTGACAACACCACCAATTTGAAAATTGCTGACCAAGATTGGCACAGGCATCAACAACACTATTTCCCTCTCTATAAATATGTGAAATATCCACTCTAAAAAACTTCTAAAAATGAAATTAGATGTCCCTAATGCTATATTTTATCTTAATTCCCACATTTGATTCTTTGTTAACTGCATCGATGACCATTTTAGAGTCTCCCTGAATACACAAGTTCCTTATTCCTAGGGATATAGCCAATTTTAACCCCCATAGGAGAGCCATTACTTCAGCATAGTTATTACTCTGGAATCCTATTCCACTAGCATAGAAAACAATCATCCATACTTTATCATCTCTTATAATTCCTCCTCCATTAGCTTTACCATCAAACTTGGAGGCTCCATCAAAGTTAAGTTTCATCTAGTTAGGCTTTGGGGGAATCCATTTAGTATTTAGTCTCTGTAGAATTTTGGAGTTATTATAATCAAGGATATGGTTTAAAACCTTCCAATTAGCTATAATTTGATTTTCAACTTGAGTTAGGCATTTCTCTATAGAACGAATATGGGTAGTGATGACACTTTCCATAAGAGTCTTAACAAAAGAATGAAACACCTGAGATGCATTTCTAGTAGTGTCCCTAAAAATTATGTGGTTGCGCTCTTTCCATAAAATCCAACTCAAATAGGGTAGAGTTTGATTCCATAATTCCATGAACTAGGGATGTGTAAAGGTAGGGAAGAGTTTGATTACTTCCTTAAGGTCAGAGTTATAGACCCATTCAATACCAAAGTTATTTAGAATTATGCCCCATAATTCCCAAGCAAAATCATAGTGAATGAAAAGGTGTGAAACTATTTCCTCTTTTGAAACACATAAACAACATCTGTTGACCAGGGTAAACCCTCTCTTTTGAAGGTTGTCATGTGTTAAGATTTTATTATGAGCAGCAGCCCACCAAAACATGTTAATTTTTGGTATAAGTTTATAATTCCAAGCCTTTTTCCATAGCTCTTTATTCTGAGCCTCAAGAATTAGTAATTGATAAGTAGACGTGAGAGAAAACCATCCATTCTTATCCAGCCACTAGTATTGTTCATCTTCACAAGGGAAGAGAGGGATTCTGGTCCCCTGAATCAACTGCTAAATCTCTCAAACTCTAGGGAAAAGCTCAGGCTGGTGATCACAATAATTTAATATATTTTTCCAGCTTTGCATACCATTGTTATTATCCATGTAATCACTAACTCTTTCTCCAAAAAACTGAGTAGCAATGTCAGCAATCTCTCCATAGTTTCCTTATGTGATGAGAGCCTTGTCCTTTAGCCAAATATCATCCCAGAATTTAATACGCCAACCATTTCCTAGTTTCCATCTAATTCCTTGCTTGAGAAGGCTTCTACTTTTTAGCATTTTATTCCATATCACAGATCCCTGGGTAACCCCATCTGTTGAAAAAATTTGGAACCATCAATGCTATGCATATATTTGGCATACATTAGTTCCCTCCAATCATTATTTTTATGGATTAGGTTCCAATTAATTTTTGAGAGAAGGGCTTTTTCATGTTCTTGATAGACCTAATATTGAGGCCACCAATGGATTTTAGAAGAAACACTTTTTCCCATCTGACTAATGACATTCTCTATTTACCTTCCAGTCCCATCCATAAGAATTTTCTTTTAATCTATTCCAATTTGTTAGCAAAATATGAAAGAATTTTAAAGAGAGACAGGAAGTAGGTAGGAATCCCTTGAAGAGAGGATCGAAGACTCTGTAGTTTGCCAGCACTGCTGAGGATTTTCGCTTTCCAACCAAGAAGTTTCTTCTGATTTCTTTCTATAATTCCATTCCAAAAACTAGGAGATACCTCTTTGACAGTGAGGGGAAGACCCAGATATGTAGCTAGTATAACAACTTTAGCACATTCAAGTATGTCAATGATTATTTGTCTAAGGTCATTAACAGTATTGAAGAAGTACACATTGATTTTTTGAAGGTTTATTCTTTGCCTAGACTCTATGGTATAATTATTTAAAATATTCTTCCATATTCTAGCTTCAATCACTGAGGAGATGCCAAAAAGGATGGTATCATCCACAAACTACTACACCGCCATAGGATAAAGGGAAGAGGCAGGTTTGATGCCCACTAAATTTTTAGAGGCTATATCTACTTGTATGTATCTTTCCAGTGCCTCCACCATTATGATTAATAAGTAAGGGGAGAGAGGGATCCCCTGGTGGATTCCTCTTGAAGAAGAGAAGAGCATTGTGATACCTAGTTATTAAGCCAATGTTGGGAGGATTTATATCAAGGTGGTTAATTATCTTTAAATAATTTCAACTCTAGATTAATGTTAATTTATGTCAATATAATGTTGAGCTAGACCACCTTAACATACTTCCCAATGGGGAGGAACCAGAGGAGCTTAAAGATGAATGCTTGGATGCACATTTATTTAGAACTTATATAGTTGCTGACAACATGGAAGGCATTGAAAATTTATTAGAACAAGGAAATTTTCTTCCACACTACACTAAGTAAGATAATAATAAAATGGTCACCTAAGCCATACCGTATAGCCTTATTAATGGATTATTGTACAATTTTGTCAAAAATGATGTATTGTATAGAGTATCTCTAGAGCATGAGTGACCACAACTTCTTCAATAGGCTCATCAAGGAATTGCATGGGGTCATTTCATAAGATAATCCACTACAAGTAAAATATTATAGAGTGGTCTTTGGTGGCCTATGTTATTTTAGGATGTGTACAAAGTTGCTAAACATTATCATGTTTTAAAATGAATGATCAATCCAAACCAACATGATGAAACACCTTTCATACCCATGATTATAGAACAACACTTTAAACAATGGAAATTGACATTATTGGACCTATAACACCTCCAAATATGTGTATTCATACCTGATATATTATTACTGTAATAGATTATTTCACTAAATGGGTGGAATCTATTGAGACTCCAAACTAAAATGTAAAATATGCTTCCAAATTTTTAAATGAAAACATCATCACAAGGTTTGGATTTATAGTTAAGCTAGTAAGTGATAGAGGCATGCATTTATTAAATAGTACTATCATGACTCTCACTAAAGAGTTCATGATATCACACCACAAAATCATTGCTTACCATCTATAGGCAAATAGACAAGCAGAAGCATCCAATAAAGTATTGGGGAAGATGTTAACAAAAATTTGTAATGCATAAAGGGATGATTAGGAAGATCTAATTCATATGATTCTATGGGATTATATAACACATTAAAAGATATGTATAGGGTTCACTCCATTTCAATTGGTATATGGCCTTGAGGTAGTAGTTCCTATGGAGTATATTGTTCCTAATTTGCACATTGTGATGGTTATGAGATTAGGAGATCAAGATTCATTAAAGGCACAGTTGATGTATTTCACAAAGATGGAAGAAAATAGACAAAGGGTGTAGTGGATATATTAGATTAATAAGTAGATTTAGAAAGCATGACATGATCACAACTTTTGATCAAAGCAATTTTACCTAGAACAAACATTATTACTTTATGAGAGTAGATTTAAAGCATTCCTAAGAAAGTTGTGCATTAGATGGAAATTACCCTATATTATTCATGAAGTATAACCATAGGGTACCATAATCTTGAAATATTTTTAGGGAACCATATTACCAGAATGTATAAATGGTTATAGATGTAAGCCATATCATCTTTAATATTTATCATTCAGCTAAAAAAATTGAGTGGGTATTGAGTAGCACCATGTAATTAGGATTTTATTTAATATTTTTTGTTTTTATTTTGTTTTCATAGGTTAGAATGTTTGTATAATATGTTCATTATAGTGAAACACATCACAGCCACTAAAAATAATTTGTCCTAGTAGGGTGCATTCACATTCCAAAAATAGATCATAAAACATAGTTGGTTGTAACTACATCAAGTATATGAATTAATTCTGATAAGGTAGTGACTAGATAGGTATGATGAATGGAATTCCAATGGTCAGGTCAAACCATTAATGATGCAATATTTAAAAAATATTACATCTTTTTTGAAGTAGATTTTCTAGTAAATAGACAAGTGGATTCATAATGCAAATTGATTAGATGAAAGGATAAATACTCACATATAATAACTACCAAATAATAAAATCAAATATTCTAAGAACAAAACTTCCCTATTAAGATAACTCCTAGTAAGTAATATTAATTGAAAAAGGAAAACTCGTGTAAGTAGTCAATGCATTCAAATTAGTTGTTGACATAAAATTGGTTACCAAAAACTATATAATATCAAGGTATGGACAATGCCAAAACATTACAAACTTTATCTAACAAGAGGCTTCTATGATATGTTTTAAAAATACCTAATCATGAACAATTTTGAACTAGATCACAACTAAGCAAAGCAATCATTCATTCTAGACCACCGATCAATCCATGGATAGAGGTCAATTGTGGATTCTACTATCAAATGTGCAAAAATAAGAAATGGGATTTGGGTTAAATATTTTCCAAACTAATTATAATTATCTATATCTATTTAGTTTTATAGATGCAGTAGAAGCTACTCTTTTTGCCCAGGATACTCAAGGAGTAGCACAAGTAAGAACCTTTACACTTTAACATCCACTACAAGGTTTTGACATTGAGATATTTCTTAAGCTACCTAAATTTGGGAATTTAAATGAGGTCATGATGACTTAATTAAGCTACTATAATCGAGAGGATATCCATTTAGCTTAAGATGTTATAATTTGGATCACTGCACACACCATGGCATGAGCCACTAGCCTTACCAATCATAAAAGACATCTCTTCCCTTATAATTATATAACACCACCAATCCATCCAAATGTTATGGAAAAATATACCACAAAGGTAGGGTGATGAAAGAGAATGTCCTTGGTTAGTTGGGAAAAAGTGTGCCTTCCTAAATCACATGGTGGCCTCAATATTAGATCCATCTAAAACATGAACAAAGCCCTTATCTCCAAAATCAACTAGAATATAATTCATAAACATAATGATTAGGGGGAAATCATGCAAGACAACTATTTGCATGTTACTAACTACTCCAACTTTCTCCAATAGGTAGGGTTACCCAAGGGATCTGTGATATGGAATAAAATACTGAAATCTAGAAGTCTTCTTAAGCAAGGGATTAGATGGAAATTGGGAAATGACATGTCTATTAAATTCTAGAATGAGATTTGGATAAAAGATAAGGCTCTTATTACATATGGGGATTATGGAGAAATTTTTGGCATTGCTACTCAATTTTTTAGAGATAAAGTCTACGATTACATGGTTAATAATAATGGAAATAGGAGATAGAAAAATTTATTGGATTGTTGTGCTCATCATCCTAATCTCTCCCCTAGAGTTCAGGATGTTCAATAGTTGATTCAAGGGGTCAGAATCCCTCTCTTCCCTTGAGAGGATGAGTAGTATTGGTGGCTAGATAAGAATGGTCAGTTCTCTATCAAGTCTGCTTATCATTTGATGGTTCCTGAGGTTCATAGAAAGGAGATATGGAGAAAAGTTTGAAACCATAAACTTTTACCAAAAATCAACATGTTTTGGTGGGCTGATACTCATAACAAAATTTTAACCCAAGACAACTTACAGAACAAAGGGTTTACCTTGGTCAATAGATGTTATCTGTGTTGCTTAAAAGAGGAAACTATTTCTCATCTTTTCATACACTGTGATTTTGCTAGGGAACTTTGGGACATAATCCTAAAAAAATTTGGCATTCAGTGGGTCTGTAATTCTAACATTAAGAAAGTTATTAACAACTGGTATCCTACCTTTTCTCATCCTTGGCTCCTTGAGTTATGGAAACAAACCCTACCCTGTTTGAGTTAGACTTTATGGAAAGAGTGCAGCCATAGAATGTTTAGAGATACTACTAGAGATGCCTCTCAGGTTTTTCATACTTTTGTTAAGAATATAATGGAAAGTGTCACTAATGCCCATATTCACATTGCAAATAAACCTCTAACTCATGAAGAGGAACAAATTATGGCTGATTGGAAGATCTTAAATCATATTTCTATTCATAATAATTCCAAAATGTTACAGAGACTCAATACTAGATGGAATCCCCCGAAGCCTAACTAGTTGAAACTTAACTTTGATGGGGCCTCTAAGGTTGATGGTTAAGCTAGTGGGGGAGGGATTATAAGAGATGACAAAGGGTGGATGATTGTTGTCTATGATGGTGGATTGGGCTATCAAAGCAATAATTATGCTGAAGCAACTACTCTTTTATGGGGGATTAAATTGGCTATCTCTCTTGGTATCAAGAATTTAAGTATTTAGGGGGACTCTAAAATGGTTATTGATGCGGTTAACAATGTGATGACTACTAGTATGAAGCTGAAAGATATTATTAGGGATATACAAATTTTCCTATAGAAGATTACTAGGGTAGACATCTCACATATTTATCATAAGGGCAATGGTGTTGCAGATGCCTGTGCCAAACTTGGCCAACAATATTCAAATTGGTGATGCTAGCACCAAATTTATCACATACCTTTAAATATTAGGGATCTCATTCAAAAGGAAGTGATGTGTTAAAGATGAGTCAGATCTATTGGAAAGATAATTCACTTTGTTAGTCCTTTTGGAGGGGTTTGACGTGTATCTTGGAGTATGGGTATTTTTTTAATTTATTGATTGTCATTTCTACTTCATTAGAGCCATGCCATTCCCTTGTTTCTACTAAGACAAAATAAGTTTCATTTTTTACTCCTAAGGAGTTTCCCATAGATACTCCAGGCTCTACTATGAGTATGAAGTGCAAGAATAGGAAGACATATGTTGGTGAAGTGGCCACTATGGGGGCTACTATGGGGACCCCAAAAAATCCATGTAGGACCCTCATGGGTCAAGGTAGTAAGTCTCATCATATGCTAAGGATATTAAAGAGAGTTTCTCCTCAGGAGTTAGGCAGTTGGGGTGAATTGCTGGCAAACCTGCTCCCAAGGCTAAGCTTATCAACTACTCTAAGATCACCTCTGATGAATCCACTTAGGGTGATGAGGCCAAAGACATGGATGTTCAATAAATCTCTGTGGATGTTGTGGGTAAGTAGGAGACTAAAGAATTAGAGGCTACAATTGAGGATGTTGTTGATTCTATAGAAAATGTTGGTAAAGTGGAAAAAATGTTTTTGGAAGAAGTTGATGATGAAATAGAAACCGATGATAGCTTGGGATCTAAAATTTCAATCCTAAGGGGTCACATTCATAAACTAGAACAAAACCTTTCTACTGTGCTCTAGAATTCTATTTTCCTTAACATTTTTGTGCTGCAGGACTTTGTTGCTATTGTTACTGCTGACAATGAGGAGAACTCTATGAATTTGGATGATCTTATTAAATCCATGTTTAAGAAAGGAGTGAATCTACCTCCTTAGTTTTTTATTCTATTCTGATGATACTCTGCTACTCTATTATAACTATCTTAGTTTATAGTTGCTATTTTTGTTGTTTTTGCTAGGATTATAGACTGTGATGTTTCTATTTTGAGGCACTTTTTGTGCTAGTTGCCTCTGTGGATTTTTTTATTTTTGTATGGGTTCATCCCCTTGTTTATCCACCTTATATTATCAAAAACACCCATTGAATCAATCAAGTATGCTCAAATATGCATTATGGTATAATGCATCATAAAAATATTTTAGCAAACCAATAAGAAATCAAAACAAGCAACAAAAGGAATAATTGATATTTCCTATGGTATGAAAAATTAATGGGAGGAATTCAATTGGCCTAATCTTTTGGTAGTTTATTTTACTATTATGTAGACCAATTACCCAATGATTACCAGATTCACCAATCTGATTAAACTTTAATTGTCAACCCTAGGTGCATAAGCTTTTCAAGAGTGTCAGCATTATATATGCATTATTGATTCAGAAGTCAACTTGTTTTTCTAGTTACAATACAATAAATTTATGCTAAATTTACTAGAGAGATATATTATGAAAATTTTGTGATAGAATTATACAATTATTCCACACTTATGTATCACACATGCATCACACTTATATAATCAAACTGAATTGTAAAATCAACTTACATAACACACTAATAATTAAAGAGGGTCAGGGTCTTCATAACAACTCATTTCGAGGGGTCCCTTCCTCATTTAGAACTGAGATCCAATCCTTTTTTGAGATAATTCACAAAATTCTTATAAATTCAACTTTCTCATTACTCAATTCTAGATATAAAGGATATAGAAAAAACTTCTACTATTATTTCCTCAAAATTATCTAACTCCTAATCTAATCTAGGTTCTGCCTTTAAATACAAAAGGTAGTTTATTAACTCTTAACCAAAAACACCAAACTAGGAAAGAATACAAATACTTAGAAATTACCCTAGTCAACCTTCAATTAGTTAGTAACTGAAGTTACTTGTTTTAGGTTTGATTGGGTTAGAGACAAGGCAACTATTTTGCTATTTTATTTCCTTTTGTCTTTTCTCATTATCCTTGTCTTTACCATCTTTGGTAGCACATCTAATATTTCCTTGCATATAGGGAATCCGTATAAAAATTATGACTCTTCCCAATCATTCATTTGGTTTCCCAAGACAACTAGATGTGTCTAAAAGGTCTCCTCAATAATGACTCTACTTTTCATAGTGGCTATAGGCACCCTTTAGTAGCTACAAGCAACCTTTAGGTAAAACCTTCAATTATTATGGGCATTCTACAATGGTTGTAGGTAACATATAGGTGGAGCCTAAAGTTATTGTGGGTATTTTATAGTGACTAAAAAAAACCTATAGGTGAATCCTATAGTTGTTATGAGCACTTTTTAGTGGCCAGAAGCAACCTATAGGTGAAGCCCACAGTTGCTATGGTATCTTATAGAGGTTATGGATTTAGCAAGAATCTACAAAATTACATAACCCTTCAAATTCTTATTAGATAAAGTCACACTAATATAATTCAATCAAGGAAAATCATTAATAATTCATTACATAACACACACACACACATATTAATGAACATACAAAATCATAACTTCATTCATTAATTTGCATTAGTGATGGATAATTATGAGATTTACATGGAAAAGGACATATAATAATCATGGATGAGGATATAATAGTAATTAATTGGTGGCCTCATCACTTGCCACTAACATAGAAAAGGTACTTGCAGGAAGCACATATACATTTTAGTATGAGTTTTTGGTTATTTTATTGTGTTTCATGAAGTGGAAATCTCTACTGGGTTTAGTTGATGTAACTACAAATTTTTATCCTAGTAATTCCCTCACAAATATTGCATGGACTAAACTAGGGTAGTACTATGAGCAAATAGGGTGATTTAACACATGGTGGCTTGAAGTCCTAGATTTGATCTGAACACACCCTAAGATCCCATAGGATGTAATGCAATATTTAGGACAACATGATTTAGTCACCAAATTATATAATGGTATTCAAATCAAGGTCCATCAATTGGCTACTCCAATTATGACCCTAGTGTAATTTTTCATTTCTATGGTCGAATTGAAAGTCAAATTATATAGGTAAAAGTCCTTAGCTTTGAGGTTAGTTCTACCTTTTCAAGTTATTCCTGTAGAGGCACAATAAGCAGAAGTAACACAAGATCCAACATAAAAACCAATGCATCCACATGATCCACCATCATAGCTAGCATATGCATAATCTCTACCACAACAAGATAAAGGAAAGAGGAAGGCACCTATGTGCAGGGCCTCACCACCACCATTGAAGAAAAGAACACATCAAGAAAAGTCCTAGGTCAAGAATCCCATGGTTATAAAGATAGTTATTGAGTGTGATCTACTTGAGTTTTGGGTATAAAAATAGGAAGAGGTCCACTCAATGTTGGAATATATCAACAAATAAGTGTATGATAAAGAAGAGGAGTTTTTTCTTCTGGAAATTAGTGTGCACTTACCAAGTGTAAAATTAGGTAAGAAAATACTTTTGGGTTGATATTAATCAAACACCTCCTTCTATTATTATTGATAATGTAGGATAAGAAGCAACTCAATGTAATTTGGAGGTCATGATATTTTTAATAGACTCAACCATAGGATCATCAGCTACATAAATGGTGGATTTACTTGAAGAGGGTAGTCCTACACTAATATTATTTTGATGACCATGTACACACCCTTCTAATAAACCATAACAAATTAGGTTGGAAAGGATGTTGTCTCTTATAACATATATAGAATAAATTGGTCCATAACACTCTCAATCAATGCAATAATAGCCTCATCCCTAGGTTATAAAGAAGCAAAAATATACTCTCATGCCTCTAGCTAAATCCAAGAAAAATAAATTGTTACACAAAGGCCATCTTAGAAAAATATATTCACTTGATAATATTGAATCAGACAATGAGCTTGTAGACCTCTAAGGTGATAAGGAACATGTTAACATGCCAAAGTACACCCTAGGAGGATTTTTGTTTAGGCCTACCTCCAAGTTTGGGGTAATATATGATTAACCCAAGGCTATGGGTGACATATGGTTGGGATAAACTTATAGTTTATGGGGATAGCTCCCTTGGTACATCCATTAAGCTCAAAATCACTAACCCTACTAATTTTTGGGTTTTAAAGGGATAGAGAAATGCATAAAAGGAAACCTAATCTAAAGATGGTGATGCACCAATATAAGTTGTTCACTCCATTTGACCTCTAATAACATTGATGAACAATACATATGACTAAAACACTATCTTCAAGAGATTCTAAGAAATAGTGTTTCACATATAGGTTTAATTATATGATTATAATAGGATTTAAATGAAGGTAAGGTCTAATTTAAGACACTAGTCAATCTTTCACTCTAAACTCAGCCACTAATCATTTTAACACACTATGTGACCTATATGGAGCCATAAACTAACAAATAGGTTATGCAAGGACTTAAAAAGGGAGATAAACCTAGCATATATGTAAATAAAATAATCTTAACACACTAAACTAGTATCAATGAAGATGAAATAGTCCATATATCAATTCTAAAGGTTTATACGATACAAATCTAGGCAAAGTTTCCTCATGCCTAGCTGAGGGATATATACAATGGCCTAAAAGCCTCAATATATAGAATAATGAGAAGGTGAGAGAGGTAAATATGGCATGGAGGTGACATTTAGAGGTCATAAATGACCCTAATACTCTCACATAATAGTTATAATAGCCCTAATGACTCCCTTCATGTGTTTACTTCATGGTTGGTGGTCTTCAATGAAGAGTGGCATAGAGATGGAGTGGTGGAGGTCCATTAAAAATTATTTGACCTCTTTAAAATAATTTACATTCCCAAATTTTGTCAAACACTTCTCCTATGATATTTATAAATCATTGAAGTGGTGTAATTAGGCCTTCATAGATCATCTAGCATCCCACCTTCCCTTTGTGCATGTCAACTAGGTTAAGAAACTACCCATTCTCCATGATGACCATAGAATGTGTTCTTTATTTATTTAATTCATCAATTATAGGGTGTTATGACCCTAAATTAACTCATTTATCAGCCCCTCTATGCCAAATTACATCTCTTCTTATTGGCCAAGTAGGCCTAGTGACTTAGTGTTAGGTGCTTGGTTAATCATGAGAGATGAATAGTACCCTTAGAGTAGGTGAATAAGCATGTTTTAGGTCTGAACAAGTATTTCACACCATAACCTATGCCTTCCCAATAGTTTATACATGTAACCTTAACTTATCTAAGTGACTAAGTCACCTCTTACTAGCATTTGCAGACTAGCCATTTGGTACATACTTGTAGGAACATTCTCAAGTAGAATTGTAAATGGTTGGTGATTTGGAAAGGTGAAATAAGTCTCAAACTAACCTATTCCATGATTTATAACTCTCCATCATGTTTTTTACCCTATTTTCATTACTAAATCTTATAAAAACATGGTTTTGAGGATGTTCATATAATTTTCCATATAGACCAGTACCATGGATTAGATCTCTAAATTTACTATGTGATCCAATTGTTTACCAATCCATCCCAATGCAACTTGATGCAAATTCTTCAATGTCTTCTCAATCGAGTCATTATTAGTGTTTATGCAGGGTTTTATAGGTCTAGCAACTTAATGATGGTTCATAGAGTACAAAATCCAATATAAAACTTATGCCTATGGAAGTTGAGCCCATGGACCCCTCTAAAACCCCTAAACTACTTTGGTCCCATGCAACTTGTATGGTGAGATATGAGGGAAGTTGGTAGACCTCAAGCCTTTTGTTAAGCATTTTGGTTAGGTTACAAAGTTAGTGATTGTTCATAGATATGGGCTTCATAATACAGATATTTCCTCCATGTATGTTGAGTGAATAGGGATTTTAAAATCCCCCTTATATCACTAGTTATGAGTCATTTTTCTTGGTGAGATATGAGAATTGAAAATGGCAACTTGACCTAGATGCTTAAGATAATAGAGCTTGAAGGGGTGTCAAGACCAAATGTGACTATTCATTATATTCCTTTGCTTTAAATATCATATTTAGGACTTTTAACATCCTCTCACACCTTCTCATGATCTAATTCTTCTTGGGGGGTTTGGTTATATCACCAAGATGGAAGTGGCATCTTGAGGCCTAAGATGGCTTTAGGCCTTGTAGGCCTAATCTAATTCTGAACTTCTTGTAGGTGTTAGTGACCTTAGTGTCATGGTATCTCACTTTTACCATCTATTTCCAACCTTTTCAATTTCCCTCATTTATCCAAACCACCACCAAATTCCCTTTCTCTTGTATGTCTATCCTAATTTTTATTGTTCAGTCTAATTGCTTGACTAGATGGTGTTACTAGGGGCCTGAGTAGTCTCCTCTCTTTATATTTAATATTTTTATGAGTTAATAACTTGTGAAACATGTCTTTAGGGTCTGATAAGACCTTTATGATTAGGTCTTATTTTAACCCTTCTACCTACATACCTTTCATCCCTTGCCTAGGGTTTATGAACAACTAGGCCTATGTATCCCTAAGGTCTTAATTGAGTGCCTTCCTACCTCACTTGATGATATTATCACCTTGGAAAAATTTATATACCTCTCTCACTTCCCCCTTATATGTCTTTAGACTTCCAACAACCCTAAACAAGTAAATGTCCTTGGTTCATATGTGTAGGCCTATTTAGGACTAATAGGCCTATTTAGATCATTAGGCTCCTTATATCTCATACGACTAAACCATATCAATGGAAACACTAAGGTCATTTAAGAACAAGTTATATACCTTATTTTCAACCTCGTATTTCACCTTATGAATATTTCAATACTTCTTCCTCACTCTGCTTGCCTGCTTGGTTATAGGTAACCAACTAGGTTTGCTTAGTTTGTCAAGGCTCTTTGATGTCTTAAAGGACTAAATCACATAATGGAGAGTGAGAGCCTTAATAAATAAAGTCCTAATATTTTTTTACTCACTAAATATTCTTATCTATGTATGTTTTATGACATTTAGATCTTTTCTCATGATCTTGCCTATAAGTGGTAGTTAGGCCTACCTGGATTGATTTTTAATTTAAGAGATGACTATGAGTTTCATTTTTACCCTAGATGAAATAAATAGTATGGTGACCCTACATTACTTATTATAACTATATAAACCTCTGTAACTCATCACATTTTATTTTTTCTCAAAAACCACACTCAAAGTCCTCTTACATTGGAGTCTTGATTGAGCCCTCATCTCTTAAGGCTAGAGGATGAGTTGATGATGTTGGTTTCTAATTGACCATTCCATTTTACATATCCTTATGACTAATATAGTTTTATCAATACCTTCCATACCCATAAAAATAGTTCTTCATTTTCTTGGATTACCTTAGGCTTGTAGGTGCCTAAATAAGGGTTAGTCTCTCAAGGGTTGAGGATGAAAATGGTTCCAAGTGTAGGGTAGTGAGAGGCATGAGGATAATAATATATAATATGACCATAAGATAAATCCAATGAATTTTTTAACCTATCTTTATGTTTCTCCATAGTCAATACAAAGACACCTATTTACACTTACAAGAATATTACATTACATACATAATAGTCACATTGGATCAGGACTTGAAGGGCTTGTTTGGTCATCTAGGGTTCTATCTTTATTTGGGAGGCATAAAAAACTTTGTATACTCCAATAAACCATCACACAAACCAAAATTATCATTCACTTCCATTTTTATGCCCTAAAGACTCTGCAACAATAAGCAACACTATTTGTAGCTTGCACATGTGACATCTTGAATATTTTCTTGCTCTCTAGGGATCACACGTGTGACCTAATAATGGGAGATGATGGGTACAGACTATGAGGACCAATTTAATGCACTTATAAGCATTTATTTGTAAAACCACTTCAAATATTCACCAAAACTATTGTAATTTTAACCCCTATACATATGAAGAAGGCAACTCTGAATAATTAATTTCTTAATGTTTGTTCATAAAGCATAGGCCATGAATCTATAGACCAATGCCAATAATGGGAAGGTCATGAGACCCTATTTCTCTACCCAAAGTCTTGGATCCTCACCTTATCTCTCATGTACATATTGAGCACAAACTTGAAGTGTTATCCATGGCTTCCAAAGAGCTTCGTAGAGAAAGGGAAATTATTTTGGACTTGTCTTATTTATTTTGGACATGAAACTTCTTTGATATACCTACCATGAGCCCTAATGAAATTTCTAACCTCCTTCTATATGAACCTAATTGTACAAAACTATACAAGCCTGTAAAACCTCTACAAACACCTTATTTTCTTAAATTTTCTCAAGTTTCAAACCTTAGAATGCCATTAGTGGATAAGGGTATGGAAAAGAAAAGTCAAATATCATTTCAAAACAAGTAGTATAGTTGGCCAAGCTAAAAGGTCACACTTCTCACATGTGGGGCCCATTTGGTAGACTAAAGATGGGTTTGGCTTCAAAAGGACCCTCTTATGCTCATGAATCATCTTTTTATGACTATTGGATAGAAATGAGACCTTTGTAAAACCCTTATAATATAATAAGACACCTAAACACCCATTTTCTAAGGTTTTCTAATTCAATGTGGCTAATATGAGGTGTTTAAAGGGTTATTTAATGACTTGAAGGGTTTAAGAAGGCTTGAAACAAGTTTCAATGGGTATATCATAGATAATGACCTTAGATACATCTTAGAACTCATGGCATGATTCAAAGAAGGCTTAGACACACCTATATCATGATGGAAAATCTCCTGTCACAAGAAGATGGTCAAAATAAGCCTAAATCCAATGCGAGTTAGAAACCTTAAACTTTTCATATTACCTTAACTTTTGCTAAGAGACCTTAACTTTGTCAAATAGGGTTAAGACCATTCTCTATGATTCAAAAGAACTTTGAAACTCCTCCACTCACTCAATGACCACCATGACCACTTAGTACATCAACCAAAGACCTCAAAATAAGTTATGCCATGTGATGATCTCTATAATTAACATTTAGCACATATCATAATACCTCTAACAATGCTAAAATGACTTTCAATAGGCTTTTAGAATGTCTTGACAAGTTCTAGATACCATTTACAATCTTGGAGGGGTTTTGTAGAGAAATTTTTTGATTGTAAGGGTTAACATTTGGCTTGGGAGGCCAAATTATCAATAGAACCCATGGATACAATTGTGCTTGAGATAGTATATGAATAGCACATTACATAGGACATACCATACCATAAAGAGGTGAAGGATCAAGAAAGGAGCAAGAAAAAAAATAAAAAGCATAACATGCAATGATACAAGAGACACAATACACTCAAGAAGAAGTTGCATAACATTAACAACAAAATTAGTAAGCCTTAGGCACTAAAACATAGAATAAAAATGAGGAATCAAAGGCTACATGGAAATAAGCCAAAGAAGCTAAAGCTATAAATAATAAATCTAAAGAAGTAAAAGTTGTGCAGAAGTAGGATAAAGAAATGGAGACAAAGAAGAAAGATTAGTAAAATTCCAATAGAGACAACAAGAGGCATAAGATATGAAAAAAAATAGATGGAATAAGAATTTTAATTCAAGGTTGTTAAAGAATAACTTATACATGTAGCCTAAGACAAATCTAAGGCTAAAGTTGAAGCCAAAACTAAGGTTGAGGTAGATGCTAAAGCCAAAGCTCAAGCTGATGATAACACTAAGGTTGAAGAAGAAGCTAAATTATAATATGAATATAATACTAAGGCCAAGGCTAAAGTAGAAACCTAGGCCTAAGAGTGCAAAGAAGCAAAAAATAGGCAAAAGTAGAAATTCTAGTTCAAATAAAGGCCATTGAATAAACATCACAAATCTTTAGCCAAAGGCTATGGGATGTCCCTACTACATTAACACAACAAACTACTTTCTTGATTATATTAGATAAATTCACACCTGCTCCTATAACACTTGTGACCACCTCCATGGCACTTACTACCACTATGATGGAAACATATTTGGATGTGATCTAACTTATGCTATCAAAATAGATTGAAGGAGCAGTTACCTTTCAAGAATTGATTACACATAAGGCCTCAGATTTGGAGTAGGAATTTCTTAAGCTACATGGAAAAAAGGTTAGATTAGAAGAATAACTAGAAAATACATGCTAATTGATAAATAACACTTATTATACCTTATTTATACAAGTATTGGGTGATCAAGTCATGTCAAAGGACAAGCAATTCACTACTCTATTGATAGAGATTACAAATAAATGGGGGTTGCATAGAATTTTTTTGCATTATGTGCACAAGGGAAAGCTCTAAAGAATGAAACAAAATTCATATGTGAACTCATTAAATAATATGAGTAGGTCCTAGATGCTAGTGCATGGTAGGCCAAGTAGATATCCCAGTTTATGTTTAATTGGAGACATCTTAATCAATCCTTGTCTACTATGAAACCTAAATATTTCATTGTAAATAAAGTTAAATATATTGGAGGATTAAAAAAAAACTATAAAAAATATGAGTACACTTAGATAATCATTACATTCTAGGGGTGCTACCATATAGAAGTTGAAATTATGAAATAATGAAATAATACACAACACTTTTGTAGTCATCTAAGCCAAAAGGATATTAGATAAATTGGATGAGCTCATTTTGGACATTCAACTCAAGTTATCTGATGCCAAAGCATTACTCAAAATTGTAGAAGATGATGATCTAAAAAATATGATGATGATCTAGGTATCACTATGCATTTTGATTACCATGGTATGCAAAGTGCTCACAAAATGGAAAATACTCAAACATGATCTATCTCAAGTTGATTTTTCTATTTCCCATATAATAGATGATCCCTAATTAATTCCTCTACAACATCTATGAAAAATAATATAGGAGAGGAATTTGGATACAAAAGTGTAGTCCCAACAACCACCTCTAACATCAGATACATTAGAAGCTAATGGGTTAGCAGCTATCCAAACACAACCTCTATAGCCACCCATTCAAATTCCTCATCCATCATAGGAGTAAGTTATGCACACTTCATTTTTATGACTTCAGGATTAGTGAAATTTTTTTGGTAAGATAACCTAAACATTAGGAGTGGGTCCATATTAGTTGAAAACCCATAAAGGTTGGTGGACTAGTTATTATAGCCTATTGAAAGCTTGAAAGGGATGTAGTCTAGTATGATACTTAGTTGAAAACCCAAAAGGTTGGTTAAGTAGTGTATAAATGGTGAAAACTAGTAAATGGGACCTAGAGTGATAATCAAGACTCTTGTTTATGGATTATATTTTTAGTTTAGTTAAGATTAGGTTATGATTTTGTGTTGAGATGAGACAAATATTTAAGTTTGAGAAAGTGTTGGATGAAGAATGGAGCATGGTAAAATTTCAAAGTATAATAAAAATACAAATGTATGAAGTATATGATTTTGTCTCTTCTATAAATTTTGTATGTATTCAACCTTGTAAGCCTAATCAGGCAACAAAAGAATGTAAAGAGTCTTTCCTTTTGTATTTCTAAAGGTTGGAATGTTAAGAGATAGCAGATTATAAAAGATTATATATAACACTTTTTTATAATATAATATTGTTTAGATGTGTTGATAGAGATTAATAGAATAATTTTTTTATGGTTTTTCCTAATAGTCTTTTATATATATATATATATATATATATATATATATATATATATATATATATATATATATATATATATATATATATATATATATATATATATATATATATATATATATAATGTGCAATGATTACTTTATTTTACTTTAATTTGTTTATCAAATGCTATGTCAGTTATGTTTCACCTTTTATTAGTAGTTGGGTTATTATTTGTCTTTAGGTGCATCTTTATATATCACATATGGTATATAATATTATAGTCTCTTTTGCACCCTATTTTAATGTTCATTATGCAAGTTATCCCTATAATTAGCATGTTCTAGAGTATTTATAGGAACCTCTGCTAACAGTGGTGTGGTGAGTGTGGAACTTATTTGGATGAATATATTGTATCTAGTTTATTATTTGTATTATGTCATTAAATGAGTGAGTTACTCACTCTATTATTGATGCCTCACCTTTTAAATTCTATCAATTCTCTTACCTTTTCTCTCCCTTTTCCCCTTTGTCAAGTTTATGTTTAGTAATAGTTGTAGATTTCAATCTTCTCTTTGTAGGTCTATGTGATAGTCCTAAACTAGGTGCATTTAAAATAAAAGGAAGTTGGCCTACTCCGAAGGTTCATCCTAAGGATTGCAAGAGTCCCAAACCTTGGTAGATGATCCAATTATTATAATGAGACATTGAATCACTCTATAACATGCAAGTCTAAGGCATTAGGTATGAAAGTGATACATGTTAGTGTATGTGAGTGCCTTTCACATGTGGGTGCATGTTTTGAGTGATAATAGGTTATAATTATGATTGTGTTGTATTATTGAGATAAGCTAAATAGCTATGTGTAAAATCACCTTTTCTCTAAGGTTGGGGGCATGGTTTCCTCCAATATATGTATGTATGTATGTATGTATGTATGTATGTATGTATGTATATATGTATGTATGTATGTATGCAGTTGAAATTTTCCAAAATTTCTTAATCTCAACTCCAAGGCTTCATAAGAAAGTATCTCTTCAAATCAAATTTCTAAAAGGCAATATGGTTGCATCAATACATAGGTGTGTTCCTAACCTTTCCCTATTTACTTTCAAGCATTTAAAATTATTTCAATTTCATATTATATTCACTGATTCTATATGGTAATATACTCTTTGTTTTAGTTTATTCACCAAAAAATCACTCAAGTTAGGCTCATGTAAAGATAAGGTTTATTATACACACCCAAGTACGCATATATTTTCCTTTAAAAAATAAACTTCATTACTAGATTAAATGGGGTAAAATGTATACACTAAATCTCCATTATATAGCACCTCATTCTTGTACACTTGTAAAATACTTATCATGGTTTTAGCCTTTATCTCTAAGACCTTCCCACTATCAAAAAACTCACGTTCATATTCTATTTGTGCCAAATTTCTTACTTCTTACTTAAACCACTATTCTTATAATGACTAGGCCTTTTATATTATGTAAAATGCTTTAAACGTGATCATTATCCTTCTCTACCAATTTTTGATGTAATTATTTTTTAGATTTTTCGACACTTGTGTCCTAGCCAAATGCCTATGTTGGCACTATTTTCCCTTTTCAAACTAAGTGTCCAGTGCCTAAAATTCATCTAATTTACAAATGAAACATATTATTGTGGTTAGCCTAAGTGTTTTAGTGTGATATATTTTCAAATTGAAATGGTGTATATATATATATATATATATATATATATATATATATATATATATAATCCCTCATTCATTCCTCACCTAGAAAAGACTTAGAAAATATTAGGAACTCACAAAGCAAATTACCAAGCGTGATCATTATCCTTCTCTACCAATTTTTGATGTAATTATTTTTTAGATTTTTCGACACTTGTGTCCTAGCCAAATGCCTATGTTGACACTATTTTCCCTTTTCAAACTAAGTGTCCAGTGCCTAAAATTCATCTAATTTACAAATGAAACATATTATTATGGTTAACCTAAGTGTTTTAGTGTGATATATTTTCAAATTGAAATGGTGTATATATATATATATATGTATATATATATGTATATATATATATATGTATATATATATATATATATACATATATGTATATATATATATATGTATATATATATATGTGTATATATATATATGTGTGTGTGTATATATATATATATGTGTGTGTGTGTGTGTGTGTGTATATATATATATATATATGTCTATATGTATATATATATATATATGTATATATATATATATATATGTATATATATATATATATGTATATATATATATTATCCCTCATTCACTCCTCACCTAGAAAAGACTTAGAAAATATTAGGAACTCACAAAGCAAATTACCAAGAGAACTCAATCAATATTTCAAGTGAGAAAGCATACCCTATTCATCCATATTTCCATATCAAGCATAGGATCAATATCTCCATGGTTCTAAAGTATTAAATGAGCATCCCAAGAGCCATATTTGACAAGGTGTAAGCTATGTCACTATATGTACTTACTTATCATGGATCACATATTCATGTACACACAAGCTAACACGTAGGGGAGAAATACATAATTTTGAGGCTCTCTTCATAGTATTATCTATGTAGGCAATGGCCATTGACATAGGGGTCCTTGGGGTAGCTCGACACCATGTGCCCACTAACAAATTTTTCCCATAATCACTCTAAGGGTGAGGAAGCTAGGGTTTGATCATTTGAAAAATAATAACATCCTATGCATGAAATATAAACACACTATAATAAATTAAACTAAAACCTAAAGGCTCCATGTAGACATATCTAGTTCCAATCACTATTATGTATTGGAAACTTGTGTCCAATTCAGACACTAATGTCAATGCAACCATCTAAATCTGATGTAAGCATCTGAGGCCACAAAATGTAAAATTTTATAATTTGAATATTGTTCCATAGTCTTGATCTATTCCACTTCTAGCCTTTTTCATCCTAGATTTGCATATACACACTGAACTAGTTAAGTACTCTTTTTTCATTTTTTTGTAATATAAATCAATAGTTGTAATTTCATTTTTTGGCATATCTTATTATTATAAATTCATAATATTATTTATCTAAGTTTATAAATTAATTATCCTACTATAGATATTTTTATCACCCTTGTGTTTATTCATTTCTATATTCTTAACCCTAGTTTACACTTGTACCATCAAAAAAATAAGGTCAAATAATGTCATATATACACTAATGTACCAATGTATTTATAGATTTCTCAAATTAAAATTATGACCTGATTGGTGTATAATTTAATGCATAATAGGTGGGAAAAACTTACATAAGAAGAACACAAATCATGGGGGACCCAAAATAAGGGTCATAAGGACCCACAAAAAGGGCAAACTAACCATAGTGGTAAGGTCTTGTAGACCATAATCAAAATGCTATGTTTTAGGCAAAAAACCTATAACATTAAAAAATAGGGGGGTGAAAGAGAAATCCAATAAAGATAAGAGGTAATGAGGAATGAGAAGCACATATGAAGGAAAATGACCTAAAATGTAGGAAAAATAAGATCCTAATATGAATCAATAATCAATAAGCACAAAAGTACCTTAAAATAATGTTACTAAGCAACTAAAACTACCCCAGACCAAAATTAGGTTTTTATAAGATGGTGGCATCCCATCTAAAATTACAAAAGGTTTTAAGATATAATGTCCCTATTTAAATTCTCCAGAATTATTGGGTCCCATAAAAACCATGCTAAATTTTGTCACCTTATTTTATCTTCACTAAATCCACAAAAAATCATGCATTAAGACAACTTCAATCAATAAAAACATAATGATATTACATTGAAGATTTATGGGTTGTTATATTCATGTCATCCTCATATCTTTTGATTTATGTCCATTTGGAAGAGATGATATATTGTTGTGTTGTGGAGCCTATATCTAAGTTATAATGTATTTTAAAATACTATAGATTTTAAATGTATTATACACTCTATATGTATTCTCACCAGGGTTCAAGGCTAGGCCAGGCCCCAAGCAGGGGTTCAAGGGTGATAGCCCACAAAAATAAAGGGTTTTGGGGTGAAATCCCCCAAAAATGGGGGTTTGGGGGTGGCAGCTCCCAAGTGAGGGATCACGGGTAGTAACCCTTGACAAATGGCAGTTCAAGGGTGATAGCCCTCAAAAACATTTCTAGACCCCCTTTAATGGGAAATAGTTTTAGGTTGACTTTTCCATGGTTTTGGCACCCATTATTTTGTAATACCAATTTTATTGATGTATTATGTATAGATAGATATTCCATAGGTAATACATCATGAGAATAAGGGTTTGAGAAGGGAGAACAGAGTGTGTGAATTTAGGTGTAAATTTAGGAGGGTTTGTTGAGCATAGCTCCAAAAAATATTTTTGCATTATAATTATGAGAAGACTAATCTGAGAGTGGTTTTTACTCTTGTGGATTATAATAAAATTTGAGCAAGTGTTTCTTGGTGGATGTAGCCCACATTAGGTGAAACACATTAAATTTGGTCTTCTTATTTTTCATGTTTATTTTTTTTCTTTCTACATCTCTATTTATATCTATTATGATTTTTATTCTATGAAATTGTTCTACATCAATTTCTATATTTATTCCTAACATATATTGGATAGAGTAGATGGTGTCCAGCTATTGCTCTTATGCATATAGTGAATAAAAACCCTATGAGCATTTAAACTTATCAAGAAGAATATCAAACCAAGGCAAGAACATCCATATTTTTTCAAGGCTTCATCTAATCATTTTAAGGCATGCCTTAAACAAAATAATTAATCTCATCTGAACTTTGCAAAAGGAAGTGCTCATTTTATTTTCTTACTTTTAGCTATACATTGCTCTAAATAACTGCAATAAGTGAATTAACTAAATAAATAATTTAATATCATCTTGATAGATTCAAATTTGCATCTAATTAATCAATCACCTCATTAGTTAGGGGCGTTAATATTCTCATTGACTTTATTTATTAACAACTTATAAGGTTAGTTGAACTACTAACCAATATCTATCTTATGATTTTAAAATATTTATTTAGGGGTTAAATTGAGTTTTATTATACTCATATAAAATGGAAATGGAACCAAATTTCCATTGATTTATGTCAAATATTTAATGTTTCTAGAATATTTTTCTACATTGCATAGTCAATCTCCCTTGTGGTTTTTTAATAAAGGTAAAATGTATTGATAAAATAGAAAATGATTACAAAAAACATCAAGAAATTTGTTTATAATGGGAAAGCATATTTAGGAATAGAAACTAAGAGGGTGGTCCCATGGAAGGCTCAACTACAACTATTTTCATGTTTCAGATGGTCCCATGTAACTATAAACTTCAAGGGATAACAAAAAATAGAACCTTTATCTGAAAAATAAGAGTTGTGTCTACTTAGAAGAAATAATTTTAGAGATGGGTAGATATTGGGGGCTAGGATTGGAAACACCTATAGAGAATATTTAGGCACTAAAAAATATTTTATGACCAATCAATAATTATTTTATAAATATATTTTAATTATATTTCTCATCCAAACCTCTTAAATTTTCTCTACAAATATAGTATTATCACATTTTAAAATCCATGGGACCACCTCATTGTAGTTTTGATGCTAAATAATCTTAGCCACACCCATTTAAAAAATCCAACAACATGGGACCAAGATCTAAGCACCACTAGTTAGCAAATGAGGGATATATACCTAAGATACACGACTATAAAACAAAAATACTCATAACACAAATCATAATAGTAATAATTATCTCATCCTAAAAACAAAGAAGATAATTATATAGATAAATATTTATGGAAAAATGGACCAATAAAAATATTTTCATTGTTAAACATCCTCATTTATATTTATATTTAAGCAAATAGTCTCAAAATTTAAACATTAGTTTTGTATCATATTTTATTAGCTCAAACATATACTATCCCATTGAATGCATCATGTATGATTTGGATGTTAAATTACTTAAATAAGATAAAAATCATGGAGACTCATTGGTGGCCTAGAATGGTATCGGAGGAAGAGTTGAGCAGGAGGAAGAACACTTGGATGAAACAAAACAAGAATTGAATGAGTAATTGAGGCATTAGTATGCATAAGTGACCAAATTATAATAAGGAAGTAAAAATCTATTATGAGATAAAAATATAATGTAACCATGTGGATAAAGAAATTGGTGAGTAAGAAAGAATACTATGTCAAATGATTTTATCCCACTTGAGATCATGACAAAAAAGCATACATATGATCTAAAATCAAGTAGATAAGGACTAGCTTACATCATCTTAGATGTGAAAACTATAAGTGTAATTCATCTAAAGGAAAAAGGGAAAAGACAACATGCATATTTTTTACCTTGATGATGGTGGAGATAGAATGACACTGTGATTCATGGAGTGTTTGGCTTATAGTGATATCCAAATCAAAATATGCCAAAAACTTGTAAGTGGATACTAAAACCACCTTGTTTAAAGTGGCTATACTAATAATATAGTAAAAATAATAACCAAAATTTATAGTATAAAATCCAACATAAAAAATGGAATGGTCATTTCATAACTTAATGGAGAAACCCTTATTTTAAGCCACTATTGTGGAAAAAAGCATACATGTTATTGATTTTGATCTCATATACTACTTATTATCATGGATTTTATTAAAATATTTCATTTATTAATCAATTGAAACTATAATTGGGAGGACCATGAAGAGATTATTTTGCCTCTACCATGTGGCTATCTATAGTGCAATGATCAAATCCATTAATTGGGTTGAATAACCAAAACAAGCCTCTCTTTGTGTTGGTTTAGATTGGTACTAAATTTATAATTATTATTGGATATTCTTCTGATGTTCCTTATAATGTGAAATTCAAATTTGTGAGGGTGTTCTCAATGATTTTTGGAAGAGATCAACACCATAAAATTATCAAGGCAAGTAAAACATTGATTCAGGATCTCAAATTTATGCTTAATTTTGTGGCCTCTTTATATTGTGTGTTGATAGAATTGAGTTAAAAAAATAAATTTAGTAAGGATTAAGGAAATATCTCTTTCATCACACTTTTTTATACTAAGGATCTCAAACCTACTTTATAATTTTTTATGGCACTCACCAACTCCTAATATATTTTGAAAATCTCAAACAAAGTGGGTTTGGAAGGTTGGTGAATTGAAAACTAGAGGGGAATGGCCTGACTTGTTTATGATTACCAAGTAGAATATAGGGAACACGACATCAACCTCCATGAGAAGGAAATGGGATTACAAATTGGAGGTTGTTTTAAAAAATTTGAGTGGATTAGGACCTTTTTCATTTGAGGATGGTCATGTCTTTAATAATCCAACCTATGAAAAAGCTAAGCATTAACCTAATTGTGGGTGATGGAGATGACCATTAAGAAAAAACCATTATTAGAGTAGCAAGAGGCCATGTTTTAATTTATAGGATTTGTATTTCACCTTATAGGATATATTTTATTAGTTTAAATAATGTTTTTCTTACCCATCCTTTTGTCTTGAGTAATTAGGTGCATTTCATATAAGGATCTAACATCATTTAAAAAAATTAAAAATCCCGCTATGGCGATCGAAGGCAAAAATATCCTTGTTGGTTGAATGTATTGGGACTCAAGTGCCATGTATTTGTAAGGGTAAAATATTTTGAGTACTAATTTCAAAATTCATAAATATTATACTCAACTATTTTGAAGGAAGCATATGTAAAACCATCCACTCGATTATCATCCCATCGAATGCCAAGATGACTTTGAAATATTAGAGCACATGATGAGATTTTTAACAAACCCAATAATATGTTTTGAAACCAGTACTTAGTATAAATAATTATCTTTATGAATTTAAGGAATGAAGACAATTATATGAATATATAGAGTAGGCCACAAAATTAGCAATCCAAACAGAATTTTAAAAAACCCATTGTGACATTGGTGAGGTTTTAATGGAGAAGGCTCAAGTGGGCAGATAAATTATAATGAAATAGAAGAAAAATAGAAATGGTCATTGAGTGGTATGTGTAAATAAGTTTAAGAAAGGTATATAATAAAATTCCACGTGGAAAAATTAAAACATGAGAAATTAAAAGGATGAGGTCAAGGTCCAAGAAGACATGGTACAAATGTGAGCCAAGCACTCAAAGATGGAATGTGTCTTTAAGAGGTGTTGAGGGTCAAATGTTGAAAGACATAATAATAAAGTGGTAATAGGTCATATTAGCACACATGTATATAGATTTACAAATGAGGAAGGGAAATTATCTAATGTTATCAATGACAAGGTGAGATAAGAGTGAAATATACAAGATGACATTGATCATATGATGTGGTTAGAGTAATTTCTAGTCTAAAATTCTTTGATATGTGGGGAAAATTTTAATTACCCATGAAAATATAAAAATTAAGGTTCTAGGCACCATAAAAACAAAATTTTATATATTGTCAATGACTTTATTTTAATGTCAAGGTCAATACTGAATGATCATGTCCTTAAGTTGGAGAATGTTTTTACAAATTCTACTCATCAAATCATTCCATTACCATTGATAGTTATCTAAGAATTATTTGTGAAGGCTTAATATTTATTGATAAAGTTTAGGACTAAATTGAATTTTCCCTCAATAATTATTTATTATTGTAGACACCTATAATTTACCACTTTAGTGGCATCATTAATCTTATATCATTATCATTTATCATTCATCACTAATCTAGATTATTGTGACATCAGCCCCATTTAATCAAATAGCCCCACCAACACTACCCTTTGATTAATTGACTAATTAATCAAAATTAATTATTTAATTAGTTCTTAAATAATCCATGCACACATAATTTAAATAATAAAATAAATCCTATTATTCAATTCATCAATTTACCCATTCACCTCAATTAATCCCCATAACCTCCTCATTTAACCATTAAACAAATTATTCAAACCTCATTACAGAATTCAAAGGCATTCAAACATCCACATTTAAGACATTCCACATCCTAACAACCTTATTTAAGAGATTGTTACATATTCCAAAAAATGTATTTAAGATATTCAACCCATTCAATGTCCATTTAACTCATTCAATGCCCTTCTAAAAAAATTTACCACTTCTTCCAATTAAACCATAAATCCTCAACAAATATATTGAGTACATTTGACCCATAGACTAAATATCCACTGTTAAATTTGAAAATAATAAATAAATATGGATTAAATCTGATCATCCATTTTCCCTCCAAATTATTTATAAATTGATGTCCCTTACTCTTTTGTGAGGACAATCTATAATCATTTAAATTACTATCGAACCAACCATCACATAAACAATCAAAATTGTTATCATGCACTTTACTTGAGATCAAAATTTATCAATAATCATTATCACATTTTTTAAATAATCTTGCATAATAGGTTTCATTTGAGCAACCAAAATATCAAGTGATCGATAACACATCCAAGGAATGAAGGAGAGGTGTATTCCTTATTAGTAAGTAAAGGTTTGTTTGATTTACTCTTTCAAGTTTTATCAGAGGTTTATGTATGATTTATAATAGGATTTAATTTTTACTTTTAATTCCTTATTAAAGTTATGAATTCTATCATTTGTATTTTGTTGTGCCTATGGGAGTTATTCCTAATATTTTTTTAATGTGTTTTCATTAGTTTTGGAATGTGTTTCTTTTGTTTTTTTTATCTAACTTGTTTTTACATTATTTGGGTATAAGTTATCCACCATTTCAAGTGAAATTCCACTAGTTTTAGCCACTTTTAATTAGTTTTAGTTGTCTTTTAAGTATCAACAAGTTAGTACTATGAAACAAAAAATTCATCCCCAAGTATGGTGAATTCATTTTGTAAAACAATGAAATTATTTTGCCTAATATTTTTATGTTTGTAGGTTATGATCTATATAATTTTGATAAACAACAAAATCATTTAGTGGAGTATGGAATTTCATACTAAAGAAATATAGTTTTGTACTGAGTATTGGTGAAATCATGCCATGTATATTATTTTGTTCTATTTTTTCTATTTTAGGTAGCTTTATAGTTAACAGTGAAATCGATCTGAGAAGTAGTGAAATCATCTTATAAAATGATGAATTATTTCTAGGTTTTATCAAAATCATCTTAGGTAATCATTTTTTATTTTTTATTTTTTATTTTTTATTTTCCATTTTTTCTATCCTTTTGCTAACATTGAAATCATTGTCTTTCAGCAAAATCATCCTATCTAATGGTGAAATCATTTTGAGGATCAATGATTTCATTTATGTATCATTTTATGGTTTTCTATCTTTTTTCAATCTTATTTATTTCTTGACTATCAATAGTTTTGATCTGACTAATACAAAATTCTTTATATTTCATCGAATTTGTTCCTACATCTAATTTATGTTATTTTTTGTAATATTTTTTTGTTTGTTTTGACTAACCTACATATCTTTATGTGTCAAAAACACCATATAGACTACTAACATTTTTTTGTAACACTGTGGCTAAAGATAAAAACTTGAGACAATTTACATACTAACATTTTTAATTAAAATATTTACTTTATTTGTATTTATGCATCTTGTTTATCACTTTTAGGGGTCTAGTGTATGCTCTTCTATTACACTGCAAGGTATCTAGAGAATCAAAGATAAATCATAGTAATCTATGTATCCAAAGAGTCAGATTTGAGTATGCTCTTTAATCTTGCCACATAGGTGATATTTTAAATTATAAATAATTAGAGACTTCTTTATTTTTCTTTTTATCAGCTTTATCGACCTTAGTTTTCATCACTAAGTGATATGCCAAAGGCTATGTATTGGTAGGCTATACAAATCCAAGGAATAATTATTTTCATTACTTAAGCTTGGTTAATCCTAAAGTTATGTGACATTGACCAACAATACCTAGGGTTTAGACAGCCCCTTACATGGAATTTAGCCTCAATGTACCAAAAGGTATATAGGAGTATTCCCTTAGTTAAACTCATAAATTCTATCATACGAACCTTCAATTATAACTAATGAGTTGTGTAGGTAAATTAACATTGCCAAGATTACTCTCCACATACATGTTGGACTTTGGGGTATTATTGGTCAGATATTACTTGATTACACACATATCTGACTAGTTTAGATTTATCTTTTTTATGTATTTTGTTTGCACCATGTTTAATCCTAAATTAGATTATAGATTAGGGTAATCTAGGGTTAGAGGATTAGAGATATCCTAGGGTATAAAGATGATAAACTATCTTGAAAGCAAGCCAATTGGGTGCTAATCTCAAATAAACATATACTAAATTAATTAAACTGATATAAGCTAAAAAAAGTAAGTAAAACTATGCTAAATATGGAAATGTGATGGCAATCCCACAACTCTATTTAATATCTATGATCAATTTTGATTCCACTAGACCTTATAAGGTCCTAATGATAGATTTGATTCAAAATATCTTATCATAGTTCTACAAACTTGTATTTTTTATTCCTTTATAAATCTAATATTCTCTATTCTTGACAATCTAAATACCTTTGTTAAATTGGTCTTTAAAATACTAATGAGATTATCTTCTATGTTTTAATCAATTGATATATTGAAGATCCTTAAGCATTTATATCTCAACCTTGTTTAAATATATATATTGATTAATGACCATAACTTGAACATATAACTCATGGATTTTTAAAATATCTAGAAAACGACACGCAGTTATTTACTAACACAAGGTTTTCAATATTTCAATGGTTTTATAGTATTTTAATATATTATAATCAGGCCTACAACCTCATCTAACAAATATTAACTCAACTCAATTGCCTAACTATTTTAATACGATTCTTAATTCCAATTACCAGCCAAGCTCTCCAAAATGAACTATATTGCATATGATGAAATTTGATGTCCTTTGGACTTCTCCATCATTTCATAATATTTCCTAGGTGTTTCTGACCCTTTCTATTATATACTTTGAAAGAAAAAATATAATATTGTATTTTGGATTCACAATCCCAACTATGAGATGACAGTCAATATTTGTGGCATCCTATCAAGCTTTAAACTATAAACATAATTGAATTAAACTTTGGTAAAACATCATGACCACTATGATTTTATCAATCCTAAATTATATTATATGGGTCTTTCATAAGACCAATTTCTAGAATCCATATAAACTATCAATCACCAAAAAATAGCTCAGAGATGAAATTAGTAAGAACTAGGAAATTATTTCTGCATATAGTTAACAAATTCATTACACAATCGAATTCAATTCAATTAACATTGATTACATCTATTTGTCTTATTCAATACTTGTGCATATTATGATTTTCCAAAAACCACTAAGACAAACATTGGATTCACCCATAGCTCAACATAACATAACAATAAAAAATAATTATTTGAAATCTTCAATCCATCTTCTGATCAAGTTACTTTATTTTTATTTACCAATACGAGCTTCATCATTATGAAAATAATACCCAAATGGTTTTATTAGTTGAGAAACATAGTACTTAAACATACCTAACTTAAACCTTATTTAAAGAGACATGAAACAAGTAAATTATATTCCTTAACAAATCAAGGATATAAATTTGAATACCAAAAAATGCTACATAGAATTTAATAAAGACTAGCCTCAATCTTCAAGGTAGAAAATCCTTGAAGATTTAAACTATATTACTTGAGTTATATGTCCCCCATTATCAAGTGTTCACCAGAATTATCTTAGACAAACCAAAATTCTTTAATTTTTGTAGACTTAAATCCTTCATCAAATAATATTGATAAAATACAACTTACATAGTTTGGATGTATGCCATTTCATCAGAATTATTACAATCTCATCACAATGATACTTGAAGTTTGGATATCTCTAAAATAAATGAAAATATCAACTTTTATTTGACTAATACATAGAAAAAGAAATCTCAAAATTTAACAATTTTCAAAGACTTCTATTTTTTGAATATACACATACCTTTTTCCTTGACAAGATCATTGAATATCCATATAAGTCAAATCACATTCTTCTTCTCACTATATCGGACTTTTTTGACTAAAATTTTTGTAGCATACATTATTATCTTCTCTTTTATTGATAATTATTCTTCATAAAATTTTGTAGATATAGGTCTAAAGGCCATGTGCCCTTCTTAATTACTCTTCAAAGACTCTATGACTCGATCTTATACTTGTTTCCTTACTTTATTATATTCTATTTTAATGGTACAAATTTTATCAATATATAACAACATACTAAGTATGTTTTGGTATTATTTAAAAGACCAAGATATTCTCAACTTAACAAATTTATCTTTCCCCAATAAATGACTTTACTGACACATCTTCATATAAATTTTGTCTTCTTCTTATCTTCATCTCTTGACTCATTTTCTACATTCCATTCATTATTGAACAGGAATTAAACATAATTACAAATAAATTTTCAACAAGGAAAGGTTCTTCTCAAGGATCTAATGTGCCTTCACAAACTTTTAATATATTTTAGAGGGAAGGCTCCCTTTTACAAATTTGAATTTACATACTATACATTTTGGAGTAAAATAGATTACAAAATAATACCAAGTAGGATGAAGCCTAAAAATCCTTATTTATTATCAAACACGCCTTCTAAAATCACACAATGACCTCATGTATAAAGTGTAAGATGATGCTCATGCATCAAACTTCCTTGGTAGAATAATTTTGATCTCTAGCTCAAATGCTTTCTTTCTCTTTTTCCAATTCTTCACTTTCTTATTCTTCCTCTTGCTTTTTAGTTGGTCCTCTGCAATCAATTATTCATAAATCTAAGCATGTAACATTTCTCCACATCTATACTTCTTCTTTCTTCTTGTCTTCTCCATTATACATAAAAAATAAATTAATTTGTTAAATAAAATAAATTTACTCATATGCCTTTGAGGCATAATCCATCCTTGTGCTTTATCTACATTCTATCCTTATTTCCAATCTTCATGATGAACCTTGAATTGTTCATCCCCTGATGTCTTCATACTGATTTGTTCTTCAATCAACTCATTTTATTTATCCCCTTCCATCAAAACTTCTATATCTACTACAACAACTTGTATTTGTTCTTCTTGACCATCTTCATATTTGGTCTTGGTCCTTAAACTTTTCCTTGTTTGAGATGTCATATGGTCATGCCAAGCATATATACTTTCCTTGGTTACTTCCTTCACCATTTGCTTATACAACTTGTCAGCTTCTAAACCATATGTTTGATAAAAATTGAACTCTAAATTTTCATCATCACATACCTCACTTTATCTTTTACCTTGTTCTTCTTGGTTCATCATTATTGTAACTAATTATCCATCTTTGTCTTCTTTTACATCCTCTTAAACGAATATCTCTTATTTTTTATTCAACTCTTGATTTTCAAAGAGTTGATCTCCCTTTTTATCTTCAAATTCATTCTGAATTCTATTAAGCACTATTTTGTCAAGTGCTTCATCTCTTATGAGCCTACTCCTTGTCTCAAAAATTTGTTCAAATTGTTCACCTATAAACATAATATCAAAGGAAGAATTAGATGAAAAAAAAATGAAAATATAATCCCCTTGTTTTTGTTCATCTATTGTATTAAAATATTCTATCATCTCCCCTTTTTAACAAGACATATATTGATTTCTATCTCTTCTTCAAGGTGTTGTCCACCTTTACTTTGGCTATCAATTTGAAAATCCATCTTCTTGAGTTGCTGACTTTGCAACCTTATCTCTCTTTTTAAGTTAATTATCTTTCTTTACTTTTGCCTTCTTTTCATAAGTGAATTCATTGGCCACTTCACTCTTTTCCTTACTCTTATGCCAATCTTTTGTATCTATATTGTTCATCTACATTATACTAAGAACTATATTAGTGTTAATTTCTCCTTAATCTTTCTCATTTCTTGTACCTCCATCTCTCTCATTTTTTTATCTTTTTTTTCATGGTCATTTTTTTTTTGTAGTCTCTCCATCTCACTTCCTCTCATCTCTATCATGCCTCTCTTAAGGCACTCTCTTTCCCAAGTCTTCCTCCTTGAGATAATTATAGAGCCTTACTAATATCTTTAACCTTCTCTTAATCCTTCACTTATATTATGACTACTAACCACCTAGAAACTTCCTTTTTGCAATGACCTATAACCAATAATATAATCACAATTACATGTTTTATATAAATTAAAAAGTTTGTTTTACTTTTCCAAAGAGTTTAGATAAATCTGATACCAAAATAATTGGCAATACCATAACTTGATTTAATATCTATGATCAATTTTGATTCCAATAGACCCTATAAGGTCTTAATGATAGATTTTATTCAAAATATTTTATCATAGATCTAAAAAATTATATTTTTTATTCCTTTATAGATCTAATAATCTTTATTCTTGAAAATCTAAATATCTTTTTTAAATTGATCTTTAAGAGACCTATGAGTTTATCTTCTATGTTTTAATCAATTGATATATTGAAGATCTTTAAGCATTATTATCTCAACCTTGTTTAAATTTGCAGATTGATCAATGACCATAACTTGAACATATAAACCATTATCTTTTGAAAATATCTAAAAAAACCACACACGCACAGAGTTATTTAATAACACAAGGCCTTCAAGATCTAAATGGTTCTATAGTCTTTTAAGATCTTATAATCAGGCCTACAACTTCATTCAATATAAATTAACTTAACCTAGTCACCTAACTATTTTAATATGATTCCTGATTTAAATTACTAGCTGAGTTTTCCAAAATGAGCTTTATTGCATATAATGAAATTCCATGTCCTTTAGAATTATCCACTATTTCATAGTATTTACCATTGTTTTTTACCCTTTATATTACATAATTTGAAATAAAAATATATATAATGTTTTATTTTGGATTTGTAATCCCAACTATATAGATGACAATCAATATTTGTGGCATCTTATTAGGTTTTAAACTATAAATATAATTGAATGAAACTTTGGTAAAACATCATCACCGCTATGAGTTTTTCAATCATGAATTATATTAGATGGAATATTGGTCTCTCATAAGACCAATTTAGAAATGTAGACTCAAAAAAAAACTATCAACCACCAACAAATAACTCAAAGATGAAATCAGTAAGAATTGGTTGATTATTATTGCATATGATTGTTAACAAATTCATTACATAATCAACTTCAATTAAATCAACATTGATTATAGTTTTTTATCTTATTCAAGACTTGTACGGACTATGCTTTACCAAAAACCACTAAGACAAATGTTGGATTCACCCACAGATCAACATAACATAGCAACGATAAATAATTATTTAAAATTTTCAATCCATCTTCTGATCAAATGACTTAGTTTTTATTTACCACTATGAGATTCACCATTAAGACAATAATATCTGTACAGATTTGTTGGTTGAGAAACATAGTACTTAAACATACCTAAATCAAACCTTATTCAAAGAGACATGAATCTAGCAAATGATCTTCCTTACCAAATTGAGGATACAAATTTGAATATCATAAAATGCTACAAAAAATTTAATAAATACTAGCATCAATCTTTATGGTAACAAATAATTTAATATTTAAACTATATTACCTAAGTTATATGGGCCCCATTATCAAGTATTCACCAAAATTATCATATAAAAACCAAACTTCTTTATTTTTTTTAGACTCAAATTCTTCATCAAATAATATTAAGGAGCAAATACAACTTTCATAGTTTGGATGTATGCCATTACATAAAAATTATTACAATATTATCAGAATAATACTTGAAGTTTGGATATCTATGAAATAAATGAAAATATCAACTTCTACTTGACCAATACACAGTCAAAGAAATCTCAAAATTTAACAATTTTCAAAGGCTTCTATTCTCAAATATAAACATACCTTTTTCCTTGACAAGATTATTGAATATCTATAAAAGTCAAATCACATTATTATTCTCGCTATATTGTATTTTCTTGACTACAAATTTCTACAGCATACATTATTCTATTCTCTTTTATTGATAATTCTTCTTCATATAATTTTGTAGATATAGGCCTAGAGGTCCTATGTCCTTCTTAACTACTCCTAAAAGATTCTATGACTCAATATTATACTAATTCCCTATCCTTATTGGAATCTTATTTTAATGGTACAAATCTTATCAATATATAACAACATACTCAGTTTATTTTGGTCTTCTTTAAAAGATCAAGCTATTCCCAACTTACCAAATTTATCTTTCCCCAATGTATGATTTTCTCGACACATCTTCTTATAAATTTGGTCTTCTTCTTATCTTCATCTCTTGACTCATTATCTCTATTCCATTCCTTCTTTGAGAGGATTTAAACATAACTACAAATAATTTTTAACTTTTTTAGTAATGAAAGGTTCTTCTCAAGGACCTAACGTGCCTTCATAAACTTTGAATGCATTTTAGAGGGAAGGTTCCCTTTTAAAAATTTGAATTTACATACTATAAATTTTAGAGGAAAATAGATTACAAAATAATACCAAGTAGGATGAAGCCCAAGAAGACTTATTTATTGTCAACCACACCTTCTAAAATCACATAATGACCTCATGTCTAAAGTGGAAGATGATGCTCCTGCACTAAAATGACAAAGAAATAATGTACTTATCTTGTTATAATGCTAATGTAGTTCTAAATCTGGAATAGATAGAAAGTATACTAGAAGAATATTCTATAATAGTTGTCAAATTCTAGATTGGGTGCTTCTAGAGTTACAGACATTAGCATCAGCCTAGGACAATTACATTGATATTATTATCTAATCTTGATGTAGGTTTTCTATACATAATACCTACTAGAAAAAGATGTGACCACCTAGATGTTGTTGGGTTTGAATTTACTTTCACTTTGGTGTATTCAGATCTAGGTCATGGACTATCTCTCCTCATGAAGTTATAAAACCCTAGTTTTTTATCTTCATGGTATCCTTAGGGAAATGGGTTAGTGGGAGCATAGTGTCAAGCTAACCCCAAAGACCCCTCTATTAATGAGTGATATATACATAGTTAATACTCTGAAGAGGGCCACAGATTGATGTAGTTCTCCCTTATGTGTTGTTTTATGTGTGAATCATGTAACTTGGAAAATATAGCTCTTTGAATACTTTGTTAGTAATTAAAACATGTGTTTGTGATGTCCCTATGACTAATATGGAAATAGGAAAAAATATTGAATCTTTTCTCACTTGAGTGGTTGATTGAATGCCTTTTTTAAGTTGTCTTATGAGTAGTTAAGAATTTTATAAGTGATGAATAAATGAGGTTTGATATTATATTTATATCATTCCCTTTGGAGAATTAACTCGCATTATATCACTTAGGTCTACCATTAGGATATGTTTCATATATAATTTAAATAAATTTAGGGCACTAGACACTTACATCAAAGTAGCTTACTAGCATCAAATTTAAGTGTCTATCTTGGATGCTAGTGTCTATGGAACATGAAATTAGGTATAAACTTATAACTTACAAAGGTGGAAGATAAGCAGGTTTTAAGAATTTTGGGAAAGATAAAAGGTTTAGATCATCAACATAAGATTGGTTGGACTAAGATATATGCCAAGGGGCATAAGATAAATCAAATACAAGACTTCAAAAATTAGGAAAGGTATATAATTGAGAGGAACAACCAAGGTCTCTAAGTGTACAAGACTGAGGTGCTATATAATCCATAAAATAATGTCTACACCCCCCCCCCCCTTAATCTAGTAATGAAATTTCTAGTTTAAAGGAAAAGAATGCATACTTGGGATTGTATAACACACCTTGCCTTTGCTTGAGTCCAATTTGAGTGCTTTTTTGGTGACTAACTTACAACCATGATCATGTTACAGTACATAATCAGTGCATATAATCTAGAATTAAAGTATTTGAAAATATTAAAATTGATTGAAAATATTGAAATTGAAAGAGCAAGTTTTAATTTACACCTGTGTATCAATGTAACCACCTTTCCTATTAGATATTTAATTTGAAATATATATCATTATAAGGCTCTAAAATTTATATTAGGACACACACACACACACACAAATATATATATATATATATATAAGGATATAGAGAGAGATATTGGAAGTCACATTCCCCCAACCTTGGATGAAAAGTGTATTGTTACTTGGCAGTTGAGATTAGCTCAAACATGTAACCCAATCATACTTATAATTTGGTGAGTATGAGTGAACAAATTTAACTCATATTATCAAATTGGTAAGGTTAGATGATAAAATCAATTCTAACCTAATTTTTTTTAAATATTTAGTGATTTAATCACCTCAACCATACTAAAAATAAACCAATCATTATAGTAGATTGGCTCAATATAGTCCATAAAAATACATCCTAGGTATCAGTGCATAAAATTACATCTTGGTGGGTGATGATAGTACCTAAAAGTGTTTTGAAGTCTAAAACTAAATTATATTTTGTAATATTATGTGCATATTTCATAACATATGCACCTTAGATATGCCTCATGCTAAAATTATGTGTAATAATGGTACCAATGTATAGAATTATACCACAACTATGAATTTAAATTATATAAATATGTGTTTTGGCCAATTTAAAAACTATGTAAGTGTGGAGAGAATGATTCCAAATCATTCCCCCACTATACTTGGAGAAATATAAAAACCAAAATAAGTACCAATGTGGAGGACATATTTCCAAAACATGCCTCCACTGTAATATGGAGATGTCAAATACTGAATATATGTGGAGAACATGCTTTCAAAGCATGCCCCCATTAATCTAAAAGAGTGAATGCATGGAATCCATGCCTTTATGACATGCCCCCACTAAATCTAAAAACTGATCTAAGTATCAAATGCTAAATGAGTGTAGATAACATGCTTCTAAAGCATGTCCCCACTGAATCTAAAAACTATTTTAAATGTGAAGAACATGGCTATATGAAATGACCCCACTGATATGTCCCCCCTTTGATGTGAGGGGAGAATAAAAATCATTATTTACCTCACCTCAAAAATATATGACAACTATATAATCTATAAATGGAACCAAGTAGCATATAAAAGGAATATGTTTAGGTAGATATAACATTGAAAGTGTATAGAATAATGTGATCACATGAAGACCTAAGATGCATGATAAAGGTCATGTAAATGTCTAGATAGTAATAGTATAATCTCAAAAATAAAATCATGCACACATATAAGAGCACTCAAAATCAATTCAAAATGAAATGGTCCAAGGAGATCATAAACAAGGGGCATGTTCAAATGCCACATGATTGAAGGGACATGACTTAGTTAAATGTCCATAAAGTAAGGATGACATATTCAAATGTACATATAACAAACAATTACATATTCAAATGTTAAATAAAGAACACATGTATGGGAGCCACAAATAGAGGAGCATATTCAAATTTTCAAATAAGCAAGGCAATATCAAGGTAAGACACTCAAGTAAGTGCATAAAGAAAGCATAAGAAACTAGTATAAACTTATCATAGTATCCCATGGATCAAATGTGTTAGCAAAAAATCTCAAGTGAATAACATATCAAGTACCCTATAAAAGATATAATCATGGATAAAGTCATGTATGAGTACATAGATGATCTCAAAACATGATAATGTAGAGTGATCATATAATTATATAACCTAGAAGTATCATGATCATAGAGGTGGATTACCTTAATATCCATATGACATGAGTAGAGGAAAGGCCCAACATCCAAAATAGGAATAGATCATGTATTTGTGTATGTTTGTATCACACTCGAGTGGAAGAGAGACATACATGTGTATGTAGGAGTAATTGATACGCTATCCATCAACATGTAAATAACACATAGATGCCAAAGAGCCAATAAAACATGTTTTTTGTTAAAATTGTTTTTGTATTTTTGAATTTTTTGATTGATTTTTTATATTTTTTGAATATTTTGAAGATTTATCATGTGATATATTTACACAAGTTCATGATGTTCATTAGTTTAACTATTTTCCTTCAAGTGTATCAAGTTATTTTACACCTTTACACAACTTTTTTGTAACTATGAATAGTCCCAACCAATTTGGTTTGAGCTTTCTTTTCTTTTTCTACATTGGTTTTCTTTTAATTTTATTTTAGTACCAAGTCACCCATAGAAAAGTCATGTGGCCAAAGCTTTTTTTTATATGATAATTTTACATGGTCCTAATAGACACGTAATTTCTCACTAGATTATGTTTTTTTCACTCAATTGTTCTAAATGATGCAATCTCTTTTCACATTTTTCATTATCTTTAACAATGTCTTCAAGAAAAACATACAAAGATGGAATCTTGAGTTTAATTAGTAAAATGACCTCTATACCATAGACCAAAGAGTAAGGTTAGCCTAAGCAAGTGTGTATACACTATTTTAATGTGCACATAAAATATATACCATTTATTGGTGTCAATTAGTGTTGTATCATTCAACTATTTTGCCAAGTATTTTTATAATTGTCTTATTGGTTACTTTACTTGGCCATTGCCTTGTGGGTAATAATATGTAGAATAGGTATGATTAATCTTGTATTTATAACAAAATAATTTTATCATTTTATTTTTAAATGATGTTCCATTATCATAAATAATAGTTGAAGGTATGCTAAAATGGAAAATAATAATGGTCATTAGAAACCGACATATGTCATCCTCTTTTGGTAAACTCAAATGGAATTACTTTCACTAATTTTGTAAAGTATTTTATAGTTATGATGATAAATTTGTGTCCACTGGTGGATACCATATTTACCTATGTAATTAATTCAAAACCCCATAATTATAGGGTCCATCATGAAACAATTGGTTGTAACTCATGTGATGACACATGATTCAGATTTACTATATTTTTGGCATTGTAAACATAGTTTTACATGTTTGATACATTATTATTCCATGTTAGGCCAATAATAACCTTAGATTAATAGATATTAATACATGGCACATCCATTGAAATTCCTACCACACTTATTGTCATGAATTTTTAAGACTGCAGTGCAAGCCTCATATTTGTTTAAGCATCAAAGTAATTATTAATCAAAAAATTATTAAAATAAATCATTTCCAATAATAACATAATGAAGTGACTCACACTGTAATTTTCATTTATAATTTCATGCAAAATGGAATGGTATATAATCTTGATAGAGAAAATTATAAATATCATTGTACCATTTTATGTTTATGGTATTGTGAGTAATAGCGAGAATGGCTAAGGTATTTATTTTATCAAAAGAAATATAAGGATATCATAAATATAAAATGTTAATGTCTATATGATCATAATTAATATCAAAAATCATCAAAGATACTACACTTGCCATGGCATCTACATGGTGGTTATCTTTACATGGAATACTATTAATAGAAAATGTGTCAAATGTCTCAGTGAGTTTATCTACCATTTCTTTATATTTCCAAAGATGTTCTTCTTTGGTTTGATAATGATTTGTAACTTGATTAAAAACCAATTGGGAATCACCAAAATAATATATGTCTCTTATATGAATATTATGTGTTATGGATAATTTGATGATCAAGGACTCATATTTGGCTATATTACTGGTGCAATAAAATGCTAATCTATAAGAGAAAGGCATGTATTCACTCATGGGGGTATCAAATATGATACCATTTCCCACCCCTAATCTACATCTTGATCTATTTAATAACATTTTCCATAGATTAAAATATATATTATGTGCCTCAAATCCATCATGAAAGTCTTTGACAAGCAGAAAAGAATCTAGTAAGGGAGCCACAGGCAATTGGTCAGCTATGACTTAGCCTTTTATTGACTTTTGGGATAGATTTTTGAGATCAAACTATGTAATTTACATCACCAATTTTTTGATGTGGCCAGTTAGGTCTATTTTATTCATAAGTAAATTTAATGGATATTTAATTATAACATTAACCTCATTATTGAGCAAATAATATCATAGATATTGAGTGGCAAAAACTAAGGATAAACATAGTTTTTCCATTGTTATATATTTACATTCATAATTGACTCATTCGAAATTTATATAATATATTTCACGCTCTTTTTGATTATCATCAAATTATGATAAGATGGCCCTAAAGGCCCCATGGGTGGATTATATGTAAATAAGTAGTGGTCTATCTAGAATAGGAGGCATAAGTACTAGCAAGTTTGATAAATATGCTTTGATTTTATATCAACCAACTGAGTAATGAAACATTAAATACCCTAGCTTCAACCCTATAAACATCATAACTATTTTAGATTTAGAGGTGGCATTTTTACAATGGAATTTAACTTTTTTGGATCAACCTCAATACCTCACTAAGAAATAATGTATCTTAGGATCTTTCCTAAAGATACCTTAAAGAAACATTTTTTTGGATTTAATTGAATGTTGAACTTTCATAAGCACTCAAATATTTTTTTGTAAATTAGTAGCATGGTCCTTTGGATATTTGAATTTCATGAGTAAATAATCAATATAATTATCAACATTTTTATGTATAAAATCATGAAATATATGAGTTATGGCCCTTGGATATGTGAATTTTACATTTTTAATCCAAAAGGCATGGCTTTATAAAAAATTTACCCTAAGGAGTTGTAAATGAGGTATTTTATTGATCTATGGGGTTAATTTTAATTTGGTTATATCCCAAAAATATATCCATAAATTAAAATGTCTAATATCTAGCTATAGAATATAAAATCATGTCAATATTAGGTAATGTAAAATAATATTTAGGAAAAGCCTTATTTAAATCATGGTAAGTAGTGTAATAAAGAATTTAACCATTGGGTTTTATAATAGGGACAATGTTGGACACCCAGTTATAATGTGAAATGGCTCTTATGAATTTAGCTTCTAAGATATTTTGAATTTCATATTTTACCAATAATTCCACTTTATGATGCACTTTTAAATTTTTTTGTGTTACTAGTTTTACATCTAGGTACAATAATATGTCATGCATTGTGATTGATGGATCAATCTTGGGCATATTAGAATAATCCCAAGAAAAGAGTTCAAGAAAATCATGGGAGGACCTATCAATGTTTTTTCCTACATCATCCTACATCATTATCATAAGTAAAACTAGTCGAGGGTCCTTATCCATTAAAAATGTATATTTGATTAGTTTTGCATTAAAAATTAGATATCTCTATGATAAATGGTGTGGTAGGAATAGTGTTTGATTTGTTATGTTGGGAATTGGTATCATCACTCTCAACAATATAACCATGAGTAGAGGTGGCATGATAAAACCTATTCTTATGATAGAAGGAAGGGAGATCATCATATTCCCCTAAGTATTTAATTAGTGATTCATCATTGGAAAACTCATCCATTGTAAATTTTTTTTGAGGAAGCACCCTCATCGATTAGATGATGATTGGATAATTGGATATTATTTATAGAGGTATGTATACATTCTATTTTGGCCTTTTTAAAATAAATTTTATGTCAAGAGATATGTTTGTTTCTTGTAGCTTTTTCATAAAAACCCAAACCTTATCAATTTTTATTATTTGTAGGAGAAATGGGTTGAACAATTCCTTTCTCATTTTTCCCCAACCCTTGTCTCTTATGCCCATATTTGAGTAAATATTGAGAACCAAAATCAATATTATAGGATTATGGTCTAGTATTATTGGGTTGTTGGACCATTTCACATTTTTTGAAGGAATTAGTATCCATTAGACATGTGTAAATAGATCCTTGATGATTAAATTTTAAGCATGCATGAAAAATATATGGAATCACATACATTTCATGTATCCAAGGTTGTCCTAAGTGAATGTTATAGTTCAAATTAGCTGGCACAACTTGGCACAAAGTGGGTAATGTATGGGGACCCATGGTAATATTCAATGGTATTTTTCCCAATACTCATCATGAAATATTATCAAATCCATTGATACTCATAGTATATGGTTATAAATATAAAGGTCCAATGCTAATTAAGGAGAGAAAGGATATGTTTAAAATGTAAAGTCTTGAACCATTATCCACAAGAACTCATTTTACCATTTTATTTCAAATTCACACCTAAATGTAGAGTGGAAAATAGTTATTTATAATATGTTAAGGTGGTAAATATTCCTTTTCAAAGGATATATTATGGTCTATCTATTTTATTTAATTTAATATAGAAGACACATATGGTGGTTCAACATTAAAAAGGAGTATGGTCATATGTAATGCATCCAAAAGGACATCCTTGTAATGGGATGAATGGTGTAACAAGTCCAAGAGTGAGGTTTGAGTATTAATATCCTTGGGATGGGTAGTAACATTACCTATGGAGGATTAGTATTTCATGTACTCCCTTTGGTAGTTTGTAGTGACATGTAAAATCTCATTGTAAACATTAGAATAAAGAGGAGTATGAAGAAATGTAGGTTTTGAATCCCTTATAGATCAAACTAATTTAATTAATAATGAGATATAATAAGTAATAACCATTATAAGTTATTATACCATGAAATAATTAACATAAATATCCATATAAAACATGATTTTAAAATTATAAAAATCACGGATCAGCAATAGAAAAATAAAAAACCCTAATTAACCTAGGGTTTGGAGTTTAAAGATTGGGTTCATGAAATGTTTAACCCTAAAATTGATTCTATATTTGGGTTATCTATGTTCAAGTGGTAGAGATATCCTAAGGTACAAAGATGATAAACTATCTCTAAATCAAGCCAATTGGATGTTAAACTTTGATAAACATTTACTAAATTTCTTAAACTGAGATAAGCCAAAAATAGTAAGTATAACTATATTAAATATGGAAATGAAAAAGAGTAATTTACTTAGATTATTTTGATGTTAATGAAATTTTGGATATATAATACTTAAAAATAATACTAGAATAAGATTCTAGAACAATCATTAAATTATGGATTGGGTACTTCTGATCTATGAACACTAACATCAGCTTGAGATGATTACATCAATGTTATTATCTAAACTTGACATAAGTTTCCTATATAGAATACCTACTATAAAATGATTCAACCACCTAGATGTTGTTATTTTTGAGTTCACCATAACTTTAGTGTATTCAAGTCTAGGTCATGGATTACAGCTCCTCATGAATTTGTTAAAACCTAATTCTTCATCTTCATAGTGACCTTGGGTAAAAATGGGTTAGTGGACACATGATGTCAAGTTGACACCAAATAACCCTCTATCAACAAGCATTACCTACATATCCAATACTCTAATGAGGGCCTCATACTGATGTATTTCTCCCCTATGTGTTATCTTATGTGTGAATCATGTAATATGTGCAAAGAAAGTATAACAGTGACCTAGCTTATAACTCGGTAAGTAAAAAACTTGGGATACACCTTAAATAATTTAGACCTATTTTTGTGTTGTCCCTATGACTAATATTTAAACAAGATAAAAGAGGTAATCTTTGCTCACTTGAGTGCTTTATTGAATGCCTTTCGTAAGTTTCTTAGTAAGTAGGTAAGAAGTTTCTAGGTGAGGAATGAATGAGGGTTGATATTTTATTTATATCAATATCCTTAGAGAATTAACTCACATTAAATCACTTGTTAAACCATTAAGATACATTTAATTTTAAAATAAGATGATTTTAAGGAACTAGACACTTGCATCAAAGTAGGCACTAATGTCAATGTAGGTGTCTATCCTAGATGTTAGTGTTTAGGGAGTAAGAAAGTAGGTATAAACTCAAAACTTACAGAGGTGGAAGATAGGTAGGTTTTAGGCATTTTTTTGTCAAGATATAAGGTTTGGTTCATCAACATAAGACTATTTAGACTAAGAGATAGGTTAAAGGGCATAAGATAGAGTAGATGTGAAACTGTATAAAGTAGGAAAGGTTTCAAATTGATAGGAAAATCCAAGGTTTGAGTTTTTTAAGTGTACAATAATGAGGTGTTACCCTTTTTATAATCTATTAATCAAGTTAGTTAAGCCAAAATCAAAACTTATTTTTCAACAAAACACCAAAACTTGTATTACAACCAAAGCTTTTTAAAAAAATAAATCAAACTTGTCAAATATAACTTGTTGAACAATCCAAAAACCACACTTTTCTTACAATAAAAATATTAATTCAAACACATAGAAAGGGGCATCATTATGGCACCAACCATTATATTTCAAACATTTTTAAATAAAACCTAAGATATATAAGAAACCTTTGGTAGATATCCTTCCTATTTTGATAATCAACATGACCATGTAGAGAACTTATAGTGATAGTGTTTTTTATTAGAGTTAATATAATGTTAAGAATAATGATTTGTATAAGTTATGATAAACCCATGCCCAAAGTAGCAACTATTTTTTTAGCATAAAGATGAAGTCTAGTTACAACTTTTAGAATTATGGGATAAGTTACCTTCAGACTTTAATCCTGATAACCTACCTTACATCATTAGTGAGGGGGACCAAACCCCTCTCAATCATGGTCAAAATCTATCTATCCATTTTATTGGTAAGAATAAGACCAATATAGAGTCCACTAATGATAACCCTCATCATGTCTCCTGTGCCCATGGTGATAAGGGAAAATTAGTTCTAGATAACCAAGCCCAAATGGACCAATAATTAGTTGTGTCTAAATGCATCCAAATATTGACCCAAGAATAAGTCAATATTCAATATTATGTCAATCCTTCCATCATAAATCCTTTAAATCCTAAATCAAATAATTGACAAAACCTTGCCAATTACACCCTCAAGTCACCAATATGCAATGAAAACTAATCATCATCCTCACCATTCAAGGACACATTATTTATACAAGAATGGAAATCCATTAAAGATGTTATCCAAGGATTACAATATGGGATTCACACCCAAATCAAAAAATATAGGTTTGAATAACTATTCCCATACCATTTTTATATAAACATGATGAAAGTACATTTTCCCTCTCACTTTGAACCTCTAAATTTTGATGAGTACAAAGGGAAAGGTGACTCTAAGGAACACATCAAATAATTATTCATGTTTTGACAAGAGGTTTCCTATAGTGACAACTATTCACTTAGACTTTTCTCATGAATTTTAGATGGTCAAACTTTAGAGTGGTTCTACACATACCAAAAGGGTCTATTACCACCTTTTTATATCTCTCCAATAGGTTTGTAAAACACTTTTCATATATTATAGAACATGAAATTACCATGATTAACTTGTGAAATGACAATAAAAAAATGGGGAAATTTTCTCCTATTTATTACAAAGATAGTGTGGCTTATCCAGTATGCTCCCTTATAAAATCCTTGGGAAACTACTCATTACCATTTTCAAATCAATACTAATTCCTTGAATGTCCTTCCACCTTCAAGTCCATTATGCCAATTATTTTGATGAATTCATCAAAAAAGGAATATAAATTAAATGAGCACTTATAATAAAAGGACTTATGAAAATATTCCATAAAGATAACTAAGGTCAAACCCATACTGAAAAACCCAAATTATTTAGCAATAATAATAATGTCATGGGTTATGGGGTAATTGATGATAAATATTTCAAAAAAATAAAAATACTCCCAACATCACCATAGCTAAAGGAAAACCAAAACAAGAGATGAAATGAAGAACATATACTCCTTTAATAAAATCTCTTGAATATATCCTCCATAAGTTAGTGGTTGATAACATGATAGTGTTCCCATAGACCAAAGCATTTGATGAAAATGTGCCTAAACCATCATGGTATAAGGAACATGAATATTTCAAATTCCATAAGATTAAGGGTCATTCTACCAATAGATTTATGAAATTGAAAAATTATGTTCAAGGCCTAATCAATCATGGAGACATAGAGATAGAAGGAAATGCATCTACATCTAAAACCCAAAACTTAGGGGCATACCAATATCCCTTCCTGAATCATGACCAATCTTATTTGCAAATTAATCAAGGTCAAAACCAAATAAACAACAACAAATCTAAAAATTCTACCTATCCCTTTGACACTATTGTTAGTCATATCCAATATACAAATAATCACATCATTGTTATCAAAATAAAATATCAATATTGCATAGTCACCACAAAGCGTACAAAATTCATTGTCCCAAGGCCTACACTACCCACTTTTGAAGGTAAATACAAAACCATAGGGTAGTTTGAGAAGACACCAGGCCAAATATCCATTTTGGACCTCCTCAAAACATCAACTACTTACAAAGATATCTAGTAAGAAACCCTAAAATAAGCAAGAGTCCCAAAGTACATTGATCCATCTAACTTCAAAGCACTTTTAGGACACTTAACTTCAATCCACCAAGTCAAATTTGACCAAAATGATGTCTCCAATGTGGATCCATCCCATAAATTATCCTTATATATTAAAGTTATCATTTAAAAACATCAAGTAAAATGGATACTTAGAAATAATGGGTCTAGTTTGAATATATGTACTTTAACCTTGATTAAACATCTAGGTTATACAACAATAATATCAGAGCCTAATATCATCATCATAAATACTTATGATAGTGCACAATGACAATCAATTATAAAATACATTTTTTAATTATGGTGGAGCATGTCACACACCAAAACCTACTTCATTTTAGTGATATTAACCTTTCATATAACATCCTCATTGTTCGAGCATGGATTCCTCCCATGGATTTCATTCTATCCACACTTCACCAGTGCTTTAAATTCCTCCATCCTAGCATTAAAGTTACCATTCCTGGTGATCCCTAACCCTTCCAATATTGTAAATTATTGGAAGGATAATATATAAAACAAAATATTTATCTATTACAAATGATGCCTACAATACAAACAAATATATGGTATCAAAATCACCAAATATTCAAAAATACATCCATCTAGATGATTTACCATCTACCTTTGAAAATGAACCTTCCACATCTTGTAATGAAATTACTTCAACAATAAATTAGAATAGCAGAAATAGATCCAAATATGATTGAAATATATTAGAATATATGATAATAGATAAGCCACTTTGAGGAGGAAACCTCCAAAAGCTTCAATAAGAGTAGAATTCATAATTTGATGATAAATACTTACCCACTACCTCCTATATATAGTATATCTAGACCATGGTTACTCCATAGGCCGACCTACTAACCAAATGAATGCATAGAGAAATGTGATATAACATCAAAGAGGGATAAGTAAGCCATAAGTTGGCTATTAATATCCTAATACATGTGATAGGTTAGGGGTGTAGCATGCCCTTCCCCTTCAAACCAATGTTGTCCTCAACATTGAACAACTCTGGATGTTGTAGAAAATCTTCACCTTCCCAATTTGCATCTTCACTGCTCAGGTTCTTCCACTTGATCAGATATTCCATAATCTCTCTAGTTCTCAACCTCTTAGTACATGTTTGGAGGATCTTCTCTAGTTCTAAAATGACTCATCCTTATTCATATAGTTTTGGGAGCTCTGTCTAGGCTGAAATTTTCTATCCAATGACCTTCTTCAAATAGGAAACATGAAATACTAGGTGTATGTGAGATGAATGAGGTAACCCAAGCTTGTAAGCCACACTTCTAATTTTATATATAACTTGATAAGGGCCATAATACTTAGGATTAAGTTATTGTCCTTTTTATATTGCTTCAAGGACATCTACTTGTAAGGCTACAAACTTACAAATACCCAGTCACCTACCTCAAAATTTTGCTCACTACGGTGTTGATTTGCTTGTTGCTTCATCCTGTTCTGTGACAAGGCAAAATTCTCTCTCAAACTAGCCAAAACCTCTTGTTGATGTTGAATGTGCTCCTCCACATCTCAAACCTTAGTTTTTACCTTTAATGAAGAAGTGATGGAAGGTGGATGGTAACCATATAGTGCTAGAAATGGAGACATTTTAGAAGAGGTATGGAAAGATGTGTTATACCACCATTTTGCAAGTGGTAGCCATTTAACCTAATGTCCCTATTTATCTAATATAAAACAATGGATATACCCCTCTAAACATTTGTTAACCACTTCTATTTATTCATCAGATTGGGGGTGGTAAGATGAGCTATGAGCTAGATAAGTACCCAAATAGGAAAATAGTTCAATCCAAAAATTACTAGTGAAAATAGGATCATGATCACTTACAATTATTTTTGGGGTTCTATGTGATTTTAGAACTACCTCCAGAAAAATAGTTGCTACTATACTTGCTGAAAATGGGTGTGAGAGAACACAAAAATGGGCATATTTTTTAAGCCTATCCATAATGACCAAGATAACATTCTTACCTTCAGGACAAGGCAACCCTATGATGAAATCCATGGCAACATCCTTCCAACTTTGACTAGGAATTGCTAATGGTTGTAACAGACTCGGGGTCTTAACTATCTCACCTTTATTTTGTTGGCATATCAAGCATTCTACCACAAAATTTTGTACATATCCCTTGAGTCCTTCCCAAAATAATTATTTCTTAATTTTATGATAAGTTTTCAAGAACCCTGAGTGTCCCCCAATTGGAGATGCACGCAACTCTATAAGAATATTGTGATTAAGATCTGAATCATTACACAAGTATAACCTACCCTTATACCATAATACATTAGCTTTCCATTCAAATTTTTTAGAGGCTAAAGTACCTTGCTAGAGATTCTAAATCATAACCTATGTAGCATTGTCTTGCTCTCATTCTAACTTGGCTTCATCCACCTAATTTGCTTGCAACATGGACATTACACAAAGTAATGCTTATGTGGATGTATCCCATCTAGATAGTGCATTTACTACTGCATTATCTTTACCCTTTTTGTAGATGATTTCAAAATCATAACCCAACATTTTTTTTACCCACTTTTATTGTTCCTTAGATGATAATCTTTGCTCCAAAAAGTATTTGAGACTATCATGATCTATTTTCACCTTAAAGTGTCTACCCATCAGATAGGGCCTCCATTGTTTAACTGCATGAAGAATAGCCATCATTTATTTCTCATATATAGGTTTTTTTAGATTCTTACCTTTGAATTAATGACTCTCAAATGCAATGGGTCTTCCTTCCTACATTTCTACTACTCCCAACCTAGATCTAAAAGCATCACATTCAATAGTGAATGTCTTTGAAAAGTTTGGAGTAGCCAAAACTAGGGTGGTGCACATAGCTACTTTTAGTTTCTAAAATGCTTTGGTGGTGGCATCATTCCAATGGAAGGAATCCTTATTTATCAATGTAGTGAGTGGAGTTGCTATGCTACCATAACCTTTCACAAATCTTTGGTAGTAACCTGTTAGTCCTAAGAACCCCCAGAGGTTTTTGAGAGTTTTTTGCATGGACCCACAAATAGATGGGTGGTCATCAATAATCATCTATAGATTAGGATGTGTAGATGCCTATGTGGGTTAAACTTATATGGAACATAATCATGCAATAATTCCCTCTACCCCCTTTTTTAGCATCTTGGTCATCTAATGTGAACTAATCAATTGTGGAGATTTTTCCTGTAATCCACATAGTTCAATTTTCCTACCTTCACAATGAAAGCACATGAATAGTTCTTAGAAGTTCATCTCAATGGTACCCAAGGTTGTGAGCCATTAGACTCCAAAAACAATGTCTATGCTACCTATGGGAATAGAAAACATAAGAGAATCAAGATTGTACTCACCCACATCAAGCTTAATACTATGGCATTTTCCTAAACAATTAATTGTGCCACCATCTACAATCATAACCTAAAATTTTGGTGTTGGGTAGATGAAATAGTTCAATCAAGCGGCCAACTTATGGTTGATGAAGTTATGTGTGCTCTTTGAATCAATCAACACTGTCACCTTCTATTTCTTTAGGAAACCCACCACCTTAAGAGTTTGTGGAGTGCTAATACCTGCAAGTGCATGACAAGAGATTGTAGGTTGGGAATCTTTAGGTACCTCCTCTATCTCTTCCTCATCATCATTGGAGGAATCATCTTATTCTTCATCTTCATTAGATCCCTCAATGAAAAATAAATTCTTCTCAGCACATCTATGTCCTTTGCTTCACTTGCTGTCACAACTGAAACATAATCCTTTTGCATGCTTCTCTTCAATTTTTTGAGGGGTCATTCTGGTAAGTGGAAGAAATGTTGGTGTTGATATGCTATGATATTTGAAGTGATTAAATGGCTACTTCTTGTTTGATATGAATTTTTCCTCATCTTTGTGTGCCATGATAATAGAATAAAAAATCTTAAGTGGATTAAACATTTGTACCTCATGTTGAATGTGGTCCTTGAGTCTACCCAAAAATAGGTCATTCAATTTCTCCTTAGAAAGTGTCTCCAAACGTAAGGAGAGGTTCTAAAAATGATGAATATAATCCTTGAAGGAGCCAATTTGTCATAATTTTTCTAGTTGGTTGAAGCAATTCTCTGTCACACTATTTCCATAGTGTAATTGTAGATCTTCTATAAAAACTGATTAGGTGACACTAAGAGTCATCTTTTTCTTTTGAGTACACAACCATCAATACCAAATGAATTGATCAATTTTAAGATACAAAGATGCCATGGTAACCTTCTGTCTACTTTGGATATGATGTAGATCAAAAAAAATCTCTATTTGGTTGATCCAATTGAGTGGATCTTTTCCATCAAATCTACGTATATCCACCTTTGGTAACAAGTTCCTCTGTGGCAATGTAGTTGTATTTGAAGTAGACTGGTTGGGAGAACCACCCTGGTGGGCTTTTGTAATAGTGATAGCAGGATGATTTGACTGATTATTTTTCAAATCCATCATGATAGGTACCAAACTATCTTATATGGATTTCATATTAGATTGTATGCCTTGTATCTCACTTTGAATGCCTTGCACACTATAGTCAAGCTGACTCATTTTGTGATCTATGTCAGATAAATTTGGTACAAAGGATATAGTACATCTCCCTTTTGACTCCATCTCTTCCTTCTTATTATTTTTACTTGGATTTTCATCACTCTTTCTTTGGCCTTGAGTTTGTGGACCTGACATAAAAGGGCTTTACGATGTCGACCCTGATTGGCACTTTTGACCCAACTTTCACCAAGTGATTTTTGACTTATGTCAGCCTAAAATAATAACATACAAAGAAAATACCCTAGGAAAAAATTTCTAATATTTCCAAAAATGTAAATAACTCAGAAAAATTCTTTGAACTGCACACTATAGAGCAATTTTATGAAAAACCCTAAAATGGCAATAACTTTTGTAAAATAGATCCAAACAAGATAAAATTTTAATGGAATCTTAATTTAATTATTTATCACCTCTAATTAAAAAATTAAATATAAATTTGAAACTATTTTTTAGATATATCCAAATTTAAAAAAATTAGGGTTTCACCCACAAGATTGCCCAAATCATAGCTCTGATACCACTTGTAATGAAATTACTTCAACAATAAAGTAAAATAGTAGAAATAGATCCAAATATGACTTAAATATATCAAAATTAATGATAATAGTCAAGCCACTTCAAGGGGGGAACCTACATAAGCTTCAATAAGAGTAGAATTCACAATTTGATGATAAATAATAACCCACTACCTCCTATATATAATCTATCTAGGCCATGGTTACTTCATAGGCTGACATACTAACCAAAATAATGCATATACAAATGTGATATAGCATCAAATAGGGATAATTAAGCCATAATTAATCTATTCCTATCCTAATATAGATGATAGGTTAGGGGCATAGCACATCCACATCCACAATAAAGCCTACGTCTAAACCCACATCCTCCAAATCCTAGTTTAAAATAATTGAAAAGGGTATGGGAGAATGTGAAATCTAGCATGCATTTCATGTAATAAAACTAGATTTCTCCAAACAATTATGGAAAGCCCCACCAATTAGAAATAAATCACAAATTTCCCATCACTTTGGTAATACCTCTTTTATTAAAGAAAGACTTCTTCCCAAATAAAATATTGAAAGTTAAAATGACTTATAATTATATATTGATGGTCTTGAAACCTATTTACATAAGAATAAATATCTCATGGATAAATCAATAATTTTTAAAATCATTAATTATAAATGTAAAGGCCTCATAATCTATGAACAAGGCATTGTTAAACCTATCATTTCCAAAGAAAATAAAGAATATCATAGAATTGGATACAAATCACTTGGTGGTGATCTATACAATTAAATTAGTTATTTGACCATTATTTTTGAATAATACTCATTTGAAATTGAAACAAGTTCTATTCATATATGATATGAATACCTTGAATTTATAAACCTCTTTGATGACACAACCATCCTCATCTTTGAACTCAAAGATCCTGAGTTCATACATGGGAACAAAAAATCCAAAACCATTCAATTTTTTCTAAATTAAAAAGGTACTCACAAAATTCATGGGAAATAGAGATAATATTTCATTAGGATACCGTAAAAAATAATTTAAATTAGATTAAATACATCATCATACTATAGGAATAGGAACCTTAGTCTAAAATAATAAAAAAGTTAAAAATTTGAGTCCTTTAGTGAAAACCTCTCAGAGGCATTATCGAATGCAAAAAAACAAAAATGAAAAAATAAAATATGATTTTATTAGTGAAAATATCTTTAAGGTGCCAATAGAAGAGTAAATTAACCTTCCCCTTGCACCAACATAATTACAAGATGGTTCCACATCATTGATTGAAGAAACCATTGATGTAAACATTAGCACAGAGGAAAATCCTAAAATAATTAAGTTGGCATCTACCCTTAGTGATTAAGAATGATAAAGACTCATCATCCTCTCTCCATAATTTATACAAGTTTTTGATTGATCATATGTAGACATTCTAGGTTTAGATCCCTCACTTGTGGTACATCACCTAGTATTTCATATGGATACAAAACCAGTCAAGTAAAAAATTATAAAAATACATCCTAAAGTGGCATTATTGGCTAAAGAGGAACTACATAAATAGTTATAGGTTGGATTCATTAGGGTCATTGACTACTCTGAGTGGATCTCAAATATTTTTCTAGTGTATATGTTTTTACTTGGTTATATACAAACATGTCAAGTTTAGATCCCTCACTTGTTCATGTGGATGTAAAACTAGTCAATCAAAAATGTATAAAAATTCATCCCAAAGTGGCATTATTAATTAAAGAGGAACTATAAAAATAGTTAGAGTTTGGATATATCATGCCATTAACTACTCTGATTGGATCTCAAATATTATTTTAGTTGGTAAAAAACCCATAGGAATCAAAGTGTGTATTGAATTTTAGGATAGCAATAAAGCTTTCCCAAAATATGAAGTTCAAGTCCCCAACATTGATATGATGGTTTATTATACATTAGGACATGAGATGTTGTCTCTAATGGATGGTTTTTCAAGTTATAACCAAATCAAAATTACACTTGAGGACCACCATAAATCAACATTTATCACACCCTAGGGTATGTTTTTCTATCAATTCATGCCATTTAATTTAAATAACATAGGAAAAACATATCAAAATGAAATGACAGTGATTTTCCATGACATTGTGGAAGACTATGTTGATGACATATTGGTGAAATCAAAAACTAGTATAGAACATCCTATGGTATTACGTAGAATATTCATAAGGCTAACAAAGTAGAACGTCTTCTTGAATCCTAAAAGTGTGTTTTGGGGCTCACATTAGGGAAACTCTTAGGCTTAATTGTACCAATAATAGGCATAGTGGTTGATCTCTTAAAATTGAAATCCATAACATAAATACCACCACCTACAAATATCAAGTAGCTTCATAGTATATAAGGTAATATCCAAGCTATTAGATGGTTTATATCCTAGCTTGTAAATAAAGGTCATCCATTTACGGATATTCTCAAAAACTATAATGTCTTTAATTATAATAAATAATGTAGATAGTAATTTGATAATCTTAAGCAATATCTTTCCAATCCTCAATTATTGATTCCACTTTATCCAAGGAATCTATTACTCATATACATATCAGCTACATAACATGCCTCAGGGGCACTCTGGTACAACATGATGAACTAGGAAAATAAAGTGATGTATACTACTTAAACATAGATTTGGTGTCTTATGAGCTCAATTACAACATAATTGAAAAAGCATGTCTATTTATTGTCTTTGGTTTGCAAAAACTTTGACATTACATGTATAATAATCAAACCAAAATCATTACTAAGGTAGACCCACTTAAGTACCTCATTGAAAAATTATCTCTTATATGATGGATGTATAAGTGAGTCATGTTTTTGCGTGAATTTGGCATTAAGTATGTAAATAAAAATTAATTAAAAGATAATTCATTGAAAATTAGTTAGTAGATGCACATTTTACAGACAAACAACCACTAACCATTGACTTTCTTAATGAGTATATCTTCTCCCTCGATGATTCATTAGAATGTAAATTTTACTATTATGGTTTTTCATTACCCATGGCTTATAGGTAGGTATCTCACTAATCACTACATAAGGTTATCTCATCCCCAAGGTGTTTCATATAGGATTCCCTTGCACGAATAACATTGTAGAATATGAAGCCCTTGTTTATATTTTGAAAATAACCATTTAATGGAGTATTAAACACATGTTAATATATGGAGATTCATAGCTCATAATCAAATAATTTAATGCTGAATATTAGGAAAAATATGATAATCTTGTCCCCTAAAAAATAATGGTTGACATTTTTAAATTTTAATTCAAACATATATAGTTTGATCATGTTCCTTAGGATAATAATAAAGTATCAAACACCATGGAAAACATTGATTGTCTTCTTGAAATGCACAAAGACATCAAAAAAATCTAATTCTTGGTCAAATAATTGATGATTCATACTTATGAAGTTCCTAAATATGAGATGGTTTTTGAAATTGTTGGTCCCAAATCCCCATGGTATTAATACATTTACACATACCTTCATGACAACATCATACCCCCAAACCTTTTACATAACCATAAAAATTCATTTATCCAATGTGATTACCATTTTACACTCCTTGGTGACACCTTATACTATAGAGGCTATGATGAAACTTTGTTATGATGTTTAAAATTAGACTAGACCAAATTAAAAGTAAAGGAGGTCCATAATAGAATGTGTGGCACACACACTCATGGTATAGTCATTGTCTATAAAATTATAATAATATGTTATTATTGGCCTAAAATGGAATTAGATGCCTACCAATATGTTAAAAAGTGTGTAGCATGCTAAAAACACAAGGATCTCATCCAAGAACCATCTCAATCTCTATAGGCTATTATGACTCTATAGCCCTTTTATACATGGAGGCTCAATCTCATTGTCAAAATTAACCCCAACTCCTCTAATGACCACAAACACATTATCACTAATACTAAGTACTTCACCAAATGGGAGGAGACTATCCCTCTCGCATACATAACTAGAAAACAAATTTCAAAATTCATCCTTAATCACATAATTTTCCATTATGGTATTCTATCTGTAATTATTTTTTTTAATGGTGAGTCCTTTAAAAATAAAGATGTTAAAGCCCTTTGTAACCAATTTCATGTCAAACATAGATAGTCCACACCATATCACCCTCAAGATAACATCAGAATGAAGGCAACTAATAAGAATATCCTCAAAATTATTAAATTAATTTTTATGACATTAGTAATGATTGGCATTTACAACTTTATCATGCCTTGTGGGATTTCTACACAATCATACACACACCCATAAGGGAAACTCCATTATCACTTATTTATGGAACTAAGGATATTTGTCAATCAAGATCAAGTTACCATCCTTACATATTTAGTTGTAATATTTCATTGATGATGAGGAATACATATTTTTAAGGTTGAATGAGCTAGAGCTTTTGGATGAGAAAACACTCAATGTAATTAATCATCTACAAGCATATCAAAATAGACTATGCTACAGTTATAATAAAAAGATAAAATCTAGAGAATTTGAGATTTGAGGGAAAATTAAAAAAAATCCAATGAAAATTAGGAAAAGAAAGGAAAGTTTGAACCTAACAAGCTAGATTCATATGTTGTTATTGAAAAATATAGATCAGACACCTACAAATTGGATATTAAATATGGAGAAGATATTGATGACCCCATAAAAATCATGCACCTCAAACACTTCCACACTTAATAACTCTAATTTTGTTGTGAAAAAATTAAATAAAAATAAAAAAATAACAAAAATTAAAAAAGAGAGAAAAATAAATTCATTCATAGGTGAAAACCATTTTTATGGCATCTTGGGCAAGTACCATGATCAGAACCAATTTATATCATCATGCATAAAATAAATTGTGTATAAGTACCCTACACTTGGGGGTAATCCATTAGATTCTAACCCTACTCATACTAAATTATTCCTCCATTCAAATATATCCTCACCATCCTAAGCCATTCAATTATAAACCATATTTACCCATCCCAAACCTACCCTAAACCATCCTTACCTATCCTAAACTATCCTTACCATATATATCCAATCAAATCCTAAACCATCCTTACCTAACCTAAACTCATCCTAACCATCCTCACTTATCCTAAACCATCCTTACCTATCATAAATTTATCATAAACTATCCTTAGGTCATCTTGGTCCATTCAATCCTAAACCATCCTGACCTATCCTAAACTAATCTTACCATTTTTATCCAATCAAATCCTAAACCATCCTTACTTATCCTAAACCATATTAAACTCATCCTAACCCATCCTTATCCATTCAATCATAAACCATCATTACCTATCCTAAATTGATATTAAACTATCTTTACCATTTTTACTAAATCACTGTAGACACCAATATTGTGTCAACCCCCCCTTGGTCCATTTCTAAACACTTACACACCTTATTAATTTAATATAAACTACTTATTTTAAATTAATGACCTCACCTAGACACCTCACCTTGGACACCTCACCCTAAGACCATTTCTTACCCTATGAGTCACCTTGAGACTAGGTCATCTAAACCCTAACTATCCATAACCTATTCTCACTCCATTCCAACCTCCTAACTAACTTCCATGCCTCATAAACCCATGTTTTGACTATTATCTAATGGCAAATGCACTTGGCGGATGGAGAAATGGGCCAAAAGCTCCCTTTTACCTATTCTCCCTCCATCGACGTTAGTCAACGGTCAGCCGATGCTGGCAAAATTACTGACATTGATTATATAACCTAAGCTCTAACATTGATCTTCCCCTGCCTCTTCACATATCGACGTGCACACTCTGAGACCAAGCATCAGAATTTGACTATCGCTCTCCTGGCTATAGAACTCTACACAAGTCACTCTAGACATTGGATTGAAAACATTGTATGAGGTCCTCGACATCAGCCACAACAGGAATAAGCTCTCTGGCACCTCTAGTTCTTCACCAAGTAGAGCTAAGTATTCTTCTGTCTCATTTTAGTATTTTAGAATACATTGGTAATTTCTTTCCATTTGATATTCCTAAGTACTATTGAAATACCCGACCTTCTTCTATAAAGAGGCTGAAAAGCCTTCCTCTTATTCTTATCCCTCTTCTCATACCTACCTTCCACTTTTTGCCCTTCCTCAAACCCTATTCACCTTCCCGTAACTCTACACAAACCCCCAAACTCTCAAAAACTCCTTTGTTTACCATAGAAATACCCTGAGACCCATCAAAAGGCCTACTGCCCCTACTGACATTGGCAGCCTAACCGACATCGGCAATATTTACCTACTGACATCGGTAGCATAACCAACCTTGACAACATTCATAACTGACATCGGTTAGTAAATCGACGTCGTCACTGTCAACCAAATTTTCTTTCCAAACAACAAGTTTAAAACCCAAAATTTTTGTTATTAAACATAAATTTTGGTTTTCTAAAATTGAAACACAGTTTTTAGAACCTGAACCCATTTTGCTTTGGATGGTTTTAACATGCAATCAAGCCAAATCCCTTGTTGACCACGCAAGTCAATAGCCACTTCCACCTTCGACTTTTATACCAAGTCATCTAATGGAGTATACTTCAGATACTGAGCATACTCCTATATAGCCTACCCCTAATCAACCTCTAATTGTTCTTGAAGGGGATCAATACTTTGAGAGATTCCTTGACCACAATGTCAAGGCCCTCCAACATTATCTCACTAGAAGCCAAATGCGAGATCCTTTAGGTAACCCAATTTATGGGATGCTAACTTCTTTGGTTGAAGCGGTAATGATATCAACAGCATCCGCTACCCAACCTATGGTCACTCAGGCTACTACCTCAAATAGTAACCCAACCTTGGCCAATGTTCAAGATTTGGCCTCCCCTTCCATCCTTTCTGGTCCTATCTTCATCAGAGTTTTTGTACCCCCTCAACCACAAACAATTCAACCAAGTTCGACACCTTTCCAAAACTTGATTGTCTCTATCCCACCCACTCTTGTGCCTATAAACATAAGAGTGACTACCTATCCTGTAACTAGTGTAGCCACCATTCAGCCACCCTTGGTGGCATCTAGTCAATTTGTGCCCCCAACTTCATGGCACAAGCCCCCTTGGCCTCAACATCAGTCCCTATGATGAACTACCAATATGTTGTGCCTACACAAATGCAACCAAGTACATCATACACCCCTCCCAATGTCTTCTAGGTACCCTATAACTTAGGGGGTGCCCCTCATGCTAATCCATCTACTGATCTAATTAAGATATTGATGGATAAGATGTCCAACCTCAAGACATCCATTTCAGGTTCAAAGAATGTTCTTTCATATGAACAAATTTGCAACAAACCTATCCACCCTTTGGTTCCCATTTGACCATACCCTAGCCAATGGGAACTCCAAAAATTTACTCGCTTTTAGAGTAAAGAGGACCCACATCAACATCTATGAGTGTTTAGACATGCTTGCTACCTCATAGCGCATGATGATGCATTATTACTTCGCACATTCCCCATGTCACTTTCTGGCACCGCTCTTGATTGGTATAGATCTATTACTAGTCATTCTCTCTTTACCTTCACTCAACTAGCTCAGCTATTCCTTGACCACTTCTCAATCAATATCACCAAAAAGGTCTCCATCATAGACCTTTATTCTATTAGACAATTTGACGATGAGTTAATAACAGACTTTGTCGCCCGTTGGAGAGGTTTGATCAACCAACTCTCATTTTCATTACCTCAACCTGAGCTCATTGAGTTCTTTTCAAGAGCATGTGCCAAACACATCTCATCCACTTTGTGGGTTCAAAATTTCTGCACATTTGATGAAGCTTTAACCATGGCCTGAAAGATTGAACTTCGTGCGGTCGAAGAGGATAGAGTTAAATTGCGTAGTAAAAATACCAACACAAAATCCAATGACCCTTCATCTTCCAAACCTTCTTCTTCCCACTCCAAGTCCAAGGGATCGGCAAATGCTGTGGTCCTTAGGTCATCATCTTCTACCACAACCAACCAATCTGAGCCTTCCACTTCACAAAACATCACAAGACAATTCCAACAATAGTATGTACAGCGTCAATACACTCCAATAGGAGAATCATACGCTTTCGTATTGGATAAACTAGTGAAGCAAGGAGTCCTCAACCTCCCTCAAATCTAACCACCACCCTAATTTTATCCCTCATGAGCCATCCCTACATGGTATAGGAAAAATGACTTTTGTAACTATCATCGTGTCAAGGGTCATGACACGAATAATTGCAAAACCTTAAATAACATTGTTCAAGACATGTTAGACAAAGGGGACCTTGTTTTGGATAACCCTAATGTGCTGGCCAACCAAAACATGGATGTCTTTAGGCAACCATTTCCTAACCATCCCCCAAGTCAAAACAATGTTCAGACCATGGCCGATGACCCTCAAAAACACAACATATGCACGGTCAACACGGTCTTTCTTGTCATTCCTATCCAACCTCTCCCATAGTCTGAAGAGGTTAGTCAACCCATTTCTCCACCATGGGTAGAAGAGCCTATTCTACCCATATCACCCCCACAACATCAAACACCTCCTCCACACATACTTTTACCTCATGAGGAACCCATATTACCTGTTCCTCTTGCCCCCACCTTCTCTCTTCTTCTACCATTAGAAAAAGTTACCATTCATACCCCACACCCTCATGTAGAAGGGGCCATAATCCCTCTACTTCACCCTTTAGAGGATCCTTCCTCTCCTATTTATCCTCCACCGATGGAGGATAGTCCTCCATCCACCCCCCTTTTACATGTAGGAGAGTCTACTTTGACCTCTCCCATATTGGACGATGCTTTGATGGCACCAACGCCGGTGGCCCCACCCTCATCCTTCTTATCACCAATGGAGGATCATACTTTCCATGCTCCTAGACCACATCTGGAAGGCATAATCATACCTGTGCTTTATCCTCTTGAAGATCCAAACTCTCCAATCCCTTCTCTACCGAGAGAAGAACTCGCTAGCTCACCCACTTCAGCCAAGGAAGATTCGATGATGGTTCTCTCTCACCTTTGGCCTGAGATCGCTGCATCCAACATGTTTCTACTCTTGCAACCACCATGATCCTCCAAAAGACTGACTATAAGACCTTGAGTGATGTCACCTAAACCCTTCTCTCGATTGGTGAACTTAGGATTTCTCCATTCTAGGAACCTAAAACATGAGGCACTATGGGAGCGACTTAAAGCTCCTTATCCTACACATCTTACTTCGAATTATACTACCAATCCTTTTATGACAATTCACCCCATAGTCTCTAAAAAGGATCGGGCTTCTACTTCCAAAATATAAGAAGCTCAACCTTCCATGTCTGAACCCAAACCCTCGCAAGCATCCACCATGCCAAAATAGATTAAATCTCTTGGTGTTCACCCCATATCAAACCTTACTCACCCACAAGTGAAGGTAGATTTGAACCTCGCCCCATATAGTAGTGGTCTTCCCACCATACTAAAGAAGGCAACAAAACCATGTTGGAGAACTCCTTCCCCACCTTCACCATTACCCTCTATTTTGGGTCCACACCCTTCTAACTTAATAGGAGTGTTCCCTACTCCAACACCTAAAAAAAACAAATTGCCTCCATTACTCCATTTACCCATTAAAAACATACTTCCTCCTAAGAATTCAACATTTCTCACCAAGAAATTTCCATCTACACGTATGGACACACCACCAACTAAAAAGGTGGTACAGAAAACTCCCTTTACAACTCTTAAACAGAAGTTGTCAACCTCTACTACAACAACAAGCGTAGACCCATTAGTGGGTTCCTATGCTTCATTGTTACACTGATTGTTGCAGTCTTCTAGCATCATTCTCCCACCAATTAAGCCATACCAACCTCTCAAACCAAAACCATCTTAGTTCGACGACACAAAAATATATGCGTATCATCGCACACCTAGGCATGATACTGAGAATTGTTGTGATCTTAAGGTTGTCATTCATCAACATCTAGAAAAGGATACCCTTCTTATTAAGGATCCTCTTAACCACCCTTTCAACAAACCATCGACACCATCCCATGCCTCTCAAACCTCCTCACCTTCATCGAGATCCCATCATTAGACTATGGTCCCTCTACCACCTTCTCCCCCTTTATTTGAAATTAACACTATTAATGTGGCCACCATGTCCCAAACTATAAAGGATAAAGGAAAAGAATAGGTTTATATCCCTTGGACATATCCATTCATCAAGCCTTCTCAACCACCAAAACCCAAGATTTCTATCTTGGGCACATCTCAACCAACATCTTCTGGGGCAATTCGTGACTCCATGGTGAAACAACTTCACCAAACCCCTGTGAATACATCTTTGTATGACCTAATACAAAACTCTCCACAACATTGCCAAGCCTTAATCAAAGCTTTATAGGTAGTGGAAGTCCAACCTAAAGATCCCCAACCATTGGCTGCTTTAGTCAAATCATTACCAACCATTTCCTCCATCACCTTTAGTAATTTTGAGATTCCAGACTACAACCTAGAAGATCAGGATCTCTCCCCCTTAAACTAAGCCTATTAGGCAAAAGCTTCTAGGATGCATCCTCACATTGCACTCCTTGTTAAAGAGGAGCTTCAACGTCTTCTCTTCATCTCATTTATCCAACCCATTGATTATCTGTAATGGGTTTCAAACATTGTCCCTGTCACAAAAGCAACTGGGGGAATTTGAATTTGTACTAACTATCTGACCTCAACCTAGCTTGCCCAAAGGATGAATTTTCTTTGCCAAGCATCAACCAAACCATGCCTACAACAAACATCTGAAAGAGCAAGATTTCAAAATCAGAGATCTCATCCTTAAAGAAAACCAACACATGACCAATATGGAAAGAAGCAAACAAGGCAAGTTTGCTCCTGATTGGCTTGAACCTTACATAATAATGCACAAGTATGGATCAAGCACTTATCATCTGTCTTCTCTCGAAGGCCAGGTAGAACCTGAGCCCCTTAATGCCTTGCATCTACGACCATTCTATTGTTAACCAAGTAATCATTCACTTGATGTTTAACTTGAGCTCATCCCTTGAGCAACCACCGTCATCCTCATTCATATTCCTTTCAACCCTTTTTCCTCACAAATATCAGTTAACCCTTTTTTTAACATTAAAATACTTTGTCCTAATAAAAGGAAAACCCCTAAACCTATATAGTCTAGTCCATGACTACAAGTTCAGTCACAAACCAAACATAAATTGGGATGGCTAACAAAAGGTCATAAACTATAAATGTAGACTACTCCCTCGAAGGACAGCTGCATTATTACTGTAATTAATAGACTACTCCCTTGAAGGATAGCTATTCCAAGACATCTAAAACATACAAAGCAAAACATAGACCACTCCCTCGAAGGATGGTTATGCCCAAATTTTGATACATAATAGCACCCTCTCAGAAGCTTCCCACATCAATCAGCTTCACATGACCACAAAACCAAAAAACATCCCCAAGTAGACTTCCTGCATTAATCAGTCTCCCAAAAAAAATGACTGACAAACTATTAAGTCATGGACTTGTCTATAGTCATTCTCAGGGTCACCTATAAAAGGGGCAAAGTTATCCTTGCTAAAAATGGTTACGCTATCCTCACATATCACATAATCATACCTATTACCCCAAAATACCCAAGGGATTTTGAGCTCACTTAACGTCAAGTGATTAGGGTACTTCTCTAACACAAACCAATGGTCAAATGATGTAATTCATGAATGGGGTTTTCATTTACAAAAACCCTATCTATGTTATCACTATGGTCCTTGTCAATGAAAGAGAAAAACACCTTTCACTTCTTACACACCACCATCACATAAAACCAAACCAAACCAAAACATTTTCTAACCAACCCAAACCAAACCAAACCAAAACCAAACCAAACCAAAATATTTTCTAACCACTAACACAACATCATGATTTATTTAATACAAATACTAATTTGTGTTATATAAATTATCATAGCCCATTCACACTAGTTTTTATGGAAAACAATACACATGGAAACTATCAACCAAACACAATTTATGTCAAGCATACACCATCACTAATATGGAAACTTGTTGAAGCATAAATAATCTCATTTCGTTTTTAGCATACACCATCACTAATATGGAAAATTGCTAAGGATGAAAAACCACATAACCCATGTTACATCATACACCATCACACAATATGGAAAAGGTTGTAACATCATCATACACTCATCATTTTAAGCCATGGGTGACTCCTAGGCCCATTCACATTAGTTTCTATGGAAAACAATACACATGGAAACTATCAACCAAACACAATTTATGTCCAGCATACACCATCACACAATATGGAAAAGGCTATAATATCATCATACACTCATCATTTCTAACATAACCAAACCAACCAACAACCTCTTTGACTCTTCTCCCCTTTTGGGAGAACTACATTGGCCTGAGGCCCTTAAAATAGGGGCTATGTAAGCAGCACTCAGTTGACATGGCATCTTCTGAGGTTAGCTCGGCCATTCGTTTATCCATCTACCTAATGGACCAACTATATAACCTTTGACCATGACCTAACCTAGTCAAAACCAATCCATAACCTACCCTCTTCTTCCCTTTTGGGGAGAACTACATTGGCCTGAGGCCCTTAAAACAGGGGCTATATAGGCAGCACTCAGTTGACATGGGGTCTTCTAAGGTTAGCTCAGCCATTCATTCATTCATCTACCTGATGGACCAACCATATAACCTTTAACCATGACCTAACGTAGTCAAAACCAATCCATAACCTACCCTCTTCTTCCCTTTTGGGGAGAACTACATTGGCTTGAGGCCCTTAAAACAGGGGCTATGTTGGCAGCACTCAGTTGACATGGGGTCTTCTGAGGTTAGCTCAACCATTCATTCATCCATCTACCTAATGGACCAACTACCTAAAACTATCCAAAATCATGATCAAACAATCAGCCCTGAAGTCACCTTGGACTTCTCATGGGGCACATTGGAGATCACATACATCTCCCTATCCACAACAAACAATACTTGAGATCACTTATATCTCAACCCAACTCGACCAATGACCTTGGAGATCGTGACTATCTCCTCAGACCATGACCACTTTCGAGACAACTTTGCCTTGGTTGTTTTGATTGCATATATGCTACCTCATGAATAGTTAGCAAATTGTACACACCCCACATTATGCCCCTCACACGTATTGTCGGATCGTGACCAAGTTGATCCCCAATATTTGTGACATTTTTGTGTTTTCCAAGAGTACTTCCTAGCCCAGATACTTGGAACACGATGACCATTGGAGCTACATCTTTGATCATTTAACCTAATCAGCTACCACTAATAAGCTGGGGATTAGTCACTTTGATTTTAGTGCTCCTCGACCTTGCCTGTGACAATTTGACCTACCTATCAAGTGAAGTGGTATACGCACAATCTCAACTATTGCAGCGTTCACACTCCAACCTCACCTTATCCATCCACTACTTATCAAACTAGCACTTGATTTTAGGTTCCCTTCTCTCGATTACCGCTTTGAGGGGGAATACCTCATCCCATACCTGGGTCAACCACATCTATTTTTGTCTTGCAATTCATCAAGACAAACCACAAGATAAAAAGGGGCAAATATAGACACCAATATCGTGTCAACCCCCCTTGGTCCATTTCTAAACACTTACACACCTTATTAATTTAAAATAAAATACTTATTTTAAATTAATGACCTCACCTAGACACCTCACCTTGGACACCTCACCCTAAGACCATTTCTTACCCTATGAGTCACCCTCAGACTAGGTCATCTAAACCCTAACTACCCATGACCTATTCTCACTCCATTCCAACCTCCTAACTAACTTCCACACCTCATAAACCCATGTTTTGATCATTCTCTAATAGCAAATGCACTTGGCAGATGGAGAAATGGGCCAAAAGCTCCCTTTTACCTATTCTCCCTCCACCAACATTAGTCAATAGTCAGCTGACATTGGCAGAATCACTGACGTCAGTTACATAACCTGAGCTCTAACATTGAGTTGCCCCCACCTCTTCATATATCAACGTGCACACTCTGAGACCAAGCATTAGAATTTGACTATCGCTCTCCTGGCTATAGAAACTCTACACAAGTAACTCCAGACATTGGATTGAAAACATTGTACAAGGTCCTCGACATCAGCCACAATAAGAATAAGCACTCTGGCACCTCTAGTTCTTCACCAAGCAGAGCTAAGTATTCTTCTATCTCATTTCAGTATTTTAGAATACATTGGTAATTTCTTTCCATCTGATATTCTTAAGTACTATTGAAAGACCTGACCTTCTTCTATGGAGAGGCTGAAAAGCCTTCCTCTTATTCTTATCCCTCTTCTCATACCTACCCTCCACCTTTTGCCCTTCCTCAGACCTTATTCACCTTCTCGTAACTCTGCACAAACCCCCAAACTCTTAGAAACTCCTCTATTTACCACAAAATTACCTTGAGACCCATCTAAAGGCCTACTACCCCTATCGACATTGGCAACCTAATCGACGTTGACAATATTTACTTACCAACATCAGTAGCATAACTGACCTTGGTGACTATGCAAACCAAAAAACCAATTCAAACAGCCCAAAGACTATACAAAACCTTTGACCATCCTATTGTAACACTCTAAGACACATGGACTACAGGGAATAGGTACACAATATTCTACCTTTCCATTTCTTTAAGTCTTTATCATTTCTTTTCAACACTCTTTTCTTTAAAATAGTGGACTGTCATCCCTTACGGAGCTTTACGCTTTCGGGACCAAGCGCGTAGCTTGGCAATCCACCATATCCTCCTCTAACATTTTATTTTTTTGATTTTCTTTCTTTCTATAGGTGTTTCCTCCACAGCCAAAGAGGATCTCCCACAAATCTTGGATACAGTGCACAAATTAATTCGGGTAACGTCAAACCCCAAACCTTTTACCTTAGTTTCTTCTTTCTTCTGAATGCAATTGTAGAAAAACTTAGAGAAACAATCACCCTAAATTATCCACTCCAACCCAAATTTACTCATCCTCAAACATCCTTATCCATTTCACTTTTTGACATCATACTCATCCTCATTTCCCACTTTTTACCTTGATAAAGAATTAGAAAAAATCTTGAAATGTGTTTTGGAATAATCTTGGTATATATGAGCTTCTTCTAAGCACAACATCAATATAGCATGACAATAAGTGGGTACATGGTTATTACCTGACATGATCCTTGGATATCCCATTTTTAACTATCATATCCCAACCTAAATTATCTCCTCTTGAATCCCTTGACCATTTTTCCCATCTTGAATCCCTTGACCTTTCCATCCATTCGTAATCCCTCAAACATCTCATTCACCATCACCTCTATACCTAGTGATATAAATGGGTTTACCTTTGTTTATAGCATAGGTATCAGTCAAAAAATAATTTAAAACTCAAAATCATTAAAAAATCACAAAAAAAAATCTAAAACATTCAAAAAAACCATAAATATTAGACAATCTTGAAAATGCAAAAAAAATTCCACCAAATATAAAATCAATAGCCAAGTCCAAGCCCTTAAAATCCATTTGTTTTTCCCTTAGTCCAATTAAAATCCTGGTTCATCTTTAAACAAATCATTTTAGTTTCATTGGGATACATCATTCTCATATCAAAGCCTACATCTTTATTAGGATATATCATTCCCAAATCCAACCCCTTGCATATATCATTGATTGTGCCAAATAAAATATCATATATTTATCAATATATATCATTCCTAATCCTATCAATATCATCCATGACTAAATCATAAGGTTTTTAACTTAAAAAATGATAGAATAACTTATTTTTGTGTGTTTTTGTTACTTGTCTATTGTTCATTATTTGTGTGTTTTCTTATCTTTTACATCTGTGTCATTCCCAATACACTGGGAAATAATGTCATCATGGTTTCTTATATCATGGTGCATCATTTCATATGTTATTTCAAAAATAGGGTTTCTCAAAACATTCAGTAATTATATGCAAGATTAGTAACTTTTAATTCATATTATTTTATTCTTTATTGTATATGAGGTTATTTTACCTTGGTGGTATAGTAGGGATAATAATATAGAAATGATAATGCACAAGGGTGATAATCAAACTTACAGTAGGTCAAGTAAGTGATAAAATCAAATATAAACATACACTAAATTTATTATGCTAAAAATAGGCTAAATATAGAAATTAAAACTAAGATATAAATGGAAATGACAAAAAAATTATATACCTAGTTGATTCTATTGTTAACATAATGTTGGATATATAATAGGAAAGAAATAAACTATAAGATAATTATATAATAGTTGTTAGATTTTGATTTAGATGTTTTTAGAGTTGTAGACACTAACATCAACCTGGGATGGTTTCATCGATGCTACTATCTACATTCAACACAAGTATCCTATACATATACCTATTGGAAAAGGATGAAACTACTTGCATGTTTATAAGTTTGTCTTCATCTTTGCTCTGGTGCATTTAGATCTAGGTCATGGATTGTCACTCTTCGTGAAATGTCAAAGCCTAGTTCTTCATCATTATAAAGAACTTAGGGGAAAATGGGTTAGTGAGCACACGATGTCAAGATAACCCCAAATACCACTATGTCATTGAATGTTTCCTACATATCCAATACTCTAAAGAGAGCCTCAGACTAATGTAGTTCTTCCCTACAAGTTGGCTTATGTGTGAATCATGCAATATGTACAAATTAGGTACAATAGTGACCTAACTTGTAACTTGTAAAGTTGGGCTCTTGGGCTACTCCTTTATTACTTCAAACTTATAGATGTTTTATACCTATGACTGGTATGGAAATAGGGAATCTTTTTTAAATTAAATGTTCTTTAAATTCTCTTTGATAAGAATACTTGGTATTATTCATGTGTTGTTAGGTGAGGAATGAATGAGGGTTGATCTTATTTTATATCAATCCATTTGGATAAGTAACTTGTATAAAAGTACTTAAGTTTACCATTAGGATATGTTTCATTTGAAAAATAGATGACTTTAGGGCACTGGGCACTTATGTCAGATTAGGACACTAGCATCGACATAGGTGTCTATCCTAGATGTTAGTTTCTAAGGAACAAGAGATCAAGTATAGGCTCAAAACTTATAAAAGTGGAATATAAGTATATTTTAAGCATTTTACATAAGATAAAAGGCTTAGTTCATAAAAATAAAACTAGTCAGATAAATAGATAGGCCAAGGGGCATAAAATAGAGCAGATGCAAGACCTACAGAAGTGGGAAAGGTCCAAAACTGAGAAGAATAGTCAAGGTCTATGTTTTTCAAGTTAAAAGTACTAAGGTGTTATACAATACTTAAATATCATCTACATTCCCCCCTTTAATCTAGTAATTAAATTACTAGTTTAAAGAAAAGGAATGTGTACCTTGGTGTGTATAACACACATTATCTTTGTGTGTGCCCAAATTGAGTGATTTGATGGTGACTAACCTAAAACTAAGAGAATGTTATAATATATAATTGGTGTATATAATTTTGGATTAAAATTACCTGAAATAGATTTAATTTGAAAAAATAAGGTTTAGGAGTACACATGTGTGTCGATGTAACCACCTTGCCTATAAGTAAGTTGATTAAAAAAACATGTATCATTGTACAGATATAAAACTGAGATCAGTAAAAATATAGATAAATGTTGAAATTGCATATATCCAAGGATATATATATATATATATATATATAAGGCATGACCCCAAATTTAAAAAAAAAAGTGGTTTTCCACCTAGCAATTGAGATTAGCTCAACCATGCAACCTAATGCTATTTAAAACCTAGTGAGTGTGAGTGAACCAAGTCACCCAGAGTTTCAAACTATTGAGGTTGAATGATACTATCAAGCTCAACCTAAAAACTTAGAAATATTGAATGATTTGATCACCTCAACCATATCATAATATGAACCAACTACTTCAATATAATTTCTTAATATAGTTCATAAAAGTACAATTGGTCAATGGTGATAGCCCTTAAGAATGTTTTGAAATATGAAAGTTATTTGTATTTTTTAATATTATGTGCATATTTCATACCATATACACCTTAGATATGTCTCATGTTGAAACTATGTATAACAATGGTACCTATTGACCAAATTTGGCCTACATAACAAAATGTGCCTAGATTAGATCAAAGAAGCTAAGAAGGGTCATAATTGAATAATGACCCAATGTCATAAGGATATTTTATCTTAGAAGTGGTTTGATTAGATAAATAGATGTTCTAGATGGAATGATTGGTCTAAAGATCTCATATTGCCCACAAAGCTTTTGAAACACTTTAAGTTAGCTTAAGGTGAAAATTTGTTAACTTTTGAGGAACAATTTTGAAGATAGGTTTTCATGGTGTCTAAATAGTTAATATCATCATTAGATCTTTCAAATAAGATCAAGCACAAGTTTTTAAGGAACCAGACCGTCACTAGGATGTCATGAAGGAATGAGCAGGTTAGTTCACTTGTGTTTTTTATAAGTTTGTTTAGTAGCTCTTGTAATCCAAAATGTTTTATCACCATGAAGTCCCTTATGCTAATAACATGCTAAATTCATGTTTGTGTGAGATTTTTTTCTCAAGTTATGAGATTTCAAAGTTGGAATTATAGCATAAGACATTCACACTAACATCAAGTTTGAGCTCCATAAAGTAACCATTTAGGTTCAAAAGGTCCTTAAAAGGTTTAAATTTGATCAATATATAATGGTACATGTGATATTTCATACTAACACATGAGATATAATGGTTTGTACTTGGGTTAAACAAGTCAAAATGTCCCTAGGTTAAAATCCCTTAAAGATCTACAAGTTGGACAAGATCTAATGGTGCCAGCTCACCAAGTAGAGATCCAATGGTGTGAGCTTAAATGATAAAAAGGTGGGTCCTAATATATCAATGATTAACATTCAATCATACTTAAGATTTGATGGTCTGAGTTTATTAACAATAAAGTGGGCCCAATAAGATATACAATCTACATGTACTCATACATCTTGATCCAAGAGTGAAAGATCGAGTCAACATGTCAAATCATCTTAGATGATAGGAAATAAAAGGCTCACATACATTCATATATATAAATCTAATAGTGTGAGAAGAGTCAATAAGTCAGCATATCTACAAGACCAATAAGAATAAAGATAATTGGGCACAGTGTAAATGGTTCAAGTTGGCAATCAATAACTAATAAACAAAAGGAAAATACAAAAAGCTTCCACTAAAGGTCGATGAACCAATTTTTGACCCAAGAAAGAAAAATCTTAAGGATCCATATCGCCATTATATCTTGGTGACTAGAAGATGCAGTCATGCAATAAAGATGGTTAAGGACAAGGCTTTATCATCAGTAAAGTTAAACTAGACCTTTAGACGGTGATTTGAAACCCATAGACCTTGTTGTAGGGTCATTCCATTGAAATTTTCATCAATTTTAGATGAAGGATCCTCATATACAATATATTATTAGATCTCATAGGGTTTTATATGTGTAACAGGTCTTTTATGGCCTCATACAGAGATCAAAGATGGACTAGTGATTGTAAATCAAGATCAAGCAATATTTAGGTTTTCATGGATATTGTGACTATGTGAAAACCAATAATTAGATTGGTTTTCATCTATAATGGACCTATGTTCGATATTGGATAAAATAAATATGTAAACATGATCATGGAGAGGTGTCTTACTTATCATTAGGGTCACATTTTTAATAAATAGGTACTAAGGGCCACCCAAAACAGATGTGTCATAATTTTGTCAATTCTAAGACATGGTCCTCATCAGAAGATCAGATAGATAATGACATGGAGTTATATGAATGACACCAGGTGACTAGATAAGGATAATGAGCATTCAATTATTTTATAGAATTTTTTCCTTATTGATAAGGTCATGAGTCAACATCCTTGAACTTGTGTTAATACATCACAATTCCCTCTCTCTTCCTTTTTTATATATATGTTCCAAACATGTAAAACTCACTAAAAAAATTTAGATAAAAAACCTCTGACATTTTAGAGAATAGACTCTTATGCTTTGGCTTGTTTATTTTATGCCAAAATTTGTACTGTAACACCTTTTGATGCAATAAAAACTAAATTCCATCATTTTAAAAGCTAGATTAAAGTATGTCTTACAATTCATGTACTATAGTTAAGTGAATGTATGTTCATTATCTATGTTTGAGTTTTCTCACCTTCATGAAATACTTGGTAGTTCTCATAGGTCATGATAAGTGCAATTTATAGTTTGTTCTTTAGCTTAAAAGAGGTTATCTATCCTCTCATGCTAGTTTGTTAGCTGGTCAATTCCTTATTGTGAAATACTTATGTGAGACTGATCTTATTTGGTCTTGAATGTGTATTATAGTGTGTCTTGTGAAAAATATAAGTATTCTAATTACTGGTGCATCCCCTGATTTTACATGCTTTCATATATTTTTATATCTCTCTATCTCTTTTCCAAGTAATTATTATATTAGGTCTAGTTTAGGTGATATATCCAGAAGGAAGTTAGCCTTTTTTGGAGGTTTGACCCAAGTTTAGGTGATCCACATCCTAGGGTCATTCCCATGTTGGATTATATTTGTGTAAGATGACTTGAACAATCCCCTTACTTAGATAAGATATAATCTAAGATGTCAATAGTTCTAGCATGCTCGATGGGACCCATTAGAGTTGGTCTTGATGAAATTGTAGTTGAAGCAGTGTTCTTCATGAAGAATTTGGTGATCTTAAGCTCAAGAAATTGTTTCTAAAAGTCCATGTAGTTTCCAAGTAAGTCTATATTTATTTCACTATTCTAATGTTATTTTCATGGTTGTGTATGAGGAAATCCCTATGTGATACCTCCTTATTAGCCTTATCATGAATCATACCAATCTTCTCATGATCCATATGAGCCTTGTTATGAGCCTAATTAGCCTTACCAAGAGTTTTATCAAAGATATGATGAGCCTTATCAAGTTTCCCATGATCCTTATTATCAAGAGTATGACCCTTATTCCCCTTGTGAACCATATTAGTCTCAAGACCAAATTTCACCTTCCCCATAACTATGATGTTTCATATAATCAACCTTTTTCAAGTGAGAATGTATGAAATAGAGCTCAAAATTATAGCATATATAAGAAAAGTATGTTCATATTCCCAGTATGAAAAAGTGAATGGTCTGTTTCTTAATATATCCAATGATCTAAAGGAGAGGCATGAATTTTGTACCTTTGTATTAGATAAGATGGAGGTTTGGGAGAGGCAAAAAGTGAGTTGAACCAATTATCTTAAGAAACCCCTTGTATTCCTTACCAATCTTCTTATGTTCCTTATTCTCATGAAGTTCTTAACTATACTTAGTGTGTGTCAATGGGGATTCCTGGTTGGATTCAAAATTAGTCTCACATGCATATTCAAGAGACTAAGCCTTCTTATAGTTCTTTTTCTTCACCACTTCAAGCTCAAATTTTCTATGAGGACAAGGAAGTTTCAGACTTTGATAAGGTTATGTCCAAGTGGAAGGAGAAAAATGTGGAGGTCTTCAAAAGTTTCTCTTTCCCTCCTCTAGAAAACTCCATAGATGATTCCACTTCCCTCAAGATCCCAAAATATAATCATGATCAACCTTTCATGCCTCATATTCCCTCTCAAATTAATGAATTTCATTACCCTCCCACCATCTCCCTTCTTCAAGAGGAGCCTTTTCTATGGGAGATAGAGAAAGAGGTTACAAATGCAAGTCAAGTTCTTGAAGAGTGTGAAGATGATTCTTCAAGTGTGTATGATGAAGAGATACTCATTGATACTTCACCTGAGATACAAGTTGAAAATGAGGTTGTAGTTGATCTTGAAGAGTTTATCTTAGATATGCAGGAGAAGGCTAGTCTTGTTGTGGAAAAACTCCATGAAGAATTATTACTAGTTGAATTCATGACTGAATTTGAGATGTCTCCACTTGAGAAAAGATAAAGATACCTTTCAAACTGATCTTATCCAGGTTTATCAAAGTGAAGAATTTAAATATGATTTTTAGTTGTATCTTGAATCTCTATAAGAGATTAAAGAGATTTGTATGGATATGTTGCCCATTAGAAAGCATTTTATTGATAATTTTTATCAAGAGTCACCTATTCAAGAAAATGATGTGGATTGGGTTGACTATTCAAATCTACTTAAAGAGCTAGATGAAATTGTAGAAAATGATAATAAAGATGAGGTCACTCTCGATTAATGCATAGATGAGATATCACTGGACAAGGTTGTAGTTGACAAGCAGTATGAAAAATATCCTAAAGTGCAAGATGAGTTTTTTTTTTGTTGGTGACTTGTTTATGTATACACATAATAGCTTAAAACTTTTATTGATTACTGACACTTTGTATCTTATAGGAACCTATCGAGTCTCAATCTCTCTAGTGCATGCCTTAAGGGGTGCATCAAGAAAGAGGTGGGTAGACCATCAATACTTCATAAAATTATGGTCCCTTTTCAAATTTCCATCTATAAATTCATCTCCTAAAAAATATGAACCCTAAGTTTATTCTTCTCATCCTTACCTATTCTAGCCATTTCCCTCTTTCTATCCTCCTTTTCTTGCCTTAATTCCCTTTTGGATTCTTGACTGTACTAGGTCAACCATGGCTAATCTTGTATAATTTAGGGGTATTTTTCACTTTTTAGGTTTGTTATCCTTTTATCCAACCTAGCTCATACCTAGTGAATTATCCCCAAAAACATACAGGGTCAACCATGGTTGACCTTGTATAACTAACATTTTTAGAAGGATTCAGGGTAAGATCTATCTATATATATAGGTTCATTTCCAACAATTTGTAAAGAAGATAAGCAAAGAATAATAAGTGTGAATGAACGTATACTTATTGAAGATTCTACTTGAGTAATAAATCTTAGGGTTCCATAATTTCTTTAGAGATATGGATCTTGTCTTGTGGAGAAGTCTCTTGGATCCATAGTGTAGCCACTAGTTTTATACACCCTTATGTATTAACATGGTACGTCATCACATTATCATGTTATTTATAACATAATCAACCCCATTTTTAATTATTTGAAATAATTACATTCACCTCACCCATTTACCTTTACCACATAGGTTAATTAAACTTAATTACTATGGTCAAATAGTATTAACCCTATTTTTTACCATCTGTAACCATAAAATCCTAAAAAAATAAAATAAAAACTTATCCAACCTCCTAACAAACCCATACCATGGTTAAAACAACCTAACAACTTTAGAGTGGGTTAAAACCATCTTTACCCTCGTAAACACCCATTTTGAATGGCCTAAGGATTGACTTCACCTATTTTGGGAAGATTAACATCAATTCTCTATGATCAACACCAATCAGCCTGAAATGACATCGATCCATAAATATATAATGATCCTGCTCAGATCGAGGGATGGTGACTATGATTTTGAACTTTGAAACTCTATCAAATTTTCATTACAACCTATGTACAGATGTTGTCAACATCCTGCTATCCTGTGAAACCTCTATTTGAGAGATTATCAAAATATATTTGAAGGATATTTAACTCATTTTATCAAGTCTATTTTAAGCCATAAAAGGTTAGTATTGTTTTTTAATTAGTTATCGTTTCAATTTTATAATATTTTGCACCTATTTGTCATTGTTTTATATTCGGTTTAGTTATTTTATCAATATTACAAGCTGTTACTATAGTTTATTTTCATAGTTTAGCATTTTACACATAATCAATGTCGATCCATCTAAATCGACATCGATCTTACAAGATTTTAATTGATCCCTACTAAACTTTTAAAACATTCATGAAGTCTATTTTCATAAGATTCATAGTCCAAAAATCTATCAAAACCTACATTCTATTTTCTAGAAACCTATCTTTTACATGTAGATGACTCTACCTAGATTAGCACATGATATTTTTAGCATATTTCATCTCCCCATTGTCCCATGACCTTTATTCCCTAATAAAAACAACATTGCATTCAAATTAGGTCTTTGTATTGTGGTTTTCACACCTAATCAAGAAAGCATTAATGAACAATTAATTGTAATTCAAGAGGATGTTGATATAGCTACTAAATTTTGGGATAATTATTTTGATCACATTAATATTGCTATAGGTTATATATCTTTGGCATTGTGTATTTTCATCCTATCCATATATATCTTTGTAATTTCATGTTTATTTATAAAATTGAATGTTAAAACATGGGTTGACATCCATCTAAGGAAGCATATCACTTATTGGGATTGGTTTCTTACTAGGCAGCCCATTCATCTTTCTATTAATCAATTTCTTGTGAGTTAGTTTGATTTTTAGGTCATTCCTCCCCAACCAAATAAGAGTTCCCACAAGATTGATCAATGGTGCACAATCTATCTCCATATTTAGGTAATCTTAAAAACCTTGCATTTACTTTGTTTTTAGTAGCTAATTAGATTACATTGAAAAAGTGAAAAAAATACTAAAACATTCTGGCACACTCAATGGACCTTCAAGTCTCATTTCTCTTACTAAAATTCAAAATTCTTGAATTTTATCTCTTTCCCTTTCTATGTGAATTCATTTAAAGAACATCAAGTTTGCATTTTATTTCCTTTTTGAGGTTAAAATAAATTGCATTCATTTTTGTCTATTTAAGTAATTCACATGGAGTAATCTAAGAGGTAAATTCATCGTAGTCATCACTCTTTTAGACACAAGCCAAATAAAAGTCATAATAAACTCAATTAAACACTTCACATAAGGAAATCGATGGGGATTTCATCACCTCATGACAACCTTTTTTTTGATGATCCCACTTGAATTTCAGCACCAAGGGGAGGACCAAATTAGTTCTCTAGCTAAGTATAATCTCTAGACTATTAGTATATCTTGGCTAAGCACCCACACTGGTTGTGGCATTGTGACGTGAGGGGAGTAAGCCCTAAGTATCAAGCCATGTACTGATACCAATATAGATTTCCTTTAAGCACCAAAACAAAACACTTGAAACCATCCTTAGATTATCATTTCTTAAGACCCTCGTTATCCTTTTTCTTTATTTTTTTCACATCTTAAAGTTAAAAAATTAAAAAGAGATAAAAAAAATTTGGAATGACTTTAGTTTGTGCATATTTCATCCATAATTAAAAGTGAGATAATTAAAAAAGAAATTGTTATTTTATTTTTGATTTTCTTTTTCATCTCATAGTTTTAAATAGGTATCAATTAAGGAAAGAATCTAAAGTAGGTGTCACATCCTCTCCTATGGAACATACACCTAGCTCCTCCTCTACCCCTGAGTATTTTAAAAATCTTGTGTTCTTGTACTTTTATTCTCAAAGATATCCTTCCTTTATAGAAATATTGGACTATAACCTTATTTCTCTCAATTACTATCTTAGTATTCAAGTAATGCACATTCCTCCTTCCCCCCATACCTAATATTCTCAATATTTATACAGGATGCCTTTCAAGGGAACTAAGAAAACCGAAGGACTTAACATGGCCATGGTATCCTTTTCTACTAGCTCTCTTCCATCTGGATCTAATACTCAGATGATGCAACCTTTATAAATATAACCACCTATAGTATTTACCAATTCTCTAACCCCCATTACTCAATTTCAAAGTGCTTATAACACTCAACCTATATCCACTATTCTTCCCTAAACATTAGTAGTATCAATCCCTATATGTCTCCCAACTATCAAAATGAGTCAAGCATACAATTCATAAGCTCTGTAACATACACAATAAATCCCTCTAACACAATAAATACCTTTGATGTAATAAATCCCTCAAATGTAACCTCCCTAATAGTATGTCTCCATCACAGTCATTAGGGACCACTTATTTCCAATCTTCCACATAGCAAAATATTCTACTATAAGTCCCATAGTATGTGGTGGGATCCCAACCCATTATGTCCATTGTAGTAATATACCCCTCCTCACAACCCCTATGTACTCTTCAACAAGGTGTCTTAGGGAATGTACCTCAGAATAACCCCCAATCAGACCTCATAAACATCCTTATGAATAGGATGGATAATTTAGAAGCATGCACCTTCAGATATAATACTATGACCACATATGAGTAAATTTGTAAGGATCCTATCCACCCATATGTTCCTATCTAATCATATCCCTCAAAATGTTAACTTCCCCATTTTACTAAGTTTTAGAATAAGGAATATCCCCAATAGCATCTTAGAGACTTTCAACATGCATGTTACCTTATAACACATGATGATGCATTACTACTTAGGATATTTCCCATGTGGCTAGTAGGAGGTGCATTAGATTGGTACAGATCCATCCCTCAACATTCACTCTTTTCCTTTGAGCAATTGGCCCAAATTTTCTTAGAACACTTCTCGATCAACATTGATCAAAAAGTGAGTATCATTAATTTATACACCATTTTCCAATTTTAAGATGAATCTATATCAGGCTTTGTAGCTCATTGGCGTAGCTTGATCAACTAGTTAACCTTTTCCTTACCACATCCTAAACTAATTGAATTATTTTCATGCTCTTGTGAAAAACATATCTCATCCATGTTACAAATTCAAACCTTTAAAACTTTTGATGAGGCCTTTACCATGGCATGTAAACTCAAAATTTGGGGCATTGAAGAGGGAAAAATTTACATAATAAAAAATTCAAACGTAACCCCTCAAAAATTAATAACAATAATCCTAAACCAAAAGGGGCAACAAATGTTATTATTCTAAAAATGTCTTCCCCTCCAACACCCAATCAATCAAGACCATCCAATTCTCAAACACAACCACCTATGGGCCTTACTCATTTTCCCCCTAAGAAATATAACCCCTTAGGAGAACCTTACACTTTTGTATTGGATAAAATCCTACAAGCAAAGGTTAATGAGTTCCCTCTAGTTAGACCAGTTGATGATACATATCCTAAACCCACTTGGTATAAAGAAGATGAATTTTGTGCCTATTACAGGGTAATAGGACATCACATAAAATGATGCGAATCCTCTAAACGATTGGTATAAAGCCTCAGTGACAAGGGGGACCTTCATTTAGACAATCCAAATTCTCCTCCCAACCAATCTTTAGATATTTTTAAGTAACCACTTCCAATCCATCCATCCATATTAAACATAGTCTAAGTTAACCCTAGAAAAACACAAAATCAATCTACACATATGATTGATATAATCTATGACCAATTATTGCCTAAAGAAACTCTAGAGCAATTACCAGTCTTGGATATCCTCATGGGATATGATTTTGATATAAGTCAACCTAAAATTATTGATACAACTCATAAAATATCTATAGAGCTCTTGGATCTCATTATATGGGATCATTCATGTGAGCCATCCCCTTCATCTTCCTAAACTGAATCTCCTAAAAATGAAAATGAAACCCCTCCTCAAGATGTCATAGATAAACATCCTGATACTTTTAGAGTCAAACATTCCACCCCTTTGGTCCTTGAACTTATTTTTAATATGCTCGAAGATCATAATATAGTAGGATCCTATCAATTTGTTTAGCACCAATACACTTTGAAATCATCCTCTATCGTAACACCTCCTTATCTTGAAGATATTAAGAGAAAGGGTAAAGCTCCTATCATCGATATCTGGGACAATTGTCTTGGTATTCCATCAAAGAATGCCTTAGCCCATCCTCAAGTCAAGGTTAATCTTTTTCAAATGTCAAAATACAAAAACCTTAGTCTGAATACCCCTTATGTTCTCAACATGCAAAAGAACAAAGGGCTAAGCCCTTTTATATCATTTCCATCATCTATTTTAGGTCCTCATCCATCTTGTAAAGGGACTGTCCCTATCATTAGTTCTTCCATTCAAACACATGGGAAAATGTAAATTCTCCCTCTATTATTTAACACACCTCCATCCTGATATCCACCATGTTCTACTAAAGGACCATTAGATAAATTTAAATAAAAGTTCCTAAGGTCATATCTATCATAAAAGCTAAATGTCAAAACTAAAATATCAATACTTTACTAAAAGATATTGTCCAACCTATTATAAGACCACAAAGTGACCCTTTAAAAGGATCTTATGCTATAATTTAAAACAATTTTTGGATACATCCCTCATAATGCTACCACCTTTACAGCCCATCAACCTTCACCCCCAAAGACCTACTTGGTATAAGAATTAGGAGATATGTGCATATCATAGAGTACCTGGACATGATATAAAAAATTATAATACCTATAAGGTTGTAATTCAATAGCTATTCCAAGATAATGATCTATTAATTAATGATCTAAATGATAAAACTCCTAAGCAAAAAGTCACCATCCCAAATATTCCACCTTCCCATAATCCTAATAGTCTTATAAGTGATAAAGAGTTAGAGGATTCTTTGAACCCTCCATTATTACACATCGATGTTGTCCATGTAGCCACCTACTCTCAAAATCAGAATCCTAATAAATCCAAAGTTTTAATTATAGGTGACTCTACCCATAATATACCTAAACCATCTAGACAAAAGCCTAAAGTCTCTATTACAGGAACTACCCTATCCAAATCCAAGGAGTTGGTAAAAATCTCCATATTAAAACAACTCCACCAAAATCCTATAAAAATGGCATTATATGAACTTATCAAAAACTCTCCACACCATCGACAAGCAATGATAGAATCACTCCAAGCTATTGAGGTTCATCCAAATGAGCCCCAACCATTGTTAGCATTTATAGGGGACCTCTAAATGGTGTCAGCTATTAGTTTCACTAGTTTCAAGGTCATTCCTTTATCACTTGAAGATAAAAATCTTGCACTTTTCATCACAACTCAAATAAATCAAACTTAGATTAAAAGAGTTATGATTGATAAATGGGTTAGTATCAATATTATTTCTTCACATGCTTTCCAATATTTATAGCTACCAAAAACCATTATTTCCCAATCCCTAGCAACTCTTTGTGAATTCAATGACATGGTAGCACCCACAATAGTAATGGTTATCCTCCCCATTTTTCATAGGTCCTTATAGCCTCCACAAACTCTTTTATGTCATAGAAGGGACATTCTAATATAACATTTTATTAGGATGTCTATGGATTCATGTGATGTGATACATCCCCTCCACCATCCATTAGTGCATTAAGTTTGAACATGAAGGCTAGGTCCACATCATCCCCACTAATCCTCATCCCTTTAGATCATGCAACTACACTTTTTGACCAAGTGATGTCATAATACCCTCAACTGACACAATCCCATCTTCATCTTCTAATCAAGCCTCAACTAGCATGATTATTCCCACTTTGAACTTACCAGCTCATGAGTCCATTGATTTCATGATGTATCATCTTTTAATTGGAGAATACTAGATATTAACCCTTAACACATTACCCACTCTTAAGGAATATGTCCATCCAGACAACCAACCCATGTATTACCCAACCTAGGTGAGCTCATCCCATTTGGGCCACCTTTCTTATGCACTCACTTGATATATGGTGGAATTGATCAAACCAACCTAGGACCTAACAATGGCACCCATGCTAAACCCTTTACATCTAATTTTTCATTTCTCAATAAACCCCAGTTCATGCAAACCTACCTTTGTCATTATGCTTGGAAGGGCTTTGGCATGGGTAGATATGAGCAGGGTCCTCACGAATCGCATTTGGAGATTTCAAAAAACCACATGAAAAGCATGGCTTAGGCTTTGAGAAATATTATAAATCCTCTCTTGAAACCATTCTTTCACCATTATTGGAAGAAGAAGTGCAATCTTTATCATCCAATACCTCTTCCTTGACTAGTGACACTGTATCCATCCCTTCTGACTTTTTTTAGTCAATTCAATCTCCATAGAACCCCTCATCTTTCACCATGGTGGAAAGACCTAAATTATCCCTTTAGTATATACTAATTTAATAGGAAATGATATGCTAACTATCCTTGTTCTTCAATGTCAATATAATGAGTCAATCCTGACTCATTTGGGCACTAAAAACTCTTATCTATGTAATTCTCTTCCATCTGAAACATCTAGCTTATTAAATGAATCCACTACTAATATTAATATTAGGTCTCAAGAAACCTTGAGGATTTTTAAAATTAACAAATCCTTAAATCCCTAATAAAACCAAGATTTTACCACTTTTTTTATTAGACCATAGCGAGGCATTTGCCTAGTCTTATAACAATATGCTTGGTATTGACCCCACAATAATTATCTATAATATCATCACCTTTCTTGATGTTAAGCTGGTAAAACAAAAGCTCTATAAAATACATCCTTGCATTGCACTCCTGGTAAAAGAGGAAATATAATTTCTCTTTTTTACTAACTTTATTCAACACATTGATTATCCTCAGTGGATGTCCAACATTATTCTAGTCACTAAGCCTACAGGGGGAATTCACATTTGTAGTAATTTTCATGATGTAAATATTGCTTGTCCAAAAGATTATTTCCAACTCCCTAACATCAACCAATTAGTGGACCTAATAGCTATCCATGAAATTTTGTCCCTTATGGATGGTTTTTTTGGTTACAATAAAATACTTATTGCACTAGTAGATCAACATAAAACTACATTTGTTACTCCTTAGGGGACTTTTGCTACTGTGTTATGCCCTTTGGTATATTGAATGTAGGAGCCACCTATCAGCAGGCCATGAATTATATATTTCATGATATAATCTAGAATATTGTCGAATATTATGTATATGACCTCTTTAGGAAGTTAAAATTTTGTAAAGATCACTTATCCATACTTAACATTATCTTCAATCATTTGCTCTAATATCGTGTGCATCTAAATCCAAAAAAGTGTATTTTTGGTGTCTTGATGGGTAAAATTTTAGGCTTCATTGTTTATATTTTAGGAATATAAGTGGATCCCACTAAAATCAAGTCCATTATAGAAGTGCCTCCTCCATAAAACCTTAAGCAGTTATATAGTTTACAAGGCAAACTTTAGTCTATCCATCATTTTATATACCAACTCTCTGATCAATGTCAACCTTTCCACCATTTCTTAAATAAGGATAGTCACTTTTTATGGGATTCTAATTATCAAGAAGCCTTTAATGCACTTAAATACTATATTTTATCACCTCCAATCCTCACTCCACCTAAGGAGGGGAAACCTTTCATCCTTTATATCTTAGCTATAGACCATGCTCTAGGTTCTATGCTTGCCTATTGGGATAAGCATCACAAGGAATAGGTTATTTATTATATAAGTTATACCCTCATAGAATATGAACACATTATTCACATACCAAAAAATTATGCCTAGCATTGGTTCTTGTAGCCTCTAGCTTCATCATTACTTACTTAACAATAAGATATATGTAATTATGACTACCGACCCTCTTAAGTTCATGTATTCTAAGCCTTATCAAAATCAATGAATGGCCAGATGGATCATGCTTCTAGCTAAGTTTGATCTAGAATTTCTCCATCAAAATCCTATTAAAGGATAAATTATTACTAATCAATTGGTTGAAACACCTCTTAGTTATAATCAATCAGTCAATTGTGAATCTCCTAATGAATCTATTACATCCACTTCCTAATTGGTCTTAGAATATCAAATGACTCTCTTCTTTGATCAGTCCAAATGTGAGAATGGAGGTGATATAAGAATTATACTAATATCTTCTCAAGGTATTCCTATGCCTTTATCTTTTAAATTAGACTTTGATTGCACCAATAACATGGCTAAATATGAAGCATTGATTATAGTCCTCCAAATTTCCCTTGCACTAGGAGTCAAATCCCTTAATATCTATGGTGATTTTCAACTAGTAGTCAATCAAATTAATGGTATATATCAATGCAAAAATGATATCCTCCAAAGATATAAGACCTTAGTTGATTAGCTCTTATTTTCTTTTAAACATTACACCATCCAAACTACTCCTAGATCAACTAATCAGTTTTTTGATACTATGGCATCTCTTACCTCTTTTATCCCATCCTCATCTCAAGAGTTTAAGCTATTTGTCTTTATCCATCAAATTAACCATCCTTCTTACATAAGAACTGATCTTGTATCTAACAGTAATATCAAGGAAAATCTAGAGGAGCCATAGTATGTAAAAATATTTACTTATTTGTCTATAGGACTACCTCCTCCCCATCTATCCAAAGGTGTTAGGCGTGTCTTTCAACAAAAAGCTACATGCTATACTATATTTGGGGTGTTCTCTATAAGCATGGTTTTTATGGAATTCTTTTTTGTTGTCTCCAAAAGCATGAAGCTACCTTAGCTAACTAGGAATTATGTAATAGGTCATGCGATGGACACTTTAATGGCTGCACAATCACTAAAAAATATTACATCTAGTCTATTATTGGTCCACTCTAAATCAAGATTGTTGCACATACATTAAGAGGTGTATAAAATGTTAAAAACATGAAAACTTATCCCATGTCCCTAGTAAATCCTTGTAAGTATCAAGAGACTTCTATCCATTCTCCTAATGGGGGCTTGATCTTATAGGGCAAATCAACCCTAAGTCCTCTCAGCATCACATCTTCATCATTATCGCTACAAAATACTTCACCAAGTGGGTGGAAGTTGTGTTGCTTATCTTGACCAAGGAAAAAAATATTATGGAGTTTATCCACCATCACATTAATTGTCATTTTTGAATTCCATATAAAATAATAATAGATAATGGAAAATATTTCAAGAATAAAAAATTCTAGGCACTATGTGACTCCTTTAAAATCAAATTAAGTTTTTCGTCACCTTACTATCCTCAGGCTAATGGTCAAGTAGAAGCATATAATAAAACCCTAGTTAAAATATTAATAATAGTCATCAATGAAGCTGGGAAGGACTGGCATATTAGTATCCCTTTTGCCTTGTGGGCATATTAAACTAGTATTCAAATCCTTATGGGTGCTACTCCTTTTTCCCTATTCTATGTTACAGAAGTTGTACTTCCTTTAGAAGTCCAAATTCCCTCTCTTCATGTCTCCCTTAAAGACATCATTTTTTATGAGGATTTTCATCAAGAACATTTATCCCAGCTTGAACTCTTAGATGAGCATCATGTGATATCCCTTGATCACCTTCATATATATCAAGAATGACTAAAATGAGCATATAATCAACATGGAAGAGAATGAGTATTTAACATTAGAGACCTTGTGCTTAAATAAAATTAACATGTCACTAACATAGAATTAAGTAAAAGGGAAAATTTTCTTATGATTGGCTTGGACCATACACCATAACCCATAAATACAAATTTGGGGCATATCATTTATCTTCTCTTGATGGTAACTAGAATGAGAACCTCTTAATACCTTGCATTTTCATCCTTTATATATTTAATAGATCTTGGCTCATCTTGGTTAGCTTATACTATCATATCCCCTTATCCCAAAATAGCAAATAATGATATGAGAGTTATGTAGTTATCCGGTAGTCACTATAACTTCAACCTTGAATATGAATACCCTGGCTCTAATCATAGCATTATCTCATGGATATGTTTCACCTATAATAGGAGAAACCCCAGATCATTTTTTCCCTTAGTTTTTAAAGGCTATTAATTTTCCAAGATAACATAATCACCTCATGTAATGAACCCATGGAAACTATCCTATGGTGTCTTTTTATGCCAACTTGCATTACTATCTTTGGGATCCAAAAATCAAGTAAGCAATGAAAATCAAAAGTATCAAAATGGGCTAAAAAAATAGACTAATCCCTTGAAGGATAGTTGTAATCAAATATAAAGGAAAATAACAGACTGATTCCTTGAAGGATAGCTATGCAAAAACATTTGAATGTAGGCCACTCCCTTGAAGGATGGCTACCAAGAAAAAAACTTCCACATTGATCAATTTTCAAATTATGCCACTTAAAAGCCTAAAAAATAAACAAAGTAATAAAATAAATTGTCAAAATTAGTATCCCAAGAAAGCTTCCTGCATCGATCAAATTTCTAATTATAGACTTCTCATATTGATTAGTCTACCCATTGGCATAAAAATGATCTCTGAAAGATAAATCTTGATGTTGAAATATGGTGTGAAGAAGGTTATCTCTAAATCAATCCATTCCCCATCCCACCAAAATCATATAATCCTAATAAATGACTAAGGTCGAATCTCTAGCTAACCTAGGTTGTGTCAAAATCTATTATCATCTAGTTAAGGATGCATAGGCCATGTGTATGAGAGATTCTCTTTTTGGTTATGGTCCAATTCAATACTAAGAAAATACATAACATATAATTACTAAAACCCATAAAATCATAACCATTAAACATTAAAATCTATCTATAATCCATAATCATAATCCATTTATTAAAAACATATCTCATGATATAACATCCATAATCCATAACATGTAAAATCCATAACCAATAATCCATAAACATCCATAGAATATATGATAGAAATGATTAGAATTAAAATACATAACATCTAATCTATAATCCATCACATCACATCTTCAATAAAAATATAACATATCCATATCCATCAATAAATCTATAAAAAACACACATTATCCATCCATAAACATAAGCAATGTCTATATACATCAAGTATCTGTACAAATGTCATAGCATAAATAAAATGGGGCTCTCAACCCATACAATGTGATCTACTCAGTAAAATAAATCCTACTGAGGTGAATGCTATCACCTCCCTCATCATTTCCTCCTTAACTCATTACACTCCCTCTACTGGTATACCCCCTAAGAGTCCTCTATGATCTAATGTGGCTATCCATGTATGAAGTAAAATAAGTTACATCTGTTAGTTATCTCTATAATATCCTCTTGTAATATGACATTTTTGCAAGCAAATCTCTGTATCTCTAGAGTGGTACCATATCTAGAGGCACAACACTAGATCCTATAATATCTAGAGCTAGTGTCTCTACCAAAGTAAAACTCATCCACTCTAGCTTCACTAAGTACCTATCTTATTCCTATATGGCTTGGTCATGATGACATTTCATGTTATCTAGATCACCTTACAATGTGGCAATATAATCTTGTAATGTATCATGGGTTATTTGTACCTCTTATAGCTTAGCCTTTAGTGTCTCCCTCTCTATAATAACTATATCTATATCTATATGCTCATGGGTGGGGGAATCCTATAGTGGTACATCCTCCATGTGTGCATCAGGGGCCTCTTTCTCCTCCATGTGTGCATCTGGGGCATCTTGCTCAGCCTCCCTCATCTCCTCAATAATGACCTCTTATCGAGGTCTCACTACTCTCTCTTGTCTCTTTGTTATCTCAACTACAAACCAAATGGAATAGTCATCAGTATAGCCAATGTCATCTAGATCAATATCAATGGGCTCCTCTTGTGGCCCCATAAAGACCACTGTAGTATTTGAAGTAGGCTAGTTCATCTCTATCTCATCCTACCTATACAAGTGTGGGGCTAATGATATATCCTATAAAAAATCAAATTGATAACATAACCTATCAAAATATAATAGATCTAGATGTTCCTACCATCATTTTTATAGCCATAACTCTTAGGTAACATCCCCTATCTCCATAGTTGAATCAGGCCATGATAGGAAGTGTACATATGGCCTCTAGACAATGTCTCCTATTTGTAATTTTCTAAAAACCTATCTATAGTACATGATATCATGTACTACCCTATCTACATATGGAATTATTAGGTCTTCCTTCTATCAAAGAAAGCCTACACTGTACAACATTATACACCATGTCTTTTAATCTGATCCATGGGGTCCCTATGGGGTGAATCACATGAATGTGCTCATATGTCCAGAAATGTAATACAAATGTGATATCAAGACCTGATCCATTCTTAGTACACCAACTCCATAAATCCCTATACATCTACCCTAATAGTATGGGTGCCCAAGTAAAAATAGTCTTAAACTCCACCATGTCTACTATAATACTAGTGAAACTCCATGGTAGTCACCCTCCCCTAGAATTAGGTAACACATAGTAGGTCAATGCCAACATCATAATTGTCAACATTAGTCTCTCCATAGGGTCTTAATCATATAATGGCTAGAATGAGAACCCCCTATCAAAGAATTTGATGTCCAATACATCCTCATCATATAATCATAGGAGTGTCTAAAATTGGTAGTCATAGAATATGATGGATGTCCTCTATGGTGATCATCATCTCACCAGTCAGTAACCAAAAAGTTTTAGTGGTATAATCCCACCATTCTAACAAAGCCACTATCACATTGATGTCCTGATGGAAATGATGATAATGTCAAATCCCTCTAAATCCTACCACCTCTAGATGGGCCCAATCCTCGTCACCCATAAACTCCCACAACCACCCCAATAGTGAAGGAACCCTATCCATCATCATCAATAGCTCTCATGACTATCAAAAACATTTTTTTATTTAATAAAAAGCCTAAGTTTTATGATTTATATTGATCCTCTAAGGATTGATGCCAATTTAACCCCAATCGATAGCAATCTTTATGGATCATGGTCAATCCATATGAAATGCATCGATCCTCATATATTGACATCAATTCCCTCCCCTCAAAAAAAATTTCCCCCTACCTAGGTTGAATGTTTCTAACCTACCCTCCCTTTCCCCCACAAATTTCCAAAATACCAAATTTTTGATTCAAAAATAAAAAAATAAATAGAATAATAAATTTAGCCAAAAATACATAATGCCTACCTCATAGTGCAATCATCATCATCATCAACATCCACTCTTTCTCACCTCCATTATCTCTCAAATCTACTTGCAAGGTTGACACATGTTAAATTTTGGTCTCAAATTCTTATTTGATCAATAGCCAAATGAGCCTTATATCACGTCAGATGCCTATTTATAGTCATATCCATGATTGACATTGATTATTCTAATCAATGTTGATTCTTCAAATCAGCATTGATTTCTTATGGATCGATGTTGATTGTCTTGGTTTGTCTAGATGTTTCACTTGAAGACCATTTTACATACTCTTAGTCTAGCTCCCAAGCCTCTTGTTACATTTTCTATAACTATCCCACTTTTATGTCATATTACACTTTTGATTTGAGGATTTTGATCCTGTATCAGTTCCCCAATCTCTTTAAGGTGTACCCCCTTTTTTGGTATCTTCCCATTATAAGATTCTAAGGGTATATTTTATCTCAAGAACATTTGTCTATAGGTAATGCATACACCATACACACACTATATGCTATGTTCTACCATTCCTATCTTTTGTTCTCTTGCTAGCCTTTTATTAAGCCTACATGTTTTAGCTCTATCATTTTGTTACTCAATTAGGTCTTTGGGGCATTACTACCTACATCACTTTTTATCTCATTAATTGTAACCTTGGAATATCTTTAAGCCATCTGCACTTCTAATTATCCTTTTTTATCATCTACTTATATATTTCCACTCACCCCATTATGTTTTTACCTTCCATATTTGTCAACCTTGTCATCTATTCCATTTCACTTCTTATCATCCAATTTGAGGGGGATACCTTCTCATAATAAATTTGGGGCATTAGGCACCTTATAGTTTTTGTCTCGTAGCACGCTATTGTGTACCACTCCACAAAAAGAGGCAAATGTAGATGCTAGTTTTATATACCCTTGTGTATTAACATGGTGCATTATCACATTATCATGTTATTTATAACATAATGGCCCCTACTCATAATTATTTGAAATAATTAAATTTACCTCACCTATTTACCTTTACCACATAGGTTAATTAAACTTAATTACTATCATCAAATAGTAATTAACCCTATTTCTTAGCATTCCTAACCATAAAATCCTAAAAATAAATAAAAACAAAACCTATCCAACCTCCTAATAAACCCATCTTGTGGTTAAACCAACCTAAAAAATTTAGAGTGGGTTAAAACCATATTTACCCTCGTAAACACCCCTTTTAAATGGTCTAAGGATTAACTTCACCTATGTCGATTATCTATGATCAACATCAATCAACTTGAAACAACATCGATCCATAAATATATAGTGAGCCTTCTTGGCTCGAGGGATGGTGACTATGATTTTGAACTTCAAAACTCTATCAAAATTTCATTGCAACCTATGTACAGATGTTGTTAACATATTGTTATCCTATGGAACCTCTGTTTGAGAGATTATTGAAAGATTTTTGAAGGATCTGTAACTCATTTTATCAAGTCTATTTTTAGCCATCAAAGGTTAATATTATATTTTAATTATTTCTCATTTAAATTTTACAATCTTCATGCTTTTCTGTCACTATTTTATATTTAGTTTATTTATTTTATCAATATTATAAGCCGTTATTATAGTCTATTTTCATAGTTTAACATTTTACATAGAATTGATGTTGATCTATCTAAATCAATGTCGATCATGTAGGATCATCATTGATCCCTACTACACTTTTATTACATTTTTGAAGCCTATTTTCATAAGATTCATAGTCCAAAAACCCTATCAAAACCTACATTCTATTTTCTAAAAACCTATCTTTTACATGTAGATGACTCTACCTAGATTAATACATGATATTGTTAGCATATTTGATCTCCCCATTGTCCCAAAACCTTTATTCACTGACCAAAGTGACATTATATTTGAATTATGTCTTTGTATTTTGGTTTTCACACCTAATCAAGAAAGCATTAATGAACAATTGGCTATAATTCAAGAGGATGTTGATATAGCTACTAAATTCTAGGATAATTATTTTGATCACATTAATTTTGATATATATTAGATATCTTTTTCATTGTCTATTTTCATCCTATCCATATATATCTTTATAATTTCATGTTTATTTATAAACTTGAATTTTAAAACATGGGCTGACATCCATCTAAGGAAGCATATCACTTCTTGGGACTAGTTTCTTACCAGCAAGCCCATTCATCTTTCTATTAATCAATTTTTTGTGAGTTAAGGTGATTTGAAAGTCATTCCATCCTATCTAAAGAATATTTCCCACAAGATTGATCAATGGTGTGTAATTGATCTCCATCTTTAGGTAATCTTCAAAACCCTACATTTACTTTGTTTTTAGTAGCTAATTAGATCACATTGAAAAAACAAAAAAATTATTAAAACACATAGATAGGTTGTGTAGCCTAGAGCTAATTTGTCTTTGTTATCCTTATAGACCACAATAATCTCTTGTGAATTACCTTATCCAAGGGAGAGATTAAGGCCTTATGGGTTCATCTTTAAGGTAATTATTCCTAACTTTATTTCTCCTTTGTAAGATTAGATAGATAATGTAGTTGTGCTTCTCTTCCCATGCATTAGAATTCCATAGATGTTGAAGTGAGTATATGTCTTCTATGCATGTTTAGTTTAGTTATTTTTTTTAATTTTTAACCCCCACTTTATGCCACAAGCTCTGGTGTGTACTATATTAGATTTACTTTCTTGTTTATTAACATAGGTGAAATATCAAACCCTGGGACTCTTTTAGGGTTGTTGCATGATTGTGTTAGATTATAGGCTTTAGAACCCTACCTCACATGGTGTATTGTGACAAGTGATTCCCTAATTGGGTCTAGTGATTCCCCATATTGTTCATTCTCCCACTTAACAAATGTATTCCCAATTGGAAGTGTATGTATGTTCTATCTTTTTTGAGCCAAGATTGATTTATTGACATGATACATTTTTGATTGCATATATTTTGGTAACCTGATGTGAAACTAAACCTTTCAAGATTTATTTCACTTTCATTCATTATTTTTATCATATATTTGTCATACCAGATTGACTCTATCAACCCAGTTCTAATCTTTATGAGTAGGTTTTCAAGAATAGGCAACTAGATCGACTCAAATGACCTAATACAAGTTTATAGACTTTCAATTCATACTACTAAGTCAACCCAATTGACCCTATACATTTTTATGCATCCAATTCAATATATTATGTTGACCTTAGTTGACCATGTATATTTTAGGCACTCAGAAGTAGGATTATGTAAAGTTTCATCGACCTAGTTAACTTACTTAACAGAGTTTTCAAGCATATTCTAAGGTTATTGACAAGTAATATTCATTCTCTACATCTCTGATCCACCAAGGTTCCTTTCTATCTCTCTATCTCTTTTTTTTACTATCTTTCCTTTCACAGTTTTTAGTCTTCAAAATTGCCCCCACATATTCAACTAAATTGACCCTATCAACCCAGTTTTATGTTATGTGTTATCTAAAATAACTAGGTCAACCTTGGTCAACCCAATTCATTTTTAGACCTTGGTTATATAGTATAGTTTCAAACCTATTGACTCTATTCTATATTTTTTGAAAATAGTGTCAACACTATACCTTATTTCAAGTTGGATTTAATCTCTATATGCTAGCAATTAGTCCACACCTTTCTTTTCTTGTTATTTGTATGATTAGAATATTTTAATAGTATAATTAGGGGGGTTTTTAATTAACCATTTAGTTTCACTATTTCTATGTTATTCACACCTAGACAAATCACATAATCTAAATAAGAATTTTAACATTTGTCTACGCAAGGTTGACCTACCTAGATTTCATCACCAATGGGGCTTTGACTTGATAATCTGGTCAAGTATAAATCATGGTTAATGGTATATTCTAGATAAGCACCTGACACCCTTATCATTTTAGTGTGTGAAGTGAGGGGGTAGACCCCAATACCAAGCCTATATGCCACTATAGTCTCTTTTAGTGAAAACTACCTGAAACCATCTTTAGATTGCTATCTAGTTCTTTACTTTACAAGCAACTTTCCATTACATTTAAAATCATTTATTAATAATCTAATAAAACCTCTTAGGTTGAATAATTAGTTAGATATTTACTTTCTAATTTTATTGCTTGCTATTTACTCAATTGTGTGTGCAAAAACTTGCATTAGCCAGTGTTAGTACAAGATTTTCTATTGTTTGTTTCAATTAGATTAACTAGTGTTGATTCAATTGACTATTTATTTCCCTTCAGTTCTTAATTTCTTAGATTAACTACAAAAATTGTCTTATTTCAATTCATAACTTTTTATCAACCTTTTTGTTTTCCCTATCTGATGTACTAGGTCAACCTAGTCAACCCTATACAATTTTCTAGCCCTTATGCACTGTAAAAGATCAACCTAGTCAACCATGTACTATCTACAACTCCTTTTACCTATTTTCCTATTATTTGTACACTATAATAAATTGATGAAATCAACCTTATACTATTTCAATCACTTCTTAGTTCTTTACTTTCTCATGTCTCTTCCTTTCCCTTCATCATAAACTTTTTATTTGATAGTGGTACTAAGTTATAGTCAATAGACATGATGAATCTTACCAATCCTCATAGGCTCTCCCATAGATAGAGTAGGGATCCTCTCTTGGATGCTAGTAATGTTCATATTTCCACTTCCATAATGAACTATAGGACCCCCTCTAATATCTCTTCACAATATAATCCTATTTTCTCATTAGAAGACTAACTTGAGTTAGAGTATACTCCTAAAATGCTCTTCTTTATCTTTGAATTTCCTTAACATTGAGGAAAGGATCCTTATACCATTTACAATCTTATGATTATTGGTCAAGTTAAATATCCTCATTCACCTACTCATACATTATCAAATAGGTTTGGGGGTACCACTTTCTTTGGTTCTCAACCTCTTCCTTCAATTATGACCCATTCTCATACCATGACCTCTTCTTCTCTAACTTCTTCTACCTCCATGCCTATTATCTCAACTAACATGGTAGGTTCTATATTTAGTGGGCCTCTTTTAATATCCACTATCCTTAATCCTTCCACTAGTGCATTGTTTTCTACCCAAGGTAATCATGCTTCAAGTGTTCCTTCCTCTCAACCATTCATTCATCCATCTTTTGCTACACAAGCAAATTTTTCCACTAGTGCATCTCATTTTCATAATTCCTCTAAAGCTCCTATCAACTCCCATAATGGTACCCAAGACACTAATACTAACACTAATTAAAACCCTAATGCTTCTACTAATACTAATCAAACACATCAAATTTTGTTGTAAATGCTCAATCAAATGAATACATTTCAATCTCATAACATAAATTAAATGATGAGAATGCAAAACCACCTTCTTCACCTTCAATATCATCCACAACCAATGGATTGGGGAAAATATAACCAAAATTTTCCCCCTCCTCTTTTATACTCTCAAGGAAATCTCATTCCTCAACCTCTTTTAATCAACAAAACCATCAAGCATCTATAAAATGAACCTCTCATTACTCAAATTACTAATATTGACATAGGAGGTATAACACCTACAATTTATTATAATGGATGAACCTATCCCACCCTTCATCCTAATACATTTATAAATCTTCATAAGGATTAGCTAAAATTAAACACCTCTACTTCTACCAAGATCCTTGCCAAAACCCCCACAAGTGATGCCTTGGATTGGTACAATCAACTTAGACCACATTCCATTACTAGTTTGGAGGATTTCATGAATGCTTTAGTGTAAGAGTTCTAAACTAGTGATCTTCCAAAAAACACTTTGTCCCATTTCATAACTTGAAAACAAAATTAAAATGAAATCACTCAATCCTTTTTTTAAACATGGAATACTTTATCAAATAAATGTGAAGATAACATGGTTAACAACAATCTTTTCCATCTCTTTACCAATGCCCTCTTTCTTAAATTGTAATATCAAGTCTACACTCTCTCTCCACATACCTTAGAGGAGGCTATTGACCAATATAAATGACAATATTTCCTAATGCATCAATTCAAGCCACCCCAACCTTCTATGGGTCCTCATCTCTTACTAAAGAATAAAAACTACAATATTACCAATGATGGTGTTACAAATTCTTATGACACCATTTATAATGTTCAAGTTATCATTCCTAATCAATTTTTGGAACCAACTCCCCCTTCTCATCAATATACTTATCCTCATTTCTCTTCACCAAATAACATTAACATTCATAAACCTCTATCCTTAGCTAAATTACTTAAGCATCTACCTCGGTCTCTTCCACAAGAGCTTGACCTTACTCATCCTATGAAATCCCAGTATGATCCTAACAAGTTTTGTTGGTTTCATTCTAGTTAGGGTCATTCTCATGAGACCTATAGATAAATTCATAATTTATCTATGGATTTTCTTCTTAGAACTACTTTTGATCACAATTCCATAATTTTCAAGTACTAACAAGCTTATGAAATTGTTTTTAAGGACTTTTAAAAGCATGACAAAACTCAAGACTTGGATCAAGAAAATGCTCATTTATCCATCTATAAATACCATCTTCCTAATCACCAACCAATTCAAGACAATCCCACCACTTCCACCAACAATGTATCAAGTCTTGTTGAACCAACTTTCAAAGAGAATGTGGTTATCATGACTAATATGTGAAGGGTGGTGGATTTCATTAATTCCCAATCTATCTACACTCCACATTTGTCTTAAACATATTGTGTTATCCAAAATTCTTCTCCAACTCATTTAAATGAGCTGGGGAAAGATGAACTTATTAATTTTGATGATCTAATTTTCATTTTTCCCTTGGATAACACTTACCATTCTATTTCTACCACTCTTCCATCATCTTCTAACATTAATGATAACCAAGATTTTACTAACACTTATTATTCTAATTCTAAAAATCAACTTGAACCAACTACATCATCTCAACATGATTTACCACCTTGTCCTAAACCTTCTTCTTACCAATAAAAATTCTAATGTACTTCATATACTTATTCTAAGGACCTCCTTAACCATTACGTACATATATCTAAAAACCTTATTATGGGCTATGATGAGTGGGATCCTATTACGGAGCTCACTAATGTCCCATCCCAAATTTTGTTCTTTGAGCTTATGAGGACTTCTCCTTATCATATAAACCATATTATGTAACTATTATTTGAGATGAATGTCCCTCATCCTCATATAGTAGGTTGGGAGGTAACTTTATCTAGATCTAAAGATAGTATTTTATAATAATGTGAAGAGATGTCAATCAACATTTATGAAACTATATACACTTCTCTTTCCTTAAAATTTCCCATAGCTTATATGATTCTTGATGAGATTCTACTTTGTGTGGATGATCCTCCCTTATTCATTATCATCAAAATGAGTGATATCCAAGTCAAGTGTGCATTTATTGAAGAGGGTTTTGGCACGTGTGTCATTTCTCTTGATTTAATTAATACACTCAGATATTCAGAATGTAATCTTAAATATACAGATAGCACATGTCAAAGATACAATAGAAGGCAAATTCCTCCTCTAGGTTTTATATGTCTTCCCATTACCATTTCACCTATCACCATCTATGTAAATGTGATGATATTTAACTTCTACCTTTCTTATAACATCTTGCTTGGTAGGCCATGTACTCACTCCATGAGAGCTATTGCTTCTTCTTCCTACATTAAATTCCCTCACAATGGATCTATTTATAATATTCAAGGTGATACTAACCCTTGTAATTTTGAATAATTCCAAGAATATGGTGTCCTCAATATTCCTACTCTTGAGCCTTTGCTAAGCATTCTATTCCATGAATCACAACATTTTAACTTTCTCATTAATTCAACCCAAGGTTATAGTGGGCATACAGAACTCATTGGTAACATTTCTCATAACCTCTTAGATTTTTATGATGATGATCTTGATGAGATTAAATTAAAGATCAAAAAATTTAATCTCTCACCTCATCTCATCTCACAGCTTCCTACTTCATTGCAATCTCATTCTCGTAAGCCTCCTTGTGGTGACATTACTATAGTCTTGACCAAGACTAGTCATTTTATTTACCACATTTCCTCCTATGATTAGGTCATCCCTACTTACATCATTGACCTTCACACCCTTTATTATGATGATGGTTATTCCTTAGATGATCCATTGTTAGGGGGTCTTATATAAGCCCATGATGCTAAGATTATCTGTTATCATTCTTATTTATTTGAGTCTTTTCATACATCTCATAATTTTCCTTCACTTATATTTCCAATTTTTTTATTTTCCCCTTTATCATATGGTAGAGATGGTGCTAACACCTCTAGTTTTTGAGGATCCATGTAGGACTATGCTCATGGATCATGTTATGACTAAGCCTTACCATTTTCTTAGGTACCTTAAACCTCATAGTTGGTTTACCCATGAGGTTAGTATAACTCCCATTAGACCTTATTTATATCCCACTCCTCCTTTAGTAGAGCTCGCTATAGTTAAGCCTCTTCCTACTCCTGCTATAGTTGATCTTGTCTCTACTCCTACTATTGTTGAGTCTACCCCTATTTTTTATTCTATTGCTCCTTTTGTTGAGCCTAGTTTTATTCCTTCCTTGTCATCACCCTCCCTTGGTGATGGTTTTCTTATTTTTCCTAAGATGTCTCCTCTACCCACCAAATAGGTTGACGAGTGTTCTTCCTCTTCTTCTACTCCTATTTCACCTCCTTTCATGAGTGCTTCCAATAAAACCACTCACAAGCATATATGTTGTTTCCATGGGATAAATAATCATTCTTCCACCCATTGTCATAAGTTATGATAACATATTGATACCTTGCATCCTTCTTCCCCATCATCATACAAATCCATACCTCCCTTGATGGTACTTCTAGAATATCTACCTAAGTATGGTGCGGTATATTATCTATGGCATCTATGTGGCACCCATCATACTAATAATTATTGCATCCTTCAACAAGTTCTTAAAGATCACCTTATAGATATTATTAGAAATTATATTGATTCTCTTATTTTCACTTGGATTTTCACCCTTTGAGGATATGTCTCATCTCTCCTCATCCAAGTGGCACAATTGAAACACCTCTAGGCTTGTTGGTAGCCTATGAGTGAGATGAATCTCTAAATAGGGCTAGCTCCCTTGATGTACCACTTTAGATCACTACTACACCTAAAATTTGGGGGGAGGGGGGAGAGAGAGAGAGAGAAAAATAAAATCAAACTATCCTAAGGGAGGTGATACACCAAATTGATTGATGACTTCCAACTAGTTTCAAGTTACACATGAAACCAAGAGACTAACCAAACATACACTTCTCCAATATACATATTCTCACATCAATATTACATTATGAAGTTATGGATGAATGTTTAGGCTAGAAATACTAGACAATAAGACTTGAATATAACTAGTGAATATACTAAATCACTCAACCTTGACACTTCCTAGAACACTTCACATGCCCTACAAGAAGAAGCTTTCCAAATGCAAATAGGATCAAATAATGAGACAACATGTTATGGAAATCATAGTTATCACTAAGAAAGATAAATAATCCAAGTAAAACATACTATTAATAGTCATGAATAGGTAAAAATTATTAGTCTTATTGATCAAATGGTATGCCAATGAGCAAGGCTTCACCATACTCAGGTGGAGCATAAGTTACAATGGCCAAAATGGCTAGTTCTTATAGAAATTGAGAAAGAGAGGAGAATAGAGAAGTTAAATGGTCACAAAGACACTTTTCATGATGTGAGAATGAGTGAATTTTACATGAAAATAGGATGTGGGATGAACCAGGTAAGGTTAAAATAGATAAGTAGCCATATAAGGCATGAAACTCATGAAAAGTGGCATGAAATTCCCTATTTTGGCTCAAAAAACCACCTTAATTATTCACCTCTATTTGAACATATAGAAACTGAAAAGGGAAAATTATGGTGATTATAATTAGATTTAAGTCTTTTATATATTCATTTCCATTAATTGGTTTTAGTCCTAGTCATCTAAAAAATTCTAAAGATGAGCCATCACCATATGTAGTCTAAAAAACTCCTCTTTAACACACCCTGCACACTTGGCTTCTAAAAAGGCATCATTTTTCCATTAAAATACATTGGAGGGAGTGTATGAAACTTTAAAATACCTTCCATGGTGTTATAGGAACTAGGCACACAATAAAATCAGCTCACTTGAAGTTTTCCACCCTTCACACTAGCTTGGTCACTATGCCAGTTTTGACTAGCTAAGATGAAGCTATTTATTTTCATAATTAAGAGTCTTTAAAAGGAATTAAATGACCATATGGAGTTATATTAATTCTTAATCTTCCATCCAAACTTTATCTCATCTTTAGACTCCTTATAAAACCTATAAAACACATAAAATAGTCAAAAGTACCCTAATTTTGTACCATGTATGTATAATTATATACAACTTAAAAGATTGGGGAGGATCCTAATATATTCCTATTAAATTTAAAATAACTTTCATGATCAAACTAGGCCATTATATCAGCTTTACAACTTCATTTCCTTCATCAGGTCTTTACAGGGGTTTAGCAAGGGTTTTAGATAATTTTAACCTCTTAAACTTTGTTCATAAATTTGGTACATTTGAACTTAAAAAAAATTCTGAAAATTTGATCTTAAATTATAATTTTAACACCTATAAACTCCTTTGGCCTCCATGCACATCCTCAAAAAAGATATGAACATTTGAATTACCATTTCAAGCTCTTTTTTCCATTTCTTGTAGGTCTGAGTTGATTCTAGGCCAAAATTGGCTTTCCTTATGAATTAGATACATTAAAAGAGATTTAAAACATATAATAATACCCAAAAAACATGTTCTAATAGTTTATAAATCATATCTCATGCCAGGAGTGTAAGTGACTTCACATTTGGCCTTAGGCTTGAACCTTGCCTAACATGCATATATGCACCTTTGAGAATTTAGACCTCCTTATAAGGCATATCCCCTATATGATATTAATTTTATGTTTCCCTATATGTTTTTCAACCTAAAAATTCACCATACAACCTTACAATTACTCCTTCTCAACTCTTCTTCTCATTCACCAACTAGGCCTAATTGAGACCCCTGGGGTTTGATTGCATATGGTTTTCCACCAACATTTCTTAGTGTTTTCTCATAAATATTTGGATAAATTCATGTTTTTTACATCTAAATACAGGTTAATACATCATAACATGATGTTTCCAAGGTGCCCAACACTCATTTAGGTCATATTTTCTCCATTCTTTACCTTTGTACATGTCTAAAAGTGGCCTACCTTCGAGACAAAACAAAGGATATATATCCTAATTTTTCAATAGAAACACTTACATGAGGATTTTAATTGTGTCATCATTACTCCTTTAAAAAAAAATTAGGTAAAAAATACCTCCCTAGCACCTTCAAACATCTAAAACCCCAAGGCAAACTTTCTAAGTGTTGACTATGTGCAAAAATGACATGTGGATTGTATTGTGCATTATTTGAGTCTTTACTTTTTTTTATTTACATTATCAAAATCCTATATATACAATTATTTTCAGGTTGAATATTCCTCAGGTATATTGATCACTTTAACTCTCTAAATACCCCTTCTCATCCTTGAATTCTCAAGACTGTATGTCAAACCCTGACTGTGTTTCCTATTTTCCTCCCTCAAGGATGACCCCTATAGATGGTCTTGTGTAGTTTAGATTGAATTAATTTTTTATATGCCTATTTTTATCTCTTTATATAATTTTAAATTTTATTAAGCCTTTTATCTCATCTTTATGCACTTCCACATCAAGAAACTTGCTCATTGTCTCAGTCTCAATTACAACAGACTATGTTTTTGTCTTAGAAGGGGGTTACCTGCATGGATTAGACTTTGAAAACCTTGAATGAGAATTTTTTTAGTTATACATACCATTATATTACTAAAATAACTATTATCATACTTATAATAAAGTATATAACCAAGGTTATCAAGCTTAACCTTTTGATAACCCTACAACAAGCCTATAGGCTTCATTATGGTGAAAAGGGGACCTATAAGTATAGATGGAAAAAAAACACTGCTTATAATCTCATTATAATGATATTTTTATCATAAATGTCACTTTAATCATTTTAAACCATTCCCATATGTTTCCATGGTCTATAACTATCAAGTTGGGAGTGCAAGGTCACTCAAAACCCCCAATCTTATAGATGAAATTGATTGGAAGCAATGGATAAATATACAATTTTGAGCCTCTCAAAAAACGTATTCCATACTCTCCCTTGATTCCATATATTGCATAGGTCTTCTCATATGATATTGATGCTATATTTAGTTATTATATGCATCAAAACCTTTAGTATCCTTATTATATGATCTCCAACAAAAAGCCTTGGACCTTTATTTTGCATTTTTAGAGACAAAGGGCCTGAACACAATTATTTGATCCTAGAAGGTATTCCATAACACCATTTTATCATTTGACACTTAAAATAGGTTTTATATGGTTAATTCCACCTACCAAGATCCCAAGGAAAGGATTTTTCATGTTCTAACCTCCCAAACAAGGACTTATATACCTCTGTTATGATCACATGTAGGTGATTATTCAATGTATATAGGTAGTAAAGGAGAATGTGGATAATGTGCATGTTTTTACCTCTGATAATTTTTTAACCAATATTAACACTCCAAATTCACTCCACATGCTTCAAAAGGTTTGAAACCATCACTAATATCCTCACCCTAGTATGATGTCATCATGTTAGGTTGTATATGCACCTTGAATGCTATGGAGATAGTATGTGAAATGTATGAGAAGTGGTATCATTACCTTGACCTTATAATCAAATACATGACCTTATAAATATCTCAAATTAAAAATCTTGAAACAATATTTAAACCTTATTTCAAAGTTGGAAAACTTCTGTGAGAGCACATGTAGGTGACACTCCAATGGCAAATTGTGTGTATGTTGTATTTGACTGTCACAATTATCTTTTACACTCTTTAGAGGATTTAACTTGTTTATACCTACTTATAAACACATTTAAACATCTTGATACCTCCAATATAGCACCATGAACACATGAAACATGTTATACACACGTGATCAACATGGTTGCAAGTGAGATTGGGTAAAGGGATAGTTGTGAGCATAACAAGACTAAAAAAATCATACAAGAATGATGTTATTTTACTAAGAATTAATTTATGATGATAAATGGAATTGATACATTTCAAACATCACATCACATTCCTATGAGACCTCTTTTAAGAACCAAACATTCTATAAACAAGGAAAACTGATTGAGACTGCACATGTTGGCACCTTCTTGAAACATGAGATAACTTGCTCATAAAAACACCATGAAACATTAAAATAAACATTTATATCATCTTATAAGATAACCCACATCCTCTAGAGTTATCACCACCAACTAGTTTATATAGACTTGCCCAAAATGGAACAAAACCTATAGGGTGCATGAAACAATAAGCAAAAAAACATAGTCAACTTCATGAGGATGGTTCATAAATTAAAATCCATTAAAAATCTTATTATTTAAATTAATCTCTCTAAGTTTAATTTCACCTCCCCAAGGCATTTGACCTGGAAGTTCTCCAACTAACCTTACCAAGCATGAACCCATTGATCACTTCTATATGTCTAGAAGGGCAACAAAGGAGAAGAATGGTTTTAGGCCATTTTTATCACTTATATAGAATTTAAAGAACTAATATGAGTTTTAGGAATATGAATATTCATATTATAACCTTTTACAATGTGGCACACTTCCCCATGGGCCATACAAGTGAAAAACTTTTATCTTTTCCCAAGAAAATTGTTCTTTCTTCTGAAGCACCTACCACTTTTAGTTAGAAATAGTTACCTAAGACATAATACAACACATTTCATGTTGCATAACCTTTTTTCACATTCACATTTCCCTAAGAGGTCATATAAGTCATTAAATTCTCTATTTATGACCACTTAATGACTCAAAATAATAAATTGACTAATAACAAAGGCTAATGTGACATTAAATTCCATAAAATGACATTTAATACACCTTATGACCAAATTTTATACCCCATAAAACATATAAATACCAATTTTTTGCCCACAAGGCCCCTAATTTGACCTACAGGGTCAAATTTGGTGACTCATAGGGGTAGTATACCTGTTATAATAACTAGACCAGTAGCCTTATCACTCCATTGGACTTAGGAGTCATCTAAAGTTTGAGGAAAAACAAGAGGATTTTTACAACAAGATTTTTATCAAGACAATACCAATGAGTACCTTATCCACACAAAATAAAAGACACACACAAATCAAATAAAGCACACATGTGCTTCATGAGCACTTATGAAACACACACACCAAACTAAACAAACTAAAAAAAAACTAACCTGAGATGAAAACTCACTCCTAAATCAAAGGGGAAGTTTGAAACCCTTCTTGCTTCATGACATGAAGGAATGAATGAGACATATAGTCTTATGATCCTTGACATTGATGCATCCAACTTTTTCATGATGTTTGCCAACTTCATTGGCATGATGTTTAATGAAAACTTGGTAGCTACAAATATAATATCTAAGGAATTTAATTCCTCTTGTTTTTAAATAGCCTCAACCTTCTCATATCAATCTTTAATTACAACCTCTAATGGTGTTTCAACAAGGCATACCTTCTTGATTTTTATAGTGCTCTCAATAAGATTGGGTTTCTTCTCAGCTACAATTTCTTCTAGCTCATCAAGGAGATCTGCATATTGTACCCAATCTTAATCATCATCTTCCATATAATACTCTTTCTTCACCTTGTCATGTACTTAATCCTCAACTTGGCAAAGCTCTTCAATCTCTTGAAAGAACTTCATTTGTAGTTTCTATTCATCTTTGTCCTCTTCATCATCTCTTATTGATATATGAGGTCATCAATCTGGTGTTTTTCAAGCTCCAATGAATCTAAGTATGTTTAAAAATTATGTTGAGGTATTGGGTTATCTTCAAAAACAACAACTTCTACCTTTGGTCTCAAGAGAGTTTTCTAGACTGCAACCTCTTTGGGGATGACTTGAAATTGTTCTCCATCCTTAATATCACATTTATCTTAATTATTGAGATGATTATCCATAAATTTTTGATCAAATTTAGATTATTTTTTAATGGCTTCAAGATCTTCCATCTCCTTCTCCTTCTTGGTGATTCCAAGATTAGGCATCTTAAAATCATGTGACCTACCCCAATGAGGCTGCCAAGGAGCTACACTTTCTTCAAGCAAGAGTTTTGAATTTTCTTCAACCAAATGCTCATCTTTAGGTTCCCATACCATAGGTACATCAAGGAAAATTTTGATTGGGTGAGGACAAGATGAACTAGTTGGTGGAGGTATAACATAGAACTCAAAATCATATTGAGAGTGAAATGTCGAGGACACTTTTGGAAGCTCTTGAGGAAGAAGAGGCAAACTTTGGGATAACATATCTTGACTTTCTTCCTTAAATTTGACAATCACTTCATTCACATCTGATATATCATGATCACTCTCTTGAGAGAGGTTATATAGGGTGCATTTAGGCATAGGATCTTCTTTTGGGTCTAAACTTTCCATCACACATTGACTTAGCAATTTCATCCTTGACTCTAACTCTTCAATTTTCTTGGCTAGGTTCTCTTAAAAAATCCTTTCTTGAAGTTCATAGGAATATTCATGAGGATGAGGATTATAATAGGTACGACATGGAACATAATAGGTCTCTTGAGGAAGGGTGGGAGGGGCTTGCATAGGATCAAGTTCTTTCTCAACTTCACACTCTTTATCAAGGCTTCTATCTTCTATCTTTGCCCATGACTCCACTATCTTATTATAGCTTAGGATGATGGGATTAGGAGTATCTTTTTTAGGTGTTGATGCACTTTTAGGATTTGATGAAGTATTTAAAAAACTTAGAAACTCCTTAGGCTTGGATTGTCTACCTTGTCTCCAACTTGGAATCTCATATCTATAGATCACTTCTTGAGATAGGGATGTAATTAGAGAGGTAAATGAGAGATTATATTCCACTTATTTTTTTAATGACATGGAATATTTCATATGCATATAGCCAACTCAATCTACCGAACAATATTTTTTTTTAAATAAGGTTTCTCTTTGCAATTCTCTCTTCTAGATGATTGGAAAAAATATGGCTTTGATAAGCTTGATTAGGATCATGAATAGGGGTCATGTAGGACTGATAGCAATGTTGAGGAAGTGGATGTGAACTTTTATAGGTTTGGTAAGGATATTTCTCATGAATTTTTAGCCTATCTAAATATGATATTAAGGCACTCACATCTAGCATCTCACTTGGGAGCCTTTACCAATTAGATCTCTCAATAGGTGCCCACTCTCTTTTGACCAGCTCTAGTGCATCTCTCACCTTATGAATGAGATGAATAGTAATATCTTAACCATGTCCCCTTAATGTGTTAAGCTCTAACATATACTTCTCATAGCCTAAAAGAGTTTGCTTAAAAGTGGAAATGGATTGAATTGAGAAGTGACTAGGTTAACTAGGAGAAAGATATGGAGAAGGTTCATTATAGTGTTGATATACTTCATGACTAGGATGATAGGTGTCATATTTAAATTGGTAGGGATCATAAAAAGGCTGATATGGAATGCCATAAGCTAGATATACCTCACCAACTTGTGTAAAATAGTACTCAACACCAAGGTCAACCATGGAACTTCATTAGGAAGAAAAAACAAAAGAAATGGTTATCAACAATCTTTAAAAGGAATACCTAGGCTACATGACCATTTTATGTAACTTTGGAGTCACCATTGATGCTTGGATAGATGCATCCAAAGGTTAATTGTTGAAATAAAAAACCAAAAATATTTCAAACTTTTGGACTAAGAGTCCCATCAAGCATGCTAAAAATTGTTGTCACTTGGATTTTCACCTATTGAAGATATGTCTCAACTCTCCACATCTAAGTGGCACAATTGAAACACCTCTAGGCTTGTGGGTAGGCTATGAGTGAGGTGAATCTCTAGATAGGTCCATCTCTCTTTATGTACCACTTTGGATCACTAATACACCTAAACTTTGGGGGTGAAAGGGAGAGATAAAATTTAAAGCAAACTATCCTAATGGAGGTGATACACCAAATTGGTTGATGACTTCTAATCACTGAATGTTACACATGAAGCTAAGAGACTAACCAAACATGCACTTCTCTGATCTACATCTTCTCACATCGATATTACATTATGAATTTATGGATGAATTTTTAGGCTAGAAGGAATATACAAGATGCCTTTAATGGCACTAGTGAATAGACTAACTCACTCAACCTTGACACTTCCTAGAACACTTCACATGCCCTATAAGAAGAAGCTTTCCAAATGCAAATAAGATGAAAGAATGAGACAATATTCTAAGAAAATAATAATTATCACTAAGAGAGATGAATCATCTAAGTAAAATATACTATGAATAGTCATGAAGAGGTAAAAATCAATAGTCTTATTGATCAAATGATATGCAAATGAGCAAGGCCTCACTATACTCAGGTGGAGCATAAGTTACAATGGCCAAAATGGATAGTTCTTATATAAATTTAGAGAGATAGGAGAAGAGGGAAGTTAAATGGTCACAATTACACTTGTCATGTTGTGAGAATGAGTTAATTATGCATGAGAAGAGGATGTGATATGAACAACGCAAGGTCAAAAGAGATAAGTGGCCATACAAAGCATGAAACTCATGAAAACTGGCATGAAATTCCCTATTTTGGATCAAAAAAATGCCTTCATTATTCACCTCTATTTTAACATCCCAAAACTGACTAGGGATATGTTTGATTATTTTAATGAGAGGGAAGGATTTTATACATGCCTCTCCATGTATTGGTTGTATTCCTAGTCATCTGGAAACTACTGGAGATAAGCCATCACCAGCAATAATCTAAAAAACTCCTCTTTCATAAAACCTACACACTTAGATTCCAAAAAGGCATAATTTTTCCATATAAATACATGGTATGGAGTGGATGACACTTTTTAATACCCTCCATGGCCTTAGAGGCATTAGTCACACCTTAAAATCAGCTCATTTGAAATTTCCCACCCTTCTCACTAGCTTGGTCACTATGCCAGTTTTGATTGGCTAAGATCAAGCTATTTGTTTTCATAATTAGGAGTCCTTCTAAGGCATTAAATTACCATAGTTATTTATATTAATTCTTAATATTCCCCCCAAACTTGATCTCGTCTTCAAACTCCTAAAACTTACAAAACACATAAAACATTCAAAAGTACCCTATTTTATACCCTATTTATATAATTTTGTACAACTAAAAAGGGTGGGGAGGATCCTAAGAGAGTCCTCTCCAATTTAAAATAAATTTCATGATCAAAATAGGCCATTAGATCATATTTATAAATCCATTTCCTTCATCGGGTCTTGACAGGGGTTTAGCAAGGGTTTTAGATAATTTCAACCTCTTAAGCTTTATTCATAAAGCTAGGACATTGCAACTTTAAAAAAAATCACAAATGTGATCTTCAAGGCCCCTTATAACACTTATAAACTCCTTTTTCCTCCATACACATCCCAAAAAAATATATGAGCACTTGAAGTTACCTTTTCAAGCTCTTTTCTCCATTTCTTGTGGGTCTGAGTTGATTTTGAGCCAAAATTGGATTTCATTATAGCTTACCTAAATTACAAGAGATTTAACATGTCCATTATTACCATAAAAACATTATCTAATAGCATATAAATAATATGTCATTCTATAATTGTAAGTGACTTCCCATTTGGCCTTAGGCTTGAACCTTGCCTAACAGGCCTGTCTACACCTTTAAGGATTTAGACCTCCCTATAATACTTCTCTCCTTTGTCATATGATTTAAATGTTTCCTTGTATTTTTTTCAAGATACCAAGTCACCATACAAACTTCCAAGTACTCCATCTCATCTCTTCATCTCATTCACCAACTAGGCCTAGTTGAGACCCCTAGGGTTTGACTGCATATGGTTGTCCACCAACATTTATTAGTTTTTTGTCATCAATATTAAGATAAATTAATGTTTTATCCAGCTCAATACATGTTAATTCATCATCCTAAATCATCACATTATGTTTTTGAGGCACCCAACACTCATTTAGGTCACATTTTCTCCATTCTTTACCTTTGTGCATGCCTGAAAGTGGCCTACCTTGAGACAAAATATAGGATATTTACCCTAATTTTTAATAAAACTACTTATATTAGGGTGTTAATTTTTTTCTAATTACTCACTTCACAAAAATTTAGATCAAAATGACCTCTCTAGTACCTTCAAACATCTAAAACACCAAGGCAAACTTTCCAAGCATTGATTGTGTGCAAAAATGGCATGTGGACTATATTGTGCATCATTTGAGGCTTTCCTTTCCTTTATTATAATTATTAAAATAATAAATATACATTTATGGTCATGTTTAATATTCTTCAGATCTATTCATCGCTTTAACTCTCTAAATACCCCTTCTCATCTTTGAATTCTCAAGATTGTATGTCAAACCTTGATTGTGTTTCCTATTTTCCTCCCTCAAAGATGATCCCTGTAGGTGGTATTGTGTATTTTATATTTAATTTAATTTTTATAGTCATATTTGGATCTCTTTATATCATTTTACATTGGCTTAAACCTTTTATTTGATCTTTATGCACTTTCACATCAAGAAACTTGCTCACTATCTGTCTCAATTACAGTAAACTATGGTTTTGTCTTGAAAGGGGGTTACCTACATGGATTAGAATTTTAAAACCTTGAATTAACATAATTTAATTTATTCACACCATTATATTACTACAATCACTCTTATATTCATGGAAAGGGTGTGCACCATGAATGGCATGGAGGTAGTATATGAAATGTATGAGAAGTGGTACCATGACCTTGACCTTATAACCAATTCCATGATATTTCAAAGAGATAAAATTATAAATTATGATATAAAAATATTTAAACAAGCTTTAAACCTTGTTTCAATGTTGGAAAACTTTTGTAGAGCACTTGTAGGTGCACACACTAATATCAAATTGTATGTATGTTGTATTTAACTATCACATTTCCCTTTCACACTCTTTAAAGGATCTAACCTATTTTTACCTACTTATAAACACATCTCAACCTCTTTATACCTCCAATACATCTCCATGAACAAATTAAACATGTTATACACACATGATCAACATGGTTGCAAGTGAGATTGGGTAAAGGATTGGCCATGAGAATAACAAGACTAAAAAATTTATATAAGCATGATGTTATGAGAATAAGCATTAATTTATTATGATAAATGTAATTGATACATGTCAAACATAAAATTTTAAATTTTGATATAAAAATCTTGAAAAAATCTTTACACCTTGTTTCAATGTTGTAAAACTTATGTGAGAGCACCTATAGGTGCACACTCTAATAGCAAACTATGTGTATGTTATATTTAACTATCAGATTTCCCTTTTACACTCTTTAAAGGATATAACTATTTTTCCATACTTATAAACATATCTCAACCTCTTAATACCTCTAATACATCTCCATGAACACACTAAACATGTTATACACACATGATCAACATGGTTGCAAGTGAGATTGGGTAAAGGATTGGCCATGAGAATAACAAGACTAAAAAATTTATATAAGCATGATGTTATGAGAATAAGCATTAATTTATTATGATAAATGTAATTGATACATGTGAAACATCACATCACATTCCTATGAGACCTCTTTTGAGAACCAAACATTTTGCAAAGAATGAAAACTGACTAAGATTGCACATGGTGGCACCTTCCTACAACATGAGATAAATTTCTCATCCAAACACCATGAAACATGAAAAAAAACATGGAGAGAATATTATAATAGATCCCACATCCTCTGTATTCATCACCACCAATTGGTTTGTATGGATTTGCCCAAAATAGAATAAAACCTATAGGGTGCATGAAATAACAAGATGAGAAGAACATTCAACTTCATGAGGATGGTTCATTAAGAAAAAGACACAATTATTAAATATATTTTTATTTAAATTAATATATCTAAGTGAATTTTCACCTTACAAAGGTGTTTGACTTGGAATTTCTCCAACTAACCATACCAAACATGAACTTGTTGATCACTTTTGCATGTCTAGAAGGGCAAGAATGGACTAGAATAGTTTTGGGAATTTTTTAGCCCTTCAAAATCATGTCAATAACTAATATGAGTTTTAGGAAGATGAAGAGTCATATTAAAACCTTCTCCCATGTGGCACACATTTGCATGGGTTATACAATTGCTAAACTCTTTTCTTTTCCCAAAAAAACTATTCTTTCTTCTGAAGAACCTACCAATTTTAGTTATAAATAATCACCTAAGACATAATAGGACACATGGCACGTGACATAACCTTTTTACACCTTCACATTTCTCTAGGAGGTTGTATAAGTCATTAAATTCTCTATTTATGACCCTGAATGAATCAAAATGATAAATTGACTAATAACCTAGGCTAATTTGACATTAAATTCCATAAAATGACCTATAATACACCTTACGACAAAATTTTAGACCCCTTAAAACATTTAAAGATCATTTTTTTACCTCTAGGGGCCCAAATTTGACCTGTAGGGTCAAATTTGGTCAACACCTCCCACAAGTCATTCTCATAAGAAGGATCCTCCTCCTTCTCCATGGCTCCACCTACATTAGTTCCATTTCCTCCTATGGTCCCTTCACCATATTCTATGCCTCCACCTATGATTCCTTCACCTGTGGACCTTCCCTCCCTTGTGTATCCTTCTCCACCAATGATTCTTGCATCTCTTATAAAGCCTGCTCCCACACATTCTCCTAACCATCCCTTGCCTAATTTCCCTCTTCAACATGATCCTTTTATGAGTCATACTTTTTTTGTGGAGGATATTAGAAAATAAGTATTTGCCCAGTGTTCATTAAATATTTATGATACTTTAGTAGTAGTTCATCTCTAGCTTCATAGAGATATATTTGATGTCTTGGATAATGTGTGTGGATAGATTTATTAGTATTTATGAGCACATGCATGGTGCTTTCACATTTTCATTTGGGTTGGATGTCTACTCTAATTTTATCTTTATCTATCTATTATATCATTTAACACTATGCCAAATTTTTCCTTATCATGTATGGTTCTTTCTTACCTGTAATATATCTTGATTATCTTATCATTTATATTTCACATATGATTGTCTTTCTTTATCATTTCTTTCTCTCTATTTCTTTATTTTTTCTCAAAACTCTCTTCTTGTGTCTTCATGATTGTTTGCTTTCTTATCTCTATTTTTCATAGATAATTGTCATAGTGACTTGGTTATCCAAACCTTGTTCCCTTTGGTTCTTATCTCCTTTACAATGTGATCAATTAGCAAACAATCCTACTCATTACTATCTCCTCACACTGGTCCACTTTTTGGATCTCCTTTTTCCCTTCTTCCTTTCACTGCAAACTAATAATATACATGGTTAAGACTTGAGATCACATGTTAATTCATTGTCAATCCTAAGTGTCTTAATCAGTCTTTGTCTTTGGTTACTTATCTTCATTTAGCCTTAACCTACAACTCATTATGTGTATCACTTCATCTCTCATGATTGGTCATTCCAAACGTGTATGGAGGAGGAATTTTTTTAAAACCATAAAAAGTTAAAAGCCAGATCATTTATACAAAAGGAAATGATATCAAAAGGTAAAATTATTATTAAAATTCAAATCATAGTAAATGATGTGATTCAAAACACATCTCCTTATTCTAGTTAAATCTCAAACTCCTTATTTGGCCTCACAATAGATCCAAGGTCCTTTAGGGTTTGGTAGGCTAGTAGATTAGAGGAGGAGAATAAAAAAATATTTTAGTGCTAACTACTTTCTCATGCAAGTACCCAATCTTCATAGTAGACTAACGACTCTATAAGGGGTCCTGAAGAACAAGAAATACATCATGGGAAGGTAGGTCCATTTTACTTTTTCTTTTACTAACATACATTCATGATTTGATCTTAGTAGCATGCCTATTTTCCTACAAAGCTTTGTGTCTATAGTGAACAAGTTTCCTTTGTACATAGACAACCACTAATCACTTAGTGTCTTCTCATGTCCTTAGTATGAATCTTGTATCCTAAGGTCTTCTCATAAGATTCCTGAGTCTTTATTTTTACACTCCATTTTTCATTCCCTATATCCCTCATATTTCCTCTTGAGAAATATTGTTTTGTCTATTGATCACTCCTCTTGAGATTTCATTTTTGAGTTGCATTATAAGACCATAGATAGGACCTATCCATCCTCATAAATTAACATATTTTACTTCCTATTACCCACATCCTTAATTACCTAATTTTTCCTATTTATTCCACCCTAGTGGTGTTCTCTTTGTGAGTTACAATGTAAGACCGTGGATAGGACCTGACAGTCACAATCCAAAATTTTCCAATATCCAAGTTACAATCTAAAATTACGTGTCAAATATGAGATAAGATTCAATTGATTATGAAGTTACACATCATTGATGTTCTTCCCAACTTGATTTAGTGTATTTTATTCTTACTTCATTTTTCTTTTGCCTTTTTATCTTCTTATTTCCTGAGTGCATGCAAGAATACAACCATTTTTTGAATTTTTTCATACTTCCTAGTTTGAATTAGTATGATCAATTTAAGACCAATCTTTTTCCAAATTTTTTTTTTCTTTTATACTTCCTAGCATGATTTAGTATAATTGATTGACTTTATTTATTTATTTTAATCGCATTTGTGCCCTTTTACATACCTTCCATTTTACTACATTGTTATCATACTTCCCAATGCAAATTAATATGATTTTATTTATTTTAATTTGGTGCAAAAATCCTTCACTTTGGTTTAAAAACAAATCCCTTTTTTCCATCTTATTTTACCATTTCTTGGTTTTTTATACTTAGTCATTTCTTGTTATTACACATTTCCTAGCTTGAAATAGTGCATAGTACATTTTCTTGATTGATTATATTTTTATCAATTTTTTTACCTATTTATTTTTAACCATGCACGTGTTTTTCATAATGCTAAAAAAGAAACCACATCTCATATATTTCCTATAGAATATACAACAAATCTAAATACATGTGCTAGAACAAAATATATCCAAAGCATCCACAACCTTAACCATATTAAACAAACATAGAAAACAATAATGAGAACATACACAACCAAAAATAATATACCAAAATGATACATATATATACATTTCATGAGTTTGATACAACCATATACAATTCTCTAGTTCTATGGGTGGGTCCCATACTATCTATCTCATGGCCTAGCCATGCTACCTATTGAGGCCTTAGTTTGAATCCTCTAAATAATACATTGTAAGGAGGCTATTTATGATCTTATTCTTTCTATCTATCCTTATAGGTGCATTACCTACACTTGTGACTGCATCATTTGGGTCTAGATCTCTATCATCTACACCACTATGTCTAGATGCATAGCTCTCTCCTCAACAAAGGCCTACCATGCCTACATCTTACCTACACCCATCTTTGTTGGTATCTACATCCTCTATCTATGCTTATATTTGTCTTATTACTTCCCTATCTAGTCTAAACCAACTCGCTTGAGCTGGGGTATATCGTACACTAGAGTCTTCTAATGTAGTCAGATCATATGGCTGTAGAGTCTCATCTAGGACATCATGAAGTGATCCCTTCACCAAGGAGCCCCATCTCTCCTCTACATCCTCAGATACATCTAAAAAATCACACTAAATGGATATTAGATCACTATTATATCATAAAATATCTATCTATCTCTACTTCCAATAAAAAACTTAAAGCAATAATTTACCCATCTTTTCTTACCTATCTATGTCTTAGCTACTATGGTCTTTCCATCTACATGACCGCTTAGCATAGTTTCCCCATCTACATGGCCTCCTAGTACCTCCTCTATAGGCTACCTCCTTATCTCAAATCCCTCTATCATAACTCACATCTATCTCATCCTATTCCTAATCAGTCTCTCTATCATCCATCCCTCCTCTATCTCCTCTTTTAGCTCATCAGGGATGACATTAGTCTCTACTATCTCCTACTACCTTAATCACCATCATGTCCTTAGTGGTCATAGTGAGGATGTGGAGGTGGAGGTAGAGATACCAAATGTACCACTAATATTTCCATGGTAGCTCATGATGTGGTATGAGTGTCAGTATCATTATCTATGGTCTGAGTCCTCTCCTCCCTTATGGCTCCCTCACATGTTGAGCCCATTACTCATGCATCAGTATCAATGTCATTATATGATTTAATCCCATCTTTCCTAGCACCTATGCCACTATATGTGGCTCTCTCTATCACATGTAGTGTCCAATCACCTCTATCCTCTCTGTCTCTGGTGTAACTATGTGTCAACTCACCCATGTAATCATTATGTCTCTATATGGCTATCATATTATGTTTGTATGTCTCAATTACTAAAGTGATGGCATGTGGGGCATGTTCTATGCTACCTAGTCCTCTTTCCATCTCCATACTCGAGGTAACCTATCATCGACTGTAGGGGTAACCCAACTAGCTAATACATAGCAAACCTCTCATTTATCTAAGTTATCATCAATATGATTGGTCCCATGGTCTTTTGACCTCTAACCAGCATCTCATACAGATCATATATGATCTAGATCCAAATGACAAGTCCTAGATCATATAGAACTCGATCCTCCAGCATCATCCTTCTCAAGGATACCATGAATAGTGGTACTTTGTCATCTAACTTATGACATAACACCCATTATGTCACAAGTCCTATCATATTTTTTTATAAATCTAGAATTTTTTATTTATATACATCATCCATACTAACTCTACATCCTTCCAAAATAATCTCTAAGCTTGTATCCCACATGGATAAGGCTCTCCTCTCCTCTATGTTATCTAGTACCCATGTGGTCACTAGTGCTCTTACTATGGGCAGCCCAAGGATGGCATAGATATCCTCTAGTGTGATGGCCACCTTTATCACCTTTGGAGCCTCTCCATATCTAGTCTATCATCTCCTTACCATCCCTACTCATTTGGTCTTCAAAGCTCTTTTTCCTCTCTTTCACAAGTCAAAATAATAAATTACTTGTCTTTTCCCTTATTTAAAAACACTTTTTCAAAATTCAAAATCTTCAATTATTATCCTACAGATTCTTTATTTTATCTATATATTTATTTTTACTCATTCATTTTTCAAACCATAAAATGAATTAGATTCATGATGATGTAGAGATTCATTTCCACTATCATATTCCTATTTTCTAAAAATTTCAATTTTTGGTTATTTTTTGCACTAACTTCTACAAGTTCACCTAGTGTTCTTCACATTGGATGCCTTCACTTTCTCTTGCAATATACTTCTTTATCTATAATAATAAGGCAAGTAAAGTTATGTGTTTATCAATTATATCCTTTTCTTTATCTTATTTTCTACATACTGCACTTTACTTAGCATTAACATTGTGTGTTATCATGTTCTATCCTAAAGCACCATCCTGTGTTGCACTTACATGACATGTGATGAGATTTGAGTGGGGAATATGTATACACATAATATTTTCAAAATTTTATTGATTACCGACACTTTGTATCTTGAAATAACATATCAATTCTTAATCTCTCTGAATGCATGCCTTAAAGGGTACACCAAAAAAGGGGTGGGTATACCATCAGTGCTTCATAAGATTGTTGTCCCTTTTATCACTTTCCATCTACACAATCATCTCCTAAAACCATTAACCCTAAGATTATTCTTCTTAGCCTTACCTATGATAGTCATTTTCCTCTTTCCATCTTCCTTTTCTTGCCTTAATTCCCTTTTGGACTCTTGGTTTTACTAGGTCGACCATGGTCGACCCTATACAGTTTAGGGGTATTTTTCACTTTTTGGGTTTATTATCCTTTTAGTTGACCTAGCTTAGACCTAGTGAATTATCCCCAAAAACATATAGAGTTGACCATGGCCAAACCTATATAGTCAAAAAATTTGTAAATATTTAGGGAAATATCCACCTATATATACAAGTTCATTTCCAACCATTTTTAAAGAAGAGAAGTGAAGAATAATAAGTGTGAATAAACATCTATTTATTGACCATTCTACATGAGGAATAAAGCTTAAGGTTCCATACTTTCTTTGGAGATATGTATCTTGTCTTGTGGTGAAGTATTTTGGATGTATATATAATTTGTGTATCCTAGAGCTTGTTTTTATTTTTTATCTTTACATACCACAACAATCTCTTGTGAAGCACCTTGGCCAAGGTAGAGATTCAGGCTTCGTAGGTTCATCTTCAAGATATATATTCCTAACAGTATTTCTCCTTTGTAAGAGTAGATAGATAATGTAGTTTTGCTTCTCTTTCCATGTATTAGGATTTTATGTATATTGATGTGAGTATATGTCTTATATGCATTTTTATTTTAGTTAATTTTTTTGTTTCTAACCCCCACTTTGTGCCACAAGCTTTGGTGTGCACTAGATTAGATTTACTTTCTTGTTTATTAGCATAGGTGAAATATCTAACCTTAGGACTATTTTAGGGTTTTTTCATGATTATGTTAGATTGTAGGATTTAATACCCTACTTCACATGGTGTATTATGACAATTGATCCACTAATTTGGTCTATCATATCCCCATATTGGTCATTCTCCCTTTTAACAAATGTATTCCTTGTCAAAACTATAGGTATGCTCTATCTTTTCCAAACCAACATTGATTTATAGATATGATGCATTTTTTATTGCATGTATTTTATTTATGATGACTCATTTGAGGATACGCTAATATATTTTTATAAGTAAGAAAGTCACTCATCAAAGGTTATGTTTAATAAACACCCTACTTTGCAACTTGTATCATTTCTTATAATGAGTCAATTCATAAATTTCCCTTTTGATCCAAGTGGATCATGTTTTGTCTTGGTTAGTTAGACTAGTTTACTTTTATTTTAACCCAAATAAGTGCTTTGTTTTCACATATGCTTTGTTTTTTTAGCTTCCCTATTTTACATGTTTCCTTCCCTTTTTTTGGTGTAATCTTTTGTCTTTTCATTCAAGATATTGTTGGTCATGGAAAAAATGTATTATCTATTATGAGTCAAGAGTCATGTAAATGTTCCAAGTTTTTTAGCATAATAGACATGCTATCTAGCTGAGTTGCCAAAAATGTTGACCAAATTTGACCTACATAATAAAATGGGCCTAGATTAGATAAAAGAAGCCAAGAAGGGTCTCGATTGAAGAATGACCCAATGTCATAAGGATATTTTACCTTACAAATGGTTTGATCAAATGAATAGATGTTTTGGATGGAATGAGTAGTCCAAATATCTCATATTGCTCATAAAGCTTTTGAAACACTTTAAGTTAGCTTAAGGTGTAATTTTTTTTTATTTTTTAGGAACATGTTTGAAGACAAGTCTTCATGGTGTTTAAGAAATCATAATCATCATTAGAGATTTCAAATAAGCTCAAGCATAAGTTGTTAAGGAATTAGACCATCACCAAGATGTCATGCAAGAACAAGCAAGTTATTTCACTTGTGTATTTTATAAGTTTGATCAATAAACCTCATGAGATAAAAGGTTGCAGTTCCATGAAGTCCCTTATGCCAACAACATGCTCTAAAAAATTCATGTCCACATTAGTTTTCTAGCTCAAGCTATGAGCATTCAAATTTGGACCTATAGTAGAAGATGTTTGTGCTAACATCAAGTTTGAGCTTCGTAAAGTAACCTTTTGGATTCAAAGGTACTTAAAAGTTTTAAAGTTGATCAACATCTAATTTTTAGTGTGAGATCTCATAGTTATACATGAAATCTAATGGTTCATGTTTGGGTCAAACAAGACAAAAGGTCCCTTCCCTGGGTTAAAATCCCTTAAAGAGCTATAAGTTGGACAAGATCTAATGGTGTAGGTTCACCAAGTAGAGATCCAACAGTGTGAGATCAAATGATTAAAAGGTGGGTCCTATAATATAAGTGATTAGCATTGAATCATATTAAATATCTAATGGTGTGAGGTTATTGACAAGAAAGTTGGCCCAATGAGATATACAATCCACGTGCACTCGTACATCTTGATCCAATGGTGTGAAATCAAGTTAAAATGTCAAAGGTTCTTGGATAGAAGGAAATAAAGGCTCACATGCATTTATATATCCAAATATAATGTTGCAAGAAAATTCAATAAGTCAACATATGTATGGGACCAATAAGAATAAATACATTTGGGCATAGTGTAATGGTTTGAGCTGGCAATCGATAACCAATGAATAAAGGGCAAATCCAAAGAGCTTACATTGAAGGTTGATGAAATAATTTTTGACCTAGGAAATCAAAATTAAGGATCTATATTTCCATTAGATTTTAGTCAATAACAGATGTAGTCATGCAAGCAAGATGGTTAAGGACAACACTCCATCACCATTAAAGTTAAAAAGGACCTCTGGTCAATTATTTTGAACCCATCAACCCTATTGTAGGGTCATTCCATTGACATGTTCATAAATTTTATATGGAGGGTCCTCATATACAATATCTTCTTGGATCTCATAAGGTTTTGTATGTAGAATAGGTCTCTTATGGCCTAATATAGAGATCAAAGATAGACTAGTGATTGTGAAGCAAGATCAAGCAGTTTGTAGGTTTCCATGGATATTGTGACTGTGTGAAAACCAATAACCATACTGGTTTTCATCTATAATGGAATTGTGTTATATATTAGAGAAAATACAGATGTAAACGTGATCATGGATAGGTGTCTCCCTAATCATTAGGGTCACATTTTTTATAAATAGGTACCGATGGCCACCCAAAGTAGATGTGGCATAATTCTATCAATTTCAAGACATGGTCTTCATCAAAAAATTAGATAGATAATGACATGAAATTCTAAGAAAGACAATAGATAAATAAATAAGGATAATGAACATTCAATTCTTTTACATAATTTGTTCCTTATTAATAAGGTCATGAGTTAGCATCCTTAAACTTGTGCTAATACATCATATATCCCTCTCCATCTTCTTTTTTTATATATGTTCCAAACATGTAAAACTCTCTTAAAAACAATTTAGACAAGAAACCTCTAACATTTTTTATAATAGAATCTTATTCTTTGGCTTGTTTAGGCTATGCCAAAAAATTTACTGTAACACCTTTTGATGCAATAAAGACTGAATTTCATCATTTTACAAGCTAGATTAAAGTGTGTCCTATAAATTCATGTAATGTAGTTAAGTTAATGTATGTTCCTTATTTATGTCTAATTTTTATCACCTTCATGAAATACTTAGTATTAATCATAAGTCATTATAAGTTCAATTTATAGTTTGTTCTTTATCTTGAAATTGGTTATCTACCCTCTGATGCTAGTTTGATAGTTGGTCAATGCCTTATTTTGAAATACTTATGTGAGACTAATATTATTTGGTCTTGAATGTGTCTTATAGTGTGTCTTTAATAAAGTATAATTATTCCAATTACTAGTGCATCACCTCATTTTACATGCTTTCATATATTTTTGTATCTCTCTATCTCTTTTCCAAGCAAGTGTTAGATTAGGTCTAGTTTAGGTGATAGATCCAGAAGGAATCTAGCCTTCTCCATAGGTTTGACTCAAGTTTAGGTGACCCAAAACCTAGGTTCATTCCTATGTTGGAATATATTTGTGTAAGAGGACTTGAATAATCCCCTTACTCAATTAAGGTGCAATCTAGGATGCCAACAATACCAATGTATATAATTCTACCACAACTATGAATATAAATCATGTAACTAAGTGTTTTGGCCAATTTTGAAAAATTATGTAAGTGTGGAGAAAATGATTCCAAATAATGCCCCCACTACATATGGAGAAATATGAAAAATTATATAGCTAACAATATGGAAAACATGTTTCTAAAACATGCCCCCACTATAATCTATAGATGTTGAATATTGAATATGTTTGCATAACATGCTTCCAAAGCATGCCTCCACTGAATCTAATAATTGTGAATGTGTATAATCCATGTCCATATGACATGCCCCTAATGAATTTGAAAAAAACTAATATAATTACCACATTTTGAATAAGTGTGTAGAACATGCTTCCAAAGCATGCCCTCACTGAATCTAAAAACTATGCCAAGTGTGGAGAACATGCATTTATGGCATTCCCCCATTAATATTCCCCCTTTAAAGTGAGGGAAAGATGGGAACTAGTATTTAACTCACTTTAAAAGGATAATATAATTTTATAATCTATGAATATAACCATGTACCATATATAAGTAACATGTCTAGGTATATATAGCATTAAAACACATATAACCAATGTGATCACATGAAGGCCTAAGATACATGATAAATATCATGATAAGTTATAGATAGTAACAATACAAGCTCAACAAGTAAATAAGCACACACATAAAAGCATTCAAAATAAATTTAAAAGGTAATGGCCCAAGGAGATTGAAAATAAGGGGCATGTTCAAATATCTCACAATTGAATGGATGTGGCTTAGTCAAATGTCTATAAAAGTAAGGATGACATATTCAAATGTGCATACAACAAATAATGACATATGTAAATGTCAATGAAAGCATACATATGCATAGGGGTTGTAAGTAAATGAGTGTATTCAAATGCTTGAATAAGGTATACAATATCAAGGTAAAACACTCAATGAAGTGCATAAATTAAAGTATAAGCAACCATCATAAACATGTCATAATAGTCAATGGATCCAATGTGTTAAGAAAAAATCTCAAGTGTATAGCATATAAAGTACCCTATGTAATACATAATCATGGATAAAGGCATGGGTAAGTACATATATAAGATCAAAAACAATAATAGAATTAGGGTTAATTTTAATATCCCCTATTAAAAATCCCTTAGAACTCATTGACATAATATATGGAAAACTATTTTGTAGGCATGGAAAATTTGATATGCATGGTGGTGAATCCATCACGAGGAGACTAAGGATAGGCAAGACTCAAGTGTTTAATTTTTTTTTTTTATACTATCATTTGGTAGCACCATTGATTAGTGTTGTTGAATGGTACTACCGATATCCCCTATTAAAAATCCCTTAGAACTCATTGGCATAATCTATGGAAAACTATTTTGTAGGCATGGAAAATTTGATATGCATGGTAGTGAATCCATCAGGAGGAGACTAAGGATAGGCAAGACTCAAATGTTTTATTTTATTTGTTTTATACTATCATTTGGTAGCACTTTGAAAGCACCATTGATTAGTTTTGTTGAATGGTACTACCTAATGGTGATGTTAAATAGTTCTACTGAATGGTATTGACTAATAGTGTTGTCAAATAGTGATCTTGAATGATGTTACTGAATGCAAATGTCAAATAGTGATACTAAATGATGTTTCTAGGTGGCACACCCAAAAATTTCTACCAGGTGATTCTACCAGCCTAGAGATGTCATCCAGTGTGACTACTTGGAATATAATTTATTCATCTACATGTTGCTTATTTAGTGTAATTAGGTAACCCATACTAGTGGTATGCTATCCAGTGCAATCATTTAAATAAATAGTCTTGGTTTCTACCCTCTACTTATAAATACCCCCATTTTCCCTTATTTTAACCATTTTTTAGAATCATTTTCTCATCCCCCCTCATGTTTTCTACAGTGATTAACCTACCACAGTCACACCATCCATACAATGATTCACCTACTCCAATACTATGAATTGAACATGAAAATACATTTTCAATAATTTGTCATGCCTAGATATTTTTAAGATCCTATAATAACTAGACACATTCAATGATTAGATTTCCAAATGTAGCTTCGGTAGCCTACTGTAAATGCCACAATATGAAATCGACACTAGCTTGCTAAAATCACTAATGTCTTGTTATGACACTAGTAAGATGAGGTTTAAAGTTAACATCAAATCCATATTAATCTCCTTTTGTACCTTGGTTATAGACATCCACAATTTGATATGGATTTTATTCCATAATACCAACCTTGTAACTCCAAAATTAATATTGACTGATGAAGACAAGAAATATTTGGAGTCTACTTTCAACTTGCAGATCGATCAAACTGATATGTATATCCATTTTTCATATTTTAAATTCAAGGTTTTGTAATTTTTCATCAATTTTTATAATTCATTTAAATTCAAAAATTCTTTAATTTATCATCTTTTTCACTCATTCATATTTTTTTGCTTTCATAGCAGATGATCAAAAAAGGGGCCTCCATATTGATAACATGTTTGACCCATTTCTAAAAGCAATGGTTCAATTTTTCCTTAAAATAATAGTGTTATAAGGAAGACTATAAAACATTCCCTTTTAGGTTTTTTACATTCTTCACACTATTTTGGGTTTGAGATATGACTAGTGTACATTTATTTCTTCTAGGATTAGGTTAGAATTGAATTATAATTATACCAATCCAAGTTATACAATTTATTTTTCTAATTTTATTTTGGCCCTGTACTATGAATCCTTATAAGACCTTTAGAAAACATTGATTCCAACTGTGTTGCATCCAAAAATGAGCATAAAATCTTTATCTTTTGATGAGCAGGAGGTTAGTTTACTATTCAAACAAATCACCTAAATGGTTTACTTTATAAATTATTATAAATTTTAATCTTAATATTGTTTATTTTTTATAGGTAATATTTCATACATTTATGACAAAAAAATGATCTTCTTCAAAAACACATTGTGCCCCTGAAGGATCTAGAGATTCCTAGTCTATAGAATCATCATTCTATTCCTTTCATATTTTGAAACATCCAAGAATTTCTTCGAGATCATATCCAAATACAAGTTTTCATATGTATAAATTTAAATAATAAATTCATAATTAAATTTTAACTTTCAATTTTTCATTATCCTATTTATTTGTTTGATTTTTGTAGTTACTCAAAATAGGTTTAGATTGACCTTGAACCTCAATAAACCCCAATATTTCATTTGCCAGTGTCTTCTTGACCATTTGTTCAAGGTTTTTGACATTCCATGTTTTGTTTTTTTTAGTTGAAGTTTCTTATATTATATATTTTATTAACTAGATGATTGCCTATTACATCTCAAACCACCCCCATCACTCTGAATATGACATGTAGATTGGAAGACACACTCTCTCCAACTACAAGTACTAAATATTTAATTTCAAATTAGAATTGAGTTTTATTTTTTAAATTTATTATTTTTATAATATAATTTATTTTTATAGGGTACACTTAATCTCTAAGGAAAACTATGCCACTACCACTACCATTGAACCTTGTTCACACAATGGAGAAGAATATTTTATTTTCAGCACCTAGTAGAGGAACACTACAATTGTTAGGTTTTGACTTCCCTAATTTATCTATCAAAGGTCTCTCTAGTGTATATGGATTAACATCTTTGCATCAAATTTATCTTGATGAGGAATACATAGGGATTGAAAGTGGAGATTTCAGTGGTTGTGTTTTCAATCCCCATGATTTTATTGAGGGTCTAGAGGAACCTTGTACCTTTTCACCCCCCACCCACTAGCTAATGTTGACTTGTCTGATGATGGCATGACTAATTTTCCATTAAAAAAATTATTTTTGGAAATTATTATTTCAAATATTAAGGATAGAGTTATATATGAGTTAAAAAAATATATTAGTTTGGGAGTTTCAAGCAAAATCATTGATAAAATAAATAAATTCCCATTATCATAACCACTCCTAGAGAAATAATTTATTTTCATTAGTTCAATATGAACTCATAAATATTGATGATTTATTTGGTCAAGCTAAGTCTTGGTCTGTATCTGTTTCTAATAGTTACAATGATAATATTTTGAGTATTATGTTAAACAGGTTGGAGAATTTAAATGTCAAAGCCCAAGTATATTTCAATAAATGGGCAAAAGACACCAACCTTGTTTTTATTGCAAATGCCAAGAACGAAAAATCTTTGGTAATGTATCATCATTTTTATCAAATATGTCATGGTTATTATAGTTTGTATCTAATTAAATTTAATTTTTAATTGTAGACAAAATATGAGAATATGAAAAAGGAAGCCAAGGTCCTCAATGTGAATTTGAAAAATGTATAAAAAAGTTTATATTATGTCATTCAATTCAAAGAAAATCTTATTCTATTAATTTTTTTTTTTAAATACTCAATAAAATCATTAAGGAATAAGGATGGGACCTTGGTGCTTTATTAAAGCATAAAATAGATGTCAATCCAAGTCTACTTTTTGTAGGAGATGTTATGAAAGAATAAAAATAAAATCGTGTTCATATTAATTTTGATGCAGAGGATCTTGAAAGGGTAGGAATATTGAAGGATGGCACAAAGGAAGGGTAGGTAGGGATTTATAAGGATGGTGGTAACAATGTGGATGATGGGAGTGACAAAGTGGTTGAGGTGTCTTTATAAAAAAAATGATATTTTCTTATGTTACAAACTCATTATTATATTTGAAAAGATAATCTTATATTTTTTAAAAAATATTTTGAAATGACAATATTAAGTTTGAATTTGTAAAGATTAGTTTATTAATTTTTAGTTTCTCTTATTTTATCGATTTATGGTTCATTTATCATCTTACATGTATTTCTGAGTTGGTGTAATTCAAACAACATGGTGATGTGGAATACAATTTTTTTTTTCTATGGATTTGGACTGAACATGAATTTGAATTTTACGATTTTGAAAACTCATTATTATATTTTTAAATATAATGCTATGTTTTGAAAAAAATAATTTGAAATGAAAATTTTAAGTTTGAATTTTCAAAGATCAATTTATTAAGTTTAAATTACTCTTGTTTTACTGAGTTATGATTTGTTTATCATATTACGTGCATATTCTAAGTTGATGTAGTTCAAAAAACATGGTGATGTAGACTATAATTATTTTTTTCTATGGATTTGGATTAAACATGAATTTGAATTTGTTGTTCTTTCATCTTTTTTAATTATTATCATTATTGTATATAATGGAAAAGTTGTAGTTATTATGGATGTAGAGTCCAAGCAATAATTATGGTTTGTTTCTGGTCAATAGAAACTTCATTGGTCTATTTGACAACAACTAAGTAAAATGTATATTTTTTTGCATGAGAATTTAATCTAATTCAATGATGAATATTTTTCCTAGGTTATTATTCTACACTTGAATATTCATGAGTTTAATTTTTTTCTTTTCAATTTGGTCATGTTGTGAATTAGGCTTGTTGTCTTCTATTGCCTTGGTATTTGACTTCAATATTCATATTTTAAGCTAAAATTTAAGGTTAAAACTATTAATATTGTGATACAATATCAAATTTATGTTTTTTTAAAAGTAATAAAAATATGTATTTAACTATAAAAGCTTAGAAAAATATAAAAATACTATGACCCATTTGAAATTTTTAAGAATCAATTAAATAAAATGGAAAGTTGCTTGATGAATGGAATAATTATTTATAAATGATAATGATATCAACAATTTTAATGAATTAGATATTTGAAATATTTTGAAATATCAAAAATGATATGAAATTAGATTTTAGAATATGATAATTGCAATAAATATATAATTAAAACTCAGGTAGTTGAAATAATCTTACACAAACCTACTCATTGCAATTGAAATTTACATCTGCCATGTTAGTGGAATATTAAATGTCAATATTTGCATCCTCTCTATTGGTTAATGTATTACCGATGCCTCTTCTTTCAATTAGAGAACTCCATGTTGCTAGATCTCTTTCATAAGAAAACATGTCCACAACATAACATGAAACATACAATCTCAAACAGGTTTCTAAATTTTTATCCAATCTGTTTTGAATTTTTGACTTAATGAAAGATAATGCATTTAATACTCTTTCATCTTCCCTGAGCCCAAAATCATTATTTGTCAAATTTCATATATTCATAAATATTCACTAATACTTTCATATAGGATGTTACTAGGATAAAATATTTTCCATAGCTATGTAATAGCCCCATTTATTTTGGTTCACTTAGAAGGAAATATTATTCAAACCTTATAATTCTAAAATTTGTTGATTGAGATGTTAGTAAATATTTTCACAAAATACCTTTAATTTCAACTCCATTGACCTCTATAGATTTACTAAAATGTTTAACAAGAGAACCCATGTATTTGGGAAGTAAATTACTAATCATCTTTTGATTATTATCACTAATCTAAAATATGGGATTCACAACTACCATGGCCCAAATCATCCCTTTGAAATTGATCTTTGATATTGGTAGATAAGTTTTGTGAAATTATACTCAGTTTCATCTACATTCTAGATATAACAGTATCATATAGAATATGTGCTATAAGTAGTTCTTCAGTTTTAGCTCCCACAAGATCAGGTCTTCTATAAAAAGTGTGCATTGGTATCTCATTACCATTAATGATGACATAAATATGATCATTAAAATTCAAATATATTTCAAGATTCTTAAAATCTATCAAAATTTTCCAACTGCTAAAAATAAGACCCTAAAACTTTTCAATCAAAGTGTATAATATATCTAGAGATTGACATACTTGTTTTATTAACTGTATGAAGTCAACAATATAAATGGATCTTTCATGAGCATGTTTCATTAAAAATTTCATTTTCTTCAACATTGGGAGAATTCCATATATTGTCAATAATGTTTCTAAATTTGTTAAATAGTACAACAAATATTTTGCCTTGTCAACTTCTCTATGGTATTTATAGATGAAACCTACTAGTGATGGATATTCTTCAAAAATTATGCATGTAGGTTCATACATAAAAATCCATCTTGTATCAACATCTTTTTAAAAAAATTACTATATTTCACTCCTATTTCAAATTTTTTTAACTCCAAAAATATTTTTGGATTGCTTGACATATAAGCATGTAAGTCATGAATGAACTCTTCCACTATTGTGATGTTAGAAATTTTAATAACTATTTTATATGCAAGATTCATCCCATGATCCATGCAATGAATCATAATCATATATGGGGAAACTATTATTTATAGTCGAACATACATATCATTTATATTCCCCTACATAAGTGATACATTATCATCCCAAACACACACTAGTTTTGTACCTATTACATAATCATCCATCCTAGATTTATCTTCCAAATTAGATATAGCCAATTTGTGAAGGTTTTTAGCATTACAATTTTTTACCATTTTATGAATTACTAATATATGAGGTTTTCTTGAATAGTTCTCAAAAGTATAAACATGCATGTAAACCCATGATGTGTTGACAATTTTTATGACCTCATCAATGGATAGTGAGATGAATAGTGAATTTTGAATTTTTTGTTTCAAATCATCCTTCTCAACTATTGATAGATATTTTTCCATTTCCCAAGCAATATTATCTAACCATTGTGATTGTGGAATATCAAGAAATTTATGATGTTGAAATAAAATCTTATAATCTAAAAAATCAAAAATATATTTTCTCTATTTTAAAATGTGGTATACAGTAGAGAACTATATATATTTGGCCTTTATATGGGATTACATAACTTTTCTAAATTGAACTTCGATTGTTCCACCTTTTTAAACAAGATGTTTTTAACATTTCTTATCATTTTCATACTGACGTTCATATCTTACATGCATGAATTCTTATGCATTTTTTCACTTGTGTGTTCTTGTTCACTTTCCATATATGTGTTTCATTGTCACATATATTTTTCCACAATATATATCAATCACGTCTAACTTAAGTTGCATTCTGTGTTCTTTTCCTATTTTCTAGCTACATATTATACATTTACTTTCTATTGGACTATCATTACCATTGTCAAGTTGTACGAGTTAAATTAAGGTAAATTTTGTTATGAATTCCACTTTAAATTACCTTTTAATTATCCATCTACTTCTCTTAATTCACAAATATTTTTGAGTGGAACTTTCAGCTAAACTTAGTGTTTGATGAAAACCAACAATCTCTTCTAACAGTTGAGTTTCATGATCATTGTCATCAAAAACTAGAGGAGTGTCTTCGAGTGGTGGCATGTCATCATCAATATAATATTTATGGGGTGACATGTTACTCTAATTAATTAATTTTTGTGAGATACAATCATGATTGGTGTGGATTTCTACATTTAAAATTATTTTTATATTATTCAACAGTTAAAATGAAATTCAATACAAACTAAAAAAATAATAGGTACTTATATTTTGAGTGTATTATGGCTATGTGGTATTTTTTATTAGCTATTTAAAATAATATAATATGCTTTATTTTCCTAATAATTAGCCTATCCTTTTACCATTCCATCATATGTCATGATGAGTAAGGATGTTATAGTTTAGTTTCAGGTAGAGCCTAGAATGCCACCGTCTAGTTCCACATCATTTGATTGCATCCAAGATGTTACCATCTGATTATAACCAATTGGTTTATAATGATGATGTTATTTGGATTATTAAATAAGTTTTAGTGTGGATTATAAAATTAATCTATATCATTTGATAGTATTATATATGTTATTGTTTAATTCATCCAGTTAGTTGTAGCTTAAATTCTATCATTTGGCTACAATTATTCGATTGTGATGTAGATTCTACCATTTAATTTCGGCTTGTTGCTTATTAGGTGTTTGTTTGATATCATGGAGTGGTTTTCAAAATTATATTATGATGGTTACCCATGGCATAATATGTACTATATATATGGAAAATCAAATGGCTGACTAATAAATTATTGTAAATGGTTGGTGAGATAACCCAAAAAAATAATTTACATTCTAAATTTTTAGGTGATTTGGACCTATGTAGTGACCATAAAAATCACCAAAAACAAATTTAAAAAATTTTAATACTCATGAATTAATTAATATTCACCAATAAAATTTATCCTGAATGGAATGTGATCATCGAACTATTTAACCTTTGTGTATCAAGATCAAAAAAGTGGATTCCCCCAATGTCTTCATGACATGAGTAGAGGTAAGGCCTAACATATAAAATAGGAATTGATATGTATCGGTGTATGTATTTATCACACTCAAATATTTTTAAAACACATGTGTGTATGTAAAATTAACTAAATATGACATCCATCAACATGGAACTCACACATAAATGTCAAGGAGCCAATAGAACATGTAGGTGTCAAACCTATTTTTGGTTTTTGAATGTTATTTTATTTTTTGTGTATTTTATAATGTTTGAAAAGGAAAGATCATCATATGATTCCATCCAATATATGGTCATAGATATATCCTCACTATTAACTTGGTGTAATAATATTTTGATGCTAATAAGGAGTGTGTATAGGTTCAATATCTACCATAGTAGTATCAATGATGCTCTACATATGTAAAATAGGACTCTTTGGCCATGGAGTAGTAGTAGGAGTAATAGTAGGAGTTCATGGAACCCATCATTGATTTTTTTTTTATTTATTTGGAATAACCATAATAGGAACATGTGTAGGTGCTCTGTATATTTGAACATGGTGCGTAGTAGATGGGGATTTTGTGGAATCCACCATATGTATCTGATGTAATGGGTTATAAATTATTATCTACCTAGTAAATGGGATTTCCTATTACTTACCTTTTTATGTTGAATGAGACTTAGTAGGCTTGGTAATTAACTATTTGGGTATAAGTTTTTATTATTCAAAAGGATGTTCATATGAAATTTTAGAAATTATAACTACCCAATTTGAATGAATATATTTAACACACCCATGAATTATATAAGGTATTGCTTGAAGTGTATGGATCCAAGGTCTTCCTAATAATATATCAAATATACTCGTAGAGGTACGACTAAAAAGGTAGTAACCACATGTGTGATACCAACCTATAAAGGTAGGTCAATCTCATAAAGAACCTTCTAAAAATTCCCATCGAATGTTCTAATTAATCTAGTAGAAGGATGTAAATCATTATGAGTATAATTTAAATGTGTAAGTAATGTCATGGTGCAAACATTATTGCTTACACCATTATCAACCATAACACTTCATATGGGTTGTTTATCAAGGTATGTTCAAATTAATAAATAATGAAGATCAAAGTCATCATCCTTAATCTCATTGTCATAAAAATTAATAGAGGTTCTATGAGCCACAATAGGTATATGTTGTGTGTAAGTACCAATAACTCCATCTATTAGGTATCCATAATGTGGTGGCAAAGGATGTGCATTATATGCCATTTTCACTTTTGGTTCCTGTTGACTACTAGACTTTCACCCTTGTGAAGGTATTTTTAGGCCTTCATAGTCTAAAGTAACATGGAGACAATCCTAGGTTGTGGGTGGAATACTAGATGTATTTAATCTCTAGATTTTAAGGGCTATCTTTACTTGATGTATTGGTTAGGATCCCTACTCTACACTACCAACTTACAAGGGAAAATAAAATAAGGTAAAATAAAAGGAAAACTTATCTAATTGAGGTGATACACCAAAATGTGTCCTCCACTTGTGTATTATGCACTAAAAAGGATGAATAATAACATAAACCTAGTTACACTTCTCAAATGAAAGCTTCCAAACATCAATGTTTCACACAAAGGCTCAGCTTGATGGATGATCTAAGGTAGCATGTTTAATAGGTCTCTCAAGGACACTAAAGATAACTCACACTTTCCATGCATACAAGATTATTAGAGCATACTATGCAACTTGTAAGGATGATAGAACACTTGTAAATAGGTAAGGAGGAAAGGACAAGATGAGAGGAAGTCTATATTATCACTGTCATTCATCAGTAAATCATGAAAATACACTAAACACAAACTTCTAAGAGGCATTAATTTAGTATTATTCATTCAAATTAGGCAAGTACAAGTATTTTTATAAGCATGGCCTTTCCACAACTTAGGTTAAGGATCCTTTCAAATGCCAAACATTGGCTTACATATAGAGAAATGAGAAAGAGGAGAGAGAAAAAGGACAAGAGCCTCGAAAAATAGGAAATGTAACATTCATTTAGTCCTCCTCAAAACTCAGCATAGCATTGCCTTATTATTATATTTTATTCATTCTCTAAAATTGGTGTAGAGTTTTATGGAGGCTTCTTTAGAAGTATCAAGAAGTCATGAAGTTTCTAGCCTTGATTTATGGAGTTTGACTCTAACAAGTGTTTAAATTCTTGTTCAAGAACCCTATATTCTTGGTTGAATGCCTCTATTGACTAAAAAATTTCCTTTATTTTAAATTAGGTCTTCAAATCACATTCAAGTCTTCTGAGTGTAAATGTACTTTCTAGCTCATTCTCTCTCCCAAATTAGGCCTAATTAGCCCTCCTAGGCCTAGAAAGTAGAAATATTACTCTAAAAATATCTCACATATGTGAAACTCTCTAAAAAAAATTATTCACTTTTCCCATGATTTCACAAAACTCCATGTCAATTTTTGGGTCTTGAGACCCTGTGGAAGTGTGCAAGCCAAGAAATGGCCTTGCTACCTAGTCTTATTTTGAGCTTGTTTTGGATTGCCTTGCAAAATGGGCCTAGTTTGATCATTCATATAAACTATTATGAAATTTTTTTGACTTTAATGGATAGGAAAAATATAAAATGACCTCATCCCATGATTTGGAAGTGCTCCCCTTCTTAGAACACCTGAAAAACACTAAAAACATGCAAAAATAGGGTATTTGTGGAAATCCATACAAGTAATGTTAGCATAAAAGTACATGTTCATAACATCATTTTATTCCTAAAAAACATCCAATATTTTTTAGGATAAAATTATGTCATCATAGGTTCATTTTAAATCCATTTCTCTTGACTGGTCACAATTAGGATTTTAGAAGGGTTTAAGACCTATTTGGGGTCTTAATGATTGTTCATAAAAAATATATATGTCTAAATAACATACTTCCACTTGGAATACCTTAATTAATAACCTACTCATATATCCAAAATTTATTATCTCCCCATTCCAATTTTAAGAGATGGTATGACTATGTAAAGTTATTCTTCGAGTGGCTTGCTTAGCATTCTTGAGGCTCAAAAGAGGTCAAATCTAAGTTTTGGGTCTTAAAACTTAATATAATTTTTTGGATAGGTTAATAAACCTATAAAAAAATCTACCCAATTATTCCACATTATTTTTTAGTCATTTTTACCTAAATTTATGGATTTCATATACTGGTTAGGGGTTTTTGGGTTTAGGCTTATCTACTTCTTACTAGCCCGCAAGGGCACTTAGACTGAAACCTATATGTTTTTGCTTCTTGATAGTGTATGAAGAAATTTTTCATAAATTTTAATTTCCTAAAATACCCTTCATGAATTTTTAAAATCTTACTTTTCCCTTTGAGACCAGATGGACTCCCTGGTCTCATAACTGTTCCTTGTCAATGGAGTGGGCAAGGTCTGAGACCAAATAGTGGGTATGTCCCATATTTGTATGACTTTGAAATTAATATGAAAATATTTTTAAAATAATTATAACCCATTTTAATAAATATAAAATAATTATTATACATATAGAGGCCTCAACACCTCAATGGTATGATTATGTAAAGTTATTCTTCAAGCGGCTTGGTTAGCATTCTTGAGGCTCAAAAGAGGTCAAATCTAAGTTTTGGGTCTTAAAAATTAATATAATTTTTTGGATAGGTTAATAAACCTATAAAAAAATCTACCCAATTATTACACATTCTTTTTTATTCATTTTTACCTAAATTTATGGATTTCATATACTGGTTAGGGGCTTTTGGGTTTAGGCTTATCTACTTCTTACTAGCCCGCAAGGGCACTTAGACTGAAACCTATATGTTTTTTCTTCTTGATAGTGTATGAATAAAATTTTAATAAATTTTAATTTCCTAAAATACCCTTCATGAATTTTTAAAATCTTACTTTTCCCTTTGAGACCAAATGGACTCCCTGGTCTCATAATTGTTCCTTGTCAATGGAGTGGGCAAGGTCTGAGACCAAATAGTGGATATGTCCCATATTTGTATGACTTTGAAATTAATATGAAAATATTTTTAAAATAATTATAACCCCTTTTACTAAATATAAAATAATTATTATACATATAAAGGCCTCAACACCTCAATTCCCCTTTAAACTGGACTATAACTTGTGTGTGTCCTAGTATTAGGTCTAAACTGAGTTTTTAAAATTTTATCATTCATGATAAGGTATGAGGATTCAATTATATGTTTATTTAATTATAAATACACTCATATATTTAATAATTCTCATATTCCTTTACTCTCTCTACCAATCAATCAAAACTCTCCCAAGAGCAAGTAAAATTATAGGTTATCCTGACATTGTATGAAGATGTGAAACCTAGTTTTGATAAATATTTTCATGTTTATTTGGTATCATAATGGTCATATACACTATTTTTAAATTTTAATTATACTTTATAACACTTTCCATAAGCATTTTCCCTTCATTTTAGGCTCATGACCAACCTGCTTCTCATTATAGCTCATAGGTGCATTCTTGAATGTGTATGGAGTTAAGACTACATTCTTATGTCTAGGAACCTTCCTCTAAATTAATTACCTTAATAAATATAATACACTTATTAATTAATATATATCACCCATATCATCCATCATCAAATCATGATCACTATCAAACTTTTAAATACTTGATAAGACTGCATGTGCTCCATTAGGTGATTGTAGGTGGAGGTTTTGATATGACTGTGTATGAGGTCATGAAACTTAGATCATTCAAGCTTCCCTAAATTTATTATTGGCTTTAACATGACCTCATGAACCATTTTTTTTCTGAGGTATACCTTAAATTCCTTTGAAACATCCTTGTTCTTTCTTAATCTTTAAGACCATCTTGCTTTATGTAGCCTGTAGATACTTATTTGGAATACTCACTTGACTATGTCCTTTAGATTTAGGACCTCATCAATAAAATCTTAACATTTTCAATGGTCCATGAACTTGTTTAATGATATAATTATTTTTGAACCCTTTATCATATATGCTCTACCTCTCCTTAGATTTAAAAATGAATTGACCATATAATAGGCTTGTAGATGCCTCTTTTCAGGATACTTGATTGTATTAGGTGTGCTTGAAACTCACCATTAACTAATAATGATGTTTGATAGACCAAAAGGGTTAATTTCATGGTAACTATATTATAAGGTTTGAAAACTTCAACTTATGACATCCTCAAATCATTTTATCTCTTGCCATTAAGTACATAGCACTATGCACAATCTTGTAGGTGCTTGTAGAGCATGTTGACTATATTATCTTGTATTTTAAGTATATTCTCATATATTACTAACCTCTTGATTATTCCATGATATTATTTAAATTTATAATTAGTTTTAATTACCTCTCTCACACATATTTTACCTCTCCTTTAGGTCTAGCACTAGGTTGATCTCTCAAATAGGCCTGTAGATAACCTATTAGATTGATTGATTATGTTTAGAAATTATAGGTATTAAACCTAATGTTTTCCACTTGATATTATGTTTTAATTATCTATACAAATGATCTACCTTCACTATGTATGCAAAGTATATTAACTCATTGTGACACTTTCAGACCATCCTTGCACATACTATTTTCATATAGAGTACTATAGGTACTCTTTTAGAATGACAACTCAATCAATTATCCTTAATTGGAATATGAAATCACCTAGGTGTTATTTTATGATATGCGGCCTATTTCATTTATCATGGGGTTACATCTCCAAGTCTTATCTTTTTATAATGTTGATTTGAGTTTGACTTTGGTCCCAAATGAGGACCTACAAGTTATTGTCACTTAGATTTACACCCCTTGATGAGATGCCTACCTCTCCTAATATAAGTGTCACAACAAAAAAATCTCTCTTTTTATGGGCAACAATTTGGTGAGATGAATCTCTAGAAGGGCTAGTTCCCTTGATGCACTCTTTTAAACACTCTCTTACCTATCAAATTTGCATGAAATAATAAAACTAAACATGATGAAAAAATATTTAATTTCCTCCTATTGATTGAACTTATACTACTTAGAGCTAAACAAAGCTTCTTTCACACAAAACTCATAACTCAAGATGGATTATCACATCAATGTTTCATATTCTAGGTTCAAGAGGTATTTGGATGCTTATAAGGGTAATGTATGATTCCTTTGTGGAATAAAGTCATGAACCACTTATAAAACACAAATACACTTAAAATAAAACACTAAAAAAGACCTTCAATAATTACTCTTCTACACATTTGGTGAACAATCAAGGATAACATGCTAGAAAAGATGATATTCTACTAGACAAGACAAACAAGATTGCAATAAAACTAAATTTTATAGCATGTAAGTAGGAAAAATCACTTGTTTTATTTCAAGTTACATTCAATTAAAAAATTGGCCAAGGTTTCACCATCAACCAATGAAGGGCCCTAAAAAGAGCCAAAAGAGTGAATATTGATAGCCTTTGAGAGAAGAGCAAGACAAGGTAAGCCCAAAGGTAACTTTGACACTTTTAAATATAATAAAAGAGGTTAAAATTTCCTGAAAAATAGGTATGGTATGAACCATGAAATGTCAAGAGGTAAAAATGTCTATACAAGTCATGAAACTTATGAAAAGTGGCCTAAAACTCCCAGTCTTGGCTCAAAAAACTACCTTCATAATTTGAACTTGTTTGAATGTCCCACAATAGACTATGGATAGTTATAATGATTTAAATGAGAGGGAAGTCCTTTATGAATTTCTTTACATGCATTATTACTCATATGGAAACTCTCAAAAGGAAGCCATCACTACCTACAGTCTAAAAACTCCTTTTTCAGTCACCCCTCACACTTGGCCTCAAAATTAGATTCAATTTTCCATGAAAATCCATGGGAGGGAGTTAATTACACTTGGTAAGACTATACATGGCCTTATAATTATTAGGTATACCTTAAAAGGGCTCACATTATGAGTTTTCACCCTTCTCACCCTTATGTCCACTATGCCAATTTTGACTGGCTGAGATGAGATCTCTAGTTTGTACACGTAGGAGTTTTTTATTGGAAATAAATGACCATAAGGAGTTATTAAAAGTAATAATTTTCCTTCCAAACTTGATTTAATCTTCAAACTCCTCTTGTAGCCTAAAAAACACATAAAATGGTAAAAAATACCACTTTTCACCTATTCATCTAATTTTATACAACTCAAACGTATGGGAGGAATCCTAAGTGAGTCATATGCAAGTTAAAATATCTTACAAAGTCAAAATATGTCATTTGGATATCTTTCCAATCTTTTTTTCTCCATCGGGTCCTAGTTGAGGGTTTAGTAGGGTTTTAGGCAGTTTTTGGTCTTAATCTTTGTTCATAAATATTTGACATTACACCTTCCACTAAATGCCAAAAAAATTATTCTAAGGGACCTTGATAACCCCTCTAAATCCCTTTGGTTCCAATTTAAATCCTTAGAGGAGATATGAACACTTGAAGTCACCCCATTGAGCTTGTTTTTGCCTTTCTTGCATGCTTGTACTCTCTCTAAGATAAAATTAGATTTATTTTAGGTTCCTATACATAATAAAAATTCAAATATGTCTATTTACACCTCTTGAACATGTCTCAAGCATCTGGATATATCATCAAGATCTAGAAATGAAGGTGGACCCCAAATTAGCTCTAGGTCCTGTGAAGGCCTATTGGGTCTGGCATGTACCTTAAAAGTTTAAACTACTTGAACTAATATATTATGGTTATTCTGGTATATAATTACTATTAATTCTTCATTAAATCATGTAAAACCATCATATAACCTCCCAAGCACTCCACTTCTTCCTTTTCTCTCATTCACCAACTAGGCCTAGTGAAAGCTTGCCTAGTTGGACTGTGTGCATGGGTATTTTATTAATAATGGGATTTATAAGCCTAAATTAATTATTATATATCATATAATTTCCTTAAATACACCTCATATTATGTTTATTTAGGTTCCCAAAACTCCACATCAATCCCTTTACCCATTTTGTACTCACTAGCTTGTTTTGCTAAAGCCTAAATTTCCTAGACTAGCTGACCTCTAAGATAAAAAATTGAGGTATATCCCTCATCCCAAAGGAAAAGTGAGTATTTTTATAGTTTTTTCAGGTCTTTATTATTATTTTTACCAAAAATTTTATCCGGATTCTTTGATTTAGGTGCCTAACTAGCTTAAAATGTCCAAAAAAGGCCTCTAAAAAGCATGTTTTCCTACTTTTTCTTCAAATCCTCCTAAGAGTGACCTCTCCAAGATAAAAAAATTATTATAGGTTGTTTAAACATGTTTATAATTCTCAATTAATTCTTATTAAGATTTTTATTCACCCAAAACACTTCTCTCTTATGGATTCTTCATATTCATCTATTGAGCAAACATGGTTTCCTAGCCTTTTGTATGCACTGTTGCCCTTTGGCCAAGTAAGGAAGGTAGATGATCACCTTTTTATCTATAAATACCACTTTTTATTTCTTCTAACCTTCCTCTCTTCCCTATACAAGTCCATCCCTTACCCTACCTCTAAGACTATACCCTATTGTAAGTGTATACAAGGTTGTATTGGACCTATGTAGGTTTATTTTGCTTGTTTTTATATCTGATGAATTCAAAATGATATTAATTGAGATGATAACATGTTTTTATTATCACCCAAACTCCTTTTTACCCTTCATATGCTCCTGAGCTTCTCAATTTAGTCTTTCTCTACTAGACTAAGATACATGTCTTTTAGAGCCTGCTTGTAGGTTACATTTGCTTATTTGAGGCTTGGTCATAGTGTGAAAATAATATACATTTAACCATTAGAACAAAAACCATTTTATATCTTCCTATACATTATGCTCACCTTATCTACTCCTTGGGTCCAAAACTAAGTTTTTTTTTGCTATGATTGAGACACCCTATTTTTAGACTATTGTAGGTCACATGAGCTCACTTAAACCATGTTCATGATGTGTAAAGGATTTAATTTAACCCTTATGGATCTCAAAATTTATTATTTAACTATCATTCCTCTTTATAAAACCTTAAAACACCATCTTAGCATTAACTTTTAGGTCACTATTTTATATTGAGATACTCTGCCCTTTGACCTACCTATAGGTGTCCTTTGCTTTAACTAAGATTGGGCATGGCATGAAAGGACATCCTTGAACCCCTTTTATGTCACACAACATATATACTCATCTTGGACTCACTTTTATGCTCTTTGGAAGTAGAAATTGTGTTCTCTTGCTTAGACTGAGAAACTTCTATTGTAGGTGTGTATTTCCCATTAAATAGACACATGTAGGTAGTCATAGGGGTTGCATGGGAGTGTCTCAATATTTTATTTATAACCTTCAAGAAATTTCTGTACCATTCCATTAGTTAAAACTTGTTATTCATGAGGGTTTGTCCAATATTTCTCCTTAGGGTGTCAAAATTCATTTGCAACCTCAGACCTGTAGACACTAATGAAGTATTTCAATGTTTTTAAGGGTATGTTTGAGGCCCTTCATTTCCATCCTCCCCTAATATTTTTATCTTCATATTTTTTATGGAACCTCTCCATACTAGGTACTACAAGATTAACCTAGATATATGCTTTAATACCCTTTACCACCATATTTTGAGATACTCACAAAAATCCCCTTGACCTCTATTTTGACATTTTAGGTAAGACTTCCCTAAACTCAGTCCCTTGTATTCTCAACATGGTTTCACACTTCTTCTTTCCCATTTGACACATTAAATGAGTTTTTTATGGCTTGATTATCATACCAAGACTTTATATAGGTGTCAAGTTGTTTCATTCTCTCCATACAAACATTTTGGTCCGTTGCTCAGCCACTTGTAGGTGGATATTTTAATACACAAACAATGAGTTGAATATGAGTAATATGAAACTATCCATGACTGTGAACTTTGTATGCTTTCATCAAACATAATAATTCACCTATATAAATACTAATAGGTTAAAACACACATTAACCTTTCCCCACCTCAGTATGACATTAGCAAAGGCCCTGTAGGTGTGCATTAGGCATGTTATATAAGAAAGGCATGGAATTGGGGAAAAAACATGTTGGTGAATAGATTAAAAACCACTAAAATTAATTTCCAACCTTAAATTACATGATCCCCATTAGGAAAACCTTGAAACTTGTTCCAACACATATTCTCCAACATGAAAAATCACTTGCATATACATGGAATAGAGCAATCAGGAGCATCAAATGATTGTTTTAGCATGGTAAATTAACTTATAACCACACTTTCACATTTTCCAAACATATATATGGACTCTTTAAAAATATTTATGTTTTTTACAACTAATACACCTTGATTATCATCCCATGAATAAGTTGAACAAGCTTTAAACCTATGACTGCTAGTGAAGTTGGGCAAAGAGTTGACAATGGAGAAAGACAAGATTGAAAGCTACCCAAAAGATGACATGGTGAAGCCAAAAATTTAATGAGATGATTATATGACCCTAAGACCTATGTAACATCATTTCCCCAACTACATGAGACCCCTATCGGAGAACAAAAATCTACAAACAAGAAGAAACTTGACTGAGACTGTACATGGTGGTACCTTCCTGTAGCATGAACTAACTTGCTCATAAAAACATCATGAATCATGAAACTAATAATGGAGACCATTTTAAGAGGTATCAAACATCCTCTAAAGTCAACATCACCAATTGGTTCATATGGATTTGACCAAAATTAAGTAAAACATATAGGTTACATGAAATAGCTAGCAAAAAAGTATAGTCAACTTCATGAGGATGCAAAGCACAAGCCACCATTATTCAGATTATTTATATGAAAATGAAATTATTTGAGTTTATTTAAACCTATTATAATTGTTTTACTTGAAAATTCTTGAACTATTTTTACTAAGCAAAAAATTGAAGGTCACTTCTATGTGTCTAAAAAACTAAGAAAGGAACATAATGATTTTGGATTTAAAATAACACTTTCAGAGAAATTAAAATATTTATATGAGTGTAAGGAAGGTTAAGATGCCTTCCATGATATTTTTCCATTTTTCACACTTCCCCATGGGTCGTACGAGTGCCATTTGCTCCCTTTTTTAGTTATTTCTTGAATTTTAGTTAGACAACCTATAACATTCTGATGTAACTAACATTATTGATAGTTAAACTAACATCTTGGATGTTTGAAATGAAAATAAGACACTTGGGAACCTTGGAAACATTATACTTGCATTTATGACTCTTAAAAGCATATTAAATGACCCAAAATGAAAAATAAGCTAATGAAACCAAGACTAGGGCTAGAAATATATTAGATAACATCAATTTATCCATAATATATCCTATGACAAAGATTTAGACTTATATAACATCTAAAAACAATTTTTTTACCTATAGGGGTCCAAATTTAACCTAAAATTCAAATTTGGTAATCACAAGATTGACACATGTAGGTCTCATTTACTTACTTTAGGGATAAGAAAAGACACTGTTTTGAGTTCTTAAACTATTCAAACTAGTCAAACCACTATATATATTCCTTATTACTCCTTATCACTTATCCAAGACTATATAACTTATAACCAAGTTTTATTCCGTACTAAAATCATCTTACAGTCATGTACATATTGCATACACAATCCACTAATGTGTAAGCCTTGTGAGTAGAGAATTGAAGTATCTAGCCAGTTTGAGAAACTTGGATGATGGTAGTGAGGAAATCAGGATTATATGAATACATGAATTTGTGTTTTAAGTCTCTTCATGACTTTGAGCATCTTCCATACACTCTATAGTCTATACAACATGCAATTAAAGGATCTAATCATATAAAATACAAAATCTGATAACTTGAGCATGGATAATGACACCCAACCCCTAGGTCCCTCTTATTTACTTTCATAACCCTTATAGGCATTAATTTCATTGATTCTTAGTTATTTGTAGCCTTCCAAACTTAATTCCAACTGAGATAGACCCCTCTTTCCATGACAGATCCATACCCCTAGGTCCCATTTACTAAGGACAATATCACCATACTAGGATTATAGCATCAGTACAGCTCTTGTCTATTTTTGATGATATTATCCAAGTCCATTTCTATCCCCAATAGTCAATTTCTTCTAGTTCCCCATCCTTATCCTTATCAGCCTAACACATGCACATTCAACCCATGACCAATACATCCTTATAAAATCCCATTAAAAGATCATTTGGAAAGGGTTGGAAATTATCACTAAGCAAGCAAGAATATAAGTAAGACTACTCAAGAAATCTTCCCTATTCTCTGCATATATCTAGCCAACACACTTATAAGCTTATTTCAATCCTTACACTAGTCCCTAGCCATCTCAATCACATCTAGTTTATCATTTTTCATCTTCATACACATAATTGTACAAAGCACATCAAGTGGGAGAAATACATATGTCTTGATCCCTCTTTGAAGTATTGGTATGTAGGTAGTGTGCCCACACAAAGGGTTGTAGATCCATATATAGTGAATCTTACACACACTAACCCTCCCTTATTTCTCAAAATTGGTCAAATCATAATGTAAGATAGGGTTTGAAGAAATAATCTACTCTATAGGGAGCTTTATAGACTTTTAACTTCCAAAAATTCATAGATAAGGTCACACAGACCTGGTGAACAAAACCTAGAAAGCTCAGATATTTAGGATAATAGCAGTAGAGGTGGACTATAGCACTAGTGTCACTCCTATCTAGTCTATCACTCCTATAAAATCACAAAACAAAGTTTAAATCTTAGTTTGTGATAGTGTCCTAGTCTTACATAGTGAATTCTAGCCTCTGTCTCAGTCAAATCAATTAGTTTCCAGCTAAGTCTTGTTTTCTTCCCCTTATTACTAGTTTTAGAAAATTTCAAATTATAATCAAATTCCAAAAATTATTATCTTAATAATTACATATTTATTTACTAATTTTACTACTCATGCCATTTAACTAAATTAGGAATAATACACCAATATTCCTAAAATTGTTAAATCATTAAGTGAACCCAACTTACTTAGTTTGCTCATAAAAACCCTAGAAACCCTAGGGTAAATTTCCTATTGATTTTTCCTATATTTTTATAATTTTTTACCTACATAATAAAATAAAAAATTAGCATTAAATTTTAAAATTTTGTAGTAATTTTAAAATAATTTTCTTTCAAACCTTAGTTGCCCATATTAGGTCCTAGTATTTTTCCAATAATTTTCCAATCATTTTATAAATTTTTACTAGCATATTTATATCAAAAAATTCTTTCAAAGTTTAAAATTCAATAGTAGTTCTCCATAATATCTATTTTTCCAAACCTTAGTTGCATCTACTAGGTCCTGTTAAATCACAAATTTTCCAATAAAATTTTTATTTTTTGCTTGCATACATAACTCAAAAATTCACTTTAAATTTCAAATTTTCATAGTAAATTGTTCAAATAATTATATTTAAAACCCTAGTTACATGTACTAGTTCCTATTTGCTTCTCAAGATATCACCTTACACCTATATTCATATTATAAAAATGGATCTCCCTTATTTACAAATTTTTCTTACATTTTTTGTAAATAATAAGGAAACTAGACTTGGTCCTCTCATGTACATGAATGATGAAGTCTATCATATGTTAGTAAAAAGCTTAATTATTTGCATTTCATGCTTATTTTTTTAATCTAGGATGATGTTAAGAAATTTATTATTACACATGTTAAGATATCTCTTGCATTACCTCCCTTGAAGCCCCTATTATGTGTTGAGTCATGATGCATGGTCTATTTTACTCTTTCTTAGGTCACTACCCATCACCAGAGAGCCCAATTGACACCCTTTATCCCTCCACCACCTTGACCTATCGATTATCTCTGCTCTCCTCTTGTAGGTACTACTAGTCCTATATAGATAGTAGATAATCTAGTTAGATCAGTTACTCAATGTGCCACCATACCTCCTCCACCTAATCAAGAGTCCCACCACCATCCCATTCCTTCCCATCCTAGGCCCAACATAGTAGCATAGGTAGATCCGCATAAGGCATATGATATTATTGATTAGTTGAGAAACACACTAGTTCATATTTCCATGTTAGAACTACTTTAGAAAGTCAATGTATTCAAGGACATTCTCTATCAAGTACTCTCTCAGACTTCTATGCCCATTGATTTAGATCCTTTTTATTTTGCATCAATGGTTAACACACTAAAAACTATATAATATGATATTACTTTTGATCATGATGACATGACATCTAAGATAGTAATTGATCAAAATTTACCACTATTCATACAAGCTCAAGTTAAAACTAGCACAATTAAGAGAATTTTAGTTAATAGTGGCTCCAAACTTAATATATGTAATATTACATTCTTACAAACCATAGGTGTAGATATGACATCCATGGAAAAATAATATAATAAAATTAGAGGGTTTAATGATATACCATGATAGACAATGGGCACTATTGCTTTAGATATCATAGTATGACCCAAAACCCTCTCTACACAGTTCCAAGTCATGCTAGGTCCTCTTCATTATAATCTTTTACTCAAATGACCCTAGATACACACTATGGGGGCATTTATTTCTACTCTTCATCGATGTGTTAAGTTTATCTGTGAAGGATACCTATATACATGTCAAGTAGATAACTATCCATTTAGATATTATCAAACTATAGAGTCATCTTTGACCATTTCACCAGGTAGGACACCTCATATCATAGTTTATCCACCACCTCATTTCATTTCTATTGATTAGATACATATATATGAGGTTGGAGAGACTAAAAATTCTCATCTTCCTCTACTTATAGTTATTCCTTTAGCTCTAGATATTTAGCCAATCCCATTAGCTTCAGCTATTCTAACTACTCCATTAGTTATGATTCCTAAACCTATTATAGTTACACATTCGTGGATAGTAGTTCTAGTAGTACTAGTTGATTCTATAGATATAATTACTCCACTATTTATAGACACTCTCATAGCATCATTGTATTTTACTACTACAATTAATGAGACTCCCATATCATAGATACCCCTTGTGGTATATTTTGAGTACCATATGTACATGATGTTGATACAGATTCCTAGGATTTTTTAGATAATGATATGACACCCACACTCATAGATGACTATTTGTGTGGGTTGAGTTTTACACCAATTATCCTAAGAGAGTATCAAGATGACTCTAGAGCTCTCATTAGACATCCTCCATCACTCTTAGCATCTCACACTACACTTTTAGGATATACTCCACATTCATGACTACAAATAGATAACTTGGCACATATAGTTCACATGGTTACCTCTATGGATATAGATCTAGTCATTAAAATTTAGGTAGGTAACACATAGCTTCAACCATAGATTATGTTATAAATGTTACTTGATCATGGATTAATTATGTTACCTATAGTATGGCATAGATCTATTAGCAGATTATCACAACAAAATGGTCACCCATTTTGTCTTTTTCATAGAATAATAGGCCATGATACAAACTCATGTATAGATTTATATCAAAGATTAGATAAATTATAAGTTTATGGTATTATTCATATTATAGCACCACCAGCACCATCTTCTCCATTTCCACCAAAGCAATCTACTACCATAGCTAAACGTCCCAAAGGGGAATCAACATCTCACCATCAGATCAACCTTTAGTTCACCTTTGGTAGGATGACACCATATACATAGCTTTTATAGCATATGATGATACTTATGATGATGATCTTGAGGAATTTGATGATGGTCATGATACCTTCCTCCACCTCTATCCCCTGCAAGCTCCACCCTTGGACCTTTTGCCCCCAGCCTAGTCTTTTACATCATTGTGTACATATTGCTTATTTTAAATTACTTGTACATAGTTTCTTTTTGGTTACTTGTATATAGTTTCTCATTATTTATTGTACATAATTTTTAAATGATTACTTGTACATAGTTCAAACTTATCAAAAAAATTCAAAAACATGCAAATAACTCAAAAACACCAAAAAAAATTTGATTGTATGCATCATCCATGCTTTACATTTATACTATCATGCTAGCCTTTCATATATTGTTCTATGTTATTATTTGTCAATTTATCTACACTACCATGCTTCACTTGATCTCCTTTGAGTGTGTGTAGTGACATCTAGCTCTTTGATTGCTTCACTCTACCCATTCAAGGGGAATCCTACTTCTACATCGAGACATACATTGATATACATACCCACTAGGGGCATCTTCTACATGAATACACTATCCAAGTTATGTCATTCATACACCACACACTCTAGTTATCATGTTGATGTATATCACTTACTAGCTTATATAGTTACTCTATCAACACTCACTAGTATATAGCACTTGTGTATTTATTACTATATACCTAGTCTTGTACTAACATGTCTTTCATACTTTCCCTCTAGATTTGATTAGTTATATGTGATCGTACTTCTAGTTCTTTACATGCTTTCTTTTCTTACTTAACATATCTAGATTGTTTGCATATCTTAGTTCTTTTTTTGTCTTTTGTAAGTGCTTTAGGACATTTTCCAATGTCCTTTGCTTCTATTAATGTATGTACATTTGAACATTTACCAATGTCCCTTATCTATACTCTTTTATATGATTGTGTCCCTCATGCCAACCCTTGTTTGTTTTAATTGTATGTGTATGTGACATTTGAACATGCCTTATATGTGTATGTGGCATTTGAACATGCCTTGTATGTTTGCTTTTCAATTTGAGTGACATGTGCCCATGTCTCTTATTTGTGTGGCCCCTTGGCCACCCTTGTATGCTTCTTGTTTATTGCTTTATGTTCTTGTTACTTTTTTGCTTCTCATTGTTTACAATGCCATAATCCACATCATGCATTTATCTTGCTTTCTTGGATGCCATGATGGACATCATGCTCCATCCCTCCAACTAACTGGACTTTCATTTCTAGTTTAGTATATTGAATATTTTATTATTGTTTATATCCATATAGGAATACCCATATTGATCTAATAATATATCAATATAAATCATGTTATATCTTGAGATATCTTGTCGATCATCATTGTTATATCATGTATCTTTATAACATAACACACTTGTAGGACTCTTTCTTTTGAGGTCAGTCATTACAAGGTATTCATTCCTACCATAAAAATAATGGGTAACAAATAGGGGTTTTGTCACAAAGATCATAGCTCCTAACAGTCAAAAGTCTAGTACTCATCACACCCAAAACACCAATCAGACATCAAAATAGTCAAAATAGACCAGGAAGATAGTGAGAATATCATAATAGCTACCAGATTTGGCCCAGGACAAAAGTGCCCAAAATGTACTACAGTGTCAATTCCACTAGTGTCCACATTTAGTTCTCCTATCCAAATAGCAAAAAAACTATACTTTATAGAAGTAGGCAAAAAAGTAGGTTTAGCTATAGTTTTGCACAGCTAGAATAGTTTATAATCAATAGTTTTTAGTACATTTTTTCTTAGAGAATATAGATATAAGGGGCATCATGCATGGCATGATGGATCTCACTTCAATTTTTAGACATGCTAGTTGATATAACTTCCATATCATAATCCATGTTTTAGACACCAATGATTGGAGGCAATGTGCACGACATATTTGTTTCTTTTCTTTCTGAGTTCAGTATTACCTAGACATTATCAAAAATTGCATGCCTTATTATATTTTTAGATGGTTGGAATCATTTTGGAATGACTATCATACAAGCCTAATTTCCACATTCCCAAGTTTCTATGTTAATTTTATACAAGCCTAGTGCACCATTTTGAAGTGACTCTCATACAAGCCTAATCTTCATTTTTTAGAGTGGCCAAGAGTGGCCTAGTTTCTAGCATACATTTGGCTATCCATGCAAACATTGTTATATCATAGTACATTTATGGGATTTAAGATCCATCTCATATGACCCACATTTCATACTAGTATCAGTTCATAGCTTCACTTCATGAGGCAATGATGGATCTAAAGGACTAGCTAGCTTTTGTATTCTTAATCCACCTATTCAGAGGGATTGGACACATAATCCAAACATTGATCAACACATTCATAATAATCTAGCTTCACTTAGTAGGTGACGATAGAGCCAAAGGGATAACCTTTGTATGCTTGAGCCACTTCTAGGGAATTGAGCACTCAATTTCATTCATGATATTCCTCTTGGTACAGCATCATCCAACATTACTCAACATCATCCAGCATCATTCAATAGCACAATAAGTTTTATGTTGGTCTACATATCCAGTGAGGTGTATTCATTCCTTTTTATCCCTCTCTCTCTTACTTGGCTTTGTAAGTTCTTATTTTAGATATAGAGTATCTAGTAAGAACTGATCTACTCTTTGTTTTTCTTATAGATTTATACTTCACAATGTGATCTCTCTATGAACACCTAGCATCACACAACTTTATGAGCTTCACCCTTTTAGGTAAGTTCAAGTATATTTTCTATTTTTCCTTTATCCTAGTATTTTTATTTGCTACATCACTAGAATAAAGGGGGGCAAATGTAGTCATATAAAATGCAAAAATTGGTAACTTGAGCGTGGTTAATGACACCCAACCCTTAGGTCCCTCTTTATTTCTTTCATAACCATCATAAGGATCATTTTCACTAATTTCTAATCATTTTTAGCCTTGTAAACTTGATCCTAGTTGAGCTAGACCCCTGTTTCCATCACAGATCCATCTGCCCAAGTCCCATCTACTCATGACAATAGTGCCACACTAGGACTATAACACAGTGCCACTCCTATTTTCTTTTGGTGTTGTTGTTCAAGTCTATTTATGGCCCTAATGGTTAATTTATTTTGGTTTTCCATCCTTATCCTTGTCATCCTAACATGTGCACATTTAACCCATGACCAATATATCCCTATAAAATCCCATTCAAAGATCATTTGGAAAGGGTTAGCAATTATCACTAAGCAAGCAAGACTACTCAGGAAATATTCCCTATTCTTCATACACATAATTGCATAAATCACATCAAGTGGGAGAACTACATATGGCTTGATCCCTCTTCAGAGTATTAGTATGTAGGTAGCATACCCACACAAAGGGGTGTGGATACATGTCTATTGAATCTTACACATACTAACCCCCCCCCATTTATTTCTCAAAATTGGTCAAATCATAATGAAAGATAGGTTTTTAAGAAAGAATCTACTCTAAAGGGATCTCTACAAACTTCCAACTATCAAAACTTCATAGACAGGGTCACATATACCTAGTGAACACAACCCAAAAAGCTTATATCCTTAGGATAATAGTGGCATAGGTGGACTATAGTACTAGTGCCACTCCTATCCAATTCCAACACTCCTATCTGATCAAAAAATGAAGTTCAAATCCTAGTTTGTGATAGTATCCCAGTCCTACATAGTGAATTCCAGCCTATGTCTTAGTTGGATTAATCAGTTTCTAGCTAAGTCTTGTCTTCTTCCCCTTATTACTATTTTTATAAAAGTTCAAATTGCAATAAAATCTCACAAATTATTAGCTTAATAATTATATATTTATTTATTGATTTTACTACTCAGTCCCTTTAACTAAATTAGGAATAATACACCAATATTCCCAAAATTGTTAAATCAAAGGAAATAACTATGAACCTTATCAAAAAGTGTGTATATGGGATCATATCTTCACTTTTATTCACTTCCAATGATGCAATATCATCTCAAAAATTTCACACCATGATTTATTATTAGAATTTGAGCCAAAATTAGCAATCAAAACTCCATTGGACCATGCAAAACTTGACCATGTCTCCAAAGAGCAAGCATTTAAAGATGTTAAAAAAAGACACATATTAGACAATAATAATTAATTCCATGAAACTAAGGGATATCCCATGAGTGGTAAAGTACTATAGACCTCTGATAATTACCAACATGAAAAGGAAACAAGAACTTGCAACAGAATCTACTAGAATAACTTATACACCAAGATATTCTTATTTCAAGTGAAGGAAATTCATAGAGGTGAGTTTTCTAATGAAAACACAATTAAAATTATATTCAATAACTCTTTAAAACGCCCTTATAACTATTCCTCTCCATCAATTTCTAAACTAGATAAATAGGTGATAAAACAAACCCCTCTCGAAAGGTCATAGTGACTTGGTGTCACTCTTAATGATTATTCATAAATAAGAGGCAACAAATCCACAAAATAATTCAAATTATCTCAATATTACTAGGACCCCTAATAATGGACAAATTTTCAACTCTCAGCTCTATCTCTTCTAGCCATATTGAGCAAAGATTGATGGCCATTTTAGAGCTACCAAAGAGGTAGATGTGAGAGATAAATCATTTTTATTCATTTTAAGACTTTAAACCTATTAAAAATCATTTTTTTACCTTTTAATGGATAAATAATGTCTTTAATATTTCTTAAGATCAATTTCACTCTAAAAAGCTATATGGATGGCCTCAAAATAGGCCATTTAAGCACAAAAACTACTAAAATCAATTGAAAAGCCTGATGAAACTATTATAAAATGTATCCATTTTATATTATCATTCTTGAATAAGTACATAATGTCTTTAAAAGCAAATTTTCAAGTGGTATGGGTGATAATTTAACCTGTGAGGTCAAAATTATCAACATTTTAACAACTCTAATGGGAAACATGCCTACTATGCTTAAGAACCAGACCACTGACATCTCCTTAAAACTCATAAGATCACTCTTACAATTTGAAACAATCATGATTATACTTTGACCAATGACCTTAGATCTTGACTCAAAATAAGATATCTTCTTGCTCCTCAAAGATAGGAAAGAAATGATAATAAAGCAAGGAAATAAGACTAATAAAACACATGTGCTAGAAAAGCATTAAATGAAACAAAACGTATGAAAAATAATTTTCTTGATATAAATTGGAGGAAATATAAATTAACTACCACTAACCTTCAAATAATCCTCCTCCAAAATCAAAATGAATTTTTTTTCGATCACTTACTCATGAGGTATGCAATGGCATGCGAAATCACATTTGAGTGATTTATTACTTGAATAAACCTTCTTCTTAACTAAAAACACATATGATGTACTTTGTAATAGGTTTAAATCATCAAAACAATCTCCAATGAATACATACTGGTCATCTTCATTCTCTACCTTTTGTAGTTATTCTTCTTTGGTGATGGTCTCCAAGATGTCTAGATATTGGTTTGTATGATCAGTTGCATCATGAACCTTATATAACTGATTAAATTAAAATACATGGTCCTTATTATTATCTTTAAATATTTCAACTTGTCTATTATTTTTTTCACAAGAGATTGTTGTTTCTTGATAAATTGAGGCCAAAAGAGATTCTCATTATCTTTCAAGGGTACATCAAGGTCTAAAAATGAGGTGAGAGGATTATAACCCATGCTGAGAATTTCAAATAAATCATCATTCAATGAGGCTACCTCTTGAAAAGGAAAATTTACAAGATCATCACTCTCTATCTTGTTGATTTATTTACCAAAACTACCTCTTATTACCTTACTCAACTCATATTCACCTAAAAGAAGTGAGTAACCTGATTCCAAAGTTTCAAACAAATATTCACTATGCTCTTGACTAGTACCATGGATATCAAAGCAAGGATTTACCTTCACTTCTTTATGCTCAATCACATAAATAAGGAAATCTTGAAATAAGTTAATCTATCCTTCATCTTCTACTATAACTTACTCATCTAGTTTGAAAGATAAAATTCCTTTGGTCTCACCGAGGGGAGTACCAATAAAGATTTCTTCCTCTTCATGCACACTTGAATCATCACACTCTCCTTGAAACTTAGTTTTAGATACAACCTATTACTTTATCTTCCACATAATAGGATCCTCTTCAAGAACGGAGATGATGGGAGGGAAATGTATGTGCTCATGAGTTTGTTTGGGAGTCAAGGAAGTACCTTTGCAAGTTGAATATTTGAGGATGGTGGACTCTTGAAGGAATGCTTGGAGAGAGAGTAAGTTGATTTGTCTTGTGATTTATTGGTTTTCTATCCCACAATTTCCTTCCTCACCCTCATGATCCACTTCATCAATTTTATATGTAACTTGAATTTTAGCTTCTTTAACAATCACTTCTTCCTTCCTATGGATCTTTTCCTAAATTGACTTCCATGAGGGAACAACTATAGGCATAGGGTTTTCTTTAGACTCAAACTCAATAACACTCACCTCCAACTATTTCTCTCAAGAATTAACTACCTGGTTCCAAGGTAAGACTTTTAAAGTAGTAGGTTCAATTAGAGTTTGAATTGATTCTCTTGGAGGCTCCATCTGATAATATTTAATGACTTCATGAGGACAAGGAGCACAAGATGGATGAAATGGTAAATAGGAGGGTTTTTGAAGAGTGATGGGAGGAGATTCATTCACAAGAATTTTCATGGCATAACTAGGATTTATAGCCCAAGAAGGCCTCTAAGATGGTATAAGCTTATTTTCTTAAGGAAGGGTAGGTGTAGCTAGAAGAAAACTTAGAACACAAGAAGTTTTAATGGGGGTAGGAAGAGATGGCTGAGGTGATTTGGGTTGGATCTCTTGATTCTCCCAGATCACTAACCTATCTACCCACCATTAGATCATGGTTATCATTTCATGTAACTCATAGGTCATGATATACTTATTTTCCTCTCTAACTAATTCCCACCTACTTATCAACATTTACACTATTATCCTCATATTTTCTATGAGGTGAAAAGGGAACACATCCAAATATCTATCTGACACTCACATCACCCCTTCAAACTTTAGCATGTTTGTCTTAAATTATAAAAATTATATAGTAGGGGAATCATGATTTTGAGTTGTAAATGGATAAGGAGAAGGTGAGTACTATTACTACAAGTATTGACAAGGTTGTTAAGATGCACAATTGGGATCATAATGAGGTTGATAAGGATCACTATAAAGCTAATAACCATCATACAACTAGTAAGGTTCATCATAATACTAATAAGGATCATCATCAGGTTGATAAGGATTACCATACTATTGATAAGACCCATCAACTTGCTTGAAATTTCCATTTTATTCAAAGCGAGCCATAAAAATATCATCAAGGTAGTGTAATGAAGATACACTTACTTGGAAACGATGCTTAGGCTAATAAAACCAGATGATAGAACTTGAATATCCATTGATGTTTTGAATTCCTCTAAAGGCTCATATATAGAAGAACAACACCAAAAAATCCTTCAACTACTTTGGATTAGAGTCCCACTAGGCATGCCAAAAATTATTGACTACTAGATTTCTACCCTTGTGAAGGTAGTTTTAGGCCTTCACAATCTAAAGTAACATGGAAATAATCCTATTCTATGGGTAGCCTAGTATATGGATTGAATATCAATATTTTAAGGGCTATATCACATTTATGTATCATTTATTATCTCTACTCTACATGACCATCTTGCAAGGGAAAAGAAAATAAGGTGAACTAAAGGGAAAACCTATCTAATTGAGAAGATACACTAAAATGTGTCCTCCACTTGTGTAGTATACACCAAGAAGGCTAAATAATAATATAAAATTGGCTACACTTCTCAAATGAAAGCCTCCAAACATCAATGTGTCACATAGAGGCTCATCTTGATGGATGATCTAACGTAGCCTATTCAATGGGTCTCTCAAGAACACTAAAGAGAACTCAGACTTGCCATGCATACAAGATTATTAGAGCACACAATGAAAATTGTAAGGATGAGCTAACACCTACAAATAGGTAAGCAATAAAGGACAAGATGAGAGGAAGTATTTACTATCACTATCATTCATGAATAACCCATGAAAATACATTAAACATAAGCTTTGAGAAGGCATGAATTTAGTCTTATTCATTCAAAATAGGAAAGTACAAGTGTTTTTATTAGCATGGCATTACCACAACTTAGGTTAAGGATCCTTTCAAATTCCAAACATTGGCTTACATATAGAGAATTGATAAAGAGGAGAGAAAGAGGATATGAGCCCCTAAAACTAGGAAATATAACATTCATTTAGTCCTCCTCCAAACCTAACATATCATTACCTTATTATTATATTTTATTCATTATATAAAAATGGCATAAAATTTGATGGAGGATTTTTTTTAAGTGTTAATAAGTCATGAAGGAAGTCTTTAGCCTTGATTTATGGAGTTTGACTCTAACAAGTGCCTAAATCCTTGCTTGAGAACCCTATATTCTTGGTTGAATGCATTTATTGAATATAAAAGGTCCTTTCCTTGAAAGTAGGTTTAAATTCAAATTAAATTATTCATTTTAATTATTCCTCTCCTTCATTGATGAGATCCCTCCAATTATTTGATGTTTTTGGGACTGTTTAATGCAACTTTGACTTTATCTCTTTGTTAGGCATTGAAAGGAAGGTAGCTCTTGTTATGAGTATTTGAGACCATTTAAAACCTTTAATCCTTATCCTAAAAACTTCATTAATTTTTATTATCTTAAAATTGGTGTGGAAGGTGATTAGGAACCTTGAAAATCTTGTTGAATAGCTCTTAGGTGTTAATTAAGTGTTTTGACCCCTTGGAAAACTCATCTTCACTAATGATATAAAAGGGAAAAGTGGATTTTGTCTTAAAGAGTGAAAATTTATTCCATATATGGTATCTTTATAGAATACCAAATCTATAACAATACATTTTAAGACATTAATCACTCAAAAAGACTTGGTTTTGGACCAAAACCTTGAATTTTCTCTCAAATCCTTATAGCCATCCTAACAGATAAAGCTTTTTTTATAGAATAATTTGGAGATGAATATGTAAAAATTATAATATTTTAGATACCCTTTAATCTATTACATCTTCACACAAAATTTTGTGATCATATTTTGAGTGCAAGTGTACTTTCTAGCTTATTTTCTCTCTCAAATTAGGCCTAATTAGCCCTCCTAGGCCTAGAAATTAAAAATATTACTCCAAGAATATCCCACACATGTGAAACTATATAAAATAATATTATTAACTTTTATAATTCTATCATAAACCTCCATGTTAATTTTAGGGTCTTGAAACCCTGTGGAAGTGTGCAAACCAAGAAACCCCCTTGCTACTTAGTTTTATTTTGAGCCTATTTGGGATTGCCTTGGAAAATGGGCCTAGTTTGATCATTTAAAAAAAAAATTATGAATTTTTTTGGAATTAATGGCTATTAAAATTCCAAAATTACCTCATCCCATGATTTGTAAGTGTTCCCCTTCTTAAAACACCTAAAAAACATCAAAAACATGTAAAAATAGAGCATTTGTGGAAATCTCCACAAGTGACATCATCATAAAAGTACATTTTAAGAACATCCTTTGAGTCATAAACAAAATAAAATATTTTTTAGGATAAAATATGTCATCAAATTTGAATTTTGAGTCCATTTCCCTTGACTGGTCACAATCAGGGTTTTAGAATGGTTTAAGACTTGTCTAGGGTCTTAACGATTATTCATAAATAAAAGGCATCCAAATAATCTCCTTCCACTTGTAAAAATTTATTTAATAACCTCCTAAACTATAAAAAATATCTAAAACCCCCCATTCAAAGTGTGAGAGATAGTACAAGTATGTAAATTTGCTCCTCGAGTGGCTTACTCCATGTTCTTGAGGCTCAAGAGAGGTCAAATCTGAGTTTTGTGTCTCAAAACTTAATATCACTAATTGGAGAGGTAAAAAAACATATAAAAATATCTCCCAAATTATTATAAATTATTTTTTCATCCCTTTTACCCACCTACATGCATTTGGTATACTGGTTAGGGGTTTTTGGGTTTAGGCTTGTCTCCTTCTTACTAGCCCATAAAGGCACTTGGACTAAAAATTGAGTGTTTTTGCTTCCTAATAGTGTATGGATAAATTTTTAATAAATTTTAATTTTATAAAATACCCTTCATTAATTTTTAAAATCTTACTTTACCCTTTGAGACCAGATGCACTCCCTGGTCTCATGACTACCCCTTACCAATGAAATGGCAAGGTCTGAGATAAAATAGTGGGTATGCCCCCTATTTGTATGAATTTTAAATGATTATTAAAATATTTTAAAGCTCATTATAGCCTTATTTACCAAGTCTCAAGTCATTATTATGTATATAGAGGCCTCAATACCTCAATTCCCCTCAAGACTAGACTATAGCTTGTATGTATCCTAACATTAGGTCTAAACTAAGTTTTTTACCTTTTCTCTTTCATGATAAAGTATAAGGATTAAATAAGATGTTTATTTAATTATAAATAAATTAATAAATTAGTCTTTATAATTTAATACTTCTAATAGTCATTTATTCTCTCCACCAATCAATCAAAACCCTCCTAAAAGCAAGCAGAACTTTAGGTTATCCTAACTGTGTATAAAGACTTGAAACCTAGTTTTGATAAATATTTTCATGTTTTTTGGGTAAAATAATGGTATTATAAACTATTTTTAAATATAAATTATACCTCAAAACACTTTCCATAAGCATTTTCCCTTCCTTTTAGGCTCATGACCAGCCTACTTCTCATTATAGCCTATAGTTGCATTCTTGAATGTGTATGGAGTTAGGACCGCATTTCTTGTGTCTATAAACCTTACTCTACATTAATAAAGTTATCACATATAATATCCTTACTAATTCATCTCTAACACCCATATCATCCATCATCAAATCATGATCACTGTTAAATGTTTAACTACCTAACAAGATTGCCTATACTCTATTGGGTGACTGCAGGTAGAGGTTTTGATATCACTGTATATGTGGTCTTGAAATTTAGATTAGTAAAGATTCCTTATGTTTCCTCTTGGTCTAAACATGACCTCATGAACCATTTTTTTTAGGTATACCTCAGAGTCCTTTCAAGTAACTTTGTTCTTTCTTAAGATTTAAGACCAGCATGCCTTAGGTAGCTTGTAGATATTTATTTAGAATACTCACTTAACTATGTCCTTTGTATTTCAGACCTCATCACTAACATCCTAACCTTTTCAATGGTTCATGAACTTTTTTGAGTATATAATTGTTTTTAAACCATTTATCATACATGACTGCCTCTCCTTAGCTTGAAAAATGAATTGATCATATAGTAGGCCTGTAGGTACCTCTTTTAGGGATACTTGATTATATTAGGTGTGCTTGGAACTCATAATTCATAAATCATGATGTTTTATAGAACAAAATGGTTCATTTCATGGTCATTTTCTTATAAGGTTTATAAAATTTAACTTTTGATATCCTCGAATCACTTTATCTCTTACCATTAAGAAAACAATCCTATAGGTGCTTCTAGAGTGTGTTGACTACATTCTCTTATGTTTTAGGTCTCTTCTCATATAGTCTTAAACTCCTCATCAGTCCATGAGAATATATAAAGTACCATTTACATTTAATTACCTCTCTCATGCATATTTTTCCTCTCTTTTATGTCTATCACTAGGTTTATCTCTCAAATAGTCCTGTAGATAGCCTATAAGAGTGATCAAATATGTTTAGAAATTAGAGGTCTTGAACTTAATGATTTCCAATTGATATTATGTTTAAAGGATCTATAAAAAGGATCTAACTTCATTATGTATATATATTTTGTAAACTCATTGTGACACTTTCAAACCATCTTTACACCTACTCTTTTTATACAAGGTATTATAGGTGTTCTTTTAGACTATCAACTCAATCCATTATCCTTCATTGAACTATGCACTCACCAAGTGTTGGGGTTTTATATTGTAAATATATATTTGGCACTAAATTCTATCCCAATGAGCTATCACATTATCCATTTCATGTAATACTAAGGTCTTATGTGCTCATCCAAAGTACGCAACTCAAGACCAGTTTTACTGGGTTTTTATTGATTAGTAATACTTAGTTATATTATTTACATTCAAACATGTATTAAATTAGATATTACATAAAATCAAATCTAGACTATTATAATCCTTATATTTATAAGTTTTATTACCATAATTTCACTAACTAACATCATTATAGTTTTAGAGATACTTCTTACAAAATAAAAGATGGGTCAAAATTCATACTAATTCCCAATCACTATGTTTAAGTCACATGCCATCATTCATCATGAACACAAGAAGTTTGATAAAACCCACAACTTCATATATTAAGCTTAAGCATAAAAAAATTAACAATATATCCATCCATCATCATCATAATCCTTTACAATAAGGTTATTTATACTTGTTTAACCCTGACCAAGTGTTTACAATCATTAATGACTCAAGTAATTATCCAATGAACTCCCAAAAATTGAGAGTCATGGAATTAAAAAAAATGTCTCCTCTTATCGACCTAGGCCTTTGTACCCCCTATATCCATGCTCTATGTTATATCCTTATTGTCATGTTTTCCTCTTCTTGCGGGCTGATGTAAAACATCCTATGAATAAGGTTTGGGTGTCTCATATGAATTGTTCCTTTAATTTTTCCTACTTTTCACATGCTCCCATAGTCATCTGCTTTAGTTTTGAGTCTTACATCCTCGGGTTCCTTATGACTAATTCTTCTTTGACTGGGTCCTTTCATGCTAGTCCTTCTACACTGTTATCCTCTTGTGCCTTATAGGTTTTATGTTAGAGTGCTTCTGAACCTATCAAGTTACACACCATGGTCCTTCTATGTCAGGATCCTAGCTCTAATAGAGTACAATTGATTACCTTTGTATAAGCAACTAAACATAGAATTAAACCATAAGTAATATGTAACTAGAATTCAAAAATAGCAAAGAATATGAGATACGAGAAACAATATAATTTGTATTAACACTCTTCTAGAAGGAAATACAATGAATAAATCTCACTCTTCTTCCCACACCTCTTGGGCATACAGTAATTCTCCCTCAAGAGTTCTCTCTCTCTCAATTACAACCAACTCAATAACCGAGTTGTTCCCTCCAGTGACAATCAACCCAATGGTTGTTGTTGCCTACTCTCATCCACAAACCTTCTTGATCTTCCACCCTACATATCTAATTGGTCTTGCTTACACCATTTGTTGTAGATCTTCTTGATCTTGCTACCCCACAGATCTAACTGAGCTTGCACACACACACCCATAGATCTTCTTGATCTTGCTACCCCGCAGATCAACTGACCTTGCTTACCTATAGATCTTCCTGATCTTGCACTCTTGCAGACCTTCTAGATCTTACACTTGAGGATCTAATCCTTCTTAGTCCTTATTACAATATAGCCCCATGGGTCTCTTAAATAGATCCCAAAACAACAATAATTAGAAATTCAGACTCAAGACTAAAATTAGTCTTTACATGCAAACTCACTGTTCATCTAAAATTAGACCAGTTCTAGAAACACACAAGTAACTGATGTTAGTTCATGTCTGACCGATGCTAGCCAACCATAACTGATGCCCATTATTGTGTAGCTCAAGATATGATCGACGTCAGTTGGCCTAGTCGATGTCAGTTACTCTATAACTCAACAACCTCCACCATTTGCATAACAGTGAAGCTTTTAGCTCCACAACTTAACAATCTCCCACTTGGAGATAAATAGTTACACCTGTACCTATACTTGTACATCCTCTAATTTGTTTTTGGCTTGTATCTCCATCTTCAAGTTCAATATTGAAGATCAACCACCAACAGTGAACACATATCCTGTGGTGCTTCTCCTACCATCCAAGTCACCTGCCATATCCGAATCTACATACCCATGTAGAGAAGCGCTTGACCCTACATAGAATAAGTACCTACTACTGGTCCCTCTCAGATATCTGAGAATCCACTGAACTACTTTCCAGTGCTTCTTTCTTGGATTGGCCATAAACTTGCTGACAACTCCCACTGCTTGGGCAATATCAGGTCTAGTACATACCATGTACCCAACCTCATAATGTGATTTAGGACACTGTTCATAGCTCAACTTGAACTATCCAACCATAGGTGTGCTTACCAGTTTTTCATCTTGCATATCAAACCTCTCCACTACCTTATTCACATAATCCTCTTGAGACAAAATCAACCTATGATTTTCTATGTCTCTAGAAATACTCATGCCAAGGATTTTCTTTGCTGCTCATAAATCCTTCTTGGCAAATGTCTGAGCTACTTTTACCTTTAGCTCAGCAATTCCCTGCATGTGTGACCCTGCAACAAGCATATACACTGCATACAATAATAGGATAATGTAGCTATCATTATCTAACTAGGTAAAATAAACACAATGGTCACATTGACATTGACTAAAGCCATGCTTTGTCATAAACCTGTCAAACCTCAAATACTACTTTCTTGGAGCTTGCTCAAGACCATATAACCTGGCCTTTTGTCTCACCTATCCATTCTCTCCTTTGTTTAACCTATAAATCCATTCATTTTTCAGTGCTTTCTTTCCAGCTAGAAACTCTACCAAATCCCATGTTTGGTTCTCTTCCAAGGAATCAATTTCCTCATTCATGCCATGCTCTCACTGTTTCCTGGATTCTACCTGCACTGCCTCTTCAAAACTTCCTAGTTTTCTACCATTAGTGAGCAACAAGTAGTATAAAAAAGGGAATAACAAATTTGAGGTTTACTTACCCTTTCAGACCTCCTCATGGGCATTTGAGACTCATTGACAGCTTGCTATCCACCCAAATTTTGTTCTAACAGTGACCGATCCTAGTCATCTCTCAGTCTACACCCGTATGTTGTCAGTCTGCAATTTCAGCTGCACTTTCCCTTTGCCAACAATTTGACAAGGCTTACCATCCCCTAAATAAACTTTTCCAAAGTCTCCATGGACATAATCATGAAAAAATTCTCTATTTGGGGTTGCATGGAAAGAGGCACCAGAATCTAAAACCCAAGATTCTACTTTATCCAAGGAACATATAAGAGCATCCCATACAACAATACCTGCATCTTTTACTTCTTTATTTCCTTCATGCTGATCTTCTACCAACCAACAATCTTTCTTTACATGCCCTTTCTTTCCACAATTCTAGCAGGTTATACCTCCATTTCTGGATTTGGATCTACTACCTATCTTTGACCTTGATTTCCCTTGCTCGACCTTCTCTCTTTGCTTTCCCCTGCTTTCAAAACTTAAAGCATTACCTGATGTTTCTCCTGTGCTTTTCCTATGAATTTATTCATTCAAGATTACATTAATAACATCATCAACTTTCAAGATATTTGAAGTAGACGTAGTATTACTAACTGCCATTACCAAACTATCCCAACTTTCAGGTAAAGAGCATAAACTTAAGAGAGCCTTAATTTCATCATCAAAATCTATTTTGACTGAAATTAACTGATTTACTAATCCATGGAAATCACTAAGATGACTATATACCAATCCACCTTCCTGTATTTGCAAATTAAATAATTGCTTCATAAGAAATACCTTATTCAAAGCTGAGGGTTTTTCATATAAATTTGCTAAAGATTCCATTAACTCTACCATTTTCTTTTCCTGTGATAAGTTGGAAATCACAGACGATGCCAGGCTCAACCTTATAGCACCAAGAGCCTTTCTATCAAGAACACTCCATTCTTCATCTTGCATATCTGTGGGCTTTCTTGAAACCCCACCCAATGATAAGTATAGATCTTTTTGATACAGATAATCTTCTATCTGCATCCTCCATAATTGATAATCATTGCCATTGAATTTCTCCATTCTTAGTTTACTTTCTTCTGCCATTGCTTTACTCTCACTCAAATAGAAACCCCTGTGAGTGACCTGTAATCAACAAACACTAACTTGCTCTAATGAACCAAGCTCTAATACCAACTATCAGGATCCTAGCTCTGATAGAGTATAATTGATTACCTTTGTATAAGCAACTAAACATGGAATTAAACTATAAGTAATATGTAACTAGAATTTAGAAACAACAAAGAATATGAGATATGAGAAACAATACAATCTATATTAACACTCTTCTAGAAGTAAATACAATGAAGAAATCTCACTCTTCTTCCCACACCTCTTGGGCGTACAGTAATTCTCCCTCAAGAGTTCTCTCTCTCTCAATTACAACCAACTCAATAACCGAGTTATTCCCTCTAGTGACAATCAACCCAATGGTTGTTGTTGCCTACTCTCATCCACAGACCTTCTTGATCTTCCAGCCTATAGATCTAATTGGTCTTGCTTACACCGTGTGTTGTAGATCTTCTTGATCTTGCTACCCCGTAGATCTAACTGAGCTTTTACACACACACCCACAGATCTTCTTGATCTTGCTACCCCGTAGATCAACTGACCTTGCTTACCTATAGATCTTCCTAATCTTGCACTCTTGCAGACCTTCTAGATCTTACACTTGAGGATCTAATCCTTCTTAGTCCTTATTACAATACAGCCCCATGGGTCTCTTAAATAGATCCCAAAACAAACAATAAATAGAAATGTAGACTCAAGACTAAAATTAGTCTTTACATGCAAACTCATTGTTCGTCTAAAATTAGACTAGTTCTAGAAACACACAGGTGATCGATGTCAGTTCTTGTTTGACCAATGCTGGCTAACCATAACTGATGCTGATTACTATGTAGCTCGAGATATGACCAACATCAGTTGACCTAACTGATGTCGGTTACTCTATAACTCAGTAACCTCCACCATTTGCATAATAGTGAAGCTTTTAGCTCCAAAACTTAACACTTTTACACCATGGTCCTTTTGCACCATGTCAGTCCCATGATAAAATGGACAATACTTATCCAAAATTTGGGGCCAACATCACCCCACACTAAGCTCTTAGTCCATCTAAAACTAAGTCATGCTAGTGGATTTTATCAAAAACATAGGTCCTATCTACTTGATCTCCTTCTTAACATTATCCCAATATGATAATGCCTCAAGCACCTTGGTAGTTATTTCTTATACATCCCATATTAATTTATTAATCTCCTCAAGTTGGCTAGAGATCTCATTTGCCTTCTTAACCAATTCATCTAAGCACATGGTAGCATCATTTTATACATCTTCATGTGTTGAGGCTTTTTTGATAACCTATCCTTAGAGGGTAGTAAAACTTGCATTCAGTTGTTGATAATGAGTATTGTGTCTTCCTCCATCATCTCCACATCTTGGAATGCCTTAGCATGCTTGGTATGATCCCTTATTAAGAGTGTAGCATTAGCCAACTACTACCTCTAGGCTTCTTCAGCTTAGATTCAAGCCTCAAAGATTTTATTTGGGCATGCTAGCCTCTTAAAAATTACATCCAAAATGGGGATGACTTCCCAAACCATTTCTAGGGTGTGCTTGCATTCCTCTATTACCTTGGTGAATTGCTCTGCTAGTTCTAGTCCCTCATCTTTTAACATGGGTTGCTTCTTACATCACTTCAGCAAAAGGTTCACCAAGGTCTCTAATTTTCTTATGGATCCCCATTAAGATGTACACCATCTTCCAGTATTGGTTCCTTTTGAAAAATTGTTTTTTAGAAGTCCAATGTTTTCACTTTTCCTTTTGTGGCCTCTTGGATCTATTGCTTTAAAGTAGCCACTTCCTTAGTGAGTACTTGTTTAGTAGAAACGTATTGATTATACATACCCATAATTTAGGCCTATTTATTCTTAGTCATGTGTACATCAAAATCAAAAAACTATTTTGGTAAGTGACCTCCATGGCTTTCTTCAAAAATACCACACTTGCTTAAAGGGGGGGTCTTTTAAGGATCTACCCATAGTGGTTTAGGTAGTGTAGGAGCATATGGTCCCAAAGATAGGATTTCTAGAGGGACATCAAATTCTCACTCCTCATTATACATGTTAAGAAGAAAGGACACCTACTTCCTTATCTCCAAAGTTACATCATGAAGGATGAAGTGTGGATATATATACAACATCTAATTAGGGATACCAAACTAATAACGTTCATATAGGTTAGAAGATGCATCATCACCAGGCTCTTCCATGGACCTAGTTGGTTCCTTCCCCTTACTAGGGTCATGTTCTAAGGTGGCCACTTTGTTAGTATCCATGGGAGTGCAACCAACCCTTTCACTCTCTTCTTCTTCGCTATCCTACTCTTTACCATAGAGTGGTTCAACATCAAGAAGTGAGTCATTGTATGTGGCTTTCTCCTCCCACACTAGGTAATGAGTCTTTTGGATTCAAAATATGATTTATGTACATGTACTTCAATAATTCATTATTGGTGTGTTTATCTTATAGTGTGTTGCTTGGAAGCTCTTGAAGTAGATGATTTTGGAGGAGATGGTTGTGGAGTAACTTTTGGGGGAGAAGGCAGAGGTGGAGAAAGTGGAGGTGGAAGGACTTGTGTGTTGAGCATGATCATTGATGTTATGTTGTCATTGATGTCAAAGAGATCATGAGATACTAGTGCATTAATGATAGAGAATTTGTGTTTGATAGCTTGAAGATATGGCATATTTATAGGTCTATAAAGACAAAGAAGAAGTTTTAAGGCATCAATAGATGTCTTGGTAAAGATTTGGTATGTCATTTGATCATTTAGAATAAGAAACATGCATATTCTAGCTTAAGAGAATACAGACCATCATTGCACATCATACAGATATGAATGAATTAGTAAGTTTGTGCATTTATTTCTAGTACTCAAAATGTCAAAAGAGGTCAAAATATTTCTAGAGATGTTATCTATAGTGCCAAGAAGGTCCCCTAAAATTTTGGACTCTAGAAGTGTTTTTTACATCAAGTTATAAACCTTCAAAGTTACACTTGTAGACTATGATGGGCCAGAGACCATCAAGTTTAACTTCATTGAAGTCTGATGTCACTAGTCAGTTGATCTAATAGTGAGAATTCATCACCTAGATCTTGATCCAATAGTGTGTATTTAGTTAAAATTTCAAAGAATATAAGATTGCATGTGATGGTTACAAGTGTCATTATCTTGTTAAGTTGATATAAGATCAATAATTAATGGGTGTTCATACTGATAGAGATTGATGGTATGGGTCAAGTCAAAATTCAAAGGTGTAAAAGGTACATAGACATACCAAGTAGCATGATCATGGGAGCTCTGATCTAAAATCAATGATGAGAATTGCATGATAAATATCAAGTTACTCAGATGAGATTGATGGTGCATATTTGTCCACAATTTTTAGAAAGCACAAGATGAGGTTAAGGTGCTCAATGTTTAACATTTTCTCAATGACTGTTGGAATTTAAATATTCAAATTTGTGAAGGAAAACTAGTGCTCCACTTTTGGGATATATATTTTGATCTAAGATTAATGTATTAATGTAGTAAAAATAAAAGTTGTATAGAACTTCAAGGTATATCTAGAGAACCTAGTTAGAAGGTCTGACTATCTATATAGTTAAAGATATTAACCTTTAAAGTTGACTATTTTTTCATTCATGATGTTCCTATGTATATAATAATGTTTTATAAAATTTTGCTTTATCAAAAGGATGTTTTGGTGGGATAAATCAATTAAAGATGTCTTAGAGATTATATGGAATGGACCCATATAGTTTAATTTGATTGTATGTTCTTAATTTTCTTGGTGGAGTGCTAAATGGGTGAATAGGTCTCTATGAGACCTATAAGGGCTACTAAGGCCTAATTATAAGGCATAGCTACTTAATTGTGACCCATAGATGTTATGGCTAACCTGTGAGGATGTATTTGAGCTATGTCTTATCATGATAGATGTCTTAAGGGTTAAGAAAAGTCTTATGGCCAACCAAGAAGTTGATATGAATGAAGACTTTATAAATAGTGGAGACCAAGGCAATGGTTTCTAGATATGTATGCAAAAGAATTGAGAGAGAAAAATATAGAGACAAAGGAAATAAATCACAGGTAGTGTGTTCAATGGATGGATTTAAATATAGATTAGTTTGAGGATGAGTGAAGAAGCCTAGAGTGATCCAAAAGGGTGTTTTGGATGCATTGCTTGTATGATAAATTTTGAATGTATGTGATGAGTTGGAAGATAGATGTTGTACATTTTTTCTCTAATTATATTAATCTATAATAAGAATCTTGGAGCTATTGATTTCATAGGTGTTGTGTGGGTGCTCAACATCTAGAACAAATGGGTGCTTGTTCATATTTAGGGTTGGGTGTTCCTTATGAAGTGGGTTATTTACTAAAAGGTATCATGTTTGTGATCATCTTATAGGACAAGTATTCTATGTGTTTGTAGGATTGAGAGTGGGTTTTATTCCCCAAGAGGGTTTCCCATGTAGATCTTGTGTTATGTGTGTGATCTTTCTTATTTATTGTTATGAACATCTTGTATGCTTTATGAATGCTTGTGATCATTGATTAAGAATTTTAAATGATTTTAATTAAATTTTTAAATATCTTGCATCATTGATTCACCCCCCTCTAAGTGATTGTACCTCCAATAATTAGTATCAGAGTAGGACCTTCATTATAATTTTAACCACTTGAAGGTGATCCAAGGTACATTACAATAAATCAATAGATGCAAGGTTTATCTAAAAATCAAGCACCGTTATTCATTGGGTTAAATTATGCTTTTTAGAGTACAAGGATGAGGACATACATCATGTCTCTAGGGTTTGATATTTGGTAATCTATCATGGATGGTTACACTACACCAAATACTCCTTAAATTAGTGTTGTTGACAATAAGTTGAGTGAGAATAATTCAAAAGATATGAATGCTATCATTTGTGGTCTATCTGAGGTTGAGTTCACCAAAGTGACCCATTACAAGTTTGCCAAGGAAATTTGGGTCAAATTATAGACTATTTATGAAGAAGACTCTAAGGTAAAATTGGCTAAGTTGTAGGCCTACCAAAGGCATTTTGAAGGTCTCAAAATGAAGGAAGAAGATACTATGGAATCATATATTCTAAGTGTTGATGAGGTAATAAACATGATCAAAGGTATTGGAGAGGTGATTGATGAAGCTACTATAGTTCAGAAGGTATTGAGGACTCTTCCACTCAAGTTTGATTTAAAAGTTTTTATAGTAGAAGAAAGTCATGATCTCACTCAGATGAAGATGGATGAACTACATGGCATCATTACTACCTATGAAATGAGAGTTGATGAACATAGACCTCCTAAGAAGGAAGTAACCTTCAAGGTGATCAAGGAGACAAAATCCAAGAAGAACAAGTTAAGTATTGAAGATTTTATTCTTAATGAAGATTAACTTGAAGCCATGATTACAATAAAATTGAATGTAAGATCAGGTAAGTATGAAGGAAACTTCCTTTTAAATGTTTTTATGTGGTAATGTTGGTCATTTTATAGATATATGTCTAGGTATAGACAAGTCTAAACATAAAGAATCTCATGAGGATGAATAGAATAAATCTAAGGGTCCTAGTAGGTACAAAAAGTTCTTCAGTAAGAAAAATGGAAAGAAGGAATAATACAAAGGTAGTATGAGCCTTTACCATGAAGAATATAGTAACTCATATGCAGAAGTAAACACATCTGACAGTGATGATTATTTTCATAATGAGGACATGGAGACATTGTTCATGGCTCTTAATGATGATGAAGGTGAATGTTATTTAAGAAGATATTTATTTGGTGAAGATAGATTAGAAAAATAACATGAGAAAGTAACTCTTGAATATAAATATCTAGATACTATGGAAGAAATGAAGATACTACAAATAAAGAACATAAAATAAGATTCCTTGATCAAATCCTATGAGGAGTAGATTAGAAATTTTGAAGGAAGGTTGAGTATTAAAGTCAAGGAGAATGATGAGATCACACAATAAATTGAAACTCAAGTTTATACTCTTGATGAAGAAGTAAATAATAAGGATGAAGAGTGTATCATGTATCAATCAAAAATAGAGTCTTTGTAGATAAAACTAAATCAAGCTATGAGCAAAGATACAGTTGATAATTTAGATAATAAGGATGAGTTGATGAATGTTCTTAAAGATCTCAAGATTAAAAAAAAAGAACAAAAAGATGATGTCACAAATCAAGGACTATGAAGAAAAATTCAATGTGTTTAAAGCAAGATTGAATGACGACACTAGGGAACATGAAGATACTATCAAGCATCTCAATAGTCAATTAAAAACTATGGATACAAGCCTAAAAGTCAAAGAATATGAATGCTTAAGGTATGTGATTAAAATTAAGCCATTAAGTGTTGAGTTAGATAAGACATATTGTAAGGTGAAGTCAATTGTAAATTTTAAAAATAGCTCAAATGATCTTGACAATATTCTAAGTATTCAAAAGCATGCAAGTGATAGAACTAGTCTTGGATACAAAGAAGAATAAAAGCATGTAACTCCAAAAAAGATAAAGGCTGATAGACAAGGATAATCAAACATTGAAGATCAATCATCAGTCAAGGAATGAAGGTGTTGGTAGAATGAAGACAAATCAGATTAGACAACCAAATGCTATAAGGTATGAAAATTTCAATGGTCATTATTACTCTTATAATCAGTTTGGTCATAGGTTAAATTATTGTAAAAAATCCTCAAGGAATGAATTTGCATGGAATTAAGAGCAAGACAATGGCAAGCATGAAGAACATCATCACTCAAGATATTCAATAGGTTCACAAGGAAATAATGGCATCTTTTACTACAAGTGCCAAGGATTTGGTCACATTACAAAGTTTTGTAATATCTTCATTAGGAGACAAAATGATTAGGTACATAATCATGAAACTTCAAAATCACAAGGTATGTACAATTTTAGAAACCTAATTTGTTTCAAATGTCATGAGAGAGGTCACATAGAAAGGTTCTATAATAATGATCAAAATTCTACTTCAAAGATTATTAATCCTATCATGAAGAGGAGTCATAGTGAATGGAAGCCTAAGCATGTTAAATAAAAACAAGGTCAAAATGGATTATTTTCCATGATAGAATAGGGAACAAGTTCAAGTATCAAGGAACAATACTTATTTTCCCAAATGGACAAGGAAATCAAGCAAGATCTTGAGATAAAATAAAATAATAAGATTAAGAACTCATTCAAAGACAATTTGAAGATGAGGAAGGATTGAAAGTCAAGTGAGAGCATGGAAATATGGGAATTTTTGGGATCTTTAGTCCCTCTATGACAAGTGGTTATCTCTACTTATGCTTGTTAGGAGACATATTTCATGTGTGGAAGCAAGTGTGTTTATTCTAGGTAATGATGAAAGTGCCAATCAGTACAGAGCTTGAAGGCAAAGGGTAAGCAAGATATTGTGAAAGATAATCTTTTAGATGAATGACTTTGAGAAGGTTAAATCAGCTTGGATGTTGTTTTAAGAGGTTTATCAGTCAAATAAAAGGATAAGAATTAGTAGGACTAGAATATCATTTGAAGATATGTTTGGCTAAGGAGGATCTAACTCAGTTAGCTTGAGTGGCTTGAAGAAGATATGCATGATGAAAGGGGGAGCATATGTAAATATGATTTGGTCATGATAGAAGTGTGATGATGTTTTCTACAATTATGAATTCAAGAATATTTACATGATGACTTGATCAAACCAAGTCATGTATTTTCACAAAATATTGAATCTTCATGTAAGACAAAAGAAAACTTATGAGTTTTACAAGTAGCCAGGTCCAAGGATCAGAAAAGCCCAAGTTCAGATTGGTGTATATCAAATAATAAATGACATGAGATGGATCTTGATGTTAAGGAGAGATTTTTAAGCTCTATGAACATTTTATCAGGTCTAAGGATCAGAAAAGTTCAAGTTTATAGTTATGCATGTCAAAGGGGAAGTAATCGATTCATATGCCTAAAAATATGTAAGCATCTTGAAAATATTAAAAGTATTTGAATGAATACATAGTCTTGAGGAATGATTGTTAACATGTTGAGGAAGAGACCTTTGTCATTAATGTCAAATGGGGAGAAAGATCAGAATGAAGGAGTTCATTTCAAATAAGTAAAAATTCATTTTGAAGATGTTTTTTCATCAATGACAAAGGGGGAGATGGTTGAGCATTGTCATTGATGTTAGATTATCACTGATGTTAAAGAGAGTATGAGATACTAGTGCATTAATGATAAATAAGTTGTGTTTGATAAATTGGAGAAGATATGGCACATTTTCAAGTTTGTAAGGACAAAGAAAAAGTTTTGAGGCATCAATAGATGTCGTGGTGAAGCTCTAGTATGTCACTTGATCATTTGGACTAATAAATATGCATCTTATAGCTTAAGATAATCTAGACCATGACTACACATCATGTAGCTATGAATGAACCAGTAAGTATATGCATTTATTTCTTGTACTCAAAAAGTCAACTGAGGTCAAAGGATTTCATGGAGATGTTATCTATAGTGCCAAGAATGTCCCCTAAAAATTTGGACTATTGAAGTGTTTTCCAGCTCAAGTTATAAACCTTAAAAGTTATACTTATAGACTATGATGGTCCAAAGACCATCAAGTTTAACTTTGTTGAAGTTTGAGCTCACTAGTTAGTTGATCTAACAATGAGTGTTCATCTTCTAGATCTTGATCCAATAGTGTGTATTTAGTCAAAATGTTGAAGAATTTAAGACTGCACATATTGGTCACAAGTGTCACTATCTCATTGATTTGATAGAAGATCAAAATTTCATAAACATTTGTACTAATAGAGATTGATAGTGTGGGAAGAGTCAAAAGTCAAATGTATAGAAGGCACACAGAGCTACCAAGTGGCATAATCATAGAAGCTCTGATTAAAAATCAATGGTGAGTATTGCATGATAAATATCAAGTTACTAAGAGGATATCAAAGGTGTGTATTTGTCCATAGTTTATAGGAAGCATGAGATGAGGTTAAGGTGCTCGATGTTTAACATTTGCTTAGTGACCATTGGAATTTAAATATTCAAATTTACTAAAGAAAACTAGTGCTCAAGTTTTGGGCCATATATTTTAATCTAGGACACATTTCTTGATGAAATAAAAATCAAAGTTGTAGAGGACTTCAAAGCACATCCAGAAAACCTAGTTAGAAGGTCTGACTATCTATATAGTTAAATATATTGATTTTCAATGTTGACTATTTTTTCATTCATGGTGTTCCTATGTACATAATAATGCTTGAGTAAATTATGATTTGGCATAATGATCTTTTGGAGGGATAAATCACTTAAATATATCTTAGAGATTATATGGAATGGACCCATATAGTTGAATTTGATCATATGTTCTTGATTTTCTTGATGGAGTGTTAAATGGGTGAATAGGCCTTCATGAGACCTATAAGCACTACTAAGGCCTAATTGTAAGGTGTCACTACTTAAGTGTGACCCATAAATGCTATGACTTACTTGTGAGAATGTATTTGAGCTATGTCTTATCATGATAAATGTCTTAAGGGTTAATTCAAGTCTTATGGCTAACCAAGAGGTTGATATGCATGAAGATTGTATAAATATTGGAGACCAAGGTAATGGTTTTTAGATATGTATGAAGAAGAATTGAGAGAGAAAAATATAGAGATGAAGGAAAGAGATCATAGGTAGTGTGTTCAGTGGATGGACTAAAGTATAGAGTATTTTGAGGATGAGAAAAGAAGCCTAGAGTGATCTAAAAGGGTTTTTTGGATGCATTGATTGTATAATCAATTTTGAGTGTGTGTGATGAGTTGAAAAAGAGGTGTTGTACATTTTTTATCCAATTAGATTCATCTACAATCAAAATTTTGGAGCTATTGATTTCATAGGTATTGTGTGGGTGCTCAACATTTAGAATAAGTGGGTACTTGTTCATACTTAAGGGTAGGTTCTCCTTGTGAATTAGGTTCTTCAATAAAAGGTCTCATGTTTTTGATCATCTTATAGGATAAGTAGTCCATGTGTTTGTAGGCTTGAGAGTGGGTTTTATTCTCTAAGAGGGTTTACCACATAGATCTTGTGTTATGTGTGTGATCTTTTTTATTAATTATTATGAACATATTATATGTTGTATGAATTCTTGTGATCATTGATTAAGAGTTTGAAAGGATTTAAATTAAATTTTGAATTATTTTACATCATTGATTCACCCCCTCTCAATAATTTTACCTCCAATAGTTGGTATCAAAGCAAGACCTTCATTACAAGTTTAACCACTTGAAGGTGATATAAGGTACATTATGACAAGTCAATAGATGTAAAGTTTATATAAAAATTAAAAACCATTTTTCAAAGGGTCAAATTATGATTTTTATAGTATAAGGATGAGAACACACATCATGTCTCTAGGGTTTGATATTTGGCAATATATCATGGATGGTTACACTGCACCAACTACTCTTCAAACTAGTGTTTTTGATAAGAAGTTGAGTGAGAATAATTTAAAAGTTATGATTTCTATCATTTATGATCTATCTGAGCCTGAGTTCACCAAAGTGATCCATTGCATGTTTGCCAAGGAAATTCAGGTCAAATTATGGACTATCTATGAAGGAGACTCTAAGGTAAAATTGGCTAAGTTGTAGACCTACCAAAGGAAATTTAAAGGTCTCAAAATGAAGTAAGAAGATACTATGGCATCATATATTTTAAGGGTTTATGAGGTAGTAAACATGATTAGAGATCTTGGAGAGGTGATTGATGAAGATACTAGAGTTCAAAATGTATTAAGGACTCTTACACTCAAGTTTGATTCAAAGGTTTGTATTGTAAAAGAAAGTCATGATTTCAATCAAATGAATATGGATGAGATAGATGGCATCCTTATTACTTATGAAATTAGATTTGATGAAGATATACCTCCTAAGAAGGAAGTAACCTTCAAGGTGATCAAGGAGACAAAAGCCAAGAAGAAAAATTTAAGACTTAAAGATTTTGATCTTAATGAAGATCAAATTGAAGCCATGATTTCAATAAAATTAAATGTAGTATTAGGTAAGTATGAAGGAAAACTTCCTTTCAAATGTTTTTCATATGGTAAAATTTGTCATTTTGTAGATAGATGTCTATGTATAGACAAGTCTAAACACAAATAAGAACATAAGGAATCTCATGAGGATGAATAGAATAAATATGAGGTTCTTAAAAAGTAAAAAAAGTTATTCAATAATAAAAATGGAAAGAATGAATCATACAAAGGTAGTAAGAACCTTTACCATGAAGAAAATAGTAACTCATCTAAAGAATAATAAGTAAGCACATCTGATAGTGATGATTGTTTTCATAATGAGGACATGGAGACATTATTCATGGATCTTAATGATGATGAAGGTGAATGTTATTTATTAAATATTTATTTGGTGAAGATATCTCAAAGGTAAAAGATGAGAAAGTCAATCTTGAAGATAAATATCTAGATACTATGGAAGAAATGAAGATACTACAAAGAAAGAACATAAAACAAGATTCCTTGACCAAATCCTATAAGGAGAAAATAGGACTTTTTGAAGGAAGGCTGTGTAATGAAATCAAGGATCATGATGAGATCACACAATATCTTGAAACTTATGTTTGTACTCTTGATGAGAAAGTAAAGAATAAAGATTAAGAGTGTATCATGTATCAATCATAGATAGAGTGTTTTTAGATGAAACTAAATCAAGTTGTGATCAAAGATACAACTGATAATTTAGATAATAAGAATTAATTAATGAATGCTCTTTAATATCTAAAGATTGAGAAGAAAATAAAAAAGAGATGATGTCACAAATCAAGGACTATGAAGAAATATTCAGTGTGTTTGAATCAAGATTGAATGATGACACCAAGGAACAGAAAGATACTATCAAACATCTCAATAGTCAATTAGAAACTATGGATATAAGTCTAAAATCCAAAAAAATGAGTGTTTAAGGTATGTGATTAAAATTGATTCATTAAGTGTTGAGTTAGATAAGACATCTTGTAAGGTGAAATCATTTGAAAAGTTTGAAAATGGCTCAAATGATCTTGACAATATTCTGAGGAGTCGAAAGCATGCAAGTGATAGAATTGATCTTAGATAAAAAGAATAATAAAATAATGTAACTCCAAAAAAGATAAAGGATAATATAAATAAGGACAGTCAGACTTTGAAGATAAATCATCAGTCAAGGAATGAAGGTATTGGTATAATGAAGACAAATCAGATCAAACAACCAAATGCTATGAGGTATGTAAATTTAAATGGTCATTATTACTCCTATAATTAGTTTGGTCATAAATAAAAATATTATAAAAAATACTCATGGAATTATGATCAAGACAATGGCAAGCATGAAGAACATCATCACTCAAGATAGTCAATAGGTTTAAAAGGAAAGAGTGACATATTTTGTTACAAGTGTTAAAGATTTGGTCACATTACTAAGTTTTGTAATGTCTTCATCAGGAGACAAAATCATCAGGTACATAATCATGAAACTTCAAAATCACAAGGTATATACAATATAAGAAACTTAATTTGTTTCAAATATCATGAGAGAGGTCACATATCAAGGTTCTGTAAGAATGATCAGAATTCTACTTCAATTGTTATCAATCTTATCATGAAGAAGAGTCATAGTGAATGGAGGCATAATCAAATTAATGAAAAACAAGCTCAAAATGGATTATATTCCATGATAGAAAAGGTAACAAGTTCAAGTATCAAGTAACAAGACTTATTTGTCCAAATTGACAAGGAAATCGAGTGGGATCCTGAGATAAAAGAAAAGAATAAGGTTGAGAACTCATTCAAAAACAATCTAAAGATGAGGAAGGACTACAAGTCAAGTGAGAGCATGGAGATATGAGAATCTCCTAATTTTTGAGATCTTTAGTCCCTCTATGACAAGTGGGTGTCTCTACTTATGCTTCTTATGAGACATCTTTCATGTGTGGAAGCAAGTGTGTTTGCTCTAGGTAATAATCAAAATTTCAATCAATAAAGAGCTTGAAGACAAAGGGTAAGCAAGATATTTAGAAAGATAATCTTGTAGATGAAGGACTTTGAGAAGGTTAAATCATCTTGGATGTTGGTTCAAGAGGTTTATCATTCAAAGACAAGGATAAAAAAATTTAGGACTAGAATATCATTTGAAGATATGTTTGGCTAAGGGGGAGCTAACTCAGTTAGCTTGAGTAGCTCGAATAAGATGTGCATGATGAAAGGGAGAGCATATGTGAAGATGCTTCAGTCATGATAGAAGTGTTAAGATGTCTGCTTTAGTTATGAATTCAAAAAGATTGACATGATGATTTGATCAAACTAAGTCATATATTTTGATAAAGTATTGAATCTTCATGCATGATCAAAGAGAGATTTTGAGTTATATAGGTAAACAGGTTCAAGGATAAAAAAATCCCATGTTCAGATTAGTGTATATCAAATAACAAATGACATGAAATGGATCTTGATATTAGGAGGAGCTTTCTAAGCTCTGTGAATATTTTATTATCCCTAAGGATAAGAGAAGTTTAAGTTCATATTTGTGCATGTCAAAGGGAAAGAAATTGATTCATATCCCTAAAAATGTGTAAGTGTCTTGAGCATCTTAATAGTATTTGAATGCATACATATTGTGGAGGAATGATTGTTGGCATGTTGAGGAAGAGACTCTTTGTCATTAATGTCAAAGGGGGAGAAATTTCATAATGAAGGAGTTCATTTAAATTAATTAAGAAGTCATTATGAGGATGTTTTTCCATTAATGACAAAGGGGGAGATTATTGAGCATGGTCATTTATGTTAGGTTGTCATTAATGTCAAAGAGAGCATGAGATACTAGTGCATTAATGATAAAGAAGTTGTGGTTGATAGCTTAGAGAAGATATGGCACATTTTCAAGTCTGTAAGGACAAACAATAAGTTTTTATGAATCAATAGATGTCTCGGTGAAGCTATGGTATATCACTTGATCATTTGGAATAATAAACATGCATATTCTAGCTTAAGAGAAGCTAGACCATCACTACACGTCATGTAGATATGATTGAATTAGAATGTTTCTGCATTCATTTATATTACTCATAAATTCAATTGAGGTCAAATAATTTCATGGAGATGTTGTCTATAGTGCCAAGAAGGACCCTTAAAAATTTGAAATCTTGAAGTGTTTTCTAGCTCAATTTATAAACCTTAAAAGTTGTACTTGTAGCTTGTGATGGGCCAAAGACTGTCAAATTTAACTTCATTAAAGTCTAAGGTCACTAATCAATTGTTCTAATGATGAGCATTCATCATCCATATTTTGATCTAATGGTGCATATTTAGTCAAAATGCCAAAGAATCTAAGATTGCACATGCTAGTGACAAGTGTCACTATATCGTTGAGTTGATATAAGATCAATGGTTCGTAGGCATTCATACTGATAGAGATTTATGATGTGGGTCAAGTCAAAATTCAAATGTGGAGAAGGCACATAGAGATTCAAAGTGGTACAATAATTGAAGATCTGATCTAAGATCAATGGTGAACATTTCATGATAAATATTGAGATACTCAAAGGATATTGATGGTGCATATTTATCCACAGTTCTCAGGAAGCACGAGATGAGGTTAAGGTGCTCAATGTTTAAAATTTGATCAGTGACCATTAGAATTTAAATGTTTAAATTTGTGAAAGAAAATAGGTGATCAGTTTTTGGGCTATATCTTTTGATCCAAGATGAATTTCTTGATACAATAAAAATAAAATTTGTAGAGGAATTCAAGGTGCATCTAGAAAACCTAGTTATAAGGTTTGACTAGCTATACAATTAAAGATATTGATCTTCAAATTTTATTATTTATTCATTCATGGTGTTCCTATGTAAAAAATAATGTTTGAGTAAATTTTGATTTAACATTAGGATGTTTTGGTGGGAATAATCACTTGAATATGTCTTAAAGATTATATGGAATGGACCCATATAGTTGAATTTGATCGTATGTTCTTAATTTTCCTGATGGAGTGATAAATGGGTGAATAAGTCTCCATGAGACCTATAAGGGATACTAACATCTAATTGTAAATCATGGATACTTAAGTGTGACCCATATATGTTATGGCTAACATGTGAGGATGTATTTGAGCTATGTCTTAGCATGATAGATATCTTAAGGGTTAAGGCAAATATTATGACTGACCAAGAAGTTGATATGCATGAAGAATATATAAATGGTGAAGCCCAATGAAATGGTTTATATATATATATGTATGTAGAAGAATTGAGAGAGAATAATATAAAGATAAAGGAAAGAGATCAAAGGTAGTGTGCTCAGTAAATGGACTAAAGTACATAATAGTTTTATGATGAGTGAAGAAGCCTAGAGTGATCCAAAAGGGTGTTTTGGATGTATTTATTGTATGAGAAAGTTTGAGTGTGTGTAATGAGTTGAAAGAGGGTAATGTACATTGTTTATCCAATTAGATTGATTTACAATCAGAATTTTGTAGCTATTGATTTCACAGATGTTGTGTGGGTGCTCATCATCTAGAATAAGTGGGTGTTTATTCATACTTAGGGGTACTCCTTGTGAAGTGGGTACTTCACTAAAAGGTCTCATGTTTGTGATCATATTATAGGAGAATTACTCCATGTGTTTTTTTATTAAGAGTGGGTTTTATTCTCCAAGAGGGTTTCCCACATAGATCTTGTGTTATGTGTGTGATCTTTCTTATTCATTATTATGAACATCTTGTATTTTTTATGAATGCTTATGATCATTGATTAAGAGTTTAAAAGGATTGATATTAAAGTTTTAAATATATTGCATCATTGATTCACCCCCACTCTCAGTGATTATACCTCTTACATTATGGTGGTGGATATTTGGGTGGAAATGGTGGGCAAGGAGAAGGACATGATGGAGATGGAGAAGGTAGAGGTAGAGATGGAGAACAGAAAGGTGGAGATGGATAAGGGTAAGGTGGAGATGGAGAAGGATTAGGTGGAGATATTGAGGTAGTCTTTTACCACTTCTATGGATCCTGTTGTCCACTTGTGCTAGCACCAAGCTTTAGTCACTTCTTCAATGGGGGTTCTTTCTAGAACTTATCCTTAGCATCTTCACTCTAGGGATCCTTTCAAGGTTCTAACATATAGAACAAGAGGTGCACTTATTCTCCCATAGTTATTTTATTTACCTTAATGTCCATCAAGTCCATCTCCCTCTTCTCCTGGTAGGCCTTCTTGCCTAGATAGATGAATACTTTTTAGAGAGTATGTATCTCCAGATCAATCTTCTCAGCTTTCAAGAAAATGGGTTATGCATCATATATCTAATTCATGGAGTCTAAAAAATACCACACCTAGAAGGTGTATGGTAACTTTAGCTATGTAGAGAACTCTTCAAATGGGTTCATTCTAATTACTGAAAGGGAGAAGTGTTGATTTATGGAAAACTACACTTTATCAATAGCCAAAGGGGGAAAATCCTCTGGGATGCACCACTCATTCCTAAATTCCACCTTCATTCCATCAAACCAGTACCTCATATTAATTTTATATGAGGGCGTGATATGCTGAGGGCATGTAAATTCCTTTTAATATTCAGTATGGAACTTGTGTGTGTGGGTATATCCACTTTAGTGATCCTAATCTTTAGTCTTATACATCAATCTCATCAAAAACCATTAAGATAAGAAATACCCCCATAGAAACTTATGCTTAGGCATTTAATGGGTCTTTTCCACATCCTCAATAATATTCTAGGTAAAATACATAGTCTAATTATAATTCAATCCCTGAGTGACTTGGTAGGTAATATAGAGCCTCACCATGTCAACCTCTTTCCATTGATTGGTCCCACTGATCTTGGTCATAATGATCTGCATTGCAACCTAAAGGGTAGGATCCTGTATATTCTTGATGTGCATGGTATGGCCCTAATTTTGGTACATGAGCACCATGGTGATATTTTAGACCTCTTCAATGTCTATGAAGTCATAAATCACACTCAGACCTAAGCATTAAAATCATATGACCTTTCTTATCCTCTTGAGTGTGATCTTCATATTGCACCTGATAAAGTTGATATAGTCTTTATGGATGCATGAGAGAAGGAATTGAAAAACCTCCATGGGTTTTCCAAAGTATGGTAAATTGAAGAGATAGAATAACCCTATTGCATTCAATTGGTTAAAGATCTTTAGATCAAACACCACCTATTTCTTAGTGTTCTAGTGCTCAACCTTGTAGTCATTCTAAATCTTAACCTCATTTCCAAGTTGTCGATGATTATAATTAAATATTGTGCAAGTGGAGACCTTGGAGACCTAATTATTTACATATAATGTTGATTCTAGATATTATATTTACTCAATTAGTATAAGTGGGAGAGGGGATAATGGATCCTTCTTTACTAGGTATGATTGAAACTTCTTTGTTTTTTTATTTCATGCTTGCTTCTTTTTCCTTTGTGCTTTGAACTTGTTCTTATGGATTCTCTTCCCTAATAAGCACCATGTCTCCTCCATGCACCTCCTCTTCTTATGGTATCATAGGTATGGGTTCAATCCTTTGGGAATTTTTCTTAGGCTACATCACCCTTTGAGGTACTTGAGGATTGATACGTGGCCATCCAATGTTTCCAAAGGAATACATGGTTGTGGTTTACTGCTTTAGATTTTTAAGCTTGAATGTCCTCTAATGGTGGTTTTTTGAAACCTGTAACTTTTAACACTACCCTTATGTTTCTTTCACGTAACCAAATTTGTAATACTTATCTATAAATTTACAATGCCCTTTCTAGGTTACTATGGAAACAAAATCTCTTTTCTTAGCTCTGGATTTACTTTGCTCAACTCTATTAATCTCAAATACTTACAAAGGTAAAAGGTAAAAAGATTTTAATTTGCCTATTTATAGGCTCATAGAGGGGTTCACCATCATTAATACCTTTTCATTGCCCATCACTTCATATCATTAATGTATATCCTTAATGGTTTATTTGCTTCAATACTCACTTTAACAAATTAATTCATATAATGGTATTATCACATCATGCCATTGGCACCTCTCTTACCATAATTATTCTTTCCACATTAATGGCATGTCCCATATTCACACCTTCCTAAAGTGGAGGATAAATTTTTCCTACATTTTTCCTAAGGTGGAAGACAGTTGTCCCTTTTGAGTTTTCAAACTGAAGGTGGAACACTCCACCTTTTTTTTCCTTAAATAACTCTAGCACGTTTATGTACTTACATACCCTAAATTCCTTTTGTGTTAAGGTCCCTTACGTGCCTATGTAACACATGCATCTAGGTAACTTGTGCACTTTTATATCTTAAATAACACTTTAGACCTCTTATACCATACTAAAATTGAGTCATGGTCCTCCATGAAAAAACTTTAAAAACAAAGATATAAACAAGATAATGCACACAATAAAGGAAACACTTTTATTGAAAACAAGAAATCCTAAACTAATGGCATAACCTTATTATGATATAAAACTTAAAATTATTCAAAAGTGAAATACGGTTGGAGCTAAATTCCATTGTAATATCGAGGAAGGAATTGGCCACCATCCTTTGTAACCAACATGCTATAGTAGGTCAAATGATATAACTGATAAAAGGACCATCCCAGTTAATCTGAAGCTTTCCAAGATGGTGTGAAAACTTGGAGTCATATAATAAGACCTTCATTCTAGGAGAAAAATGTTTTATTATTTATATGGTGATCATGTCATTCTTTCTATTTGAACTTTTCCACATCCTAGCTCTAATAATCCAAGAACCATGCTTTGTCTAATTATATCAAAGTGTTGAGGTGTGATTTTAAGGATAAATCTTGATCTAATTATCATATAAATTTTATTTTTAGATATGGTACCAAAACCTCAACTGATAGGACTACTTATTTACCATATACCAAATTAAATGGTATGCTCTTATTCAAGTGCTTGTAAGTCATTTGGTGTGCCCACAAGATAGTAGATACCCTATCATCTTAGTACATTTGAATAATATTACAAATCTTTATTCGAGTGGTACCTAGGATATTATTGAAGGCTTTGGTAGTGTCATTAGCTTGCGGGTGATGCATTATCATTTTGTGGTGTAAAATCATGAACTCATTCAATAAGATATGAATTGTTTCATTCAAGAAGTGGATATTATGCTCACTATTGAAACTCAGTGGGCATAAAAAACAAGTTATAATATTCTCCCAAATGAAGCATGAAACCGTGTTAGCAATACAATATTTTATTGGTGTATCTTCAGCCCAATGCATGAGATAATCAATTATGATGATAATGTATCGAGAACTTGTTTGTCATCCAATTGGATTGATGGGACCAACAAAATCAATGGCTCATTTCTCAAATGGTTCTTGAGAAATTATTAGTTATAGAGGCATAGCATCTCTTAGGCTAGGTTTTCTTATGCATTGACATATATCACATTACCTAACATACAATTTAGCATCATTAAAGAGAGTAGGCCACCATACTCTAGCTAGAAGAACCTTACATGTGGTAGCCTCCCCAATATAGTGTCCTCCAACAATTCTTTCATAAACTTCTTAAAGTACTTTAGGATGATCATGTTATAAAATATAATGCCAAATAATATTATCACAACCAAGTTTGTAAAGATCTCCTCCTATGAGTTGAAATGGTATAGCATAGACTATGAGTTACTTCTTAGCCTAGGGAGTGAGACCATCAAGCACTAAACTAGAGGTTAGAAAAGTAGAAATATCCTTGAGCTCCTTAGGCACACATGTGACATGGAATATTTGAGCATCAGGTAACTCATCTTTAATGTTGTATAGGGGTTCTCCAAACTTAATGTGGGATAAGTGGTCAGGTCCACAATTGGCTTTCCCAAGTTTTACCATGATAATAATTTGAACTCTTGTAAAAACATTATCCAACAATATATCCATCCATTTAGTATAGGTTTATTAACAAGGTACTTCAAATCCTCATGATCTATGTAGAAAATAAAAGGAGTAGCCAATAAGTATTGTCAAAAAAATTGTAGAGCATAGACCATCGATAATTCTTCATGATCTATAGTGGTATATTTCCTTTTAGCTATAGTGATATTTCTATTGGAAAATTAGACTAGATGATCCAAGTGTCCTTCACCTGGTTGTGCAAGGATTGTACCAATGGCCATTCTAGATGCATCAACATAGACATGGAATGGTTTTGTCCAATCAGGAAACTAGAGGATAAGAGTAGTGACTAATTTGTCATTCAATGTTTCAAAAGCTTCTTTACAAGAAGTCATCCATATGAAATGTTCATTATGCTTTAAAAGTTCTTCCAAGGGCATAATAATATTTAAATATCCATGGATGAAATTTTTATAGTAACTGATATGGCCCATAAAGGCATGGACCTCATGCTGAGTATTGGGCACTGGGAGGCTAAGAATAATAGACACCTTCACTAGGTCTACCAAAATTCCTTCTTTACATATAATATGTCTTAATAGCACACCAAATGGTGTAGCAAATAGGCACCTCTTTAAGTTCAAAGATATTTTTAAGACCTAATAGCACTCAAGCATAAGCCTCAATTTAGAAAAATGGTCCTTAACCAAACCATAAACTATCCAATCATCCAAGTAAACTTGAAAAAACTTATAGATTAAATTCTTTAAAGGCTTCAATAGTTATGTGTGAGAACATAGTTGATATGTTATTTAATCTGAAGGGCATGATAGTATATGTGAAGGATCCCCATTCAGTGGTAAATATTGTCTTTGGTTGGTCATCTTCATCTATCTTTACCTAATGGTATCTTTAGAAGCCATTTGTGAGGGTATATATCTCACATCTAGCAACACCTTCAAGGATTTCCTCTATGAAAGGCATTGGGAAAGGGTTAGTGACACAAGATGCATTAAGTATTTGATAGTCCATGAAAATATGGATGCATCATTTTTTATTAATACTAATCAACATTGGACTAACCCATTTAGATTCATCAATGGGTTGATTACTCCAACATGCAGCATACTATCAATCTCCTCTTTGACACATGCTCATAGATTGGGATTCATTTAATATGGATGCTTTTGGACTAGTTGAGTTTCATCAATTAACTTGATATACATCTTTCCTAAAGATGGGTGGACTCCCTTCATTTATATATAATTTATTGGAAAGACATCCTAATATTCCTTTAACAAATTAAATATTTTTTAAATCTTTAATTTATTCTAGTAATTTCCTATCATATCCATCTTTGGTTTTTACTCTATGTCGATATTATGCTAAACAGTCTAAATGGGCCCATTGTAGGGATTATCTATAATGGCATCTATATCCTAAATTACTCTTGTTCTAACACCCATAGGAACATCTAAATGATTTTACATTGGGTGAAATAAACTGGATTCTTCACCTTCTTTAACTTGAAATACGAGCTTTTATTGCCCTAAATGAATTTCTTCATGTCAGTCCTAATGAAGAACTAGAGTTGTTACAAGAACTAGTGGTGTCGATGGTTCATTAAATATGTGTAGGTATTCCTTAGGTTCATGATGAATACTTCTCAAATAGTCTTCTATGAGACTTAGTTTAGATACAATCACTTCATTCATGGATTAGAGAGTGAGGCACAAATCCATCCTTGGTGAAGAATAAGATAGTGTCAAGGTCATGCTCTCCTTTAATAGATGTCAAATTTTGGTACCCATGTGTCATTATTCATGAAAATAGCATGCCCATGCCAATGTGCATAGATTCCTATCGAATGCATGCACCCATAAGTACTCTAGTAAGTATGTCACTTCATCTCTCCACATTGTCTCACAAGCTTCGTTGTGAGGTTTTGGTGCTTGTATTCCATTGTAATTGATTGATCCCCTACCTTTATTATCATGGTAGAACTAATTATGTAAGGTAGAGTGTACTTGGTCCCAATAAAGGATATGTTCATGATGGTTTATCCACCATCTTGTAGTGTTTCCATATAAGATATGAACTAATGACCTCATACAATCACTTTTAGAGTCATATAATTCTTCAAGATGTTGTATGAAGTCACGTACCTCCATTTTTCCATGGAATTGTTGAGGATCATCGAGTATTTTAAATGGTGCCTCTAAAATTTGGCCCCTCATGTCTTGACAAGTGACAAGTCACAAAAACCTATGAAATTTATAAAATTGGCATGGAATTGTCTCCTGACTTCCAATTGCACTACACACTCTTTCAATGAGGTCTTAGTTGCTATATGCCCAATAATTAAAATAATTAATTGTAGTGTTAGAGAGGGACTGAGTGTCTAACCATTTGATAATTCCATCCAAAGTTATATCCCTTCGCTCATCATCTCTAGTCATGACATTAGAAATGTGATTAATGTCATCTTCCACATTGGCAAGTTCTATATAAGGGGGCCCATATGTTTGATCTAAGGGAATAAAAACATGTTAGTTAGTGTTATCAAAACTATTATATCACTTTTTGAAGCTTAGGTCTACATTATTCTCATAAAACCAGGTCCATCCCAATAAAGTGGGGAAATCATTTTCCTTAGCTAATTCAAGGACCTCAAAATCTACCTTGAAGGGTACTCCAAGTATTTTAACTATGGTGTTCTTAAGGACACCTATTGGTAAAGAATGAGTTTTATTAGCCATGAACAACATGTGAGGTGATGGTTTTAACACTAGACTAGCCATTTTTTTCTAGGCATATTTGGTGAGGACATTCACTTCTATGCCAATGTAGACTAGTATATCCCAAATTGCCCATCCATCAATGGTAGCATTGACTAGTATCTCTCTATCTTGTAGGGTAAATGGAATAAGAGTGTCTTACCTCTAATAATGATTCAATAAATGATCCTCATCTACTGAGTGTCATGTATTTGAGCATCATTTTGTGTTTTTGATTTATTCTTAAGCCAAGTTCTCAGTTGTGAGACAATGTCCTCATCTTGTATGTGCTTGCATAGATCTTGGAATTCATCACATGGCATATTTTATGGTTCAATTGCTCTTTTCATAGTAACATGATGCATTTCTTCTTTGTCTTTAAGGAAATTAATCTCTCCTTAAAGCTCTCATACCAATGCCATCATATCTTTTAGGACATCCTTCTATTGTTGGGCATCAAGATACTTTCTTGCTCATGGTTCTTTACACTAAAATTTTTCAATAGAATTTGAGAGATATTGAGATTATCTACTACACATGGTAATATTCACTTATTGAATAATTGGGGTTCCTAAACATGCATGCCAATGTGGTTTCTTAACTTGTATCATGATTGTACCCTTTTCATTTTTTTCTTTAGTAAAAGTTGCATACAACTCAAGACACTCTTCCAACTTGTGGTCCTTTTTATAGAAAGCAAATTTAGGGTAGTCTAAGTAATCTCTTTGGTAGTGGTCAAGGGATCCATATTTGTAACATGTCTTGGGTGTGAAACAACCACCTCCTCATCCTCATCCTCTTCCTTGACCTTAACATCCACCATTATCTTAGTTTTTGGCTATATAAGTTTAGAATGTGTCATATGCTCATGTTTCATGGATGTCACTAATCAATCAATAGTCATTAGTGTCATGAGTTTAAAAATCACATATCTTATAATACTTAGACACATTATTTGCATATATTGATGTAGAAGAGGACAAGAGCATACATCATGACCCTCATGACATATTTCACATGTTTATTTAAATACCATGCAAATGTTCTTGCATGGGTAGTTATTCTATGTATGTCCTTCAGATTTATATTCAATACACCAAACATCACTGCATGTATCACATACACTATTGGCTATTAACTTCTCAAGTTATGATGCCATGGAGGCTATCTGAGCTTCCATAAATGGACTGATCCTTATATCAACACTGTCAACTGCTTCAGCATGGAGGGCAGCTTCTAGGGCTTTGCATGGGTTAGTGAAGGTCTTATGAGATAATGTACATCATAAAGGGAGTAACAATCCTCCTAAAAACCGTTATACATGTTGTACAACATTTATTTTGAAGGATAGCTTTGATAAGAGTGTATTAAACTTTGTGTCATACTCTTACACATTTTTAGTAAGTTCTTATTTGATGTCCTTTAACACAGCTATGCTTTGTTATTCAAATTATAAAATGTCAAACTTTTGAAAAAATGTCATTTTAAGTTGATCATAATCAACAAAAGCTTATTGAGGATCAAACTTTCTATACCATTTATGTGTATAATTTAAAAGTGTAGTTATAAACTATGTGGCCTTACACTCAGAAGAAGTGATGCCTTATGCCCTCAAAATAAGTTCACATTTGTAGATATGTTTAGCTGCATTCTACATGCCTTAATATTATAATAAGTGAAGCATCATTTTGTAATACACCATTGTTGGCTAAGGTGCTTGGAATGGTTGTTGTTGGGAACTTCCAGATCTTATCCCTTGAAAAGGAAGTCCACTTTCTCTTGTGCTACCACCCAGTCTACCTCTAGTCATAGTGTTTATGATATGGGGTATGGTAGCTAGGTGATTAACTAGACTTGGGCCTATACTTTGTCCACTTTGTGGGTCAGGCCTTCTAGGCATCCCTAATTGTGCCATGTAATACTTTTAAATGGGAAAAGAGAGTGTTAGGTCTATGTGTATGTCAATTGGCTAAGTTTCAGTATCCCTTACTAGATCAAACTCTGATTCCATGTTTTTTGTGTTCCAATCATGTATGTGCACTTCATATAATTTGATAGCATGAATATACACTATGGTTTGGGAGCCTGGTTGGTTCAGACTTGGTTTTTCACTTACCACTATCCATCTAGTTTCTCCTTCATATGATATTAAATGCATAGATCATGGCTCAAAAGTGATAAGGTCATCTTTGTGTGTCTTCACTTCCCTAAGGATCCTAAAAACACTTCTTTAGTTTCCCTGATCCCTTACCATGCCATTGAATCCTATAATCCTTTACCAAGATTTATCATACTTTCACTTCCACAATGCCCATTGATTGGATACCATTTTAAACCCACAATATTTTACTAACTCTTTTTTTACTCCTTTCCCAAATGTGTGGTTCATGCACAAAAAGATTTAGCTATCCATTGGCATAGTCTCAAGTCCCAAATTAACAAATAACTTCTTTATTTCTAAGGTAAAATGTCTAATTTAATGGCCACACAATTCTCATATAAACTAAAACTTGGCTTCTTTAGGACATGAATAGGTGGTTACAGTGTATTATAGAATGTAGTTATTCAAAACTCTTCTCCATAAAATGTTGATAGATCATGTCCATGGGGTTTCAAGTCATGATAAATCTCTTTATCACTCTAAGGTCTAAGGCTACCTTCTCCCAAGGTTTCAGTACCATCCTTGAGTATATGTAGAGAGCCAAGTGTGTAGGTAAACTAGGATTTCAACAAAGAAAGTTTAATATAGCTCGCTATAGAGATTCTACTCTACCCATTGATATGCATATATTCTTGGTTCAAGATAGGGAAATAAAAAATTATATTCAACTTTGGCAATCTATTATTATATATTCTCAAGAGTAATGCACTCAAAAAATTTCCATGACTGAGTAGTAAGCACTACAGGTCCTAGCAATGGAACCAAAATGTTAGGTTTTTATTTTGTAAATATATCTTTGGTGTTTAAGTTTAGCCCAATGAGCTAGAATTATTTCCTTTTTATACAATATTGAGGTATCATTTCTCACCCAAAGCACGTAACTTAAGACCGATTCTTGTGGGTTTTTGTTGCTTAGTAATACTTAGTTATATTCTTTATGTCAAACATGTGTTCAAATAGATATTCCATAAAAGTAAAATTAGACTATTAAAATCCTTGGAGTTTTAAGTGTGATTAACATAATTACACCAATTAGCATCATTTTAGTTTCAAATTTACTTCTTACAAAATAGAATATGGGCCAGAATTCATACTAAGTCCCAATCACTATGCTTAACTCACACACCATCATTCATTATGAATATGAGAAGTTTGATAAAACCCACAATTTCATATGGTAGGCTTAAGCATCAAAAACTAACAATACATCCATCCATCATCATCATATTATTTTACAAGGGTTTTTATACTTGTTTTATCCCTGACCAAGTGTTTACAATCATTAATGACTTGAGTAATTATCTAATGAACTCCCACAAACTGAGAGTCATGGTGTTCAATAAATTATCTCCTCCTATATACCAAGGCCTTTTCACCCCTTATATCCATGCTCTATGTTATATCTTTGTTGCCATGTGTTCCTCTCCTTGTAGACTGGTGCAAAACTTCATATGAATAAGGTCTAGGTGTCCCATATGAATCTTTCCTTTAATTGCTCTTAGTTTCCACATGCTCCCCTAGTCATCCACTTTATTTTTGATTCCTAAGTCCTTAGGTTCATCATTACTAATCCTTCTTTGACTAGGTCCTCTTACACTAGTCCTTCCACATCATTGTCCTCTTAAACCTTGTAGGTTCTATTCTATGGTGTTTTTTCACCTATCAATTTCTACACCATGGTCCTTTCTTATCATGTCAATCTCATTCCAAAATGGACAATACTTAACCAACACTTGGGGCTAACACCTAGGTGGTCTTTGATGGTACATAGCCTATTTCATCTATCATGAGGTTAGGTCTCCAAGATTTAGGTTTTTCTAATGTTATTTTGGGGTTGACCTTGGTCCTAAATGGGGACCTACAAGCTTGAGGCTTGTAGGTCTCATTTACATGCTTTAAGACTAAAAAATACACTCTTTTGAGTTCTTGAACTCTTAAAACTAGTCAAACCACTGTATATCTTCATTTTTACTCCTTATCACTTCTCCAAGACTACAAAGCTTCTTACCGAGTCTTATGTCATCCTCAACTCACCTTATAGTCCTATATGGCCTGCATACATAGTCCATTAATGTATAAGCATTATGAGTAGATAATATGAGTATATAGTTAACTTGAGAAACTTGGATGATGGTAGTAATGCAATCAAGATTATATGAATACATGAAGTGTGTTAGGTCTCTTCATGACTTTAAGCATATTCCATATACTCTATAGTCTATACAACATGCAATTAAAGGAAACAACTATGAATCTTATTAGAAACTATGCATATGGGCTCTTATATTCACTTTTATTCACTTATAATGATGCAATATCATATCAAAACTTTCACTCTGTGATTTATTATGGGTATTTGAGCCAAAATTAGCAATCAAAAGTCAAGTAGATTGTGCAAACCTTGACCATGTCTCCAAAGAGCAAGCATTTAAAGATGTTAAACAAAAGACACATCTCAAACAAGAAAAATGAATTCTATGAAAATTAAGTATCTCCCATGAGTGATAAATATCTATAAACCTCTGATAATGACCACCATGAAAAGTAAATAAGAACATACAATAAAATCCACTAGAATAACTTGTACACTAAGACATGATTATTTCAAGTGATGGCATCTCATAGAGATTATTTAGCTAATGAAAACACCCAAAAATAATATCCAATACCTCTAAATATTATCCTTAAGACCATCCTCTCCAATGATTTTTGAACTAGATAAACAGGTGAAAGAATAGACCCTCTCAGATGAATAGGTCATAATGACCTGTTATCACTCTTAGACATTGTTCATAAATAGGATGCCATAAATATGCCAAAAAAATTAAATTATTTCAATATTACTAGGACCTGTAACAATGGCCAAAGTTTTAGTTCCTAACTCTTTCTCTCCTGGCTATATCGAGTAAAGATCGATGGCCCTTCCAGAGCTGCCAAGGAGGTCAATATGAGAGATAAATCAATTTTCTTCATTTTGAGACTTAAAATCTATTAAAATAATTTTGTTTACATTTTAGTGGACAAATAAGGTATTTAATATTCTTTAATCTCAATTTCACCCCTAATAACTATATGAATGGCCTCAAATTAGGCCATTTAAGCACTAAAACAACCAAAATCACTTGAAAAGCCTGATGAAACTATTGTAAAATGTATCCATTAGATATTTTCATGCCTAAATAAGTAAATAATGTCCTTAAAATCAAAAAATTTAGTGTTAGGGGTGACAATTTGACCTGTGAAGTCAAAATTGTCAATAGTTCCTCCTTAAAATGATCTTGCAAAAGATTGTTAACTATTTTTTGTTTATGGTGATCACTAGGTTATGAGCCTAATTCCTTTAGAGGATCCTCAAATATAATATTTGGGTCATCAATAATATCTTGTATCTTTGTATTTAAGTTAAATCATATTCCTTTAAAATGCCTTGGTCCTTGATGATAATCATAATAAGCATTCGCATCATATCTTTTGGGTAGAGGTCAACTCATATCAACCTCAATAAGATGAGAGAGATATAAGCTAACACTTTAATAACCATGGGAGTAATGAATCTGGAGACTTAGGTAAACATGTAAATTATCTACTTAGTTTATTATATAAGATAATTCAATTAGGTTATTGTGAAACTGTGTTAACCATGGTGGTTGTTTTCTTTTTAGGCTCAAGAAGTTTTACCTTATAGCTTGGTTTGATTGTAAATTTGGTACTATACGTAGATGAAACTGGTGTATTTTATACATACTTGAGATTATTTAATGACATAAGCTTCATTTCATGGTCTTATATAACATGGTATAATAACTTCTTAAAAATAATAGACTCATATAACAAAGAAAGTAAACTTTGCTTGAATATGTCTTGTAACTCTTTATCTGCCATAAGATTGGTCATTTTAGCTAGCATGGTCTGATAACTCAAGACATATTCATTGATATTTTCATTGGTTTATTGTTTTATTTTGTAAATTTTATCATAGTAAACCTTTTTATAAATATTAATAGAAAAGTGTGTTTAAATTTTATTTACAATAGGTTTGAATGTTTTCATGGATTCGAGAGGTAAATCATAGAACCACATCAAAGCATAGTCCTTGAGGATTCTTGGAAATAATTTGGTCAAAATTTTATCATTGGATTCATAGATAATGAATGCCACATAAAAGGATCAAAGATGTTAAAGATCACCTTTTCCAACATAAATTGGAAACTTAGGTGCAACAAAACTAGTTTGCAAAGGGTACAAGGATATCTCAAGTGAAATAGGGTTATGCACCACAACTTATGAATCTATAGCATGAGGATATTTTAAAGAATTTTTTTTAATGTTTGTAACCTTATCCTCTAAGTTATTTAAAACTTGAAGGGGTGTTTGAAATGTAGACCCATTAGGGTTTATATTTTTAATTTGAGTAGCCACCAAGGGGGATGTAAACATGGTTTGAGTAGTAGTAGCCATTGAAATTGGTATTTGAGTTGTAACATGTGTTAATTCCTATAATCATACTTCCCATGACCCTACTCCTCCCTATGATTACACATTGATTCACATTCAAAATATCAACCCTATTTATCCCACTTCAATGCATCTATCACTCGTTTGGACCTTTCTCGCATCATACTTTCACTCTTTCTACATCCTCAATCCATCTCAGACATTTTATGTGCTAGACAGACTCTCTAAGCACTTCTCAAGGCCCTTTCAAAGACTTGTTGACTAGCCTAGGTGGCCTTTTGACCTAGGACATGGCTTAGGGAGGAAACCCATGGCCTAGGACACAATTTTCTTTCATAAAATCCATGACCTAGGTAGAATGCATGAAAAAGGTCCCTATTTGGGACCAAACGGATAAAAATGGCTAGTTTTTGGTCTTTTGGTGGATTAGGGTTGAGATATATACCTTTTCCTCATTAATTTAAGACTCTCTCTTTACTCTCTCCTACATTCTAGCTTTGATCTTCCCACTTTATCATCACACTCAGAGCTTGGATGCCTTCTTGAATCTCTCTTGGTTCTTGCTTGGCACACTCAGCTTTCATTATGACAAGGGATACCCTAACATATTGCATTTTTTCTTGGTGATTCACATTTCTCTCTATAATTTTATTGAAGCTTGTGGGTTATTTATTTCCCTATCAAGACTCCATTTCACCTATTCTTGTGCTCATTGCATTGGCTCTCTCATAGATTTGGAGCTTCTCCTTCACATCTTCCATAACTTTTGGCTCTTGGTTTGGACTTAGCTCACACACATCCTAATCCTCTTCCTTTCTTGCTTCCTAACTTGGATAATTAGTTGGTATAAAGTTTTCACACTTCATTTATGTTTGATATGATGGTACTTTATTATGCAAAGTGAAATTTTTATTTGTTTGCAATAATATACATGTTAGGGTTTGATTTGTTTTAGTGATTTATCTTGTTTAGGGCATTATCTAGGATAGTTTTTGTAGTTTATGTGTTTGTACATGGTCAATAAAATCTTCATTGCTTTAAATATCTTCTATTATATGTTATTCTTGCATTGGAAACATTTTTCTTCACATAGTAGGATCTTACATACTCAAAACAATCTATACAACTTGCATAAACAATCTCTCTCTCTCTTGCTAAACTAGAAACTTACATTGTAAGGAAACTATAGTGTTAAAAGTATAGAGATAGCTCAAACTTAGATTAGGCATGCTCTTGAACCCTTGCTTGAAAATGTCTCTATTTCTTAAAACATCTTTCATTTGGTTTGAAAGTGATTTTTCTTCTAAGTTTACACATTGCTTGTTAACTCTCTTTATTTAGCTTTATTATTTTTGCAATTTTTATGCAATTAGTTGTCTAGTCTTAACTAATTGATTTAGTGTGGTTAGATCTACTAGAGATAATTTCATCCTTTATGCACTTGATCATGTTATCCCTAACCTAATTTACAAGTCTATATATAACTTGGTGTAAGTTGGTAAACTAAATAGCCACTATAGATCTCTTGTAGCCCATAGAAGCCTTGAGCATTCTAGTTTGTTGTTTAAGTACCCTATGTACCACCTTATTAAACACTAGTGGTTCCATTTATATTCTTGGAGCTACATTCTAGTACACCTAGTGGGATGCCACAGATGGTCTCATGCTAGTTCTATCCCATTTAAATCTCTCTTAGCCAACTCCCCTTTGTTAGCTATTAAGCTTTACTTTTAGTTGTGTTTTAGATATCATGTTGGTTATTTTCTCTTGTTATGGTTCTATGTTATTCTCCTTTTTAGTTCTCCATTAGTTTTCCTTTTCTATTGTCTCTCATGTTGTTCTTTTTTCATTACATCCATGGTCAGCCTCCCACCCTTAGGATGCTAATCCCATCGGATTCAGGGCCTTATCCTAGAACTAACTCATGAGCAAGCTATAGCTATAATGGAATGCCATAAACACCATACAATCTAGGAGGTTCCCTCAACCCATCATGGTGATGTATACCCTCTCCAATTATAAAGGGAACAATATTTCTAGGTCTATAACTAATGGACTTGGTCCCATTTCCATCAGTGTGAGATTTATTCATTTAAGGATGTTTCCCCTCAGCCTCGTGCCATGACTCACTCACCCATTCAAGGTGATGAGGATCCCCTTACATGAATAATACCTAATGAGCTATGTTCAATCATTAATTATTACCATAGACACCTTCAAGTGCATCAATTTCACCTTTATCCCCCTAAGAGTTGGTCGCATGCTTCCTTTGGAGATAGAGCTTGCACCTATTCAATTTTGAGTGGCTTGACCAGTTCTCACATAAGTTTCCCACCTCTCTCTTATTAGGAAACTCTATAGTAAGAACCCCCTCATGTCCATGTTGTGGGTCATAGGTATTCTAACTCTATGAGGTATCTCCATCATGAGGAATCCTCCCATTCTCGTAGTCATTCCTTTAGAGTTTCAAATGAGTCTGTTGATTTATATCACCACCTACAGACTAGATATCCATGGGATGCCTATCCCAAGCATTAGTTACCTCAAGTTGACCCTTGTCTGATGGCACATGACCAACATCATGGAGACTTAGTTCATCATGATTAGTTCCATGAGTATGCCATGTCATCCCATCCTCCTCATAAGGAATGGTATCTTTTCTATGGCCATTCCCCACCCCATGATAGAGATGATTTTTAACATAAACATCTCCCATATCAGGATCCACCTCAACATCATCCTCTTCATGATCATGGTTTTGATGATGTCTATTAACATAGGCAACATCATCACCATCATGATCCCCCTCCTAGATCTCATCACCAACCCACTATAGCTATGCCTATGAGGATATCCATAGGAATCTTCTATCCCCCTAGGTCTATGTTATTCCCCTTCCTACTCCTATCCCTAAACTACCTAATTTCAATGGGACTCAAGACTCTAGTCCCATAGATCATATTATGACATTCATGGTGGCATGTATGGATTGGGAAAAGTAAAAAGTCATTATGTTGAAGATATTCACTTATTCACTATGAGCTAAAGCCCTTGTTTGGTTTAAGAATCTACCTCTAGATTCTCTCTCTAGTTTTTAGCTCCTTTTGGATGACTTTTTCCTATAATTTGATATCTCTAGACCTTTCAACCTTGACATCCAATCACTCACCTCCATAGTATAAGCCAAGGGTGAATCAAACTTTTATTTTTTACGTATGTGTAATTTATCTATCCATACATGTAAAACAAGGTTTTTAGATGATTAAACTTATTACATGTTCATGTGAGAATTAAGGTAGGAGGTTCACCTTGAGGTCCTTAAGAATGATCCCACTCATATGATGAAACTGTTAATGAGTGTCTTAAAATTGAAGTGTTTGAGGTGCATATAGGAATGCATCTTATGCCAAACCAAAATTCATCCTTTTCACAAGATCATAACTATAATATGATTGGTAATGGTGTCATTTATTCTCCTCCTAAGAAGGATAGGAAGGATAGTTGCAAGATGAATGCTTTGAGACAGAATCTAGTTGAAAAGAAGGCTTCTGAATCAAGCATAGCAAAATAATGGATGGTGTTTCCTTATAACCCCACCAAGTTTTTTAATTCCATAAAATTAAGGGGCACAATGATGCCAATTATGTTTCCCAAAATTCTAGTGCACAAGCCTCACCTCTATCTCAAAGTTCTCCACTTGTGGAACCCAACCATAAATTGAATGTGTTCAAAGAGCCTCTACCTAACCACGATAAGGGAAAGAAGAAGAAAAAGAAAAAATTAAAGGCTAAGGCCCCTCATTCCCCTTATTTCTCTTATATCTATTCTAACTCCTCTTCTCAAGTTGACCTAAGAGGGAAAACCAAGCACAAGAGTAGCAAAGTCATTGTTTTTATTGACATAGCCTTTATTGGGTATGAGTGCTTTGTTAACATGTGATCAGGTTGATTCATCAACCCTATTGGATAGACTAGTGGTGCTAGGCCTCCTATTCATCCCATGAGGGTGGGAAATCCCAAAGTTAAACTTAAATTTTGGTGCAACATCCCTCCCCAGGCTAGACATCATCCTTACTCCATCATAGAGGAGTTATAGGGTCTCTCAATTATGATCTAAATTTAGGACCTTCTTTGCCTTTAACCTAAGTAAAGGGGTCTCATCTTTGACAAGGTTTGTCTCTTTTTCAAGGACCCATTATGGTATGATGTTAAAGTTATGTTCAACTCTAATGTATCGAAGCACCATCAACCTCACGTCATATCTTTGATGGGGAATCAAAGAACAAACACACCTGCTCTTGATCCCACTTGTTAGGATCTTGCTCCTCAGAAAGAGCACAATATGATTACCAAATACAAGCAATTAAATATGCAGAAATATCCAGAAGTACAAGTAACTAGAATTCACCAATAGCACAGAATATGAGAGACAATATACTATCTTATATATTAATACTTGTACAAAAAAGAATACAATAGAGAGCCACCACACTCTCCCACCTTACAGAGGCTTCCCACACCTCAAGTGTACAGTAATTCTTCTTCAAAAACACTCTCCTACCAAAAAAATGGTCCCAACACACAACTCACACACAGAATTGGTGTTCACCTCTCCAACCAGTCAGTAATAACCCTGCCAGTACACCAAGCACTCAAAAGTACTTCAAGTAGATCTTCTCATGAACCTGCAACCTGCAATTCAACAGACCATACTTACATGTAGATCTCCTATGAGCTTGCAACAACCTGCAACTCAATGATCTTACAAATGGAAGGATCTTCCTTGCCTTCCTTTCTAGCTCATAATTACAATACATGCCAATGGGTCTATAAATAGATCCCAGACTTAAACAATAACTTAGACTTATATTTTACTAATAATAGACACGCAGCTCAAGACTCGAAATAGCCTTTAACATGCAAACAACCCGTTCAACTAACTAACTATTCGTGCAACAATAGTTCTGGAACACACAGGCGACCGACGTCGATCCCTGTCTAACTGGTGCTGACCGACGTCGGATTGACTCCCGATGCCGGTTGCCTTCTGCATTCATCATGACCGACATCGGTCATACTACCGATGCTGGTACTTTTGGAACTTCAGCATCCTCCTCCATGTCTGCAAAGTTGAAGCTTTTAGCTCCACAACCTAACAATCTCCCACTTGGAGATAAACAGCTGCAACTGTACCTATACCTGTACTCATCTAGTTTGTTCCCTTGGCTCTGTATCCCTCTTCAAGATCACTCTTGAAGACCAACCACCATAAAACCTGTGGTGCACAACCTGTCATCCAAATTACCTGCCACATCCACATCTACAAACCATGTAGAAAATAACTTGACCCTGCATAGCATGTGCACCTGCTGCTGGTCCCTCTAAGAATCCACTGAACTACCCTCCAATGCTTCTTTCCCAGATTGGCTCCAACTTTGTGACAACTCCCACTACTTGGGAAAACTCAGGTTTAGTACATACCATGCACTTAACCTCATTATGTGAATCAAGACACTGTTCTGTGAACTGTCCAACCATCAGCGTGCTAACCGGTCTCACACAATCATCCTGAAACAAAGTCAACCTGTGACCTTCCATGTCCCTAGAACACACTCATGCCAAAGAATCTTGCTGCTCCCAGATTCCTCATGACAAACTTCTGAACTAGCTTTACCTTTAGTTCAGCAACTCCCTGTATTTGTAACCCTGCTACAAGCACAACATACAGTAATAGGATAATGTAGCTAATATTATCCAACCTGGTAAAGAGAAACACAATGATCAAACCTCCATTGTCTTGCAGCTTATACAAGACCATATACCCTGGCCTTCCATCTCACGTATCCATTTCAAATCTTCTTTATCCTGAACATCCATTCGTCTCTCAGTGCTTTCTTCCAGCTGGCAACTCCACCCAAAACTCCCATTTGGTTCTTCTCCAAGGAATCACATCCTCATCCATGCCAAGCTCCCACTATTTCCTGGATCTACCTGCTCTGCTTCTTTAATAACTTCCTGGTTCTTTACCATCAGTGAGCAACAAGTAGTGTAAAGAAGGGAAATGACAAATTTGAGGCTTACTTACCCTTTAAGTCCTCCATATGGGCGCTTGAGACTCCTTGACAGCTTGCTGTCCACCCAAAATCCATCTCAGTGACCGATGTCGGTCACATCTCAGTCTGCACCCGACTGACATCGATTCCATGCAACTGCCTCACTATCGACGTTGGTTCCCCCTGACCGATGCCGGTGTTTATTTGCCCTGAGTCACCGACATCGGGCTGCACATAGCCGACGTTGGTCCCTATCTGGACGCCGACGGTTTTCTAACCGACATCGATCTCTGTGTTTTTCTTGTGAGAACTAACTTTTTCTCGCCAGCTCCTTTTGGATCAAACCCTTGTCCAAATCACCCTTGCTCTGCTCAGAATTCTTCTACCCCTTGTGCTGAACTCTATCCGTCACCTTCTCCTTGAAAACCAAGGCTTTCCTATTCTTGTCACTAACATCGGATCTCTCAAGAAACGTCACCTTCTTCTTCTGCATACAAAAATCTTGATCTATGCTCTTCAAATCTGAAAGCATACCCTTTGACTCAAGAACAAGCATCTCCTTCTTATTCATGTGACCAAGCCTATTAAGCCACATCTTCGAATCTACAGCTGAAGTAGATAACCCAGAAAGAGAATCAGTAATACAAGTAGATAGATAAAGTGTACCTACTTTCTTACCTCTTGCTACAATAAGTGCACCCTTGGTAACCTTCCAAGAGTCCGCTGTGAGAGTTACTGTGCAACCCTCATCACCCAAACTTCTTACAGAAATCAAATTCTGCTCCAGAACTGGGACATGCATGACCTCCTTTAACACCCATGTGTTACCTGCCTACAATTTCAGCTTCACTTTCCCTTTGCCAACCATCTGGCAAGGCTTACCATCCCCTAAACAAATTTCTCCAAAGTCTCCCTGACATACTCATGAAAAAATTCCCTATTTGGGGATGCATGAAAAGAGGCACCAGAATCTAAAACCCAAGATTCTACTTTATCCAAAGAACATACCAGAGCATCCTGTGCAACATAATCCACAACATCTGCTTCTTCTTCATGTCCTTCATGATGATCTTCACCCGACCTGTAATCTCTCTTTAAGTGCCCTTGCTTTCCACATTTCCAGCAGGTTATTCTGCCATACCTGGACTTGGATCTCCTGCCTATCTTGGACCTTGATCTCCCACGCTCGATCTTCTCTCTTTGCCTTCCTCTGCCTTCAACACTCAAAGCATTTTCTGATGATTCACCTGTGCTTTTCCTGCGTATATCTTCATTCAAGATTACACTCACAACATCATCCACTTTTAAGATTTTAGAAGCAGATGCAGTATTACTAACTGCCATTACCAAATTCTCCCAACTTTCAGGTAATGGACACAAGATTAAGAGAGCCTTAATTTCATCATCAAAATCAATATTGACTAAACTTAACTGGTTTACCAAACCATGGAAATCACTAAGATGACTATGAACAGATCCACCTTCCAACATTTGCAAATTAAATAATTGCTTCATAAGAAATACCTTATTCGAAGCCGAGGGTTTTTCATATAAATTTGCCAAAGATTCCATCAACTCTACCATTGTCTTCGCATGTGATAAGTTGGAAATCACAGACGATGCAAGACTCAACCTTATAGATCCCAGAGCCTTCCGATCAAGAACCTCCCATTCTTCATCCTTCATATTCAGGGGCTTGCAATCAACCCCTCCCAATAGTAAGTACAAATCTTTCTGATACAGATAATCCTCAATCTGCATCCTCCATATTTGATAGTTCTTGCCATTAAACTTCTCCATTCTTAGCTTACTGTCTTCTGCCATTCCTCTACTCCCACTCAAACAGAAATCCCTGTGAGTAACCTGTAATCAAAACACACTAACCAGATCTGAACCAACCTGTTAGTATCCCAACCAAAAGCTCTGATACCAATTGATGGGGAATCTAAGAACAAACACACCTGCTCTTGATCCCACTTGTTAGGATCTTGCTCCTCAGAAAGAGCACAATATGATTACCAAATACAAGCAATTAAATATGTAAAAATATCCAGAAGTACAAGTAACTAGAATTCACCAATAGCACAGAATATGAGAGACAATATATTATCTTATATATTAATACTTGTATAGAAAAGAATACAATAGAGAGCCGCCACACTCTCCCACCTTACAGAGGCTTCCCACACCTCAAGTGTACAGTAATTCTTCTTCAAAAACACTCTCCTACCAAAAAAAAGGTCCCAACACACAACTCACACACACATAATTGGTGTTCACCTCTCCAACCAGTCAGTAATAACCCTGCCAGTACACCAAGCACTCAAAATTACTTCAAGTAGATCTTCTCATGAACCTGCAACCTACAATTCAACAGACCATACTTACATGTAGATCTCCTATGAGCTTGCAACAACCTGCAACTCAATGATCTTACAAATGGAAGGATCTTCCTTGCCTTCCTTTCTAGCTCATAATTACAATACATGCCAATGGGTCTATAAATAGATCCCAGACTTAAACAATAACTTAGACTTCTATTTTACTAATAATAGACACACAGCTCAAGACTCAAAATAGCCTTTAACATGCAAACAACCCATTCAACTAACTAACTGTTCATGCAATGAACAGTTCTAGAAACACACAGGTGACCGACATCGGTCCCTGTCTAACTAGTGCTGACCGACGTTGGCCGATTCTCTGTCGATGCCGGTTGCCTTCTGCATTCATCATGATCGACATCGGTCATACTACCGACGCTGATACTTCTGGAACTTCAGCATCCTCCTCCATGTCTGCAAAGTTAAAGCTTTTAGATGAATCATTGATGAAGTATTATGTTGAATATCATGCCATGCATGTGTTCAATGAGTTTGGGATTAGTCAGAAGTTCTTTGATTTTTGACATAACTATGTTGGTTTTAATATTGACACAATTATGTCAGTGGGGAGTGTGATGCTCTGAGTCAAGTTTAGATCTAAGATAGTCAGGATTTATTTTTATGTGTTAAACTTGGATCTTTCATACAACATGATTCTTAGCCATCCTTGGACCACTACCATGTAGGCCATCACATCAACCACATTTTGCATGGTTCAGTTCATGCATGAATGTGAGTTTCATACCATAGAGGCTAACCCAGATCCCTAAGCATTGATCTAAGTAAAAAAAAGTGCTAAGGTGAGGATTTGGTTGTCTCCTCATGGGGCTATATGGACTCCCACACACCCCCTACTTCTGAGTCTCATTTTATCAAGGATGAATATTGTGATCCAACTGAGTATTGATCAGTGTTCATTCCTTCAGAGTTTGGCATGTGGTGGACAAATCCCTCTTCTTCTCCATGATGTCAAGCCATCTCATCACTTTTAAGAGACCTCTTTCAAGACATATCCCTAGACATTGAGCTTCCCCTAACATCACACTTTTCCCATGAGTATTGGCTCTCTTAATTCATCTCCCTGTGAGACTACTTGAGTAGTTGAGTTTGATCTTGAGTGATATTTCAATCATGTTATGACACATAACTTATTCAAGGAGAGAAAGGCATACATCAAGCTCATGTGGGTTTTCCATAAGTACCATTATCTCCTTGATCATTTAGGTTTGGAGATATTTCTTATTGATGGCCCAACCATTGGTATTCCTATAGTGAATGCCCTGGTGGTTGAATCTGAGGTATTAGATCAATCACTTCCTTTTACACCTAAATGTTTTGAGTAATATAATGTTATGGAGCTTCAACGACCCATAGATGTTAACTTTAACACTTCAACAAGTCCAAATATCATTAATATCAGTGTTATCCTTGCTCTAGAGCAATGAGATGTATTGGTCACCTTATTGCATGAATTTTTGGATGTATTCATTGGGGAATACATTAATATGAAGGGCATGAATCCTAAAATCATTGTCCATAAACCTCATTATGGATGATGGCACCTGACTTGTTCACCAAAAATAATGACCAATGGTGGTTAGAGTCTCGTAGTTAGTCAAGGATGAGATTAAAAAGCTCATATGAGTTTGTTTCATCCAATCCATTGACTATCCCTGATGTGTTTCCAACATTATCCTTATTCTCAAGAAGAATAGATCATTTTAGATTTACATCAACTTTTAGGATCTCAATATGGCTTGTTCAAAGGATAATTTTCCTACTCCTTTGATTGACCAGATTATTGACTCCACCACTAGATTTAAGATCATGTTTTTCATGGATGGGTTCTCTTGGTATAACCAAATCTAGATTTCACTTGAAAACTAGCACAAGATGAAATTCACTAGCCCATAGGGTACCTTCTATTATTCATCATGCCTTTCAATCTAAATAATGTTGGGGTTATGTATCAGCATGTTATGACCCACATTTTTCATGACTTCATCCATAATATTATTGAGTGTTATTTCTATGATCTCCTCAAACAATACCATAAGTGGGATGAGCATGTGTGAAACCTCAATATTATATTTGAGGATCTCAGAGAGTATCACATCAACCTTAACCCTAAAAAGTGCATTTTTGCCATTTCCACTAGAAAGCTTCTTGGCTTCCTCATTTTATAAAGGGGCATTGAGGTGGATCCTGAGAAGATCAAGGAAATATTTAAGATGCCTCCCACATTAAACCTCATTTAATTATTTTCCTTCCTTAGGAAGATCAAATTCCTTAGATGTTTCTTTGAGGAGTATGCTCACAAATCCATACCCCTCACACATCTCTTACATAAGAACATATCATTCTTATGGTATGTTGAAGTCCAAGTGGATTTCAAGGAACTAAAGTGCATGCTTCATAATCCTCCCATCCTAATGGCACCCATTGAGGGTCACAATTTCATCTTTTACACCTATATCATTGATCTTTCCATCAGACGCATGCTGAGTCAAAAAGATGACAGTAGCAAAGAGAGACATATTTATTACATCTCTCGTACGTTAGTTAGCCCTAAGTTTAACTACTCTCTTATTGAGTAGTAGTACCTCTCCCTCATATTCACTATGAATAAGTTGAGACATTACATATTAGGTCAAACCACCAATGTGATTGTCTAATCTAATCCACTCTACTACCTTCTTGGTGAGACATCTTTCTGGTAGGACTGTGTGGCAGATCATGCTTCTTCAAGAGTTTGACTTCCACATTGTTAATGAAAAGTCCACCAAGGGTCTATCTATATCTAAGTAACTTGTTGAGTACCCACTACCTAATCCTATCACATAATTGGTTGATGATGCCTTTCTTGATGAAATGATCTACTCGGCCAAGTGGATTAAGGTCTCTAAGTTTGATTAGTATTAGAACATTCTCTATTACCTTGAGACTTAATCTTTTCCCATCAATGTTCTTTCATATAAATACTATTAGAACCATAATATTACCATTCACTATGTTATCATAGGTGTGATCTTGTTTAAGAGGGGTCTATATGGTGTGTTGATGTAGTGCCTTACCCTTGAGGCTACTCCTCTCACATTGGAAAAGTCTCATGGGGGTGTTTATGGTGGTCACCCAAGAGGGAAAGCCACTACTTAGCATATTATCAAGATGGGCTACTACTAGCCCACTCTTATTAAGGATGCCATCCAATACACTAATAGGTGTAAGATGTGCCAAGTCACCAGGGATGCCATCAATGCCCTTATAAGCCTCTTACATTCCATCTCAACCCCTTAGCCCTTCTTATTTTTGGCTCTCAAATTTTTTGATGAGTTTAAACCTACCTTTTCTGATGGCCATCATTGGTTCATCACTACCACTAACTATTTCATGAAGTGGGTTAAGGTCATGCCTCTTAATAGCATGTGTGGGAATACCATCACCAATTTTGTATTTAACTAGCTTATTTGTAGGTTTGGGGTCCCTACTATGATTATGGTTGATAATAGCTTGAGCTTCCAAAGCCTCAATATGTCTAAGCTTATTTAATGCTTTAGGTTCAAGCTCCATTTCTCCTCCACCCATTTCCCCCAAGTAAATGGGCAAGTTGAACCTTAAAATAATACTTTGAAGAAGATGCTTCTCCATACTATTTCCTAGTCTAAGCATGATTAGCATCTCATGTTCTATCCTGCCCTTTAGGCCTATCAAACTAGCTTCTAGACTTCCACAGGGACAAACCCATACACTTGTGTATGGGTTTAAGGTTATTCTTTTCTTATATTTATCAATCCCTTTGTTATGGGTTCATATGTTTGGTTCTCTCTCTAATGAGGAAGAACATGTTGCTCACCTTATCAAGTTTGAGTAGCTAGATGAGTGATGCATTGATGCCCTTGAGCATAAATATGCTTACCAACACTGTCAATGCCACCAATTCAATAAATTGATGCACCTACATCTATTCAAGGTAGGTGATACAGTCATTATTTTTGACAAGGATTTCCATAAGAAGTGAAAACTTGTGCACAAGTGGTTTGGTCTCTTTGTTATTACTACCTCTCTAGAGATGGGGCTTATCATCTCTTAAACCTCAAATATGATCCCCTATAACACCCGATCAATGGGTTCTACCCCAAGACATTTCATGTCTAGGGCTTGTGTGGCCCTCTAGGAAAATTACCCATGGTGGTAAGGATAATCTTTCCTCTCTTATCACATCACTAACCTTTATGTTGTTTATATTTGTGTGTGCATGTGGGTTTTTTTATTAGTAATTCCTACTATCTAATCACATGTATCTATTAGTCTATATTAAATTAAGCATACACATCAAACAAAAAATCATATACACACATGTGCTAATAATGAGAAACAATTATATATATCACAAAAAATAAATGTTTTTCTCTAGGTACATCACATGGCTTCCTCTAAGCCTAGGTTCCTAGTCCCCAAAACTACCACATGCATAGATATACATATGATACTATCCCAATCAATCTATGATTGAGATATATTTATGGTATCCTTACCTCTAGTGAAAACCTTGATCTCTAACTCACAACTAGTTGAGCCATAGTTTGCTCCAGGGCACTAGTTGATCTATCCCATCTCCAGGTACATCCATTCCTCTAGTTTGTTCTTATGATAGCTCAACCCATAATTGGTTGATCTCAGCCTCTACTCTAGCCAATCATGCCTCAACTCATGTTGTATTTATCTTTTGATGTGCTAAAACTATCTAAAATCATGTTGTGGTGACCTTGTGCTATGTTGAATCTACCTTTAATGATGGTATCTGATGTCATGCCCTTATCATCTTGAGTGAGGATCATACACTCACCTACCAAAATTGAGTATGTGGTTCTTCCCATATTGGTAAATTTGGTACCCACTCTATGATTGGTTTCACTTCCACATTAGGGAATAGCTCCCTCAATATTAGGTCCACCTAGGGTCTAGTCTAGCTAGATTGGTCTCCTACACACACATACAGAGCTCATATGTTAGTCATTTATCAACTCTCACTAAGGATGAGTATAAATATAAAGTGTAATATATAAAATACACTTGTCTTACCTGGTTAGGTTAATGGCCTATGTGTCCCTCTAATACGTCATGCTCCTACTAGTGGTGGTGGTACTCATCATAGCTACCTCTCTCCATTACTACCCCCCTTACTCTATCTTGGTTACCCACCATGCTCATCCCTATCTGACTTGGGCTATGCCCATCTCTCCTACACCACTAGAACCTATCTGTCTAGATGATGGTATATCCCTTGTTTACCTTAGAACTCCTCCTATTTGACATGGATCTCTACCCATGCATCCTTTAACCATACCATGGATTTATATGGATCACAAACATAACTACCCAATACATCCAAATCTAAGGTGGTCCACATAGGCCCAACCTTGTCTACAAACTATATAGTATATTTAGGTTCATCTTCTAGTATAGGGTTCACATTGTTACCCCATGGTGTCCTAAATCATGTCAATAAGAGCCTCTTATAAACCTAAGACATGAGTAGGCTAGGCTATGGCAGTCCTCTTACTCTTATGCACTAGATGTGATCTAGATATTGGTAAAGTCCGCCCAAGATATATTATCCCCATACATATCTCTATCCTCCCTCTCCTCATTGGACAACTTATATCTAATATAGTGATAGTTACCCCATACTCTTGTTAGCATAGAGCCTCCTGACCATAATGCTTGCTATCACTATCTGTAGTGGTGGTACCCTTAGAAATAGTTATGTGATCTCTAATCCATGTCTATGTTTATCTCAATAGGGTTTAATAAGGTAGATCTTGGCTTTTATTGTATCATGTACTTAAGGTTACTCTATCTCTCTCCCCATAGACTCTACCCTGTAGAGTTGGTAGATGTTTAAAATGCTCATGATGGCCTCTAGCTCGAGTCCTAGCTAGAATACATGTCTCTTAATTACCCATATGTTAGAGGTACAATCATTGAGAGGTAGTGTTTAATCAGTGGTCCCAAATAATTCAACTTCAATTATGATCTTTACAAACACTTAATCAGTTACCATAAGCATTCATGAAGCATAAACATCATTCATAGCAATGAGCAAGAGAAACAATTCAAGATCAATCACATAACACATGACATACATGGGAAACCCTCTTGAGGGATAAAACCCATTGGAACCTACAATTGTACTACTATCCTATAATAAAAATAAATAATTTATACCCTCTAAAAATGATCAAGGAGCTACAATCCCTATTTAGTGAGACTACAATCCCACAAGGTGCTACCACACCTATCTAGCTAAGCTACAATAACCATACCTTTTAGTAAGTTTTAACTTGAAAGGAGGTTAAAACCACCTTAGATGATAATCTACTACCAAAACACCTATAAACACATCCACATATGAATTTATGTCTTCAAAACTTGATGATGGACCTTTGCTTATCACTCTTAACCTTCGCTCATACTTTCATTTGTAAGAGTACTATTCTACAAACAAAATTATGGCCAACAGGTCACACTAATAGTCCTCAATCTATTATGCTCTTCAACTCATCTTTAGGGAACTCTACCCATCCTTCACTCCACAAAACACACACAAGCCTCTCTTAAAGCTCTCCCAAGTCTAACACTAAAAGTCTAGAAATCACCATCTTTGATTTCACTATTTATAGAGCAATCTTGATAATCAACACCTTCATCAACCATTAGGCATACCTTAACCCTTAAAGAAACTATATCATTGATTTATATCTTAATAAAACATTCATAGGTTAGCCATAACATCTATGGGTCACCCTTAAGCAACTACACCTTTTAATAAGGCCCTTGTAGCTCTTATATGTCTCATAGAAACCTACTCACCCATTCATCACATCATCAAATAAAAAAAGAACATAAAACCACTTCCAATTACATGGGTCCACTCCTTATGTCCCCTTAGGCAAAATAAAATGATCAAATTATTCTTATCTCACCTTTGCATATGCTCAAACAACTCAAACAAAGACCTTATACACAAGAACACCATTATCAAACATACAGTCAACTTATTAAACATTATTCATACTCAAGATAGATTGATCACATCTCAAAAATACTAAAAAATCATCCTTATGGATTACAAAACACTCCTAAATATAAAATTCATCATGAGACATCAAAACAACATCAACACAAGCTCAAACATCCTTCTCGGTTCACTTGCAAAACATGCATGAACACATAGTCAACTTTTAGGCTCAATATCTTTGATTGTACACACTTTCAGATCTTCAAATCAAGTTCATTAGATGTGCCATGGATTCCTCTTAATATTTTATTTTTATATCACCAAGAAAATATATTTTTATGAAATTCTATGGTCCAAAAAACACATACTAGTTTTTCCTTTGTAAATTCAAATATTCAAATACATACGGTCATAGTTAACTTTCAAACACAATGCTGGCATATTGTATCCTCTCATATTTAGATCAATATCACACCATCAATATTTTCCAAAATTTAATGCATAGTATACCAAATCCAAAATTTAAATCTCTATCACTTTAACCTCATCTCTTGCAATCTTGAAATGTTAACTCAACGTGCTCCATCAATCTCTGCAGATCAACCATGGCTTTAATGATCAACACTCACTATTTGATCAATCTATATGAAAACTCACTCAAAATTATATCCTTATCATATAAATTTTATTAGTAATTAAATTATCTCAACCAATTTTACAACTCACCTTGAAACACACATACCTTGCTCTTTTGGAGAAACTAAGCAAAAAAGCACTCTTCTTTAAACTAGGCCTGTCTAGCCTCCTTGTAGCCCTACCTAGAAATTATAGAGCCCAGAATTTTTAGTAGACACATCTTAAATACCTAAAATTTCATATCTATATCATTCTCATATTCCCCCTAAATCACACCAATTTTCATCACCAATCTCATTCTCTGCAACATACTTCACAAATTTACTAGCCAATTAACCCTCCATATTGACAAAAACTTGAATAATTTTAGAACCACAAAACTTCAATTTTATATGAAGATTTATTTGAAAACCCATTTGGCCCATTTAACATATTAATAATTCTAAGACCTCAATTCACAAGTCTAAGCACTTTTCTATCAGAGCCCAAATCCCTAGAATCTTATAACAATTAAAGTCAACAAACTTCCTTATAGTCAACGCACACCTCTAAAACTTATTGTACACTAGGAGATAACCATTACACACTTTTTTACAAATATTTGAGATTACACACCCTTTGTAACCTTGAAAAATCATAAATCCTCCTTTGCCATCTAGGAACCTTCAATTTGACCCTGCAGACTATTCTAACTAAAAAACACCACAACAACACTTGCTTATCCACTAGAAAGGAGTCTCTTAATAAGCGTAGATAGAGACACCATATATACCTCAATGCTTAAAAACAAAAAAAATCCTCATATTCCTTCTCCTCCTTTCTCAATTTTTACTTATAGTTCTTTTTCTTCTTCTTCTTTGAATTTAAAGAAACAACTTCCTCAACTACTAAAACATTCTCTTTTTATTCTATGATTGGATTATCAATACATGGAGACAACATAGATTCATAACATACCTTTTCATCTAAATAATATTCTTTGTATCTTGGAACCTCATCACTAGGTATAGACAATTGATGTTCTTTGCATGAAGCTTGCTCAACAATAACAGGATGTTCACCTAGATCCATGCTTACCTCAGAACTAGCCTCAACTAGTACCTTGGTCTTCTCCTTGAGCTTAGTCTCTTAATTCTCAACATGAGTATACAATGATACCTCTTGGTACTATTCAATTTCTAAATCATTCTCCACTATAGCAAATAGATTACTTAGACTTGAAGTCTCATCATGACTCACACTTATCAACTTTGGCTTCCATGTGTTAACATGCCTTCTTTCTTACACTCTAGGAGCCTGATTAAACTCATTTTGACTTGATCGCCTTTGTTTGTAGAATATATAAATGGGACATCTATGTTCATAATTGTATCACACCATACTCCTTGATGGAAACATAGTGTATCTTATTGTGTTTGGATAGAAACTTTCCATATGTCTTTTGTCATGACAAATAAAATAACCTCCCCTTTTTGAAGAGGACTCACCTTGTATAATATTATGTGGGAAATGGTTTACAAAGTATCCCACATCAAGACAATTAAATAACTTAATTTTCCTCACTCCTTTTGACTGATGACTCCCATAATAGTACCATGAAAACTCATTTCTAATAGGTCTCTTTCACTCTATAGCTCTATGACCAAATTGATTACATGTATAATAGTAACCATTAAATCTTGCATACCTCATAGAATTTAGCTATTTTATCTTATTTATATTCATTATACTAGCTCCTTTAGTCCTTGTCTAATGATTTATCTTCAAATTATGATTTTCCTTGTTCACAGTAGTTTTTATGTTGTCTTGAGTTACATTCTTTTGTTCTTCTTCATATCTAAGACAAGTTCTATCACTAGCATTCTTTTGACCACTTATAATGTTGTCTAGATCACATGATATCTTTTCAAATCTCAAAAATGACTTCACCTTACTATATTTTTTCTCTAATTCATATTTCAAAGACTCATTTTTAGAAACATACCTTGAACATTCATCTTCTTTAGCTTTTAGGTTGTAGGCAAAATTTCCAATTGACAATTTAGATGCTTGATCATATCTTCATGTTCCTTGGTGTCTTCATTTAATCTTGCCTCATACACTTTGAATTTCTCCTCATATTCATTGAGACTAGATTTGATCTTCTTATTGATCTTATTCTCAATCTTCAGTTCTTTAATAGCATTCATCAATATAGTCTCACAGTCCACCTCATCTTCAGCATTATCTAAATCACTCCAAGTAAACACCTTCTGATATGAGCACCTTCCTTTCTTATCCATGAACAGAGCTTCATCTTCAATAGGACCATCATCTTCATGATCATATAATGAGTCACTATCTTCACTCTCATCTAATGAGTTTTAATCTTATTTGGTGTAAAGATTCTTATTATTTTTTGAAGGACTTCTTCTTGTTAAACTTTTTGAAACCTTTCTTCCTGTATGTCTTCTTGTCATCATCTTGGCCTTCACCATAATCTTCATCATATTTTTTCTCATGCTTATGAGGTAAATTACAACCAAAATGTCTGATCTCTCCACAATTAAAACATTTTAAGGGTAGTTTACCCTTATATTTCCCTAAGCCTGTGTTTAATTTTCCTAGTAATCAAAGCAATTAGTTCATCCTCATCAATGTTAAAAATGTCATCCTCTTTGGATTTCTTATTCTTAGCCTTCATCTCTAAATTAAAATCTTTCCTTTTTGGTGGTATCTGATCATTTATTCTCATCTCATATGTAGTAAGGGTGTCATGCAATTGATCCATCTTCAACTACATAAGATCATGACTTTCTTGTATAGTAGATACTTTTTTTATCAAACTTGAGAGATAATGACCTTAATACCTTTTGGACTATAGTATCCTCTTCAAAATTCTCTCCAAGACCTCTGATGATGTTCACAGTCTCAACTCTCTTTAGAAAGGATGTCATAGAATCTTCTTCCTTCATCTTAAGACTTTCAAATTACCTTCTATGGTTCTATAATTTAACAAGATTGACCTTTAAATATCCTTCAAAAATGATCTACATTTTATACCATATCTCTTTAGTATAACGACAATGGATTACCTTGGTGTATTTAGTCTTTGAAAGACCACAAGTGATAGAATTCATTGCCTTGGAATTGTTCTCAAATAATTTCTTGTCTACAACACTAGATGGAGGAGTAGTAGGTGCAACATAACCATCCAAAAAATATTGACATACATCAAACACTAGGGACATAATATATGTCCTCATATTTTCACTCCAAAAAGTATAATTGGATCTATTAAACATTGGAAATTTTTTAGTATAGAAACCTCTTTGATGACTACCCATATTGTATCTTGGATCACCTTCAAGCTATTAATCCTTTACCAAAGGACATGCTCTAATAATAATTATTATAGGTACAATCACTAAGAGGGGGGTGAATTAGTGATCCCAAATAATCTAAATTAAATTCTAATCTTTACAAATACTTAATTAGTTTCCATAAGCATTCATGAATCATACACATCATTCATATCAATGAGTAAGAGAGACAATGCAAGATTAATCACATAACACATGACATATGTGGGAAACCCTCTTGGGGGATAAAACCCACTAGAACCTACAATTAGACTACTATAATATAATTATAAGAACAAATTTATACCATCTATAAATTATTAAGGAACTATAATCCCTTTTTAGTGAGACTATAATCCCACAAGGTATTGCCACACCTATCTAGCTGAACTACAATAATAACCAAACATTTTAGCAAGTTTTACCTTGAAAGGAGACTATAACTACATTAGATGATAATCTACCACAATAACACCTATAAACACATCCACTTATGAATTGATGTCTTCAATACTTGATGATGGACCTCTACTTATCACTCTTCACCTTTGCTCACACTTTAATCTACAGGAGCATTATTATGCCATAAGAATTATGACCAATAGGTCATACTAATAGTCCTAAATATATTATTATCTTCAACTCATCCTCAAGGAACTCTACCCCTCATTCAATCCAAAAAACACACACAAGCCTCTCTTAAATCTCTCCCAAGTCTCTCACTAAAAGTATAAAAATCACCATCTTTGATTTCACTATTTATAGAGAAATCCTGATAATCAACCCTTAAATAAACTATCTCATTGATAAATATCTCAATAAAATATTCATAGGTTGGCTATAGTATCTATGGGTTACCTTTAAGTAGCTACACCTTTTAATAAGGCCCTTCTAGCTCTTATAGGTCTCATGGAGACCTATTCACACATTTAGCACATCATTGAATAAAAATGGAACATATGACCACTTAAAATTACATGGGTCCACTCCTTATGTCCCCTTAAACATCATAAAATGATCATAGTCATCTTAGATCACCTTTACATGTGCTCAAACAACTCAAACAGAGACCTTATACATAAGAACACCATTACCAAACATATATTAAACTTCTTAAGCATTATTCATACTCAAAATAGATTGATTGCACCTCCAAAATACTCATAAATCATCCTCATATAGTATAAAACACTCCCAAATATAAAATTCATCGTGAGACATAGAAAAACATCAACACAAGCTCAAACATCCTTCTCAAGTCACTTGCAGAACAAGCATAAACACATAGTCAACTTCTAGGCTCAATATCTTTGACTGTAAACACTTTCAGATCTTCAAATTAGGTTCATTAGATGTGTCATGGAGTCCTCTTCATATTTAATTTTTACATCACTAGAAAATTTGAATTCTATAAAAATATATGGTCCAAAAAACATATAATATTTTTCCTTTGCAAATTCAAATACAAATGGTCACAATTAACCTTTGAACACAATGTTTGCATCTTGTGTCCTCTTAGTTTTAGATCAATCTCACATCATCAATATTTTTTAAAATTTAATGAATATTACACCAAAGACAAATTTTAAATCTCTATTACTTTGACCTCATCTCATGTAATCTTGAAATGTTGACTCAATGCATTCTATCGATCTCTATGAATCAACTAGGTCTTTAATGATCAACTCTCATTTGTTGATCAATCTATACGAACACCCACTTACCATTGGATCCTTATCATGTACCTTTGGTAAATCATTAAATATCATTCTCCTATCCTCATCTCCCTACTTCTTGATTTCTTGGAGCAATGTGTACCATCAATCTTGCTCAAACTTTAACTTGTGCATAAATGACTATGGGAACCTTATTTATCTGTTTGAGTAGTAATTTTTCAACCTTAATAACTTATTTTAAACTTAAGCACATGATCTCATATTTGGACTAGATGACCTCCTCACACAGTAGAATCCAAACATATAATAAACATCTCCTATAACCCTCATGCATGTGAGATATAATGCTATTAAAATTCCTTCTCAAAATCATTTGTCAAAGAGCCAACTATGTCAAAACTTGCCTGAGAGACCAAATTTGAGCATGCATAATATTTATCATGCTTCAGTGCATGATCTAAAATTTCCTGAAAATAAACTTAACAAACCCATATGAAAAATTTATCTTGACACCTGTTAACATTATGGATTACACCCTCTGAAGGGAGGCTCAGCTCTCTTCCTCCACGCAGCATAATAGAGACATTCCTCTTGTTGTGGGTTGAAAAATTGAGGGATGAATCTCTATATTAGGGACTAGCTCCCCTTGATGCACCTTGAGGCCCTAGATTTCCTATTGTTAACAATGGGGGGTGAAAAGAGAGATAAATATTGAAAATAGAACCTAACTAATGTGGTGATGCACCAAACTGGTTGGTCTACTCAACTTTGACCTAAACTTTACAATAGAAAGAAGAAAGCATACACTTCATTCAAATGAGAAACTTTCCTAAATTAGTATTTCAATAGGGGATCCTATAGAGATATAAGGAGGAAGAACTACCAGAGGTGTTCTAAGACACACTATGGACAACCTATTCACATGTGCCTATACTCTGAGCTAAACACTTCTTGTTGACTTGTAAGTGAAGAACTCAAAATACACTAGATATGTTGGCATAAACTTATGAAATCATGAAAATGAAATGACTTAACATAAGAGAAAACAATAGACATATGCAAAAGTACAAGCTCAAATGGAGGTAAAATTGCTTCTTTTGATTCAAGGTAAATTTCTTTAGGGCTTCACCATACAATGCTAAGAGATATTTTCTCAAATGAGAAGTTACAAATATATAGAGAGCTTGGAAATAGAAAAATTACAAGTCAAGGGATGGAAACCCATGCTATATTAAAGACTTCTATAATGACCACAATCCCATGATGCTACCGTATCTTTCCAATTGTGTATGAGAGAGCCATGTTGTAGGTGTCCAAGTCGCTGCCCTTATTGTCATGGGCCTATAAGATCAAGGGATACTCCTTCTAAAAATTGACAAGGCCATCCCCAAATTGAGTTGACTAGGCCATGCTCTCTTCAATGTTGGGCACAACTAGTTGTGCATTAATGGTGAAGTGTGAAAACATAGGTTTTTCCCCTCTATAGTTTGAAAACCAATCCTTTTATTAGTTTTTTATCAAGACTATTTCACCTAAGTGCATTTACTCTTCCTACTAATGGCACCTATGCCACTTGCCTTAGTCTGGTTCATCCTTGGGTCTGTGCTTTGACTTGTTACACCACTTGGATCATTTTGAGATTTTATTTTATTATGCACATGGCCACATTCTAGGTTACCCACCTTGTTTTTTCTTATTTTTATATTTCCCTTTTGTCCTTATCCATTTAGGCTCTCAAGTGCTTGTTATTTTCCCCTGGGTTCCTTTCTTTGCTTGATCATTCATTTGTTCTTTGAGATTTTGGGCTTTTGGTCCTGAATTCCTTTAGATAAAATGTTTGAAGGAATTCCTCTAGATATTTTATCTGAAGGAATTCTCTTTTAGGATTGCACTTTTTGGTTTTCTTTTGGTGGGCCTTTGGGATTTTCTAATTTGATTACTTCCCAATGGCTAGTTTATTCCCCTAAAGTTGACGTTCATGAGCCCATCATCAGATTTTGAATGCCAATAGCTAGTTAATCAAACTGAAGTTAACATGCATGGGCCCATCACACACTAGGAAAATTCCCTTGAGTTTTTTGTAAAAAACATTTTTGAAGTGAAAATGACCCTTCAGAAATATTGAAATGGTCCTTCAGCATTCAAAAATGACCTTTGCCTTTAGAAAAATACCTTCAAAAAAGCTGCAATGGTCCACCTTGAAAAAAAAGTGACCCTTCAAGAAAAAATAAATGGTCCACTTTGAAAATAAAGTGAACCTTCAATAAAAATGAAATGGTCCACTTTCATGACCAAGTACCCCCCGTAAAGACACTTACCCTTCAGACCTTTTATGACTATCAAATTTCTTTGGATAAAATGTTTGAAGGAATTCCTTTGGACATTTTATCTGAAGGATTTCTCTCTTTGGCTTTTCTTCTTTGGTTTTCCTTCAAACAAAAAGTTTGAAGGAATTCCTTTAAACATTTTATCTAAAGGAATTCTTTCCGCTTGTCACCTTTTTCTGAAGGGCAAGTTCCCTTTGGGCTTCTTATCTTTGCCCCTTTGCTTTAATCGAGTGCCCTCTGCAAGGGCATTTCAAGCCCAAAGTGCCCCTCAAAACTTTTGCACTGGTCCTCATGCCAATGAAAATCCCTCCACAAGGTCCATTCTGCCTTCCAACATACCTTTTGGAAGTTCTATAAAGGTCCATTTTATCTTTGAAGTGTCTCCCACAAGAACACATACCCTTCAATGAAATTACAAATGACCCTATAGAATGCCCAGGTACCTTCTATGGAAAAACACTTGCCTTAAGAAGCATCTAAGACCAATTTGGGCTCTTTCTAAGGACTTACTCAAAAAATTTGAAGTAAAGACATGAAAATTAGCAAGTAAAGGACCTTCAAAAACCTGACTTGCACTGGAACTATCCATAGACCCCTTCGAGTTTGTCAAGTGCTCTTACTTCTTACTTGTAAATATTATAAGTAATGTTGTTCTGAGAACCTGATTTGCTTTGTGAGTGCTAAAAAACACCAATTCTTGATGAAACAACACCTAAACCTACACAAAATCAAATTCTTCCTTGATTTTTAAAGGGTTAAGACCTAGCTTCAAGGCAAAATGTCATGAAAAATAAGGCTTCAAGGTAAAATAATGGGGGTGCACATTTTGGCATTAAAAATTCATAAAATGGTCAAAAAATTGGTGACTTACAGGGGAAGCATGTCTATTATGCTTGAGAAGATTGGTGGCCTAAAATCCCATTGAGCATGGAGTTAAGATGTTGTTTGAAAATTTGGAAACAACCTTGTAAGGACCTAAGAACCAACAAATATTTTACCCCAAACAATAAGGAGAAAAACACACACAAAGGCTAAAAACACTACACACATGCATAATACCACTTACAAAAAATGAGGAAAAAACAAGGAAACTATGTACATGACAAAAGAAACCTAGTAAAAATGCTTAAGATATATCCCATTGACTAGGATATGTAGCTCTTCACCATCCAACTTGGAGAGTTGGAAAGAATTATGTTGCTTGCATTAGGTGATGACATATGGGCCACTCCACAACGCATCACACTTTGTGTTTTTTCTAGGCTTGACTCAGTCCTCATCCTAATTCAAGACGTCACCTTCTGAGAAGCTCTTTATAATAGACCTTTTTAAAAAATTCTTCTTTGTTTATTGTTGGAAACTAGTCATTACATCCATGGCTTGGTCTCTCACTTCGTGAAGCTCTATTAGCTCATAATACCTGACTTCTGGGTCGTCACTCTCCACCAATTAAAATTCATAGGCAAGATCTAAAGCTAGTAACTCAAGTGAAATAGCAATTCTAGATTCCATTCCCTACACAAGTGTGTATGGTGAATTATCAATCACCCTCTTTGGAGTGATCCTATCTACCCAAAGAGTTATATTCAACTTGGCATACCAAGTCCTTTGATTTTCCTCCATTATCCTTTTTATGATCCTAATAAAATTCTTTTTTGTAGACTTAGCCAACCCATTCCTTTGTGGATAGTAGTTGGAATAAGTGTGAAGATAGATGCCATACTTTAATGCCCACTCACTTGTCTTCATTCCCAAAAAAGCCAATGCATTGTCTGAAATGATTGTGGTTGGGACCCCAAATTTTATCACCATCCCTTCATAAAAGTCTAAGACTACACTCTCATTGGCCTCTTTCAAATCTACAACCTTTACCCATATTTTGAAATAATATGTGGCAATTAAAACCCACTTGTGGCCAGCACTAGAAGGAGGATTGATCAACCCTATGAAGTCCAACCTCTATTACATGAATGGTTGTTTCACCTGAATAGGATGAAGAGGCATGGTAGCTAGCCATTACTTCCCATCAAAGAAGGCACATTTTTGACATTTCCTCACCCAAGCATGAGTGTCTCTAAACAAAATGGGTAAAAAATAACCAACCCTTATAATCCTTGTAGCTGTGCCCTTGGGAGCAAAGTGGCCACCAGCTGGTCCATCATGAAACTTGAATAGTACTCTGTCGACTTGGTCTAAATCAATGCATCTTAAGAGTAACACTAAAAATTATTTCCTAAATATAAATCCATCAACTAGGATAGAAGGAAGAGATTGGAGTCTAAAATACCTCCTCTTAGTCCTATCAAGACCTTGTGGACACTCACCAGTTTGAAGGAAATAAACCATGTCTTGTACCTAGCTCTTCATGACTATAGGTAAAACTACTGTACGTTAATTGTGGAGTACCAAAACATCCTCCTTTGAATATTTCAAGTCTATATTGATGTGTTCACATAGCCCTCTTCCCCTTACCAACTTGGTGGTCTTGACCTCTACATCATACTCCATTACTTTGGTGATCTAACCTACCCTTTTCTCATTCAAGTCTCAGCTCAGTAAGAAGTCTTTTACACTAGGATGTGGCACCATGATGTGAATATTGATATTAGAAAACATATATTTGAACTTATTCAGACTTTATATGACTACAAGCACCTACTTCTCAACATACATGTATCCAACCTCATATCCTTCTAAACCTTGGCTAAAAAAAGTGAGAGGTTGTTCTCAATTCTCACCATTCGCTTGAGTGAGCATAGCAGAGATTACCTCTTCATTCCCAAGGTGTATATATTGAAGTCCTTGGAGAAGTCTAGACTAGTCAGAGTAGGATCTTGGGTGATAGCTTTCTTGATGCCTTCAAATATTTATCTTCTTCTTGTTGTCCATGTGAATGTCTCATCCTTCCTTAGCATGGAAGTTAGTGGCTTGACCAGTTTAACAAATTAAGGAATGAATCTCCTAATGAAATTTATTTTACCAAAGAAACTTTGTATTCACTTCTTGTGCTTAGGAAAGGACAATTCTAAGATGTCATGCACCCTTTTTGGATCAATAGACAACCCTTCATTTGAAATGGCATCGCCCAAGAGCTTGCCTTCGTGGATGGCAAACACACATTTCTTTGGGTTGAGAGATATGCCAAACTCTCTACACCTTTCAAATATTTGCCTCAAGTGCTTCAAATGTTCACTTTCCTCCTTAGAGAAGATTGTCACATCATCAAGATAAACCATCATAATGTTATTGATCAAACCTTAGAAAGTCATATCCATAGCACATTAGAAGGAAGCTCCAACATTTGACAATCTGAATGGCATCTTCTGTCAGGATCCTACTCCACCAATAAGAGTATATATGATTACCTTGTATTAGCAACTAAACATAGAATTTAACCAGAATGATAAGTAACTAGAAATATGAAACAACACAAGATATGAGAGACAATACCCAATTGTATTAATACTCAATTAGAAGAAAATAAAATAAAGAAGATAACACACTTCTTCTTCCCACACCTCTAGAGCTCCCACACTTATAGGGTTCACCTATAATTCTCCTCCAACACTTCACTCTCTCATCACGGTCACAATAATCAACTCAAACATAGAGTTGTTGTTCACCTCCACTAGTCAGTAACAACGCTACCAGTACACCAAGTACACAACCGTACTCCAAGTAGATCTCCCTTTCCTTGCTACCACCTACAAATCAATAGACCTTACTTACCATGTAGATGTCTCTACACCCTGAAGAACCCTTGTCCTTGCTTCACCAAGTCCTTATGATTCTTCAACCAGTACCCTGGTGGATCTTCTAGTAGAACTTGCACAACCTGCAACTCTCCCTGATCATACACACTCAGCACCCCTTTGGAACTAGGAGGAACACACCTTGCTCTCTTCCCTCTGAAGGAGCTAATATTTTCTCTCTTACTCTCTATCACACTTTCAAAATACAGCCCATGATTCTATTATATAGATCTCATGCATACAATAATTATACTTTCTTAATTACAATAATTAGACTCACAACTCTAAGACCAAAAATATTCTTTACATGCAAACTGCCTGTCCAAAAATAGACCAATCCAGAACCCGCATGCAAACTGCATGCACACACAGGTTATCGACATTGGCTCCTTCCTAACTGATGTTGGCCGACTTATAACCGACGTCGATTGCTTTTGCACTGTAGTATGACTGATGTTGGTTGATTAGACCAACGTCGATTTCCCTACAACTTGTTCTGCAACTCAGCAACCTCCTTCCCTATTTGCATCAGTGAAGCTTTTAGCTCCACAACCTAACATCTTCTTATAGGTGTATGTTCCCCACTTGGTGTTGAAGGATGTCTTGTATTAGTCACACTCTTGTACCAGGATTTGATTGTACTTAGAGTAACCATCTAGGAGATAGAATCTTTCACTGCTTGTCACCATTCCTAATAGGGACAAAATTGGCCAGCCAAGAAGAGTGTTTGACAGGGAAGATGATCCTAGACATGGTTAGTTTGGTGAGTTCCTTCCTCGTGAGAGGCTCGATCTTTGGATTGATTGGCCTATACTTTTGCTTGATGGGTTTGGCACCTTCCTCCATCTCAATGGTGTGTTGGGCCAAGCTTGGGTCAAAGCCCTTCAAATCACCATACTCCCAAGCAAAGATATTAGCAAACTCTTAGCATAACATAATGAAAGCATGCTTTTATTCATTAGTAAATACCTTCCCAAGTGCAAATAGTGTATCCTTGTATATCTTTATCCTTTCATAATTTCCCTTTTGGTTGGCATGCTTGCTTTTTCTCTCTTGAGTTGGTCAGCTTCATTGAAGATGCTCTCAAGAGTTACCAAACCTTTGGGAAGCATGTTGGTCTTTAGTTAAACAATATGCCCATCATACTATTGTTTTATCTTGGACTAATTTTTAGAAGCAAACTCAGCATCTGCCTATAAGAAAAGCGTTATTTGTTGGTCACTTTAAAATACTTGCCAATTGGTGACATTGTCTAGTATGGAGGGCCTCACAATTACCTTTAAATGATGTTGATTCATGCTTTGTCTCACCCCTTTTAGGATATCAAATTGAGCATCAACTATTGAAAGTCTATCCACACGCTTGTTCTCCTCTCTTGGAATGGAAGTGATGTTGAAAGCAGTGAAGTTCTCCACAAGGTCCCACACTCTGTGCTTGTAAGACTTGAGTAAGGAGTTCTTTGTCAAGCTTTGACCTCTCACTTGGTTCACAATCAACTCACTATCTCAAAACACCTACAATTATTTGATTCCTCTCTTTCTTACCCATTCTAGACCATGAAAATGGGCCTCATACTCTACTACATTGCAGGTGTAGGAGAACTAAAACCTAAAAGTTGAGAAGTATTTCTCCTTAAAAGGTGAAACCAACATTGCTCCACCACCAGCTCCCAACTTGCTTCTAGATCCATCAAATAATAGCTACCATAAAACATAGTCCTCTTGATCTATATTCATTAATTTTAGCATGAAAGCATCTTTCTCATGCATGCAGTAGACTCCAAGACCAGCTTCTTCAATGAACTTGTAAGGATCATGCTCAAACTTGTCATTTACTCATTCATCTAGGAGTAGGTCAGCAACTCCTACAAGGTAAGATGATGGATATCGGTCCACCTAGTGCTCTTCTTCATCAATGATTACATAGTTATCATTCACCACTTTGGGTGAGTATGGCTCTAGGTGATCCTTGTGGATTGGCTCTGACTCAATCTTTAGTTTAGTTCCATAATTTGTCCTAAAACCCATGTAAGACCAATTAGTTTCCAAGTATCCACCTATCATGGATGTGAAATCCCTTGACAATCATAGAGTGAAGTAAGAAGGAACATCTACCACTACCACATCATGGGGAATTGAGAAGGTCAGACAAGCATGGAGAGTCAGATTCAAACCTATTACCACTCCCAAGGTCTTAGCTGGTGATCCATCCAACTATTGAACTCCTTTGGTCATTTGCTCATATTTGAGGCCTAGCTTATCTGTCAGGACCTTACAAAAAAGAACATGAGATACAAGAAACAATGAAAACTTGTATTAAACTCTTCTCAGAAGGAAATACAATGAAGAAATCTCTCTTTCTTCCACACCTCTCAAATGTACAAATCTCTTTCCCTCAAGAGTTCTCTCTCACAATTACAAACACAATTCAACTACTTGAATTGTCTGTTACTCATAATTACAAGCTATGAAGATCTATCCCGATTATATAAGATTAGGGATCATGAGCTATGCACTCTCAACCATTAGATACACCTCCTAATCAAGGGTTCAAAATAGTCTTGCCAAAAATAGAAACGTGGACTTACAACTAACAGCTAAACTAATCATGCAAACAATCTGTTTCATCCCACGAAAATAGAATTTTGGAATGCACAGATGACCGACATCCATCCCTATCAGTCTGCACATGACCGACGTCAGCCGATCCATAACTGACATTAGCATCCTCCAGTCGATCCCTGACCGACGTTGGCGACTGTGTAATACAGCAACCTTTGCATTCGCTCATTGGTGAAGCTTTTAGCTCCACACCTTAACAATCTCCCACTTGGAGATAAACAGCTGCACCTGTACCTATACAGCAACATCTTCTAACTTCTCCTCCATCTTTAAGCTCAATTTTGAAGACCAAAAAAATTTGAATGAAGATTCAAATTCTCCTTTGTTACTAGCTTTGTTAACATATTAGCAGGGTTCTTATCTGTATGGATCTTTTCCAGCTTCAACTCACCATCCTCCAATACATGTCTAATGAAGTGGTACCTAAGCCATATACGTTTGGTTCTTGAATGAAAGGCTAAATTATTTGCCAAATGAATTGCACTTTGACTATCATTGTACAATCTGTAACTCTCTTGCTCCTTTCCCAACTCTTCCATGAACTGAGTCATCCATATCATCTCTTTTCTAGCCTCCATGACTACAATGTATTATGCCTCTGTAGTAGACAAGGCAACATCCTTCTTCAACTTTGAAATCCAACTAACTGCCATTCCACCAATAGTGAAAACATAACCTATGGTGCTTCTCCTAACATCTAAGTCACCTACCATATCCACATCTACATATCTATGTAGAGAAGTCTTTGACCCTCCATAACACAAATGCCTACTACTGGTCCCTCTCAGATATCTGAGAATCCACTAAACTGCTTTCCAGTGTTCCTTCCCCGGATTGGCCATAAATTTACTGACAACTCCCACTGCTTGGGCAATATCAGGCCTAGTACATACCATTGCATACATTAAGCTCCCAACTGTGAAAGCATATGGAACTCTACTCATGTACTCTACCTCATCATGTGAATTAGGACACTGATCTTTACTCAGCTTGAAGTGTCCAGCCATAGGTGTGCCTACTGGTTTTGCATCCTGCATATTAAACCTCTCCAACACCTTATTCACATAATCCTCTTGAGACAAAATCAACCTTTGATTTTTCCTATCTCTCTTAATACTCATGCCAAGGATTTTCTTTGCTACTCCCAAATCCTTCATGGCAAATGTGTGAGCTAATTTTACCCTAAGCTCAAAAATATCCTGCATGTGTGAACCTGCAACTAGCATATCATCTACATATAGCAATAGGATAATATATCTACCATTATCCAATCTCTTAAAATAAACACAATGGTTAGATTGACATCTACTATAGCCATGCTCAGTCATAAACCTGTCAAATTTCAAATACCATTGTCTAGGAGCTTGCTTAAGACCATATAAGCTTTTCTTCAACCTACACACAAGCTTCTCCTTACCTTTGACCTCAAAACCTTCTGGCTGATCCATATATATTTCTTCATCCAAATCTCCATGAAGAAACATTGTCTTAACATCAAGCTACTCAAGATGCAAATCCTCAATAGCAACTAAAGAAAATACAGTCCGAATAGAAGTCATTTTTACTATAGGAGAAAAAATTTCACCAAAATCAATACCTGGTTTCTGTGCAAATCCTTTTACTACCAACTTGGCCTTGTGTCTCATCTATCCATTCTCACCTTCCTTTAATCTATATACCCATTTGTTCTTCAGTGTTCTCTTTCCCGCTGGCAACTCAACCAAATCCCACATTTGGTTCTCTCTCAAGGAATCAATCTCCTCACTCATGTCAAGCTCCCACTATTTTTGGGTTTCTACCTGCATTACTTCATCAAAATTCTCTGGTTCTCCACTATCAGTGAGTAATAAGTAGAATAATGAAGGGGAATATCGAATTGGAGGTTTACTTACCCTTGTTGGCCTCCTGATGGGTGTTTGAGACTCATTTTTTGCTTGTTGTCCACCCAAATTCTCTGTCAGTGACCAATCTCAGTCATCTCCAAGCCTATACCTGATCGACGTCAGTTCCACCTGACTGGCATCGGTCACTGTCTGACTGACATCAGTTCTTATTTGACCTATATGACTGACATTGGTTCCTTCTTGACCAACGTCGATGTCTATGTTTTTATGGAAGTGATTTCCTATGAGCTCATTTTGGATAACAATCTCATCCAAATCTCCACTTCCCTGCTCAAAATTATTCAACTTCTTGACCTGATCATTGTACATCACTTTTTCATTGAAAAAACATCATGGCTTCTAATTATTTTGTTAGTTCCTAGATTCCAAAACTGGAATCCAAAATCTCTAGAGCCATAACCAATAAAAGTGCACCTCATATACTTAGCATCCATCTTCTTTCTATTTTCTTTATCAACATGTACAAAAGCTTCAGAACCAAAAACTCTGAGAAATGAAAGATCTACCTTTTTACCTGTCCAAGCCTCTTCTGAAATTCCACCATCCAGAGCAGTAGAGGGTCCTCTATTAATTAGGTTAACTACAGTGTCTATAGCTTCTGCCCAAAACTGTAAAGGCAAACCAGCATGCAACCTCATACTCCGTGCACGCTCCATTATTATTCTGTTCATCCTTTTAGCAACTCCATTTTTCTAAGGTGTCCTTGGAACCATCCTTTCCCTACGTATTCCATACATAGAATAGTAACTTTTGAAATTATTGTTGTAGTACTCACCACCATTGTCAGATCTAAAGCACTTCAATCTCAAACCTGTTTCATTCTCAACCAAAGCTTTCCAATTCTTAAATGTGTCAAAAACATTAGATTTCTTCCTTATGCAATAAACCCATACCTTTCTTGTAGCATCATCAATGAAAGTAACATAATACTGTGATCTTCCAATAAAAGCTACCTGAGCTGGTCCCCACACGTCTGTGTGAACAAGCTCTAACTTGTGCTTCCTCTTTGTTAACCCAGTCTTGAGAAATCTCACTCTCTTCTATTTTCCAAAAATACAATGCTCACAAAAATCTAGATCTATGCTTTTCAAATTTGAAAGCTTACCTTTTGACTTAAGAATTTTCATTCCCTTCTCACTCATGTGGCCGAGCCTACAGTGCCACAACTTTACATCTACATCTGAAGTAGATAATACAGAAGGAGAATAATTAGTAATACAATTAAATAAATAGAGAGTACCTACTCTCTTACCTTTGGCTATTACAAGTGCACCCTTGGTAACCTTCCAAGATTCAACTGTGAGAGTTACTGTGCAACCCTCATCACCCAACTTTCCTACAGAAATCAGATTCCGCTTCAGGGCTGGGACATGCATGACATCCTTCAACACCCATGTGTTGCCATTCTACAATTTCAGCTACACTTTTCCTTTGCCAACAATTTTACAAGGCTCATCATCCCCTAAATAAAATTTTCCAAAATCTCCCTGGACATAATCATTGAAAAAATCTCTATTTGGGGTTGCATGAAAAGAGGCACCAGAATCTACAACCCAAGATTCTATTTTATTATGCAAATAAATTGAAAGAGCATCTTGTGAAAAAATATTTGAAACTTTTGCTTCTTCATTACCTTCATGCTGATTCTCTTCATTAACCTTCAACCAGCAATCTTCCTTTGCATGCCCTCTCTTTCCACAATTCTAGCAGGTTATTTTTCTTTTTCCATTTCTGGATTTGGATATATTGCTCATCTTTGACTTAGACCTTGATCTCCCTTGCTTGCTCTTCTCTCTTTGCCTTCCCATACTTTCAATACTTAAAGCATTACCTAATGATTCCCCTGTGCTTTTCCTATGAGTTTCTTCATTCAAGATTACACTAACAACATCATCAACTTTCAAGATATTTGAAGCAGATGCAGTATTACTAATTGCCATTACTAAACTATGCCAACTTTCAAGTAAAGAGCATAAAATTAAGAAAGCCTTAATTTCATCATCAAAACCTATTTTGAATGAATTTAACTGATTTACTATTGCATGGAAATCATTAAGATGACTACATACAGATCCACCTTCCTGCATTTGCAAATTAAATAATTGCTTCATAAGATATACCTTATTTGAAGCTGAGGCCTTTTCATATAAATTTGCTAAAGTATCCATTAACTCTACCATTGTCTTTGCCTGTGAAAAGTTGGAAATCACAGAAGATGCCAGGCTCAACCTTATGGATCCCAGAGCCTTTCTATTAAGAACATTCCATTCTTCATCTTCCATATCTGTGGGCTTGCTTGAAACCCCACCCAACGGTAAGTATAGATCTTTCTGATACAGATAATATTCTATCTACATCCTCCATAATTGATATTTCTTTCCATTGAACTTCTCCATTCTTATTTTACTTTCTTCTCCCATTGCTATACTCCCACTCAAACAGAAACCCCTGTGAGTGCCCTGTAATCAACACACACTAAACAAATCTGAAACCACCTGTTAGTGAACTTGAGCTCTGATACCACTTGTCAGGACCTTATAGCAAAGAACATGAGATACAAGAAACAATGAAAACTTGTATTAAACTCTTCTCAAAAGGAAATACAATGAATAAATCTCTCTTTCTTCCACACCTCTCAGATGTACAGATCTCTTTCCCTCAAGAGTTCTCTCTCACAATTACAAACACAATTCAGCTACTTGAATTGTTTGTTACTCATAATTACAAGCTATGAATATCTATCCCTATTATATAAGATTAGGGATCATGAGCTATGCATTATCAACCATTAGATACACCTCCTAATCAAGGGTTCAAAATAGTCCTGCCAAAAATAGAAATGCGGACTTACAACTAATAGCTAAACTAATCATGCAAAAAATCCATTTCATCCCACAAAAATAGAATTTTGGAATGCACAGGTGACCGACATCGGTCCCTATCAGTCTGCACATGACCAACATCAGCTGATCCATAACTGACATTGGCATCCTCCAGTCGATCCCTGACCAACGTTGGTGACTGTGTAATATAGCAACCTTTGCATTCGCTCATTGGTGAAGCTTTTAGCTCCACACCTTAACATTATCAGCTATGCATTTGGGCATAATTGAGGTGTTTACTCCACTATTAATGATGCAATTATGGAACAAGAAATCACCAATAATTAGGGACAAATAGAAGGGAGAGACCTTCTCATCTTTATTTGCTTAACCTCCCATGGGAGGGGCCCCATTTACTATCAACACATTTTCATTTCTTGTTGGGATAGCTTACTCACCTAGCCCATACAACTCCTTTTAGAGTATATCCTTTTGCCCTGGTAGTGCTAAAGAATCCCACAATGAGATGTTCATGTACAGCTTCTTCATTTGATCCACTACATTGATTGAAGGATTGTTCCCTTTAGAGTTCTCCTTGGGAACATTCATAACTTATGGTGTAACCTGAGGATTTAAAGCTGCAACCAGTAGCCTATAATTGGGAAACTTTTGATTTGCTTGTGGTGAAGGAGACACTATAAGTGCTTGAGTGGTTACTTGAGCTTCATCAATAGCTCTTCTTTTATACTTAGTGTTGGATGTAACATAATAATTTTGATTACTTATGCTCCCTACATAGTTGACTGCATAGAACTCTCCTTCCAAGTGATTCATAAGAGTGGAATCAAATTGAGCCTACTTACTATCCATCCCAAGTTGTGTTGATATCTCTAAATTTGAGAATTGGGTTGCATGATCACCTTGTACGGTCATGCTTTGATTTGGTAGCTCATTAGTATAAGCAACCTATTCTTAGCCATGCTCTAAGGGTAGATAATTGGGTTTCTCTTGCACCAAATTATTTTGAGTCAAGACAAGAGCCTTGGAAGATGAAGGGGCATTTGAATTATAGCTTTGGTAAGGCTTGACATGTGTAATTTGACCTTACCCTTGATTATAATTATGGAAGGGAGGTATATTTGCTTTCCCAAACTATTGATAGCCTTGATTTGGCCTATAACTCTGAGCTTGTTGTCTCTTGAGGTCAACTAACTCATTGGTAACACTCTATAGTAGGCTCTTAACCTCATGGAGATCATTTGCAGGGGTATCAACTAGATTCTCTTGATTAGGTAGAGGAGCTAGAGTGGGCATAGTAGGTTGAACTGAGGGTTATAAATTAGGAAAGAGTGGCATATAAGGTCTAGGAGCTATCTTTCTTGCTTGAACAAGGCAATTTTTAGTAGTTATGGCTATCTCATAAGTAGTGGGTAGAGTGTTCCCACCCATGGACTATATCATGATAGCAATGTCACTATTCAGGGCCTTCAATTAGTAAAGGAAATCATAGCTTGGGGTTGGCCTCACAAGAATTAAGATTCTATCCCAAGTCTTTTGGAACCTAGTGTTAAAATCTTGCATAAACTCATGTGGGGCTCTCTTCATGGGGGTCAATTGCTTAACTAGAGGAAAATGGTCACTTTTTTCCCTAAACCTATTGGTCAAGAGGGTCCCTAACTCATTCTCCAAGCCAATTGAGTTCTTAGGCAAGGTCCCATACCAATCTAAAACTTTTCCTTTGAAGGACAAGGCTAGCAATCTGATGGCTACATTTTCTTTAGTGATATTATGGATGTTGCAAAGGTTGGCTATGTTTCTAATATGCTCAAAAATAGTGATTGGGCCCTCTCCACTAAAGGGAGGAACACTTTTGAGAGATGTCCCTAGAATTGGGTCATATTACTGAAGGTTCAAGGGACTTTGACTGTTGAAGGCCACAAAAGGGAAAGTTACCATGACTATGAAAGGATTCAACTGGGGTCTCCTTGAATAGGTGTATTTTATGGCTATTTTGGGAAAGTGGCTTGTTACATAAGGGTGGGTATTCATAAACCTTAGCCTTTGTTTTGAGTTTAAATAAAACAAAATAAATTCAAAAGGGACACCCCTAGAAGAAGATCTTATAGTGACCTTTGGCATGGGATGTTAGGTTGATCATTAACCAAAAATTGAGTTCCTAAATGGAGTCACCAGGTGTTGAATTATAGCTCCTTATTTTAGATTTTTAATAATATCAAGACCAAAACCAATCCTAAAACTTGTAGGACATATAAATTTGTCCCATTGGGCATGCCAAAAACTATTGACACTATGGATTGCACCTTTTGAAGGGAGGCTTAGCTTTCTTCCTCCATAGAGCATAATGGGAGACATTCCTCTTACTTTGGGTTGCAAACTTGAGGGATGAATCTATATATTAGGGTCTAACTCCCCTTGATGCAACTTGAGGCCCTAGATTTCCTAATGCTAACAATAGGGAGGGGTGAAAAGAGAGAAATATCGAAAATAAAACTGAACTAATGTGGTGATGCACCAAACTATTTGGTCTATTCAGCTTTGACCTATACTTTACACCAGAGAGAAGAAAACATACACTTCATTCAAATGAGAACCTTTCCTACATCAGTGTTTCAATAGGGATCCTATGGAGATACAAGGAGGAAGAACTATCAGAAGTATTCTAAGACACATTATGGATAGCCTGTTCACATGTGCCTATACTCTGAGTTGGACACTTCTTGTTGACCTGTAAGAGAAGAACTCACAATACACTAGATATGTTGGCATAAACTTATGAAAGCATAAAAATGAAATGATTTAGCATAGGAGAAAACCATATACATATGCAAAAGTATAATCTTAAATGGAGGTAAAATTGCTTCTTTTGATTCAAGGTAAATTTCTTCAAGACTTCACCATATAATGCTGAGAGATACTTTCCCAAATGAGAAGTTACAAATATATATAGAGCTTGGAAATAGATAATTGACAAGTTAAGGGATGGAAACCCATTATATATTAAACACTTGTATAGTTACCACAAGCCCATGTTGCTACCATATCCTTCTAATTGTATATAGTAAAGACATGTTTCGGGTGTCCAAGTCACTGCCCTTGCTATCTTGGGCCTACAAGAGCATGGAATACTCCTTCTAGAAACTGACAAGGTCATCCCCAAGTTGAGTTGATTGGACCATGCTCTCTTCAATGTTGGGTGCAACTAGTTGTGCATTAATGGTGAAGCATGAAAACATAGGCCACTCCCCTTTATATTTTGAAAACCAATCCTTTTATTGGTTTTTAGTAGAGACTATTTCACTTAAGTGCATTTACTCTTCCTACTGACAACACCTATGCCACCTGCCTTAGTCTGGTTCATTATTGGGTCTGTGGTTTGACTTGTTACACTACTTGGAGCATTTTGAGATTTTGTTTTATTGTGCACATGGCCATATTCTAGGTTACCCACCTTGTTTTCTCTTACTTTGTTATTTCCCTTTTGTCCTTAGCCATTCAGGCTCTCAAGTGCTTGTTATTTTCTCTCGGGTTCCTTTTTTTCCCTGATTGTTCATTCATTATTTGGGATTTTAGGCTTTTGGTTCTGAATTCCTTCAAAAAAATGTCTAAAGGAATTCCTTCAGACATTTTGTCTAAAGGAATTCTCTTTTGGGCTTGCACTCTTTAGCTTTCTTTTGGTGGGCCTTCAAGGCTTTTCTAATTTGATTACTTTCCAACGGCTAGTTCATTACCCTAAATTTTATGTTCATGGGCCCATCATCAAACATTTGAATCCTAATGGCTAGTTAATCACCCTAAAGTTGATGTTCATGGGCCCATCACTCACTAAGATAATTCCCTCAGGTTTTTTTCAAATGACTTTTCTAAAGGGAAAGTGACCCTTCAAAAAGAATGAAATGGTCCTTTAGCTTTCAAAAATGACCTTTGCCATTACAAAAATACCTTTGGAAAAGCTACAATGGTCCACCTTGAAAAAAAAGTGACCCTTCAAGAAAAAATAAATGGTCCACTTTGAAAATAAAGTAACCCTTTGGGAAAAATGAAATGGTCCACTTTCATGACCAAGTGCCTCCCTCATAAAGACACTTACCCTTCAGACCTTTTGTGACTGTCGAATTTCTTTAGACAAAATGTCTAAAGGAATTCCTTTAGACATTTTACCAGAAGGAATTCTCTCTTTAGATTTTCTTCTTTGGTTTTCCTTCAGACATTTTGTTCAAAGGAATTCTTTATGCTTGTCATCTTTTTCCAAAGGTAAAGTTCCCTTTGAGCTTCTTGTCTTTGCCCCTTTGCTTCAACCGGTTTCCCTCTGCAAGGGCATTTTGAGCCTAAAGTGTCCCTTAGAACTTTTGCACTAGTCTTCACACTGATGAAAATCCCTTCTCAAGGTCCATTCTACCTTCCAACATACCCTTCAAAAGTTATATAAAGGTTTATTTTATCTTTAAAGTGTCTCTTGTAAGAGCACATACCCTTCAAGGAAATTATAAATGACCCTATAGAATACCCAGGTGCCTTGCATGAAAAAACACTTGCCTTAAAAAGTGTCTAAGACCAATTCAGGCTCTTCTAAAGGACTTACTCAAAAGCTTTGAAGTAAAGACATCTCAAAACTTGATTGCTTCCTCCCTACCCTTTTAGGTTTGTGAATGACTCAAACTCATGAAAATTGGCAAGTAAAGGACCTTACAAAACTTGACTTGCACTGAAACTAGCCATAGACCCCTTTGGGTTTGTCAAGTGCTCCTACTTCTCACTTGTAAAGCTTACAAGTAATGTTATTATGATAACTTAATTTGCTTTGAGTGCTATAAAATACCAATGCTTGATAAAATAACACCTGCACCGACACAAAAGCAACTTTTTCCTTGATTTTTAAAGGGTTAAGACCTGGCTTCAGGGCAAAACGTCATGAAGAACAAGGTTTCAAGGCAAAAGAAGGGGGCGTACCCATTTTGACATGCAAGATTCACAAAATGGTCAATAAAACCTTCACATGTCTAATATATAGCACCATCAAAATGCCTACTTGGATTTTCTTGTCACATGCAAATTTGGTTAAGTACAGAAAAACATAGTCAAACTACTTGGGAGCCCAACTTTGAATATGCACATCTTTTGACACACTTCATTACATGATCTAAAATTTAGTACAAATAAATTAGGCTAAAAACTAAAAAAAAACATATGATCACCTTCTCCTAAGACATCCACATGTGAAAATATTCCATCATCAAACTGCTTACTCAGTACTTTTTGGCCATATGCAAATTTGGATAAGTATGGGAACATAGTGAATTCTGACTAAGAATCCAACTTTGCATCCTCATATATTTGATCATGCTTCAATGAATGACTTGAGATATGGTACATAACAACTAGGGACTACTATGATCATAACCATATGACCAACTCCCCTTGACTCATTCCCATGTGGTAATGGTGACATCATCAAATTGCCTACTCAAATTTTCTACCACTAGACCCAAAGTATCTAGATGAAAACTATGATCAACTTGATGAAATCCACACATGCACATAAACTCTTAAAGCATAGATAACATCTTAGGTACCTCTTTCACATGATCTAATCACCATACTCATCCCTAAACATCTCTAATCAAACCAAAACTAAAGATCAACCAAGCCTCCTTTAAGGCACACTAGGGCAAGCACATTGCACACTTTGTCATTATTACTTAGGTTATCAAAGCACTTCATCTACTCACTAGGAGACCTCCATGACAATACCATGACATCATTGACAATACTCCAACACCATGTGGTCACCAATGTTTTCACCATATCCTTAGAGTAATGTAATGAAGGCACATGTACTAGTCTATAAAATCTTGCACTCCACAGGTTATCCTAGTCTTCGATAGGTATATCATCTACCTCCTTGACCAATCATGATAGGATTCTCTCTTAGTTTGTCACCTTACATAGTATATCTCTCTATGTTGGTTACTCCCACACCTATGAAGGCTCCCCCTCTTTTGGTATGATAACTCTTCTGTATGTCTACATAATTAAGAAACATGAAAATGGATTAGTATACTAGCCATGAAATAGACAAAGCAAGTAAAAAAAACAAGTGTTTTTAGCTATTTGTTTATTTCCCCCTTACCTCTTTTGGGCCTTTTTGAGCTCTTTCAGGCTCCCTGGGGCCTCTCTTCCCTAGGCCATGGCTTTCTAGGCAAAGATGTGGCCTGCCAGTGGGCCAGGCCATGGCCCCCATAGCTTGGCATTACCCCAAGCCATGGCTTTACCCAACAAGGTCATGACCTAGGATGTGGCCCCCTAGGGAGCCTTAGGGCTTCCCATTTCTCCCTCTTTGGGGCATAGTGTGAGTTTCCATTTGTCCTAGATTTTTCCTCATACCTTCCCCATAACTTTAACTACTCATTCTACCTAATTCATCCATTGAGTCATTTAGAATAAGCCAAAATGGGTTTAAGACCACCCAAACCCCAAAAATGAATAAAATTTACAAACATTTGGTTAGAGGACTTACTCGAACCATCATGTATGTCTATGGCATGTTCACATATCCTCATTTGCTCTGCTTGATCTTTGGTGGCTCGTAGGCTCTCCTTTGGCTCTCTTAGAGTGAAAACAAGACTAAAAATGATCCACTTTTTACTCTTTTTTCCTCTTTTTATCCCTTTTCCTTACTTTTTATGGGCCCTTTTGGGGTGTTTTACCCTTTTATGAATTCTAGACCATAAAACCTCCATCTTAGGGCTTTTGGCATTTTTTAAGAATATTCACGACCTCTATTTTTTACTCTAAGGCTTCTTTGGGCCCATTTTGGCCCCATTTTGGTCCCTACGACCCATTTTAGGTCCCTGTTGACCTTCTAGGCCTATATCCTACCTCTTGGGCACCCAGGGATAGAAGTTACTTTTTATACTTATTTTATTTGGTCATTTCTCTAATTTTCTATATGCAATCTATTCTAACTCCTCTCTCTTTTTTGTCATGATTTTAGGTAGGGTTGTTAGCTGGCTATGATGGTTCAAGACTTACTTTGGTCTTACCAACTAGTCTTCATCTTCTCTAAACTTCCTCCCACTTTCCCTTGTAACCTCTTATCATGGTTGGTGTTGGTTAAATTCTTTTATTTTGAATTGGTTTCATTATTTATTTCCCTCATTTAACTCACTTATCCTACCTTGCTTTGAGATTGCATTTCCATAGTTGTTAGTCTTGCATCCTCGACCCCCATCATGGTGCACCTCTCAGTGGTGATTCACACAGATGGTGGTAGTTAAGGTAACCCAAGACCTATGACTTTAACTTGGGTTATTTATTATCCATGGGGCCATGAGCTTATTTTAGTTAGTTTCTTCCTTACCAATGAGACAAATAATGTCACTGAGTATCACACAATCATTGGTGCCGTAACCAATGCCCATGAAATAGGTGTGTGTTATGTGAAATTATTATTTGACTCACTCTTAGTTGTGTCTCAACTCACCAATGCATGGGCCATCCTTAACTATGAGTTTCTCCCCCTCTTTGAGGTGGCATGTGATTTGCTCTCCTTCTTTGAGGACATCCCATTCACCCATATTCCTCACAGGGAGAACATTAGGGTTAATGCCTTAGTGAATATCATTATGGATTGTAAAATTTGATTTTATATCAACTATGTCCCTTCTTTATAGTATTTGGGGTTGGAGCTAAAGTTGGAGTTGGATTTTAAATTACGTAGCATTTGAACTCTCACCCATGGATTGTATCATCAACTTCTTCCACTACTATCCTTTTTTGGTAAGTGTAGGTAATGTTTTCTTTTATCTTTTTAGTTATTTATTTCCTTTACTTTTATGTGGCTTCTAGGTAATACATAATGCTCCTTGTTCATTCAAACATTGATTGTTTATACCTCAAGGGCATATGTAATTGTACTTCTCATGACCCTACTCCTCCCTATGATTACACATTAGCTCACATGCAAACTAGTGACCTTAGTTATCCCACTTAGATGCATATATCACTCACTTGGACCTTTCTTGCATCATATTTTTAGTCCTTATACATCCTTAGTCCATCTCAAACCTTTTGTGTTCTAGATAGGCTCTTTAGGCACCTCTTGGGGCCCTTTTGGAGACTTATTGACCACCTTAGGTAACCTTTTAACCTAGACCATGGCTTAAGGATGAAAACCATGGCCTAGGCCACACATTTCCTTCATAAAATCTATGGCCTAGGTAGAACATGTGAAAAAGGTCCCTGTTTGGGCCCAAATGGCTAAAAATGGCTAGTTTTTTTATCTTTTGGTGGATTAGGGTTGAGATATATACTTTTTTAGCAATATTTTGAGACTCTCTCTTCACTCTCTCCTATATTATAGCTCTAATATTCCCACTTTATCATCACACTCAAAGCTTGGATGCCTTATTTAATCTCTCTTTGTTCTTTCTTGGCACACTTAGATTTCATTATGATAGGGGATACCGTACCATATTTCAGCTTGTCTTAGTGATTGGCATTGATCTCTACAGCATTCCTAAATATTTTGTGTCCCTCCTTTCCCCCTCAAGACTCCATTTCACATGTTTTTGTGCTCCTTTAATTGGTCTCTCACAAATTGGTAGCTTCTCCTTCACCTCTTCCACAACTTTTAGCTCTTGGTTTGGACTCAACTAACACCTAGCTTGATCCTCTTCCTCTCTTGCTTCCTAACTTGGATAATTAGTTGGTAGAAAGTCTAAAAACTTAATTTTAGTTTGATATGAGGGAAATTTTCTATGTAAATTGAAATAATTATTTATTTTCAATAGTATATATTCTAGGGTTTGATTTGTTTTAGCGATTTAGTTTGTTTAGGGCATTATCTAGGATAGTTTCTAAAGTTTATACTTTTTTATATGGTTAAGAATATATTCATTGCTTGAAATATTTTAAATTACATTTTATTATTGTATTGGAAACATTTATCTTCACATATTAGGATCCTATATGCTCAAAAAAATCTATACAACTTGCATAAATAATCTCTCTCTTACTAAACTATAAAATTGCATTGTTAGGAAACTTTAGTGTTGAAAGTAAAGAGATATCTCAAACTTAGATTAGGAATTCTCTTGAACCCTTTATTCAAAACATATTTATTTCTTAAAACATATTTCATTTTTTATAAAAGTGCGTTTACGTCTAAGTTTACACATTTCTTGTTAGCTCTCTTTATTCAGCTTTGTTATTTCCACAATCTGTATGCAATCAATTGTCTAGTCTTAGCTACTTGATTTACTGTGTTTAGATCCACTAGTACCTACATCCTTTTTACACTTCATCATGCTATCCATAACCTATTTTACACATCTATTTATATTTTTTTGTAATCTATAAAATTAAATAACCACTATAGATCTCTTATATCTCATAGAAGCCTTGAGCCTTCTAATTGTTTCTGTAAGTACCATGGTAGATGTAACAATAGTAGTTTCAAGAAATAAAGGTTTAAACACATTTATTGTGCCCCCATTATATGTAAGTGGATTTATATGTATATAATTAGTTTTAGTACCTTCTAAGGATTCACCACCACTAGGTGAGGAAGCTTTAGTTTTATCTTGTTTACTTATTTCATCACTTGTAAAAAATGCATCCATTAAGCTTTTATTATTATTGAGATAAGTCATCGATGCTTATTCATCTTCAATTTTAAAATGATTAATTGCATTGACATTTTCCTTTGCTTCACAAATGAAAAATTTAGAATTTGTAATAAATTATAGCAATCTGAAAAATAGAGAAATCAAAAAACCCTAATTTGATATCGGGTTTGATGTTCAAATATCAAGTTCACCAAATGTTTTATGCTTTATTAGATATGAGGTTATCCTATTTTGGTGATATAATAGGGTTAATAATATAGAAATGATAATTCACAAGGGTGATAATAAAATCTATAATAAGCCAATTAAGTGTTAAACTCAGATATAAGTATACACTAAATTTATTATGCTATGAACAAGCTAAATATAGAAAGTATAACTAAGCTATGTATGGAAATGATAAAGAAGTAATATACTTAACTAGTTCTAATGCCAACATAGTGATGGATCTATAAAAATAATGAAGTATACTATAAGATAGTTTTGTAAAAGTTGTTAGATTCTAATTTTGATGCTTTTGGAGCCACTAACACTAACATCAATGTGGGATAGTTGTGTTGAAACTATTGTCTATGTTTGATAGAACTTTCATGTATGAAATATGTGTTGGAAAAGGATGCAACTAGCTGGATACTTATAATTTTGTCTTAATCCTCACTCTAGTGCATTAATGTATGCATCATGGACTATCACTCCTTATAAAATGTCAAAACCTTACTACTTCATCTTCATAATGACCTTGGATAAAAATGAGATAGTGGGCACATGGTGTTAAGCTGACCCCAAAGACCCTCTTATCAATGAGTGTTGCCTACATAACCAATACTCTAAAGAGGTACTCAAACTAATGTAGTTATCCTATATGTTTTTGCTTGCATATGAATCATGCAATATGTACAAAGTAAGTACAATAGTGACCTTGCTTATAACTTGGAAAATCAAACTCTTGGGTTGTTATTTTAGTAATTCAGACCTATAGATGTGTTATACCTATGATTGGTATGGAAATAAGAAATATTTATTTAATTAAATTATCTTTTAATACTTTTTGGTAAGAATACTTGGTATTATTCTCATGTTGCGAGGTAAAGAATGAATAAGGTTTAACCTTATTTTTATATCAATCCCTTTGGATAATAAACTCGCATAAAATCTCTTAGGCCAACTATTAAGATACATTTAATTTAAAAAATATATGACTTTATGGCACTAATAAATTGTGTTGAATTAGGACACTAACATCGATGCAACAGCTTATCCCATGCATTAGTGTCTAGAGAGTAGCAAACTAGATACATGCTCAGGACTTATAGAAGTAGAAGATAAGTAAATTTTAAGAATTATGGGTAAGATAGAAGTCTTGGTTCATTAACATAATATTAGTTAGACTAATATATAGGCCAATGGTCACAAGATAGATCAGATACAAGATTTACAAAAGCAAGAAAGGTTAAAAACTAAAAATAATAGTGAAGGTCTAAGTTTTTAGAGTGTACAAGACTGAGGTGATATATAATCCATAAATATCATCTACACATACACATATACACCATTATATTACCTAAAATCATTTATTTCTAAATATTTTATCCATAAAATAAACCATTATTAAAATCATTCAATGTTAATTATCCAAATAATCATTAAACATTCATCATTATGACTAAATATGTGTCATACAAAAATAACATTAGCATTAAAACATCCATCACATTATATAATACATCTACAACAACATATAAAATCCATGATATCCATAAACATGAGCCTTCATCATATCATCAATTCACATAATTGGTTAACTCCTTGATCCATTATTGTACATCCAAATAAAAAAAAATCAAAACCAAATCATCAGGATATGTAGTTTCACATCAAATTTTATAGCTTTCTCAAGATATATCATTCCTAAATCTACCTCCTTGCATATATCATTGTTTGGGGTACATCAAATCTTGAAACTTTATCAGGATGTATCCTTCCCAATCCAATCCCCTCACATATATTATTGCTTTGGGAAAATCCACACAAATTAAAGCGTGCACAACATAAATCAATAAAGTTAATCTCATTCATTCTTACAATCCACTAAAACATATTTATCCATAAACATAATCATACTCGATTATCATATGTGCACCCCTCCATTTTATCCTTAATTCATCCATACTAACCTTCTCATCATTTAGAACATGTGTATCTTTCATCCTTGCATGCCCTCTCAAAGGGGCATCATCCATAATAATCTTTAGCCATCATGTCACTAAGGGCATCCTAGTGCATGCATCTTTTTTCCTATACTTTCTTTGAAAAGTCATTATTTCTTCTAATTTCAATGCCATTTCAAAGAGGGAAAAATATAGACACCTAAAATTTATCACTTCAATGTCATCACTAGTATTCTATAATTAACATTTATCATTCATCACTTGTTCTAACTAATCCATTCTTTAATATGGATTATAGTGACATCACCCTAATTTAAAAAAATGATCTCATATAGTCCCACCAACATTACCCTTAGATTAATTGACAAATTAATCAATATTAATTAGTTAATTATTCATTGATTAATCCATGCACACATAATTCAAATAATAAAATAAAGTATTATCCAACTCATTTATTTACCCATTCAGCGTTAATTTATCCCCTTAACCTCGTCATTTAACCATTAACTAACTTATTCAAAACTCATTAAAGTATTCAAAGACATTCAAACATCCACATTTAAGATATTTCACATCCTAACAACCTAATTTAAGACATTGTTACACATTCTAACAAAATTATTTAAAACATTCAACCCATTCAATATTTTAAAACTTAACTATTTCTTCCAACTAATTTATAAATCCTCTACAAATCTATTAAATGCATTTCACCCATAGACCAAAAATCCATTTTTTTTGTTCAAAAAAAATAAATAAATATGGATTAAATATGACCATCTATTTTTCCTCCAAAACAACTAAAATTAGCACCCCTTTCTCCTTTTTGAGGATAATATGTAATCATCTAAATTGTTATCAAACCCACCATCACATAAGCTATCAAATTATCATCATGCATTTACTTGCAATCAAAATCTATCAATCAACTATCACTAAAATTATCTTTCATAGAGATTTTATTTGAACAACCACATATCAAGTGATGAAGATCAAACCCAAGGTAATGAATAAGTGTCTTCATTGTTAGTAAGTGAATGTACATCTTGTGTGTGTCCCTTTCAAACTCTATTTGAAGTTTATGTTGAGTTTACAATAATAATTAATTATCATTGTTAATTTCTAGTTTACATTTTAAATTTTGTCATTCACAATTATATAAATAAAATTATCCATGATAATTAACTTTAGGTTTCCAAATTATATGCCCTTGTCTAAACTTATATGCAGGGCAATAAGCTTTTCATAGTTATTTTTTTTATGCCCAATATATTGTGAGTAACCTATAACTAGGTGGCCCTTATGATCATGTATCATCACCCCCTATCATTACATGGCTCAGGTTATGTTTTGACATTATATAAAAAAATCAACTTTAAAAATGCTTCAAGGGGAAGCTCCCAATTCTATTTTAGGAAGATTCTAAGATAATTACCATAATAATGAAAAGGAATTATTTTGTGTTTCTACTATACGGTTCTCTATCATATTAGCTAAAATAAAGGTCCCAAATTTTCCTTTTTCCAAAGTAAGAACAATGTGCCTAACATGAATTTGGATGCACTTGCAATGTACTCTATATTGTGTTTGTTATTACTATAAATACAAGTACTGATTTCCCTCCATATGTGTAAAAACATGAAACTAGGTGGAAGTTAGTTCGGTAGTTTTGTAGAGAGGCCCCATGTTGGTGGCTACTACTTCTATAATTTTAGGTAGAGTGATCCCATATATCATCACAAGTTTAAAAATTGTGTATAAAATATCTCCAACTAAAAATAAGGAGTAGCTATTATTTAATAAGATGCATTTGAGGGTTGAAAGTACTAGGTAGCCAAATATTTGCATAGATTCTCCTACTTGTTTGGTTTCCAACTATACATTTTTATCTAATTAAATTTATTCTTTTTTCAAATATTTTTTTAAGTTAAATTATCCTAATTTTTCTCAGCAACATGTATTGCAAAAAAATTAAAAAATCATGTGACCACTAATATGAAAAAAAACTCCCATAATTTTTTAGCAATACCCCTTAAAAATAATTAGTTAACCCCAACATGATACCCCTACCTTAGAGTATTCATTTGAGAAACATATTAGAAGAGAGCCTCTTGATGCATAGGATTTCATACTAATTTGGAAATACTACTTAAGACCCCAATAGCAAGAGGACATAAGTAGAAGAGATGTTTTATTATTTATAGTGCCTACTTAGAGATAAGACATGTGGTAAGCCCTATCCAACCTTGATTTTTAAGATTATCTATATGTTATACCTAAATATCTAAGAAGTATCAACCATATGAATACTTTTATTTGATTTTAGGTTAAGTTATCAATGACTAAATTTTATTCCACTTTTAGTATGGTAGTTGGTCAAATTTAGTGAACACATCATAGGGTGTGGAGAATCTACCTTAAATAGAAGAATGATGGGGCCAGATATTCATGTCCTGACTATTACCACTAAGATCACTCTATTCTACAAAATATATAATATTTGATTCAACTGGGTTGAGTGATATTGGATTGCTAGGTATGTTGAGCTCCTCTACATTCCAAACTAATTGGCCATCTAGGTTACATAGACTATAATATTTGAGGAGGATGAGTTAGTGTTCTTGTAAATAGGCTTGTAACTCAAAGTGTGTTACAAAACTAGGTGGCATGTTCCCCTCCCAACTTTTACCCAAAATTTTATTTTATTGCATTTCCTAACTTTCCATTTGGTATTATTTTGTAACAAATTCAATCTTTTTGGGAGAAATTTTGTTGTTCCATATTTAGGGGTGCTTCATTGTGATTGTAACATATTTATTGTGTTATCTAATAAATATTTGTCTTTGATATGGGCTGACCAATTTGAAGAAGGATCCTTTAACTTATGTTATATATTATTCCTAAATCCAACCCCCTTGAATATATAATTGCTTGGATAAAATTGAATATTACAAATTTATCAATATATATCATTTCCAATCCTATCAGTATCATCCATCACTAAATCTTAACTATTTTAACTTGAAAAATGATAGAATAACTTATTTTTGTGTGTTTTTATTACTTAATTGTTTGTTATCCATTATTTATGTGTTTTCTTATTTTTTGTATCGATTTCATTATTGATGCATTGGGTAATAATATCACCATGGTTTCTTATATCATGGTGCATCATTTCATATGTTATATCAAAAATAAGGTTTCTTAAAACATTTGGTAATCATATGCAAGATTAACAAATTTTCATTCATACACATCAACACCATCATATTACCTACAATCATTTATTCCTAAATAGTTTAACCATGAAACAAACCATTATTAAAATCATTAAATGTTAACTATCCAAATAATCATTAAACATTCATCACAATAACTAAGTTTTGTCATATCAAAATAACATGAACATTAAACCATCTATCACATTATCTAATGCATATATAACAACATAAAAATCCATGATATCCATAAACATGAGCCTTCATCACATCATCAATTCACGTAATTGATTAACTCATTGATCCATGCTTGCACATCAAAATCAAAACCAAATCATCAAGATATATCATTCCCACATCAAAGTATACATCTTTCTTGATATATGTCATTCCTAAATTTACCCCTTGCATATATCATTATTTGGGCCACATAAAAGATTGTAACTTTATCGGGGTGTATCCTTCCCAATCCAACCCCCTCACATTATTATTGGTTGGGGAAAATCCAAAAAAATAAAATCATGCAAACCTTTAATCAAGAAATTTAATCTCATCTATTCTTAAAATCCACTAAAACATCTTTATCCATAAACATCATCATACTCGGTCATCATAAGCACACCCCTCCATTTTAGCCTTAATTCATCCATATTAACCTTTTCCTAATATTGAAAGTCCATTTATATCTTTCATCCTCAAATGACCTCTCAAAGGGACATTATCCATAACAATATCTAACCATCATATCACCAGGGGCATCTTAGTGCATGCATTTATTTTCTTATACTTTCTTTAAAAAATCATTATTTCTTCTAATTTCAATTCCCTTTCAAATAGGGGGAAATATAGACACCAAAAATTTATCACTTTAGTGTCATCACTAATATTCTATCATATACATTTATCATTCATTACTTATTCTAAGTAATTCATTCATTAATCAAGATTATTGCAATATCACCCTCATTTAATCAAATAATATCAGAGAGTCCCACCAACATTATCTTTAGATTAATTATCTCATTAATAAATATTAATTATTTAATTAGTCATTGATTAATCCATGCACATATAATTCAAATAATAACATAAAGTATTATCCAACTCATCAATTTACCCATTAAATCTTTATTAATCCCCCTAACCTCATTATTTAACCATTAACAAACTTATTCAAACCTCATTAAATTATTAAAATATATTCAAGTGTCCACATTTAAGACATTCCACATCCTAAAAACCTAATTTAAGAAATTTTTTACATTCCAACAAAGTTATTTAATACATTCAACTCATTCAATGTTTTAAAATTTAACCATTTCTTCCAACTAATTCATAAATCCTCAACAAATCTATTAAATGCATTTGACCCATAGATTGAATATTCACCATTTGAATTCAAAAATAATAAATAAATATGGATTAAATGTGACCATCCATTTTTCCTCCACAACATCTAAAAATTACAATCCTTTCCTCTTTTGTGAGGATAATCTCTAATCATCTACATTGCTATCAAACCCATCATCACATAAGCTATCAAAATTATCATCATGCATTTATTTGAGATCAAAATATATCAATAAACTATCACTAAAATTATCTTGCATAGAGATTTTATTTAAATAACCACGTATCAATTGATGAAGAGAAAACCTAAGGTAATATATAAGAAGTGTCTTCATTGTTAGTAAGTGAATGAACATTTTGTGTCTGTCCCTTTAAAACTCTATTTGAAGTTTATGTTGAGTTTAAAATAAGAATTAATTATCATTTTTAATTTATAGTTTACATTTTAAACTCTATCATTCACAATTATTAAATCAAAATTATCCATGATAATTAAGTTCATATTTCCACATTCTATGCCCTTGTCCAGACCCATACACATAGCAATAAGCTTTTAATAGCTATTTGTTTGATGCCAAATATATTAGGAGTAACCTACAATTGGGTGGCCCTTATGATCATGTATCAGTGCCCCTTATAATTACATGGTGAAGGTTATGTTTTGACATTTTTTTAAAAATCAACTTTAAAAATGCTTCAAGGGGAAGCTCCCAATTCTAATTTATGAATATTTTGAGATAATTACCATAATAATGAAAAGGAATTATTTTGTGTTTCTTATATATAGTTATTTATAATATTAACTAAAAGAGAAGTCCAAGATTAACCTTTTTACAAAATAATAATAGTGGACCTAACATTAATTTGGATGTACTCATAATGTACTCTATATTGTGTTTGTTATTATTAAAAATACAAGCATTGATTTCTCTTCATATGCGCCAAAGTGTGAAACTAGGTGCAAGTTAGGTTGGTAGTTTTATATAGAAGTATAATGTTAGTCATTATTACCTCTATAATTTTAGGTAGAGCAGTCCTATGTGTCATGCTTATAAAATATTTACACCTTAAAATAAGGAGTATCTACTATTTATGAAGATGCTTTTGAGGGGTGAATGTAGTAGGGGGCCAAAGATTTACATCACTTATATTTTTTTGGTTACCAACTACACAATTGTATCCAATCAAATTTATTCTTTTTTCTCAAAAAAATAATAAAATGCTCCTAATTTTTCTCAGTAACATGTATTGCACAAAATTTAAAAAATCATGGAACAGCTAATATGAAAAAATAATCTTATAATTTCTCAGCATTACCCCTTAAAAATAATTAGCTAACCCCTATATTGGAGAATTCATTTTAGAAACATATTATAAGAGAGCCTCTTGATGCATGAGAGATTCATAATTATTTAGAAATATTGCTTAAAACCCTAATGGCAAGAGGACATAAGTATAAGAGATGTTCTATTATTTCTAGTGCCTAATTATAGATATGACACATGGTAATCCATATCCAACCCTAGTTTTTAATATTATCTATATGATGTACCTAAGGATCCATGAAGTAGCAACCATATGAATATTTGGATTTAATTTTAGTTTAAGTGGATAATAACCAAATTTTATTAAAATTTTGGTATGGAAGCTAGTCAAATTCAATGAACACATCATAGGGTGTGGAGACTTTGCATATATTGATGTCTTAACTATTACCACTAACAATCACTCTATTCTAAAATATATATAATAATTGATTTAATTGGGTTGGGTGATGGGTATGTTGAGCTCCTCTACATCCAAAACTAATTAGCCATCTAGGTTACGTAGGATGAGTGTGCATTAATGTAACTTAGAGTGTGTTTATTTTTTTTCCTTTCCAAACTTTCCACATGGTGTTATTTTTAAACAACTTCAATCCTTGTCATTATTCCTGATAATATTTATTGTGTTAGCCAATAAATATTTTTGTTTGATACAGGTTGACCAAGTTGAAGAAGGATCCTTCCACAATATCCAAATAGATTTAATCTAAAGAGACGACTAAATAGAGGCCCCTTAGCTATTTTTTTGGCATACTTAATCCTATGACCAGGGGGTGTTTGAATTTTCGATCAATGCCCATCCAAAAAAAATCCTTTGAATTTTGATGAATCATAATATATTGTATACAACTTTAATAAGTTGTATCCTAACCACAAATGATATTCATATTTTAGTCTACTTGGATAATTTGACTTTCACTTTTTGGATTAAGTTATGATTTTATGACAACTAAAGTGGAGGGAGCCTTATTGGAACTTCAAAGCTCTAAGAATGGCCTGACTACTATGAAGAGGAACATGAACAAATATGATAGGATTTTAAATGTTTGACCAGTTACCCTATGGCAATTTGATATCATCGTAAGGCTTGCCCAATCTATTTGATTTATTAGATAATGGGTACTAATTAAATAAGTGTGTCATAATCAAAATTAAAATTGGCATGTCTAACATGAGTATGACTTGCACATAGATGATGAATTTTGTTTCCCCCCTTTTAAGATTATTTATAAACCTATTTTTTTATGTATTTTAATAATGTTTACATAAAACTATACATATGTAGATCTAGTCAATAAGGCCTCAAATAACACAACATCAAGTCAAGTGCCATATGTAATAATGTTATTACAATATAAAAAAGCCACCAATAACATGTTACAAAAAATTCAACAAAAAGAACCAAGGAAATAAAAATAGGTACCAAATAGGTCAAAAAATGACAAAATAACATGTTCTCATAAGTCTCAACAACACCATCATGTTGTATATCATTCATATTAGTATCAATCAATTATTCAGCACCATTTTGAAGCAAGCCCCCACAACCTTCAAATGAATAATATATGTTCAAGAATCCAAATGATCTATTAGGTTTTGGTAGAGGGGGTATATAAGGTACTAAGAAAACACCTAAAAGACTAATACCCTGAAGGACACAGGAAGCCACTATAAGTATAAGGTAGTTATTAAGTTTTTTGACTTACATTAGGCTAAAGACTAACTTGTAAACTAGATTAGGGCTAGCATGATCAAATGCACAAAGGACATATGTATCTCTAAATAATCTAATTATAGTAAAACAAGTTGTTTAAGAAAAGAAACTAATGCATAAAGAATAGGAAAACAAGTTATATAAACAAGTAAGCACTACCAAAAAAGGAAAATGATTCAAAAATATGCATTTTTTGGAAGTGAAAGATTTTTTTGAAATGAAAAACATTTTCAAGAGAGAGAGAGAGAGAGAGAGAGAGAGAGAGAGAGAGAGAGAGAGAGAGAGAGAGAGAGAGAGAGAGAGAGAGAGAGAGAGAGAGAGAGAGAGAGAGAGAGAGAGAGAGAACAAACTTTTATAAACCTATACTATTGCCTATTTGGAACTAAAATTAACCCTATATGTAGTCTTTAACCCTAGAAAATATACTACACTATACTAATTAAAAAATTTCACCTTAAAAATAAGGTGCTCTTAGATCATGCTCAAATATAATGTAAATGTTCTACTAACTGTGAGTCAATGTTTGATCTAGATATGAAGGAATATTGAGTTGCAGTGTAGAGACTTATCTAATCCAATGTCCACAAGCAAAGAGAGATGGTGAATAAGCAGTAAACAAAGGATGTGGAGGGTAATCCAAGTGAAAAAATCAAGTACAACCCTAATTTAAGTTGATAGGAGAAAGTAACAATGAGGAAATAACAACTATGATCATTAATGGTGTGTCCAGCTTAGTAAGTGTGTATGTGAACCTCTATATAAGGAAGAGTATAAATATAGAATGAGAGCTCAATGATCAAGAATGAATCAATAGAGATTCAAGAAGATAATCAAAGAAAAAAAGGTGAATCAAGAGGGTTGTAATGAATGTTCAAAGCTAAATAAGATAGCCTAAGGCTTAGTTCTCCTAAAAAGTTTTAGTTTTTTACTTTTTTGTAATGGATAGAACACAAAAATCCCTAAGCTGGAAGATTTGTGACCCAAGTTATGGAATTTTGGAAAAAATAGCCATGTGTTTTTTTCTAAAATTATGCAACCTAGGTAGTTAAACCTCCCAAAGTGTCTTTGGGGTGCATGAAAAGGATTGTGCATGGTTTAGGAGCTCTAGTAGAGTGAGAGGAAGGTGTGGAGGGATGCACAATAGAATGGGGATATCTCCAAGTGTCTGGGTAGGATCAAATAAAACTCATAGTGATGGTAGTATATGTGATGAATATATATGTAATCATTAGGAGGAATATGGTCAGAGGAGACATGATTACATATGCCCCTAAGGTATAATCAATTAGTGTTCAATAAGAAAAGGAGTATTTTTCAATACCTAAAATCACACAAAATCAAGAAAGAGATAAGAAAAAGGAAAAAAGAGAACATTATTTGTACTTACCTGATCAAAATGGTGATAGAAGAATAGTTGATGGTGTGAGTCAATGGGTATTAGTGAAAACTATATGAAATCTAAATCTAGCTCCATCTCTAGATCCTACATATAAGGGACAAAAAGTGAAATCAAACTAGAAAATCCAAGATGAAATTCACCAAATCATCTGATCTAGTGTTATCTGCATGAGGGATGTGAGATATTTAGAAATCCTCAAAAGAGGAGAGTAAATCATGTATTACCTCGAAGAGGGGGATCAGCCTAGAGATAAGTATGTTCTAGACCCTAGTGAGTTGATACATAGCTAAGAATGAGCATCCTAAACCAAGGCATGGTTGTGACCTATCAAACACTAGTGGCCTAGACCATTTCCAAGCTACAACTTTGCAAAAAAACCAATGGCCTAGCCCTAAAAGGCTCTAAAACTACCCTAGGAGGCCTGTAAAGAAACCTATAGGCCAATGGAAGGGAAGAAGTGAAATAACATTCTTGTATTTATATTTCACTTAGTTTTCACATACTAACATCCTAATTTAGTGTGCATAACTACAGATTCAAGGAGGGGTTAGTGTACCTAAGGCATGAGAGCCATCACAATTGGTAGAGTTTCCACTAGTAGTGTTGCCCACATACTATTAGGTGGATAACTAAGAGAGAGTCCTCTCATGGATAGAAATTGAGGTGAATGCACTATCTCAAATAGATTAGGAAGGACACATGAGGTCTAAAAGTTTGTAAGAAATGAGATCAACTCACATGCCACCTCAATGAGGGGGAACAACCTAGTGCTAAGGATGTTTTAGACTTTATCAATCTAATACATAGCTAAGAGTGAGTTAGATAAAAACTAATCATAGCATTTTCCTATCATCTAGACATTTACCATGGCTCTAATGATTACATGACACTCAACAACATTATTTATCTCATTGATAAGAAGAAACTAGCTACAAAAATCTTGTGGCCTTGTGGGCATGAATAATCCAAGTTTTATTTATTAGTGTTGGGTTGCCTTAACTACCACCATCAATGTGAATCATTGGTGAGTGGTGCACCATGATGAGGGTTAAGGACACAGTACAACCACGGAGGGACTATATCAGTATGAAGTAGGCCAAAAAAATTGCATGAGGTAAATAAAGAACACAATAAAGCCACAATTATGGGAAAGATACCAATACCAACCATGGTGAGAGGTAAAGAGGGGTGGTAGGAGTGTTGTGCAAGATGAATGATATTCATAGAATACTAGAGAATGTATCAATTAACCATAACCACTAATCCACACCACCTTTAAATAATTAACGAAGGGTGGTAGGAGGTTTATAAAAGATAAAGACTAGTCAGAGAACACTATAACACATCCAAAACAACCACAATCACTAACCCACACCATTTGCAAGAAACCTTGGTGAAGGAGAAAGGAAGTCAATAAAGGACCAATTTCAAGTAAGTAGTAGCACTAATGACTAAAATAACTAAAATACTTTATTTTTATCCCAAGGTGAATCTGAGGAGTGCACAAGACAAATATCTAAGTAGACCAGCAAAGTCTAATAGAAAATGTCACAAGATGGATAATCCTCTGAATAAAGACCTAGGGAGGGTGTTTTTGAAAGATTTGGGGTATACCAAGATACCATAGGTCTAAGTGTATGTCTACCTTAAGAACAAGCCATTACATAACCCTAACTAGTAGCTTGTTCCTGAGGCAAACCATTACTTAGCCTATTAGGTTACAACCTACCCTTTGGGGGATAGAAAAGCCTTGGGCAAGCCCAGAAAGAGTCCAAACAAAAGGGAAAAGATGGGAGTAAGGAAAGGAAGTATACAAATCCTTTGATTCACCAGTCATGACCTAAAATATGATAATTTATAGAGGTGGGGTCATTTTTGGTGAAAGAGATCTCTAAACCCAAATAATTAAGAGGGTGGTGGCACATGAAATGTACCATTTTGAGCTTATTATAAGACCTCATCTCTTTTACTAGGTTATGTTTTATAATGTGGATGAAATAACACTTGAGATCTAACTCAAAAACTCTAGTGACCTCAATAGGAGAGGCACTAAGAATGTAAATTCCATGATGGGATAATTATGAAAAAGGGAGAGGCTTTAAAATCATAGAAACATCTCAAAATATGTCTATAAAGAGTGAAGATCCATCTTGATGCCTAGAAGGAGGAGGAGGTATCAAATATCACACAAAAGGCACAAGAGGAGTAAACACTAACCAATACTTAGTAGGTTAAAAATATTCATCCTTGAGAAATAAAACTTTAGAGGTAGGAGCCTTGGGTGAAACCATGGCCCCACAAAGAGATGGCCAAAGCCTCATCATAGGGATTCTTCTTAGTGTATAACAATGCTTAAGGATCTAGGTCTAATTCAAAGGTGTGAACCTTAGCTTTATATACAAACTAAACCACACTAAATGTCACCAATGTGATGGATTACATGGTAGTGGTCCAAGATGACCAAGGATCATGTTATATGAGAGATTTAGGTCTAACACAAAAACTAAATTCTAATTATCTTGGGTCCAAACTTGATCTGAAGTTTTACATTTCCCATTAGGTAAATTATGTCATCTTTTAAAGCAATGTATTTGTGGCAAGAATCAGATAGATTTTTTTAATGAATCCTAATTTCATTGAACACTTGTAGTGGTATGATTTGCAACATGAGTCCCTCATCAATAATGCATCTCTTGATGTGATAGTCATCGACTAAGGTCTCAATATAGAGTGGAAACCTAGCCCTTTTTGTAAGAATAGAAGTGTCTATAAAAGAGGTGGGTTCAAAGGAAAAGGACCATAATCTAGGGTGATCAATAATGTCTGATTTGAATAACACCTTAGTACCATCCCATAGTGTCACCTCACTAGAGAGCCAAGCTCATCAAAATTTAGGCCCTTTTACATAGGGTAAAGGTAGAGAAGGTCCTAGATGGATATTTATATAGAGAGGGACTATAACTCCTCTATGATATAATAATGGCATTACCTATCTTGTGGGTGAATATTATGCCAAAATTCAAACCTAAATTTGGTATTCCCTACACCCATGAGCAGGTTCATGATACTAGTTCCATTAGTATCTCCAATGCATTTAGTCATCTAACCTGAGCATGTGTTGACAAATCACTCACACCTAATAGAGACTATTCTAATGGAAACAATTATTTTGTTTCTATCATTTTTGGCATTCCCTTTTAGGTCAACTGAGGAAGAGGAACTAGAAGAGGTAGAAGAGGGATAAGTAGGGTGATAGTTGTTAGCCTTGGATTACTTATTCTTCTTTTCCTTTTTTTAGTTAGGAAGAGTCTCTATGAAAACATACAAATTATGGTTTGGTGCAATAAGTGGAGAGTTATAGAGAGCAGATGAGGTCTTCATAATAAATTGTTAGATGACACATTCCTTTTTAGAATGCCCCTTAATCTTTTAGAAGTTAAATATTTTGGTGGGTTCATAGGGATACTACACCCATTGCCCTTCTGCTCTCTTTTCAAGGCCTTATTTTTAGTTAACCTCTAGAGTGTTTACCTCATGTAAATCCTTCATTTCCTTATTCTCATCAAGATAATTAGTGACACCATCATTGATCATATTAAGGTTCTAATCATGTGAGGATTATGAATTTTGAGTTAGCATGAGTTAGATGTCTGCACACACTTAAAAGACCTCAATATTTAGACACTAATTAATAGATTCATCATAAGATGTGAGTTCATGTTTGAGTATCTAAAATTGAATCTCCGACTCAATGCTCATGTGAACATGTCATAGAGATAATCATATTATAACCTTGTCTTGCATGTATGGATAGTTAAACACCACCTATGCATGAAGTCAAATTTTAACTCACCCTTGGCCTAAACCATGGAAGTGAGTGATTAGATGCTAAGGTTAAACACTTTAGATATATTTAAATACTAGATGAATTCATTTAGAAGTAACTAGAAGCTATAAAGAGAATCTCATAATAGATGTTAGAACTAAACTAGAGATTTATCTCTTAGGGATCAAGCAAAGAGTTTCAACATCATGCCTTCATCCTATTCCTAATCCATAAATTCCATCATAAATTTTGTGATATAATCCATGAGACTAGTGTTATAAGTCCCAATGAACTTAGGCAGTTCAAGGATTGGAGTAGGAAGGGGAATATTATGCACCTAAGGGGATAGAGGGTACCTATAGAAATCCTCATAAGCATAGTTAATAATGGGTTGGAAACAAGCTTCATAATGAGGCTTTTATAGGTCATGATGTTGCCTATGTAATTAGGGGTAATCATAACCTTGGGCATGTGGTTAATGATGTTGATATGTCTCCCTAGGTGGGTACTTTCATGACAAGGATCCTTCCAAACACACGGTGGTGAATGGCATGGGAAGCATAGCATTCCACATGGGGGTGATAAGGCAACACATCATACCTAAGGGATTAGCCAATATGACCTAAATCCTCATGGTTATAGCCATGTGAAAAAATGCAAGGGTCCATATAAGGGCACTTGTGTTTGGGATAGGCATCCCATAGATATCTAGTCCATAGATGGTAGTTAAAATTAGTGCATTCATTTGAAAACTTAAAAAAGGGAATAAGAGGATGGGATGGATCTATGAGAGGTGGATGTTGAGTTGATTTGTGATACCCACATCTCTCAACATGAAAAATAGGTGATTCTCTCCATATATTCTCCCACTATGGGACTCATACAAGAACTGGTTGAGGCACCTAAACCTGAAAGGGTACTAGCTCTATCTATAAAATAAGCATGTCACTTACTCCTACAATAATAATGGTGTCTTCATTCACTTGAATTAACCTATGATAATCATTAATTATTTTTCATAACTCATTAGGCATTAATCATGCAAGGGGATCATCTTCATCCTTGACAGGTGAATGAAAAGCAGTTTTTGTAGACATGTAGATTTGGCCACCAATGGCTTCATATCTAAATTTAGACCAATTATTGCCAATAATTGAATACCTAGCCCAATAATTTTTATTAGTGTTGAATTTAGCTTTATAACCTTGCATTAAATCAATTTGGTCTATTAAATAAATTAAACAAGGCAAATACACACACTAAATTAATTAAAATCAAACAAATGACCAAATGCCTAAAAATAATTAATTAACTTTCACACCCTAATCAAATTTAATTATAAATTTAAATTAATTTCAAATCCTGATTGATTTCACCCATGAGATAATAAATCAACTACCAAAAAGGAAATTCAAGAGCATCTTAGAACATTCTAGAACACACTCATTAACTTTATGAGTTGTCAACCAAAATTAATAAACTCAACTATGGTCAAATTTAACCCATTACAAGGGATTTTAAAGCCTATAAAATCAATCCTAGAGCTCTTCATTTAGGGAGCTCAATCAAAGTAGAGCTATAATGTAGAAATAGATTCATGAAACTAAAAGCCTAGTGTTATAATGTCACAATTGAGCCAAGCCATATCAATCAAGCCAAGAACTCAACAATGGCATATAGAGGATATGATGTTAGCTATATGTAATTAATGAATAAATATTATGCACAATCTGAGCAAGCCAAATGAAGAAATCATTTGTTACTCTCAAAGAAGGTAAAGATTGTTGTTCTTTGCATTTTAGTTGGGTTTTCAATTGTTATTTGTTCATCAAGCTCCCCCTAAGATCTAGGCTTAGATATGTTAATATTTTAGTATGTTTATTTCATGGTTTTATGGACTAACACTTGATCTAGCCCCTTTCTTTATCAAATTCCTTGATCACAAATGTTATGCCTTGTGGGACATGATTACGCACCCCACAACTCTGAACAAAAATGACTGTTAAAATAGTTCTAATTTTTAATTTATTTATTTTTTTCTAAATTTTTTATAGGATGTTCTTACTGGTTTCATATTAATTCTCTCAAAATTTCATTAAAATCTGATTTTTAGTTTAGAAGTTATGACTCTTTTAGTGACTATCACTTTTTATTTATTAATTTTCTGGTAAAAATGGTTAGTACAAAACTAATAACTTTTTTATTATTCATTGATCTAAATTTAATTTTTTAAAAGAGGTGTACACTAGATATAAATAACATCCAAAAATTTTGTGATAAATAGATGTATATATTAAAAGTTGTGGCTAAATTACTGACTGTAGGTTTTTATGATTTTCATGTTTGATTTTCTTATTTTTAACCTTCTAACTTTTTGTTTTCATGTTTCATAGGTTTCTTTTATTTTTTTGAGATTTATTGAGATTTTTTCTAATCTTTGTCTAACCTAACGTGTTTTTTTGGGGGGTTTTGCCTTCAGGTCAATAGATTTTACCCTTTAAAGTTGCTTGTCTCATTTGATAAATAAGCTTCAAGGCTAAATGAAGTTCTGACCTTTTCTTTACAGGACCTATTTGAAGAAAAACATTTTCATTCAAATTAGTATTTTTACACTTAATTTGGATGTCTAAAACAAACTAAGAATCCTTTATTTTAGTGTTTAAAAAAAACTTTTTAGGGTGTTTTATTGGTTAAGTTTTTGTGGTTTCTTTCAAAGTTCACAACTTAAAGTTAAGGGTCTAGAAGAACACCGCCACACATTTCATTTAGTGTTATAAATTGAATACAATTCAAAGATTTTGTAAGTTGTTTTCATTATTTGTTTAGTCTAGACTTGTTTGAGTAAATAGAGAGTCATGTGTATGATCTCCCATCAGTCCCCTTTAGGGAACTTTTGGGATCAAAAGTACCAACTTCTTTTTAGGTGGTTTGTAATTATTTCTATTTGCACATCTTAAAGTCAAGGGGCTAGTAATGAATCTAATAAACACTTTCATTTTGGTGAAATTAAATCAACCTCACTTTAATTATTTGTAAACTTGCTTATTGATTATGTGTTTTAGTGAAAAGAGATGTGTGTGTATGCTCTCCCATCTATTCCCTTTAGGGAACTTCTGGGATCAAAGTGTCATCTCATTGCACTTTAACCCTAGTCCAAGGCATGGAAATAATTTCATTTAAATCCCTCCCCAAAAAATCACAATAGTATTGGGTGATCTTTAGGTAACCATAAAGTCTTTCTATTGTGTCACTTATTTCATACATCTTGACTTGTTAGGGGGACTTCATTACCTCACATAAGTTCTATAGGGAATCTTTGACCTAATATTTCATCTCCTAACATTGACTTCATCACCCCCACTAAGATTGGAGGTTTGAGTTGTTAAACCACCTTTTAATGTTGGGGTTAAGCACTAGGACGTATTTACACATTGGAAATCATACTACACTGAGCAAGCAATGGATGTAGTGGTTGAAAATAGGGCAAGACCTTTTGGCAACAAGCCAAGTGTTTTAGACACCCAATTAAAGTGCACTTGTTTTGTATTATTTGGCATGAAAGTCATTGTGCAATTGATCCATCTAGAATGATCAAAAACTAATTAGTTTAGTCAACCTCACATTGTCATACCCTAGCTAGGATTTGGATGATTATACTTAGTGTATTTTTGTCATTGTTTCTTGGTATATTTTGAGACTAAAACTTGTTTGTTTGTTTATAACCATGTCAAAAACTAGTTTTTTTAAACGTCACTCCTTGATCGAAGAGGTGTTATACTAGCCATTTTATACCACACTTGTGCCTTACAATTTTTGTTAAACATGTTTGTGTGTGTGTTACTTGTTTGAAATGGGTACCATTATGTTTCCCATATCATTATAAAGTTTGAGCCTTTGAGTCTTTGAAACATAACATTGATCACATCATTAGATCATGCTTACACCATTTGGCTACTCATTTTATTTCAAGACTTATCTGACCTAGTATCAAAAACCATTAATTCAAACCAACCAAACCATGTCACGTATGATATTTGGACCTTGTTCATGTACTATCATGATGTACAATCTTGTCTATCTTATTTAGTCCAATCATACTTTTGAACCATTGAGTTTTAAATTAACTTTTCCAAGTTTAAATTCAAACATTGATTGATTTTTGTTTAGGCCTCATTTCATAGGAGCTGATACATACATATTTCTCTTTTGGGTTATGTAATTTAGGTTAATAAATTTCCCAAATTTGAAAAACTATCACTTATTTTTTCATTCAATTTATCCTCAACATTGTTTATGCCTTTGTTTGAGAAAACACAGTATTTTCTCTAGGTGCCTTTTGCCTTATGGCTTATACCAATTGATCATGTTTGTGTTTGATTATGTATGCCAAAGTTATTTCAACCTTGTTAGATTAAATAAAATCACATCAAACTTTATTTCAAAGTCTATCTTTTGATGTCATTTGGCCAAAAGTCCTAGCAGATCATGTTTATTTGAGCCTAGATTTTGACTTCAAGTTTGGATGAAAGCCCTAGCAACTCAATTTTTTCCTTTCCTAGTTTAGACCTTGTTTCAAATACTTTAGTCTAGACTTTTACATGTCATTTTTATTCATAACCTTGACCTTTTGTGTGTATGACATTTGGTGTTAGACATTTGACTTTAGAATATTTTATGTCAAGTTCTAGCACAAGCCATTTTGGAGATACAACTCCATGATCAAATCATTGTTTGGAGATACATCTCTATCCATTTTAACCAATTTAGACTAAGTTTGAACCATTTGTCCTTTCAACATAGTTTTTTAGATTTTTTAGAACTCTAATCCTTTTTTTTTATAGATTTCCTCATTGATGTGTATATGCCTAGCTACACATATGGTGGAGTCATGTACAATCCAAATTATGATAGAAATGTCGTACAAAATGGCTTTGATTTTTATGGCTATATTCAAGACCCCTTTGATGATAACATGGTCTGTGAGATAGAATTTTATCCACCTTGCACAAATCAAATTAAGGACCAAAGTCAAGACCTCAACTAGAATGATATGGTTGGTGAGGAGGAATTGGGTGCAAACTTTTATGATGAGGATGATTATGAGACAAATTTTTTACCCTCCTTACAATAATCAATTTAGGAACCAAAGACAAGATCTAATTTACAATCCAACTCAAGACCCTAACTTAGATGATATGGTTTATGAGGAGGACTTAGATGCTTTGGCTTATGTGAGTAATCAATTTCCATGATGCCCTACCATTTCTATTCCAAGACCTCATCCTTTGGATTGTGTGAGAAATAAATCTCCATAGTGCCCACCCATTATCCAACTGTTGGCTATTCTTCATCTAGTGCCTATCATTCCCCACTTTAGAAAACCCTAGAAAATCTAACCCAAATATCAACCAATCCAATTATGATCCTAACCAAAAATCCAATCATAATCACAACCTATTATTTATCTAATCATTCATTCCAAACCTTAGCCCATCATTCAACCTAAACCCCAACCAATCCAATTAGTACCTACCCAACTGAGCCAATCTTTTATGGACCAAGCTTTGTTTAAAACTAGTATTTTCAAACTCATTGGAAACCAAGGCCAAGAAAACTAATAAATCCAAGATGCTTTTGTTGAACCAACCACTTGTGATAAGTTAACCTGTGATGAATCACATATTGATTCTATACCAATTATCAAGGAGTCTCACTTTGATGAGTCAGTCTTTATTGAGTCACTTCTTAATGATTATAACCATCTTTGGGCAAATTATTACTTCAACCATATGCCTATATTTTAAGAGCCTCCCTTTGACAATCTAGTCTCTAAGGAGTTATCTCTTAACCTTTTTACCATCCTAGAGGAGTCTTACTATGACAAACTAGTCTTTGTGTAGATTCATATGCCATCATAGGTCATTACTTATCCAACACCAAACATTCAACAATAAATCATTATAATAGAGTACCCATCAGATGAAGAATTATAATTAGAGTCAAGTATACTCTTGAATTGACATTAGATTTAGCATCAAAAGTAGAATCAACATCAATCTTGAGCTTGAATTCAAAGTTCCTTGAGTGTGAATCAGATTTAGATATAGAATATGTTCATCATTATTACAACATTGGTTATGCATGCCTAACAGATCAGTATGAATACATTTTTTATCCTTCTACAATTTTTTAGGATCATTAGTTCAGCACTGACACAAGTTCTCCCAGTATATTCTATGAGGATTGTGCAACCTCTTCCCATGCCATTACCACCAACCAACATATCCATATTATGACATTCCATCTCTCACAAGTGTCAATTGGGACCCATAAAATCATACCTTTTTAAATTAAATCTATGGCGACATATCAGATGAAGAAAAGTACAGAGGCTAAAAACATAATCATATAGCAAAAGAACACTCTCTTAGTGAAACATTTTTAGATGTGCTAAAGGGAAATCAAATTCAAAACTCAGCATCTTCTAGTGAAACATTTTCAGAGGCATTAGGGGATAATCAAATTCAAAAGTCCATGTTACTTAGTGAAATGTTCTCGAAGGTGCTATGGGATAATCAAGACAACTTCATTGGTAGAAACCTCTTCTAAGAATCAATGGTTGAACATAAAAGTTATTTACTAATTAATGAAGACATCATCAAAGATCAAATCAAAATAGCTTCCATTTTATAGCCTAATTAAATGGTAGCTACTCTTAGGCCTAAACAACAAAATAATCTGGTGGTCCTATCAAAAGAAGAAGTCTTCAGCCCTACCACATCCAAAGATATGTTGAATCTAGAATTAGCAACATTGCGTGTTCCTAAAAACCTTGATCTTCATTTGTTTCCCCACCATTATCCATTCCATTATCCTCCATCATTACATCTCCAAATCAAACCTATCATCCAAGATTTATCCTTATTTACCATCTATGATCATACTTTCCTTTGTAGAGGCTACAAAGATACCTTGTCTTGATGCTTGAAGGAATAAAAATAAATTACCAATGAAGATCACAATAGCATTATTGGCATCCAAATCTATAGGCAATTATAAATAGATAATTATTCTTACAAGGTATGGGCTAGCAATTCACATGATTGACTATTTTGGTTGTATCATTTATTGATCAAAACATGCATCTCCACATCATCAAGAATAATAGAATCACATTCCTAGGCCACAAACATAAAAAACCAATGACCATCATTGGCCTAGAATATATACAATACCATTTCAATTTTCCATATCCATTTGCCATTGTCACATATCCATTTGTCATTATCACATAATCATTTCCTTCACCCTACCACTGGGGGGAAACCCTCCTACTATTCTATCCAATCAATCAAAATATCATTATCCTAAGAAATTCCATCCTATCATACCATTTTACCATTCCATTCCTACTTGACCAAACATGTTTTGAATCCTATCAACCTAGCCCATTTGAACTTAGTTTATCCATTGGTTTCATGTTTTTAGCATACAAAATTATATCAATTTTAGTAGTTATTTCAATAATTTTAGATAGAGGTAGTATTTTAGAGTAGTATGAAAAAAAAATTGGCAATTACATCCTTCATTTCTTATTCCCTTATTATCAAATTTGTTTATGTGAGTCTGATTATATCACTTATTGAGGCAAAACAGTGTTCACCGATCTTGATCCTAATTATATCACTTAATGGGGTAAATTGGTATCATTGATCTATCAATTTTATCTTAGTTATAACCACCTATGGGAAAAATATAGGCAACATTTGTTTATTGTTCCTTAACATATCACCTAGCCATTCCTATGTCGTACTATGCCATCATACCAATTGTGCCTATTTTATTTGAATTAGCTACTACACTAGTCAGATTTCTCCACTATGAGTTGAAATATTATGAACTAAAACCATTTTGGGACTATATGGGTCACATTTGATTCATGTTAAGGTTAGCTCAATCCCCCTTTAGCCATGTTCTCACTATTTTGTGAACAACTTTAGCCATACTCTCATCATTTTACAAGCATCATTTCAAGTTATAACACTTTTGCCATTTTGTGAGCTTGGACTGTTTTAGTGTCTCATCATTCTTGATTGAGTTGAGATGATTTAAATATTCTAATAAAATTTGAAAATCATTTACAAAAACCAAAAACATTGACTACTTCTTTGCCTTAAGAATTCTAGGAACCCTCACTAAGTCACAAACAAACCACTTGTTCCTTTGTTTCCCCATCATTTTTGGCCTTTTATCATATGATATCCCCATTTTGTGCATTCATCCCTATTCTTCTATCACATCCATCATATCTTCTATCAATCATCATTTTCTTCCCATTTTTTGAAAGAACTATATTTGGCCTAAATTTTTGTTGGATCATCATATCCACAGAACTATGTAGGTAGCGTCCACTTACCTAGCACATATAGAGATAGCTCAAACACCCCCTTCCTTTTCTTCTATTCCCCCATCTTATTTTTTTGTTTAGTTGTCACCTAGTTTCTAGGGGAAATTTTCATCATGTTGTTTATACTAACATAAGGAATAACACTTGTTTATTTCTTTATTTATCTTATTTGTTTGTTTTTTATCTATTTTGTTTATTTATTTGTGTGCCTGTTTGTTTGCTTTCAGCACTGTGCCCTTGATTCAGTCTATGTGTGTTCATTGGGTTATTCCTTTCACATTATTTTTGAATCTATCCATATTCAAATGTCTACATTATCATCATGGTTTTTATCATTGTTGTAATTATTTTCCAATGAGTATTGGATATCAGGAGTTAGTCCTTATGCATATTTTGGCCAAGCCCCCATGGTGTTCTATCATGAGTCCTACCATCTAATTCTATAAAAAAAATTGGCTTTGATAGGTCTACAACATCAATACAGCATCACCATCTCCTCATCACCGACGTCAACAATGATCTCAATCTAATCCCAATCATATCTCAAATAAAGTAATTAAATAATGAAATAATTTCAACCTTTCTTAGTTTGGATGAGCATCTCCCTATTAGTAGGTTGTTATAATTCATCTTTATCCTCTATATCAAGTTATCACTCATCAACCATCAATCATGTTTTTTATAATTGAGGTATACTACATCAACATTGTACACCATCCCACATATATTCTCAATGAATATATCAACTATTGGGGAAAATCATTATGTTATCACCAATTTTCCTTTCTTTTTTATCTATCTTAACTAGGGTAGCTCCATCTTCTCAATGATTATATCTCCTGCTAGGGTAAATCATTATGTTATCATACCACCTTACCATTATCAAGGTACAATGCTTATACCTACCTTTGGGCAAATTATTGTACACTATCCCACTTGAATTTCTTAATGATTTTACCCAAATTTGGGTACATCATTATGTTGTCACCCCATCTTATTAATTTATTTGGTACACTTGTTTTACTTCTTTCTTTTGAGGGATTGTTTGTCGACCCACTTGCCAACTGATCCCTCGAGGGGGAAGCTATAGTTAAATCATTACCATTGTAGTCATAAGCATAAAGATATATTTTATTCTTTGAAAATATGTTACTATGCTTACAGCTTGCAACATCTTCCCAAATAGGGGCAAATTATAGACATGTAAATTTGTCCACCAATGGCTTCATATCAAACTTTAGACCAATTCTTGTCAATCATTGAATACCTAGCCTAAGAATTTCTATTAGTCTTAATTTGTCTTTAAACCTTGCATTAAATCAATTTGGCCTATTAAATCAATTAAACAAGGTAAATACACACATTGAATTAATCAAAATCAAACAAATGACTAAATTCTTAAAAATAAATAATTAACTTGCACACCCTAATCAAAATCAAATAGCAATTTAACTCAATTTCAAATCCTAATTGAGTTCACCCATGAGCTAATAAATCAATTAAATCAATTACTAAAAAGGAAATTCAAAATCATCTTAAAACATTCTAGAATACACTCATTACTTTTGTGAGTTGTCACTTTTGGAAAATATATAAAAGAATATTCTAAGACTATGCCAAACTCAACCAGAGTTAATAAACTCAACCATGGTCAGATTTAATCAATTCCAAGGGATTTGAAAGCCTATGAAAGAAAGCCTAGAGTTATAATGTAGAAATAGATTCATGAAACTAAAAGCCTAGTGTTATAATGTCAAAATTGAGCCAAGTCATATCAATCAATCCAAGAATTTAATAATGGTGCATAGAGGATATGATGTTAGCCATATGTCATTGATGAAGACTTAACATGCATAATCTGAGCAAGCCAAATGAAGAAATCATTTGTTACTCTCAAAGAAGGTAAAGATTATTGTTCTTTGCATTTTAGTTAGGTTTTCAATTGTTGTTTGTTCATTAATCTCCCCCTAAGATCTAGGATTAGAGATGTTAGTATGTTAGTGTGTTGATTTCATGGTTTTATGGACTAACACTTGATCTAACCTCCTCTCTTTATCAAATTCCTTGATCACAGTTTCAAGTCTTGGGGAGGCATCCTCGACCAAGTAAAGCTTAGACTATTGAAAAAGTGAGTGATCCTATTGGTTGTAGACTTTCTAATCTTATTCTTTTTAGAATGTGATAGGGTCAAGGTCAATATGTTTTAGTGAGTTCACTTCATGTATCCTAAGATGTCTATGATCTTCCATTTCATCCTTGGCCTAATCATAATTGATCTCAAGGACAAGACCCTAAATCTATTGGAAATGGCATCCTAAAGGTGGGAAGAAAACCATGGAGTTAATAAATAAATAACAAATAGGAAGGCAATAGAAAAGCAAAATTCCTAGAGAACCAGTAGAGAGGAGAATGCAAAACCAAAGCAAGGTCAAAAAAATTGAAAGAGATCCAAAATGCATTTAAAAATAAAGCCTAGTAACTATCAGTAGGAAATGGGATAGGATATCTCTAAATAATCTATAACTAGTGTGAAACCTTATAAAAGGTCCCATTAGGCATGCCAAAATATAGCTTCAAGAATCCAAACAAGACACTAAGGTTTATCAGAGGGGGTATGTAGGGTTATAACCAAACACCTTAAAGTCTAATAAGATGAAGGATGCAGGAATCCACTAGAAGTCTAAGGTAGTTATTTCATTTATCATCTTACACTAGGCCAAATGCTAACTTGTAAACTAGGTTAGGGATAACATGATCAAGTGCACAAAGGATACATGTATCTAAAATTGATCTAACCATAGTAAAATAATTAGTTCAAGGAAATAAACTAATGCATAAAGAAAAATAAATTAAGGTATCTAAATAAGTAAGCAATACCAAGCAAGGAAAAATATTCAAAAAAATGCATATTTAAAAAATGAAATATGTTTGAGAGAGTGTGTATGTGCATAAAATTTAAAAATCTATCTTAATGCCTTTATTTTAGTGAATTTTAGCTTATATTTTTAGAATGGAAGAAGAAGAAACTAGATATAGGTATGGTTAAAAAACCTATTTGATTGCATGCACATTGAATCAGATGATTGTGAAAAACTCCTCTTTGGTTTGAGAGGATGACCTACAAATAAGATAGTAATAAATCAAATGGTTGGTTAAATAGATAGCTGAGTGGATTGCCTAGCACTAGCTTCATCTCAAAAGTAGCAGCTTCCTTGAAGGCTATCAATCCGCATATTTTAAATAATTAAGTTCATAAATATAATGATAAATTAATTACATAAATAATCAAAGGGTACTAATATTTAATACAAAAAATTATTTCTAAAAAAATCGACTATAAATGACTAATATAATAATGAACAAGTCAACACTAGTACTAAATGGGTCAAGTGTGCTTCAAAAAATTAGGTGGGGTTTTGTGAATAGGTAGGGACATAAAAAAATCAAATTTGGTTGGGGGTAAGAGGGTGAAAATAACTTATTATTTTATACCATAGTGATCATTGGTGGTTGGGGTAATTGTTAGCAATTAAGGTGACCATCGATGATTGGACAGACTATCGACGGTTGAGATAACCATCGATAGTTATTGTGTGTTGGAGGTTGGTAATAAATGGTTGATTGAAGGGATCACAAAGTTGGATTTCAAGAGATGGGTTGATGCTAGGATAATTTTTAAATGCAAATAAAGTAAATGAATGATGGAAAACAAATACTTATCTTGCTAAAGGCTGATCAAGTGGATATTTGAGGTGGTTAGCTTATTGATAAAGTCTGGCATGATTTCATTAGAGTAATGGTACTTGGTTATCAACTGAGGGGTAGTGGAAGGTTGGTTATCTAACATGATGGTTGGATCATTGGATCACTAATGATGATTAACTTGAAAATAAATAAACTCTAGATGTACAAGCTCTTGATAATAATTATAGATGGATTTCACTTCCCTACTCCTCTCTTTTTATAAGCACAAGCAAGAGGTTCAAGTGGAGGTTCAACTAGGCTATCTAATTATAAATCACTCATGCAATATCTTGCATATATATTTATACAAGTTATTTTTTGAAAATCAAGGTAGGTTATTGCATGTTAGCTTTCAAGATGGTGGACCCTAATTTTCAATGGTCAAGGGCCAAGGTAAAGAGTGGACAAAATGGTAAGTTAAGTTAATTGGTAAAACTAACCATGGTTGGGCTCAATTAGGGGATGAAGGGTCAAATTGGTTGGAAGGGGGTCCTAAGGTGGTCCAGGGGTGTTTTGGCATTTAGATTCATAGAGTGTGGATTTATGGTGTCTACATTTTGTCCCTTTTTATTATGTGGCTTTGAATTAACAAGCTACAAAACAAAAATGGATTATTGGTCGAAGGTATGTTTACTCTGAGTATGGGAGGAGGTATTATCCCTCAAAATAGGAGTTAATGATGTAAAAAATAATTGGTTGTAGGTTTTATAAGGTGGATAAAGGTGATGACAAAGGTAGATGTCATGAAGGTGGTTGATAGGTTGGGCACTGAAGTGTAAACAAGCACACAAAGTGTGAGAAAAAGTGTGATAGCCAAGGTCATGCATAGACTAGGTTACCATAGTTGGTAAAAATAAAGGTCAATGTTAAAAGGACATGTGACAAGTGGACCACATGACTACATTTAGGCATGGTGACTGGGTACACTCATAAGTCTACTAGGTATTGTCTATGTTTTATTGGATATCCAAGGCAGGAAGTGCTCCTGGTGAAAACACAAATGGGTCAAGTTTCATAGGTATATGAGGTATAAAGTGATCTTGAGAAGACACTAATTGGTTGGGTATGTGTTATGTTATATAAGTTTAAAAAATTGGTCAACATGGTAATGTTATTATTGTGGTCAAAGGACTAGGCAAAATTTGTTGTAAAATGTGTGCTAGTTGGACAAAAATAGACTAATGGTAGGATGATGATGTGGTTGAAGTGGGTAAAAAGGTAGGCTCTATGGGAAATATTGTGGTGAGAATGCACTAAATTAGTGTGATTGAAGAGGTAATGGGTAAAAGGTTAAGACCCTGACCATCGATGGTTAGGGGTTAAAGTACGACTATCAACAATCACCTTGACCATCTATGGTTAAGATGAAAATCCTAAAAGTTTGGTCATTAAAATTAATTTTGAAATTCATTTTTTTCATTTTAACTTGTTGAATTAGAGCTCTATCTTTTGGCATCTTGTGACCAAGAATAGTGTTGATAGTTATTTCTAAGAGGTGAGAGGTTGCTGAGTTGGACCAAGTAGATTGAGGGGACTAGTGAGGATGTAAGGAGCACATAGATGCAGATGTGGCTAGGCAAGGGGTTCTAGAATTCTTCCTTGATGATGGTTGAGGAGAAAGGTAGGGGATGTACTTGAATTGGTATATTAGTTTGGTTTTGCATAAGTTGTAGTTGATTGGTTTTTTAGTTTGTCTATTAGGTTACATGATAGGGATTTACCCTAGGTAGGTTTTATGTATTTTGGGTAAATTTTGCCTAGTGAAATTTGAAATTGATAGGGTGGGGTAGGGTAATTGGGGTATGGATAAGTATTAGGTTAGAATTTAGGAAATATTATACTTATTTTAGGAGTTTATTGGGTAGCTAGGGTTTTGGGTGTTCTGCTAGTGGAACATCCATAGTGACCATCAATGGTTGAGATTGAATATTAACACTCAACATCTATAAAAATATAGATGCCTAACCACCAGTGGTTACCATGACTATCGACAATTGCCTAGAATAAAAAAGGACTTAGAAAATTTTTAAAGTGTTTAAGGTATAGTAGGTATTTAATGGTATGGTATAGGATGACCTATAGGTTAAGTGGTAGATTTGGTGGGTTAAAATATTAATTTCAGTAGGGAGGAGTCAGATAAATGGTAAAATGGGTTAGGTTAGGTAGGTTAGAGTCACTTAGCTCATATGAAATAGTAGTATAGGTGGTTAAGCTCATTATTACTAACTGTATGTAGGCATAAGAGTAGATATAGATGCATGATCACGTGCGACATATCTTCACAGAGGTTCACCAAGGGATGACCCCAATCGATTGGGCACACATAGAGGAGGTGGGTCTGGGGGAAATATAACACTATAAGCATGCATCATGTAATGCATCTATGATCATAGCCCTCATTGAGAGATGGGATCCATCGATTAACACTTTCATCCTATCAACTGGTGAGATGATTTTCTTGCTAGAGGACATGTATAGGATCACTTGGTTACCTATTTGAGGCAAGCCTATATATCACATAGAGAAACAGGAGTGAGATGATTTATTAGAGCTGATGTATGGGGATGATTATGAGTATGTCATATAACATGTTGGGGGTTTTAGTTACATTATGTTATATTAGAGGGTGATGGGTGAGAGGAGGCTCATGATCATGATGATGATAGTCATTTTGTGTTTTGCCCATCCTGACTTAGGTAGTGGGAGATTTCCATACTTGTTACTTAGGTTTTTAATTGAGATGTTGTGGTAAATAATATTTGGATGGGTAATTATCATTTTGGTAAAGATATATAGGGAGTTATGGGGTTTTAGGGCCCATAGGAGATACATCATCAATGTCAATCTTAATTTACACTACTAGGCTTATGAGCACATATAGGTGTTAAGGCTGATGGGATTACCATGGATGGGATACACTTAAATTGAGTTCCTAATTAGTTATATGAGGTGGAGAATTTAATTTTCTACTTTAGGTATAGGAGGAGGTGCACATAATGTTGATTAGTTTAAGGGTGCACTAGATGCACTAGTTATTGGAGACATCACCTAGAGACCATATGTTGGGTTCTTCAAGTGGGATGGATATAGGGGATAAACCTTCTCCTTATAGAGATACAAGTGGATTTTTGGCCATAAGGATAGAGAGGTAAAGCTCATCCCATTTAATAGGGTGCGAAGGTATTTTGGCCTTGTATAGGGTATCCTAGGTGCATTTCCAAAGTATAGGTAGGAGGATGCATAGATCTTGCTACGAGAGCCACATCTAGTGTGGACATTGCTAGATCATGAGGAGCTACTAGCCAGGCCATAGATAGATGATGTTGGATTTGTATATGGGTGCATGGCATGGAACCAAGATTTATATATAGCTATAGATTTTGGTGGAGATGATAGTGGTAAGAGGTTGATGGATGTGGACTCGATCAGGAGAGGGGATCAGAGGGCACAAGTATAGGTGGTTATCCCTAATTCATAAGTAGGATTGGTGCTAGCCATGGTACAATCATAGGTGGTGGCATTATAAGGGTAGGTGGATACATTATAAGGTCATCTAGCTAGTATGATAGGTGAGAGGGATGAAGCTAGAGCTACACTAGCCCAAGTCACTTAGAAGCAACATGCTCTAAAATAGGTTGTAAGAGTAGTAGTATCACTAGTAGGTCTAGTAGGGACCATTGATAAGTAGAGGTACATAGCCATGGTATAATAGTTATGATACTATGAGGTTATTATCTTCACCCACTACCTAGTAGAGTCCTGATGGGGTGAGTACAGAGCTAAGAAGGTAGGTGGCATAGGTGTAGTGACACCTGGTCAATGGGAAGCATCTACAGTCAGATAGGCAAGATCTTAAAGATAGGTGTTAGGAGGCAGTGGTTCTCTAGGAGATAGTGGTTCCCTATGGACATAACCATGACATAGCTTAGATATAGTTATATACTATTATATATCATTTTAATTCTAACCTACGAGCTAATGTGGTGAGATGTACATTTTGAGAGAGAGAGACATGTATATCTATTTGTACACATTATGATTTTATTTGACTCATGAGTTAAATATATGATATTTTTTTTATTTTGCATACACATGGTCTATGATTTGCTTTGATATTATACTTATGATGTGATGTTTTTATTGATTATGGATTATCCTTATGTTATGGATGTTAAACACTGATGTAGATGCACCTAGCTAGGAATGAGATGGATTTTATTTATGGGTATGTTTATACCATGTGTGTGTATGGTGATGCTTATGACATGCTAAATTTTAATTAGTATATGCTTCATTATGTAGATTTAGACATGCTATGAAAATGGCTGATTGTTTTATTGCACATGGATGCTATGATGTTATTATGTTTGTTATGGTGATGATTATGGTTATGTTTTTTCTTATGACACATATGCATATGCTTTTATTAATTTTTTTAAAGGTAAAACACATGAGGTAAGTTAATTAACAACACTATATGGGAGAACAAAGAATATAATCAAGAGATAAATGTCATAATAAAAATTTCAAAAACTCATGATAGGATAGGAAGAGAGCATGATGCTTCTTCTTTGGCAAGGATGAAAACAAAACCGAATTTGGATTGGCTTAATGAACATAATCCCTTTGAATTCTTTGCATTAGCATTCATTACTTGGTTAAAAGAGGTGTCTAGATCACATAATGTTGAGTAAGGTCAAAATCCCTTGATTGTAATGTATAAAAGGGAGATGGCTGAAAATGGAACCTTCATGTGAGACTAGATGCCTCTTTTATAGGTTTTTGAAGAGCCAGTGTAAAAAAGTCTATGTCATATAAGGGGTAGACTGATCGATGCAAGAAGTCTACTTATGAAAGTCAATTACGGCTTCCACCTTATTTTATAGTGTGAGAGTAGATTGTGGCTTTCAAGATTAGTTTGCTTTTGTTGTGATTTTAAAAATGGGTCTTTTGATTTTTTTTATATATGGGAAGTTGATCGATGTGAGAAGCTTCCAATAAATTATTATGCTTTTGAAAAATGTTTTAATCATCCATCCCTCAAGGGATTGGTCTAAGTTTATTTGATTTATTCAAGGATTTATGGTATTTTTCCTTCAAGGGAGTAGTCTACCTTATATATTTGCAATTTCAAATATGTTTTCAATAATTTTCCTTCAAGGTATCAATCTATGAATGCTTAGGAATGACCCATGATTGCCATTGGTTTGTAATTTTTCTTTTTATTGATTTGTTTTATTTTACTTGACATAGACTTAATTAGGATAACTTAAGGCTCCACCTTTATGAAGGAAAAACTAAAATAACAAGAAGGTTAATTAGGTGAAAATAGGTTTAGGTGACAATGATCATGGGAATTCATCCTATAAAAGGGGGGGAAAGTACCATGAGAATCATAACATGGTTAGATCTGTGGTACCCATTATTAAATATTAGGCCATGAGTGTGATGGATAATCACATGATTTAATTTTAATTAGTTGCCCTTAAAATAGGGAGATGGATGTCGTTAAAATCAAGGGATGAGCTTAAGTTAAAACAAAAGGTGAACTTGATCCTTTTTAACAAAAGAACATATATAGATGTGAAGCATTGAAGGGCTCAAGTTATAGGTTTCCCTCAAGAGAGGACAACCGATAAGCTCTTGATCCATACTTGTGGGTAATGATATAGGGTCCAAGCCAATTGAAATTAAACTTACCTTGCTTGTTTTTCTCCATATTAGTGACATGTTGATTTTCCTTTAGAATGAGGTCTTTGATGTTGAATTATTACACTCTAAGGTGTTTTTTATAGGCACATTTGACATGCTCTTGATATAAATGAAGATGGGTAAGGATGGATAAGTGATTCTCATCAAGTAGCTCAAGCTGGGCTAAGTGAGTTAATGATAATCATCCTCAGAGATGAGATCTTGCAAGGATATGTGAAGAGAAATAATTTGGACTTTGAGAGGCAAGACAACCATCATTCCAAACATAAGAGAGAATGGTGTATCACTTTTATGGGTTTTAATTATAGTAAAATATGCCCATAAGGCAAAGGGGATGTGCAAATGCCAATTCTGACTAGATGTATTAACCATTTTAGTGATTATGTTAAAAGTTTTGTTAAAGGCCTTAGCCTGTCCATTTGCTTGAGGATAATAGGGTAAGGAGAAGCTTCACCTAATTTCAAATGCATCACATGGACCTTGGACTTGTTTTTTTTTCAAATATTTACCATTATTAATGATAATCTTGTGAGGAACATTGAAATGATAGATGATGTGATGGTTGATAAAATTGATAATATTTTACACTTTAGCTGAGACTAGAGGAATAACCTCTACCCACTTGGTAAAATACTCATTCATAGTGATGATAAAATGGTGTCACTATGAAGAATTATGGTTAATTTCACTAATAAGGGCCAAAACCCATTGTGATAAGGGCCAAAAATTAGTGGAAACATGAAGACTATGACTAGGTGCATGATGTAGATTAGCATGTTGTTGACACTTAACACACTTTTTCACATAATCATAATAGTCTTGGTTAAGGTTAGGCTAGTAATAGCTAAGGTGAAGGATGCATTTAGCTATAGTGAGGCCACTAAAGTGTCCTCCATATGTATCATCATGCATTTATTTGATAGCATGAGAGGCTTCGTGACTGCATAGGAAATGGAAGAAGAGACCATCAAAGTGATGTTTATAAAGAATTCTTCCCATAATGGTATAACATGAGGTACTCTAGATAAATTATCTTTGAGAATTCCTAGAAAGTCCAAAAGGAATGATGGAAAGGTTGAGGTAGTTGAATGTCTGATGATACTAAAGGTCAAGTTGTGTCTCCTCTACATTGAAGATGGTGGGAGAATCTAGTTTGACATAAGAAGGCTAGGTAAGTCTGTAGATAATGATAGATATCTTAGAGTCAAAGGGTAAAAACATGATCTAAGAGGTGAGGGAAGCTATGTTATTAGCAAACTTATTGGTATCATTGACATCTTGATCCATCAAATAACATGGTAACTTGATAGGTGAAGTTCACCTAAGATAGGGTCATGATGGATTCATCAGGGAACTCAAGAGGAGGAGGTTTATTGTCTTATAGTGATGCTTCAACCAATTGGCTGGTAATGACTTGCCCATTAATTCACTTTTTTTGAAGGAAATTAAGGTCAAAATTTAGTAAAATCATGAGACACTTGGCCATACATTGGTTTTTCTATGGCTTGGAGTGCATGTACTTGAGTGGGTTGGTATTTTTTATGGCATAGGTTTTATGGTTAAGAAGTTCGTGGTAAAGTTTGGTGGCCATGAATATTAAAGCTAATTAAAGTTTCTTAATGTGGGTATTGTTGACCCAATTTTGCCCCTCAGGCAAAATCTCGGTCACCTCCTACACCTGCTTCGCAGGCCCAGTCATTTCAGGTTGCAAGGTCCACTTTCAGGTCTTGACAGCGCCGTTGCAGAGAATAGGCAGCGAAGGACAGAGTCTTCAGACGTCCGCAAGAGAAGAAGGGGAAAAAACGAAGTTTCGACACTTAGTCAAAAAAGAGGCAGAAAAAATGCAGAAGGCGGCAGATTCGCCGCCCACTACAAGGGCGGGTAAAATGAGCCCGTCTACGAAGAAAATGCAGAGGGCGGCGAATTCGCCGCCCACAACACAAAGAAAAGCAAAGACATCGGCCGACGTCGGCAATACTGCCGTCATCGGCACCTTACAGAGACCGACGTCGGTAGAACCGCCGACGTCGGTAGAACAAGGGCAGGCACAAAAAACCAGAAAAGCCCGCCCATGGCGGTGAAATGAAAAAGCCCGCCCATGGCGGTGAAATGGAAAACCCCGCCCAATGGCGGGGAAAGGGAAATTGCCACGCGGAGTACAACTATACCGACGTCGGCAGCCTAATTTAACCAACGTCAGCAATATTGCCGCCGTCGGCAGCTTATCGGCCGACGTTGGCGGGTATTCCTACATGAAGTTCATGCAAAGGGCGGCAAAATCACCGCCCACTATAAGGGCAGCAAAATTCCCCTGCAGTACACAAGAAAAAACCCGCCCAGCTGCCAAAGGAGAAGACCAGCACGCAAAACGAGGCAACCAGCATGGTCTTGGCAGACTTGTGACGTCATCAATAGTGTTTTTCACACTTTTCAATGAGACTTCCCTTGGCTCTTCTGCTATAAATACAAGGACTTAGTCATTTTCTAGGGATCTTCCTGACTTTTGTAAAGAGCACTACTCTGCAAATTTCCCACCTGAATCAATAAAAGATATTTCTTACCTCTATTTGGATGGATCTATCAGTGTATGCATTGAATGTTAATCTGTGTCCAGTCATTGTCTCTTGATGCTATCACAGGTTCAACACCAGCAAACCTGTGATCTACGAAGCACCACTGTCTGCTGCTGCCAGGAGTAGAGTTCTATTTTAGAGGTATTGAACAGGTGAGGTCACTTACAGTGTGTGTTTCTCAGCACCTTGGTGAGTCCCTGTTTCTTGTGCTTTCCATAAGAACCTCCCTGTCATCCCAGAGACCTGGTCTTTTCTGCCAGATCTGAGTGTATGTATGTTTTGTCTGATTCTGAGAGTGGATCTGGAAGGTCACTCATGTTTTTGGTGTATCACCTCTTTTAGAGTAGGTTGTTTGTTTTCAAGCTTTTCTCTCTCTTTTTTCACCCCCCCCCAAGTGTATACCTATATATCTATATTTTTGCATTACCTGAAACAAACAAGATACATCAGAGGGAACTAGCCCATATCTAGAGACTCTCCTCTCCTGCTTCGCCGTCCCACAGGCGAGAGAGGGGTTTCCATGTTGCGGGGAGAGGGCAGGAATCCGTGTTCCTGTCGCTGGGTGCACTTTCTAGCGTCAACAGTTCTGGCACGCTCGGTGGGACTGCAATTTTATCAAGTTCTAACACAGTAGTATTTCAGGATTGATGTTGGTCCTGCTACAGTGATTTTCAAAGATTTCCAGCATCTGGCGACTCCACTGGTAAGAGCTCAGTTCTTTTTTTAAAGACCAGTTACTTAGCTTATATGCCAAAAGTTACCACCAGGTCAGCTTCAAGAAGGGTCCCCTTTGAGTTCATTGAACTACCTTTAAACTCTGCTAAAAGACTCAGGTTTGGAAGAACTCACCCTTATCCACTGATAAATCCTCCTAGACCTGTTGCTAGAAACACCAACCCAGCTCAGCCACAAATACAACCTGTTCCAGCCATGGCCTTGCCTTTTGCAGCTTTTCGGGGTGAAAGCCCTTTAAACCTCCCACGCTATGATCCAATCCCCGGAACAGCTCTAAAAAATGTGCCTTTTTTTGATGGAGTGGGACCTATTACAGTTGTTGAGCATATAAAAAATATTGCCAACCTTTGCAATATTCATAATATAACAGAAGAAAATATTGCCATCAGACTGTTAGCCTTGTCTCTGAAGGGGAAAGCTCTCGACTGGTACGGCACCTTGCCTGTGGATTCCATACATTCGTGAACGAATTGGGCACTCATTTAACTGATCGTTTTAGGGAAAAAAGTGATGGCCTCTCTCTTGCTGAGCAGCTGACAACTATAAAAAGAGCTCCGCATGAATATATGCAGGACTTCAATACGCGGTTTCAAAAGACTTGGGATAGAATTCCCATCCTGGTAAGGCCGACCCCCAGCTACGCTTTCTTATACTATCTAAAAGCATTAAATAGTGACATTGCTATGATGATTCAATCTATGGGGGGACACATACTACCCGCTGCGTATGACATAGCCATTGTGGCCGAAAATTGCTTGATTCAAGCTGGGAAAATCGCCCCTAAACCTCACATGCCACTTTTCCCAGAACCGCTGCCCCCAATTCAAGCAGTCTCTCCTACAATTGCCCCCCTACCTGTCATTGAAAAGCCAACTACTGTTCCATCCAATGAATTAAGTGAAGTTAAGGGCCTGTTGCAGAGCATGTCAAATGAACTTGTTGCCCTTAAAAGGTAGCAAGCTCAAAGCCACAAGCCAAACCAGAGTTATCAAAATTATGGCCATGCCCCTAGACCCCCCTTTCAAAATTATAACCAAGGTCAGGGGCAGCTCACTACAACTAGGCCTTATCAAAATTATAACCCAGGCCCTCCTTCGTCATCTAAAGCCATGGTACCTACACAAAAAAATCTAGTGCAGGAGCAGCCAGGTTGTTCAAACATGAGACAAGGTCAAGAGCAAGCTGTCCACCCGAATGACATGATAAATTTTTGCCAGAATTTGGAAAATCAAGGTGCTGATTTTTCTCAATTTTTTGAGTTCCCAGCTCAAACCAGCACAAGCAACAATCAGACTCAGCTGGATTCTACCCTGATAAATCACGAAGAGGGCGAGCTCTGTGCAATTAATCATGGAGGCGCTGCAGGAAATCATGCTGATTGCGTTGCGACCAATACGAGATTTAAAAGAAGAGCAGTTGGAGAAGTGCAGGCTTCCTCTCGGGCAGCAGCGAATCCTCCACCACACCCTTTTCAAAAGGCCCCAATTTTCGGTGAACCATCTGTACCCCCAACTCCTCAGTCTAAAGCTCCAGCCGGGATCAGCCCAAAGGAAAACGCGAAAGGAGTCAATCCCCAGGTTAATATAGTTGATCAAATGAAGAAATTGCATGTGAGCATTTCTCTATGGGATTCATTGTCTCTTCCAGGACAAAAGGAGGTATTGAAGAAAGAATTGCATGAGCTAGATCGCCAGGCCATCCCAACAGACACTAATAATGTCCTAATGATGAATGGGTAGCCTTCTGCTCCAGGTCAGGTAAGGAAAGAAGAAAAAACTCCCCCTTTTTATGTATCTTTGATCATTGGAGATTTCTTAGTACATAATTGCATAATTGATAGCGGGGCCAGCACTTCAGTAATGCCTAAGTGCATTGCTGATAAGATGGGGTTAAAGTACGAAGCAATGAACAAAGGAGTCTTACAACTAGATGGGACACCCGCAAAGACAGTCGGAGTCCTGAAAGGATTGAGTTTAACATTGCATGCCTGCCCGACATTCTCAATCCCTCAAGATATAGTGGTAGCAGACGTTCCTCCATATTTTGCAATCTGTTTGTCTAGGGACTTTACGTCCAAGATAAGTGGTTATCTAGCAGCAAATTGGTCATACCTGGTTTTCAGAACCAAGTATGGGACCAAAGTGAAAATTGAATCCGAGCCACTCTATAAGGACCACCTAGAGTCCTATTCACCCAAGGCAGCGAATGTCAGTTATACTATCATTGATCCAGAAGACTCTCAAACAGACAAGTCCTCATCTTCTGCTCTTGAAGGAGTCGCAGATCTACTCTTGGATGAGTGGGGAAGCGATAACTTTGAACACGATCCTTATAAGTTTATTGAGGAGGCAGACCTTGGCGTCTATTGCTTGCATGAAGAGAGTGCCGTCATGCCCAATATAATGAAGGAAAATGAGGAAGATCTTGGCCTGTGGCAGCTTTATTTCGACGGTTCCAGAAGCAAACTGGGCGCTGGTGGTGGGGTAATGTTAGTCTCCCCTTCCGAAGAAAGGTACTTTTCAGCTTTTCATTTCCATTTCTCTTGCACATGTAACGTTGTAGAATATGAGTCTTTGATTCACGGACTTGAGTGGGCAAGAAAGAGAGGGATCAAAAAATTGCAAATCCTGGGGGACAGTGAACTAATAGTGAACCAAATCAGAGGCCTGAACCTGACCAAGAACTCCTTACTGAAATCTTACAAGCACAGAGTCTGGGACTTGATGGAGGATTTCCTTGCTCTTAACATTACCTCTATCCCCAGGGAACAGAATAAGCAGGCTGACAGATTGGCAGCTGTTGGTGCCCAATTTGATGTTTCAAAAGAGATAAGCAGGGGTTGTAGTTCGCGCCATTTAAAAGTGGTGGTCCGGCCTTCAATTCCAGACAATGTTACGAACTGGCAGGTCTTCGAAAGCGACCAACAAATAGCCCTTTTCCTAAAGAAGGAAGCTGAATTTGCGGTCCATAATCAGGCAAAATTGCAGCAGCAATATGGAAATCAAATTGTTCAATTGAAGAACAATAAACTCCCTAAGGGTCTGATCACACTTGAAAGTATTTTCAACGGAGAGGACCAACTGAGAAATGACAAAGCATGCATCACTACCAAAGAGGAGAATTATGAAAAAGTAGAAATCTTCAAGGATAAGTTGCTGGCGCTTGGCAAGGTCTGCATGTTTCAAGAGAGACAAGCTTTCATCCTGCTGTGCCAGGAGTTCACTGATATTTTTCCCTGGAATTATAGCGACTTGAAAGGCTTCGATCCAAGGCTCGCCCAACACACCATTGAATTAGATGAAGGCGCAAAACCTGTCACACAAAAGCAGAGACCTGTTAACCCGATGGTCGAGCTCCTTATGCAGAAAGAATTGGCCAAGTTGATTGAGTCCGGCATTATATTTCCGATCAAACATTCCTCATGGTTGGCTAATTTGGTTCCAGTTAGAAAGAAAAATGGGGAGATCAGGCTGTGTGTCAACTTTAGAGACCTTAATAAAGTCTCTTTAAAAGATCATTATCCCCTTCCAAACATGGAGCAGATCCTTCAAAAGGTAATTGGTTCCGAACGCTTCTCCCTCCTGGATGGCTATTTGGGATATAATCAAATTCTGGTGCGTGACTGTGACCAATACAAAACAACCTTCACCACTAAATGGGGAACGTTCGCCTACCAGAAGATGCCTTTTGGGCTATCCAATGCTGGTGCTACTTTCCAGCGAGCCATGGACATGGCTTTCAGTGGTTTGATAAATAGAAACGTGCTGGTGTACCTCGATGATATAACAGTTTTCTCCAAAGAGGCAGGACAACATATGAAGCACCTCAGGGAGATTTTTGAGAGGTGCAGGGAATTTGGCATCTCCCTAAATCCAAAGAAATGTGTATTCGTGGTTCATGAGGGGAAACTTCTTGGCCACATTGTGTCCAAGGAAGGTTTGTCTATTGACCCAGAGAGAGTCCGCTCCATTCTGGAGATGTCCCTACCGAAGCACAAGAAAGCCCTGCAGAGTTTCTTCGGTCGAATAAATTTCATTCGGAGGTTCATTTCAAACTTTGCTGAAATAGTTAAACCTCTAACCTCCTTGCTAAAGAAGGGTGAAGAATTTAAATGGACAACGCCAAGAAAGGATAGCTTTGAAGCTATCAAACAGGCTTTGACCCAGGCTCTCGCTCTGATCAGCCCTGACTTCAACAAAGACCTCAATCTCTATACCTTCAGTAACGGAGAAGTGATATCTGCCATGCTTACCCAAGCAAATAGTGTTGACCTCGAGCAACCACTCGCTTTTTTCAGCCAAGGGTTAGAGGACTTCGAAACTAGGTACACCTATGTAGAGAAGCAAGTCTTGGCAGTAGTGCGCAGCCTGAAGAAATTCAGATATATGTTGTCGAACAGCAGGATCCATCTCATGGTTCCACATCCTGACGTCAAGGATTTCTTGACCAATCGAGACTTAAACGAGAAAAGAGCGGGATGGATCACCAAGGTAATGGAGTACGACATAGACATCAAAATCACCAAGTTGGTTAGAGGAAGGGGCCTGTGTGAACAGCTAGCCACATATTTGAGACAAAGGGGTGAAAACAGCTTGCTGATCCATGATGCAGCCACTGCAGAAGAACCAGCTGTCGTAAGAGATTGGACACTAGACATGAGGCGTTTCCTTCTTACGGGCGAATGTCCACAGGGTCTCGATAGGGCCGGAAGAAGGTATTTTAAACTTCAGTCCCTTCCCTATGTTTTGATTGACGAAGTATTATTTAGGAAGGATCTCTCTGGGGTTCTCTTGAGATGCATTGGCTCCAGTCAGGCTGACAAGGTATTGGCTGAGTTTCACAATGGGCCAGCAGGTGGCCATTTTGCCCCTAAAACCACAGCAGCAAAAATAATGAGAGTTGGCTATTTCTGGCCCACTCTCTTCAAGGATACCCATGCCTGGGTAAGGAAGTGTCAGAAGTGTGCACTCTTTGACGGAAAGTAGCGATTGTCTGCCATGCCCCTACAACCCATTCAAGTTGAGCAACCATTCATGCAGTGGGGCCTGGATTTCATAGGGATGATCAACCCTCCCTCTAGCGCCGGACACAAGTGGGTCCTGACTGCTACGGATTATTTCACCAGGTGGGTGGAAGCCATTACTTTGAAGGAAGCAAATGAGAGCGCAGTCTTGGACTTCTATGAGGACTTAGTGACACGTTTTGGGGTCCCAGCCACTATAATCTCAGATAATGCCTTGGCTTTTCTGGGAACCAAAACTAGTGAATGGGCACTAAGGTATGGTATATACCTCAACACTTCGTCAAATTACTACCCGCAGGGGAATGGACTGGCTGAGTCTACTAACAAAAATTTGATCAAGATTATAAAGAGGACCATGGAAGAAAATCAGAAAACTTGGCATGCCAAGTTGAAAACAGCTCTATGGACCGATCGAATCACTCTGAAAAGATCAATCGGAAATTCTCCATATACGCTTGTGTATGGAAGGGAAGCAAGGCTTCCTATCTCACTCGAATTGCCAGCGCTGGACCTCACACATCAGTTGCAGCTAGAAGAAGGAAGCAGCATGGAGGTCAGATTATGTGAACTAATGGAGCTCCAGGAGGTAAGGAACCAGGCCATGGTCTCTATGATCAGTCGCCAGCATCAGGTAAAAAAGCATTTCGACAAGAAGTCTTCGTCAAAGAGTTTCGTCGAAGGATACATTGTCTTAAAATGGGACGAAGATAGAGCTAAGCCTGGAAAACATGCAAAATTTGATGCCCTCTGGAGCGGTCCTTACATAATTACTCAGTGCAAGCAGCATAATGCGTTCCAGCTCTCCAGGTTGGACAGCGAAGAATTGCGTATCCCAGTCAATGGGATACACCTGAAGCATTGTCACTAAATTTTTGGTTCCACCGTACATAGTTTCCCTTGTTTTTTTCCCTGTTTTCCCTAAGTGCAGTTTGCACAGTTAGTTGTTTTTAGTCTTGTGTGTTTCCCTTGGCAGTGGGGGTAATTTCTGTATTTTTGATTTTGGAATCTTCAAAAGTTGTTGTGAACTTGCTTTAAAGTCACCATCTGACTCTGCGCCCAATGGATATGTAAGGCAACTGGGTTCTAAGCATAGCAGGCACGCTTCCCCCGTGAGTCGCCAATTTGTTGACCCAATTTTGCCCCTCAGGCAAAATCTCGGTCACCTCCTACACCTGCTTCGCAGGCCCAGTCATTTCAGGTTGTAAGGTCCACTTTCAGGTCTTGACAGCGCCGTTGTAGAGAATAGGCAGCGAAGGACAGAGTCTTCAGATGTCTGCAAGAGAAGAAGGGGAAAAAATGAAGTTTCGACACTTAGTCAAAAAAGAGGCAAAAAAAATGCAGAAGGCGGCAGATTCGCCGCCCACTACAAGGGCGGGTAAAATGAGCCCGTCTACGAAGAAAATGCAGAGGGCGGCGAATTCGCCGCCCACAACACAAAGAAAAGCAAAGACATCGGCCGACGTCGGCAATACTGCCGTCGTCGGCACCTTACAGAGACCGACGTCGGCAGAACCGCCGACGTCGGTAGAACAAGGGCAGGCACAAAAAACCAGAAAAGCCTGCCCATGGCAGTGAAATGAAAAAGCCCGCCCATGGCGGTGAAATGGAAAACCCCGCCCCATGGCGGGGAAAGGGAAATTGCCGCGCGGAGTACAACTATACCGACGTCGGCAGCCTAATTTAACCGACGTCGGCAATATTGCCGCCGTCGGCAGCTTATCAGTCGACGTCGGCGGGTATTCCTACATGAAGTTCATGCAAAGGGCGGCAAAATCGCCGCCCACTATAAGGGCGGCAAAATTCCCCTGCAGTGCACAAGAAAAAACCCGCCCAGTCGCCAAAGGAGAAGACCAGCACGCAAAACGAGGCAACCAGCATGGTCTTGGTAGACTTGTGACGTCATCAATAGTGTTTTTCACACTTTTCAATGAGACTTCCCTTGGCTCTTCTGCTATAAATACAAGGACTTAGTCATTTTCTAGGGATCTTCCTGACTTTTGTAAAGAGCACTGCTCTGCAAATTTCCCACCTGAATCAATAAAAGATATTTCTTACCTCTATTTGGATGGATCTGTCAGTGTATGCATTGAATGTTAATCTGTGTCCAGTCATTGTCTCTTGATGCTATCACAGGTTCAACACCAGCAAACCTGTGATCTACGAAGCGCCACTGTCTGCTGCTGCCAGGAGTAGAGTTCTATTTCAGAGGTATTGAACAGGTGAGGTCACTTACAGTGTGTGTTTCTCAGCACCTTGGTGAGTCCCTGTTTCTTGTGCTTTCCATAAGAACCTCCCTGTCATCCCAGAGACCTGGTCTTTTCTGCCAGATCTGAGTGTATGTATGTTTTGTCTGATTCTGAGAGTGGATCTGGAAGGTCACTCATGTTTTTGGTGTATCACCTCTTTTAGAGTAGGCTGTTTGTTTTCAAGCTTTTCTCTCTCTTTTTTCACCCCCCCCAAGTGTATACCTATATATCTATATTTTTGCATTACCTGAAACAAACAAGATACATCAGAGGGAACTAGCCCATATCTAGAGACTCTCCTCTCCTGCTTCGCCGTCCCACAGGTGAGAGAGGGGTTTCCATGTTGCGGGGAGAGGGCAGAAATCCGTGTTCCTGTCGCTGGGTGCACTTTCTAGCGTCAACAGGTATACTGAGTCTGGTACTCTATAAGTGTATGACTAATGTAATAAATGGCTTTCTTTTTGTGTTGTCCATCTTGATGAGCAAGCATTACTCCTAGGAAGTGGTCAGTGGTAGAGATATAAAGGTAGAAAGTTTGGTCATCCTTGGGAGGGGTGAGGATAGGTGGAGACAAAAATTACTTTTTAAGTGAATCAAAGGCTTTTTGGTAGTCACTATTCTACTTGAAAGAGACAAACTTCTTTAGAAGGTGGTGGAAGGTTTGGCATTGGTCTGAGAGCTGGGAGATAAAGTGACAAATGGATTGGAGCTTCCCCTAAAAACTATGGAGTTGCTTAAGGTTTATTGCAAGAATCATGTCAAGGATGGATTTGATCTTGGCAGGATCGACTTTGATACCATGAAGAGAGATAATAAACCCAAGAAGCTTGCCTAATAAGACCCCAAAGGTACATTTTTGGGGTTTAGGGAGACATGGTAATGGATAAGTTACTCAAAGATGATCTTTATAATGGTTAAATGATTATTACAGAGTTTGTATTTTGTGAGAAGGTCATCTACATAGTCCTCTACATTCTTATGGATAAGGTCATGAAGATATCAGTCATAGTACATTGGTAGGTTGCATCAACATTCTTTAGTTATAAAGGCATGACTCTATAATATAAGGTTCCCCATAAGTTGGTGAAGGTGGTCTTATGTTGATATATGTGGGAAATTAATATTTGATTATAATTCAAGAATCCATCATTGAGAGATAACATCTCATGGTCAGCTATAAGATCAACTAGCTGGTCAATACTCAATAGAGGGAACTCATCATTGGGTAAAACAAGGTTGAGGTCATGAAAGTCCACACAAATGCATAGTCCCCCTATGGATTTGGTGATAAGCATAAAATTTAGGACCCATTGGGGATAGTCAATGGGTTGAATGAAATTGATAGATAAAAGACACTGAAGCTCTTATTTGATGATAAGGGCTATGCAAGGGTGCATGCATTGAATTTTATACTTGATAGGCTTGGCATCACAGTTAGTGACTATGTTATTGGTGGCAATGGTGGGGTCAATTCCATGCATGTCACTATAATACCAAGTAAATACTATGCTATGGTCTTATAGGAAGGAGGGAAAGTCCTGAAGTTCCTTAGAATATAGTAAATGGCCAATTTTTATAATGTAGGGGTTGTCCAAAGAGCTTAAATTGATATCCATAGTGGATTCATTCAACATGGTTGATGTCTTGTAAGGAAGGGATTTGTGGTTGGAATAATCTGGTGCACTAAGGTAGGTGAGGATGGAATCATCATCCTGGTACCAAATAGTGTTAATGGTAGGAGAATCATCTCTAATAAATTTAGAATGTATCAAAGGGATGGTTATGGTTTCCCCCTCCTTTTTATAATTTAGGGGTCCAAGGTTGATCATGTTGATGAAAAAAATTAGGTGAGATGATGTCATCATCCTCATATGTAGGTGGAGGAGAGTTTGATGAGGAAGGGGTGTCTTCCTCAATAATGGTGATGGTAGGTGGTTTAGTTTTCTTTTTGGTGGGTAAAATGAAATTGAGGCCATGTGTCGTATGAGTATTTTTAGTCACAATGGAAATCAAATCATGTGGGACATGCTCATATCATCCAAGACCAAATCCTTTCCAAACACTCCTGTGGAGGTATGTCTTGGCAAAGCTAAGTTTGTCTAGACATGAGAAGTTAGAGGTAAATGGTCAAGGTGAAGAGGAGCCAGTAGAAGCATCAAGTGGTTTATCAAGTCCCCTATAGATGAAATGGGTTTGATAGTGTGAAGGTCCAAAGAGAATAATGAATCTAACAATGAGGTCATAATTAAGTTGGTGGTCAAGTTTTCCATACTCCTGGGGAGTAAGAAAAGCATCAAGGGCAAGGAGATGATATTCCCCAAGTTAAAGGCATTAGAATTTGAATTATAAGTGGTCTGAGATGGGGATTTGATTAGAGGGGATGGATGAGCTAGTTTATGCCTCATTGGTAGAAGGAGGTACGACTTACTTTTTGATGGTGGAGGTCTTATCTTTGTTATGGAGGTAGGAGGACATCATTAGGTTAGTAAGTCATGTTACATGTTGAGAAGGGACTTGGGTCAGATTGGATGGTGATGACCTAACCTTCATGCTCAAATTTTATGTAATGATAAAGGGTAGAAGAGACACAACCCATAGACTAAATCAAAGGTCATCCTAGAAAAACATTGTATTAGAATTTACCTTCCACTACATAGAAAAGTTCATGGAGTGTACAAAATCCTAACCAGATATGGAGAATAATAGTTTTCAAAGTAGTGTCCATGGTGTCATTGAATGATTGGTGGATGGTCAAGGTTTTAGACATGACATTATCTGACAGTTTGAGTTGGTTATAGGCATGGGAGGAGATGATGTTCATACTAACTCCCCCATCAATCTTGACTTGTTTGATGCAAGTTTGGTTGATGTAAGTAGTAATAAAGAGAGTTGGATCTGGGTCATCAAGATGAATATAAGGTATTTCTAGCTCTTTGAAGGTGACAAGGTTGGAAATTTGGAGAGTGCCAACAAAGGCAGCTAGAGGTTCAGGGTCTTTAGGTTGGACCTCTACCAATTGCAATGCCTTGATCATTTCTTGGCGATGATGAGGTGAAGTAGTAATCAACTCATATAAGCTTATATTTAATGGGTTTTTGTGGAGTTATTTGATCACCACTCTCTTAATATATTTGGAGGGGTTGGATTGGGATGTACCCAAGATAGATATCTTAGGTTTGGTTGAAGGTGAAGGTGTTTTATTTTGGTTTGGTTGGGAGGTAGAAGATGGAAATGTCCATGGGATGAATACTTTAGCCTTCCCCCTATCCTTATTCTGAGGATGTGATCATGGGACCAAATAGATAGTATGGATAGATGGAAAAGTTGAGGTAGGGGATGGATTTGGTTCCTTGTCACTCTTAGGTGAGAGTGGGTGAATAGGTAGGTGTTGTGTAGTGGTTGTTATTATTTGGGTTGGTGGAGGTTCCTCTATTAATAGATTTTCCTCATCATAGAGTCGATGGATAATGGTTTGAAGGGATTTGTAATACTCCATGTCATGGCCTGGTGACCTATGATATGAGCATATATGGTGGTCATTATACCAGATGGGATTTAGACTAAGAGAGTCAAATGGTCTAATGGGAGGTAAGGTCAAGAAAGAGGCTTGTAATAACCTTTGAAAGATGATTAAGTAAGGCTCAACTAAAGGTGGAGAGGTTTTACGGGTTTTGGTCTTCGTTGGTAAGATGGAAGTTATTTTGGGAATGGGTTTGGTGATGGAAGGTTTGGGTAAGGTGGTGCATTTGGTTAGTGGTTTTGGTTTCGGTAAGGTAGAGGTTGATAAAGTGGAGGTAAGAGGTTTGAATGTAGGTAGTTTTGTTATTGATGGCTTAGGGAAGATAGGTGTGTTTGAAAGCAAGTGTGCTAGTGTAACCAAAAGATACTAAATAACATCAGTGTCTAGCAATCTTGGGACTCCCTACCTAGCCACATCCATGTCTGCATGTTCCCTACATCCTCACTAGTCCCCTTAATCCAACTTATCAACCTCTCACCTCTCAAAAATAACCATAAGCAATATTCTTTTTTAGAAGATGCCAAAAGCCATAGATCCAAGAAAAGTTTAAATTAAAAAAATGAATTTCAAAATTACTTTTAACCACTAAACTTTTAGGGTTTTCACCCTAACTATCAATGATCAGGGTGATTGTCAATGGTTTCACTTTTACCTTAAACTATTGATGGTTAGGGTCTTAACCTTTTACCCATTGCCTCTTCAATCACACTATTTCAGTTCATGTTCACCTCAATCCCACCCATGGAGACTACCTTCTTTGCCCACCCTAACTACCTCATAATCCCACCATTGGTACATTTCAACCCAAGTAAGGCATGTTTTATGATAACTTTTTCCTGGTATTTTGATCTTAGTGACAACATTGCCATATTGACCAATTTTTTAAACTTGTGCAACCTAGTGCATACTTGACTAATTGGTGTCTTCTCAGGAGCACTTCTTACCTTAGATACATGTGACACCTGACCTATTTGTGTTTTCACTGGGAGTACTTCTTGCCTTGGATACCCACCAAAATAAATAGATCACTTAGGAGACTTGTGAGTGTACCCAACCACCATGCCTAAATGATATCACATATTCCACTTATCACTTGTCTTTCTAACACTGACCTTTATTTTTACCAACTATGGTAACCTAGTCTATGCATGATCTTGGCTATCACACTTTTTCTAAACTTTGTGTGCTTATTTACCCTTCAGTGCCCAACCTATCAACCACATTCAAAATTTCCACCTTCTTCATCACCTTTATCTACCTTATCAAACCCTTACACAGTTCTATTTTACCTCATCAACTCCCAGTTTGAGGGGGAACACCTCCTCCAATATTCAAGGCAACTAGACCTTCGACTAGAAATTTATTTTTGTTTTGAATCTTGTTGATTCAAAATTACATAACAAAAAGGGGAAAAATGTAAACACCAAAAATCAACACACTATGATTCTAAATGTTGAAACACCCTTAGACTACCTTAGGACCCCCTTGTGAACAATTTAACCCTTTGACCCCTAACTGAGCCCAATCATGGTCAATTTTACCAACTTAACCTACCCTTTTACCCACTCTTTACTTTGGATATCAACCATCAACCGTAAATATGATCACTAATGATCTTGACTATCGATATTAGGGTCTACCATCTTGAAAGCTAGCATACAGGCACTTTCCTTGATTGTCTAAAAATAACTTTTTTAAATCTACATGTGAGATATTACATGAGTGAGTTATAATTATACAACCTAGTTGGACCTCCACTTAAACCTCTTACCTATGTTTATAAAAAGAGAGTAATAAGAAGGTGAAATCCATCTACAATTATTATCAAGAGCTTGTGCATCTAGAGTTTATTTCTTTACAAGTCAATCATCATTAGTGATATAGAAATCCAACTATCACATCAGAGAGCCAACTTGTTTCCACCGCTCAATTGATAGTTGAATATCATTATTCTACTAGAATCATGCCAGACTCTATCAATAGGCTAACCACCTCAAACACCTACCCAATCAGCCTTCAATAAGATAAGTATTTTTTTATAGAATTCATTTACTTTATTTACATTTCATAATTATCCTAGTACCAACCTATCTCTTAGAACCTAACTTTGTGATCCCATCAATCATCCATTTATTACCAACCTCCAACACACAATAACCATTGATGGTTATCTCAACCATTGACAATTTGTCCAACTATCGATGGTCACCTTGATCACCAATGATCAACCAATCATTGACGGTCATTGTGGTAGAAAATAATAAGTTATTTTCACACTCGTACCCCCAACCAAATCTGATTTTCTATGTCCCTACCTATTCACAAACCCCTACCTAATTGTCTAAAGCACACTTGACCAATTTAGCATTAGTGTTGACTTGTTCATTTTTATTTTAATCATTTCTAATTTATTTCTTTATTAAGCATTTTTTGTATTCAATTTTAGTACCCTTTGATTATTGATGCAAATACTTTATCATTGTTTTTATCAACTTAATTATTTAAAATGTGTAGATTGATAGCCTCTGAGGAAGCTCCTACTTCTAGGATTTAGCTGGGATTGGGTAATGTACTCAGTTATATATCTAACCAACCATTTAATTTTGTATTGTCTTATTTTTAGGTCATCCTCCCAAGACAAAGAAGATGTTTTCATAATCATTTGATTTAACATGCACACAATCAAATAGGTTTTTTAACCATACCCATATTTAGTTTCTTCTTCTTCTCTTTACAAAATATAAGGTAAAATTCACTAAAACATTCTGGTAGATGGGTCCTAAGATTAATCAAGTGTGCTAATGTAACCAAAAGAAACTAAATAACATCAGTGTCCCACTAGGCATGCCAAAATATTTTAATGAATTTTAGTTATATTTTGAGAAGAGAAGAAAAAGAAATTAAATAAGGGTATGGTTGAAAAACCTATTTGATTATGCATGTGTTGAATCAAATGATTATGAAGAATTCATCTTTGGCTTGGGAGGATGAATTGAAAATAAGATATCATTAAAGCAAATGGTTGGTTAGATAGATAGCTAAGTGGATTTCCTAGCACTAGCTAAATCCTGAAAGGAGGAACTTCCTTAGAGGCTATCAATCCATACATTTTAAATAATTAAGTTCATAAATAAAATGATAAATTAATTACATCAATAATTAAAGGGTATTTAAATTGAATACAAAAAATACTTGCTAAAGAAATAGACTAAAAATGACTAAAATAGCAATGAGCAAGTCAACACTAGTGCTAAATGGGTCAAGTGTGTTTCAAAAAATCAAGCAGGGGTCTGTGAATAGATAGGGACACAAAAATTAGATTTGGTATGGGGTAGGATAGTGAAAATAACTTCTTATTTTCTACCATACTAATCATCAGTGGTTGGGGTAACCATCGGTGGTTAAGGTGATCATCGATGATCAAGGTGACTGTCGATAGTTAGACAGACCGTCAATGGTTGAGATAACCATTGATAATTACTATGTGTTGGAGGTTGGTAATAAATGTCTTATTGATGGGATCACAAAGTTTGATTCTAAGATATGGGTATGTGTTGGGCTAATTATGAAATGAAAATGAAGTAAATGAATGTTGGAAAATAAATACTTATCTTGACGAAGGCTGATCGAGTGGGTGTTTGAGGTGTTTAGCCTATTAAAAGAGTTTGACATGATTTTGATAGAGTAACGATACTTAGTTATTGGCTAAGGGATAGCAGGAAGTTGGCTCTTTGATGTGATGGCTAGATTACTAGATCACTGATGATGATTGACCTACAAAGAAAGAAATTCTGGATACACAAGCTCTTCATAACTATTACAAATGATTTTCACCTTCTTGCTCCTCTCTTCTTATAGGTAAGGAAGGAGAGGTGCAATAAGATGTTAACTAGGCTTTTTAATTATAAATTATGTATATAATGGCTTGCACAGGGATTTAGATAAATTATTTTTAGAAAACCAAGGTGGGTGTCTACATGTTAACTTTCAAGATGGTGGACCCTGACTGTCGATGGTTGAGGGCTAAGGTAAAGAGTGGGTAAAAGGGTAGGTTAAGTTAGTTGGTAAAACTAACCATGGTTGGGATTAGTTAGGGTTAAAAGGTTCAAATTGGTTTTAAGGGGGTCCTAAGGTGGTTTAGGGGTGTTTCGATATTTGAAATCATGATGTGTGGATTTTTGGTGTTTATAACCTATTCAAAAATGAAGCTAACCCTAGCATGTAATCTCTAACCCTAGAAAATACACTACACTACACTAACTAAAAGGTTTTACCTTGAAATAAAGGTTTCCTCATATCATGCTCAAATATAATACAAATGTTCTACCAATCACAATTTTAAGTTTGATCTAGATATGGAAGAAGACTGAGCTACAATGTATATCCTTTTCCAATCCAATATTCACAAGAAATGAGAGAAGGTGAATTATAAGTAAAGGATGTGGAGGCCAATCCAAAAGCACAAATCAAGTGTTATACCAATTGAAGGATCTAGGAACAAGTAATAATGATGCAAGAACAATTGGGAGCAGAAATGGTGTTTCCAACTTAGTAAGAAAGTGTGTATGTGATCCTTTGTCCAAGGAATAGTATAAATCTACAATGGGAGCTCAATGATAAATAATGAATCAAGAAAGGGTCAAGTGTCATGACCACACCTACCTAATAATTTGATTATTGACTAATTATTAACATTATTATTATTTGTGGACATTATATTATAGATGTTATGATTCATTCTAGAATGTTTAATTTAGTTTTTAATTGATATTTATACTGCATTATGGTATGTACTTGCATAAATTTGGTGATGATCATATATTATTGATACCTTTATAGATTTGGTTTTAAGTTCATTACAAATAAGTGTAGGTTGGTTCAGGAAGTTAGTGTATCAAGATAAAGGTGAAGTACGCATGAATTTGAAATCATGGTGCAATAGTGTCACTATCCAATTTTAATATTTTTATGTTGATCTTGACTTGTGTTAGTCCATTTGGTTTATCACTCTTATTTCAATTGAATTCATTTGTTATTTTAGTTTATCATTTTTCCTTATTATTGTTATTTTGAGTAACTAAATGCATATTGGATGAAAACATGTTTGTATTAACATCAATATGAAGATTAATGAGAAGGATGGATATAGATAGAATTTAGATGGTAATAAAAGGTTATTGAAGGTCATACAACCATTGATAAGTTTTATGATTTTATACTCTAAGACCAGTTCAGGTCTGAGTGGAAATAACAAGTGTATACTAGAAGAAAGTTTGGCATTATTATATTACAATTCCATGATCATACTAAGGCATTTTAATAAGCTAAAGTTCTTAAAAGAACTAAACTATGTATAGTTTGTAATAGTACCTTAAGGACAAGATAGAATGAGTATTAAGCCAAGACATGGCCATGGTTTGAAATAACAAGGTAATGGCATTAGTTAAAATAATCATAATTCAATAATACTTAAGTCAATGGCATGTTATGTTCACCATGGTCAATTAATCCCAACCATAAAAAGATTTAGTGGTTGACTTTGGGGTGTACTCGATTAGGGTTATCATTTGATTGTTTCATTTTGATGGCTTGTAAATTAGTGTGCATGGAAATTTTTAGGGGTTTCATGAAGTAAGTTGAGGGTTTTGAACTCAACTTTATGACTTTATAATTAAAGCATATGATTTTTAAGGTGGTATTTCCATCTATTGGAATGACAATTTCAACTAGTTGGAACTTTGATAATAGAAAAATGTAGTATAAAGAAAAGGAGAATAATTATGGTGGAAAAGAAGGAAAAAGAGAAACCACAGGATTTGAGTTGAGCCTTTTTGGTATCACATTATGTCATAATATAAATTATGTGTATTCTAAAACGTTATTTTATAAAGAAATGTGTTATTGGGTGTTTTTTTGCTTTAAATAAATCAATAGTTTAAGGTTTGGAATCATATGGGCTCTTGAATAGACATAAATATGTTTATTGGTTACAAAACTTGGTCAAGGAAACCCTAAAAGGTTAGAACAAGAGAATGCCTCACCCATGGATGGTGTATAGATAAACTTGAAAGATGAATTGACTCTTGTATTGCTCTGCTATGTTGTTTTTGTATTTAGGCCTTTTTGATTATTTTTAGGTGTTTATCAGTTTTGAACCTTGGTTCTTTTAAATGGTTATATGACTATTATATATTGGGTCTATGTGTGTCTCTATATAATTTGGGTATGGTGGAATTATTATTTCATGGGTTGTGTGGCTTGAACCCTTGAATGTTATAAAACCCTTGTTAAAACCATGACACCATTGTATTCATGTTTCTTTGATTCTTTGGGTGTTGAAAGTTTTATCTTTGTATACCTACTTCCAACACTAACTGATAGTTGGGTTGGTTACAGATACATGTCGATGGTTGGGCTTATCTTTCACATGAGTATGGGTGCATGCTTAATTTATCTAGATGGACTCATATGGTGGAAAATAAATTTGATGATCATACTTTTGTAGCACATTCTTGTATCTTAGTGTGGATTCAATTTTTTAATGATTAATATGACTGTGTCAATAATGCTTTTATTATTTTATTGTAAAGTTTCTCTATTATGATAATCTTATTATTAAAGAGTATATAGGATTCTATTGTATTTTTATTTCACTCTATCCATTGTATACATTCATTGATGTAATAGTGAAGAATGTTTTGAAACAAGAATGATTGTGATTGTTGTATTTCGTTGTGGTCTAGAAAGGACTATGGAATAGGATTCAGACCTAAATGGATGTTTAATAGTCAAATTATGCAATATATTATTTAATTTTCTTAGATACATCAAAATTTGGAATGTTCTCAAGTTACTATTTTGTGTTTTAGTATTTATATTAGATTTACATGGAAAAGAGAATAGTTAATTTATTGTGACTTCTTGAGGTTAAATTCTCACATCTTAATGTTTGGTTCGTAATTTCATTTGATAATGGATATTTTTATTCAGACATAGAATACTATGTTGGACTTGACTTGAAAATGTAAATGAATGATGATATTCATTATGATGTTTTTCATAGGACTGTGTTTTTGTATAATAGGAAGGCCATTGTTTTTAAATGGAAATATGGGAAGTATTCAGTCTTAATCATGTTGAATTGTGAAAGTGCTATGTATCATTATTTTTTCCTACATTCTATGAAATAAGAATATGTGTACTTTAACCTATATCTTTCACAAAAATATACCTCTTGTAGGTTCCAAATGTATAAGTTTTAAATATTATTATAGGTATTGATTATTGTCTTTGATATTGGCATTCATTAGAGTGTTAACTTGTTAACTATTTGATAGTGTTCTATTCACTTAAAAAAAGAATTGGGTGTCTATTGATTCAATGCATAGTATGAAATGATAATTAAATGTGGGTTTCCTATGAAGGAAAATATGAGTAAATTAGTTGTATGTTTATCGTAATGTTATTTTAATTAAAGGACTATGTATTGTAAAGGGATGTATTTCGAGTCAATAAGAAATTTGTTTATGATTTTTTTCTTGGGATTTGTTGTTAAGGTTCAATATGTATACTTACCTTTATTTTATTAATATCAATTAAATGTTGATGAAGTTTGATATTAATTATCATCATTATATTATTTTAAATAATAATTCTTGAATTAGCATGGACTTAACATAATTGCATTGGATGTTGTTTCAAGGGCAATTTATAGAAAGAGTACTAAGATTATAATTTTAAATTAGAAATGTAAATTGTAATATAGTTGAAGTAAGTTATATTTACCTTTTATGATTTATTATTTGAAATGTACATGCCTATAGATAAAGTGTTTACCTTTGATGAAGTCAGATGTTTATAAATTGACTTATATGTGTGATTTACTTGTTTGTAAATATGCATAATGACTCATCAATATCGGTTTCATAAAATTTGGTGTAAATAATATTTCAAAACTTAATCTATGATAAGGACCTAAATTCTCATTTTGTATTTCTTTAGAAATATATGAGAAAAGGGGAATCACTAAGTCGGTTAACAATAACAAGTAAATTTTAATGACTTGGGTTCAATTAGATTATTATTTATATGTAAATTGAAATTCATATAAGATGAGATTTATGTTTGAATATATGTTTGGTATGCTAAATAATATTATTTATTTACTCAAAGCATTGACTTTAATTCTAATTGATTCTTATGTATTGACTGGTTCTTAAGATTTATTGATAAGCTTGGTGTAATTACATTATGATAGAAATTTAATTGGTAAATATGGAGATGTTGTAATCTTAATGATTAATATGTATTTTAAAGTTATCTCATCTCTCTTTTGTAATATAAATAAGGAAGTTGAGAATAAAGGATTAAACATTTTACGGTACATTTTGGTCAAGCAAATAGTTAAGTAGGTTGGTTAGTATATTACAGAACATGAATATAAGACATTGGGTCAAATTGTGGTTCATTAATAGTTTTGTATTGTTATATTAAATTAGGGTGTGATCCCTTTTGATACTTAATCTCATGGATAAACATATTTTGACGTAATAAATATATAAATCATAAGTCATGATTATGATTAATATTAGTGTAATAGTGTGCTTGAATGGGGGTAATGACTATATGATTTAAGTTATTTCTTTTATGTTTTAACTAAAAGGAGGTGATGTATGTTTTATAAACTCATCAAGATAATCGATAACTACACTAGAGGTCTATAGGTAAATCAACAAGGTCACAATAGTGTAATGAATGGTTCTATTGGGTTTCACTCAGCTTTCCTAGGTAGTTGTTTGATACATTTATTTTTGTAGTTTGTTGTGCCTTTTTGAACAAATATTTAAGTCTTAAAGATCCATAAGTAGTTTGATGAACTAATAAGATATCATGGATGAAATTTGAGATGTATAAGTGATAATACATCTAAAATATGATTCAATGAGTATTGATCTTACGGATGTTTTGAATGTACTTGAGTGATTGAACATATCTAGTTTATAATGTTATGTATTAAAAATAAATAGTTTATTTTTTGATATATGGCTCTATGATGTAATGATAATTTAATTAATTTATTTGAAATCTTGGTTGTTTTAAAACTAGTGAGAAAGGTGGTTTAATTATGGTTATGGCCACAGATGACATTGATGACCTCACATAAGTTTAACAGGTATTCAAACTTAAAAGACACTAACATGGAGTTCAAAATTTATGAATGATTGTCTTCATGTGCATCATGGTTAAGTGAATGTTTTTATGTTATAAATTTCAATCAATACTCTATGACTTTTTCTATTTCTTTAACGAATTTTTCATGTCTTTATTTTGATAATACCCAATATTGTATCTTCACACTACATCCATCTAGCTACTTCCATGTGTAATTTATCTTACGTTAACTCTAATTTATCTGTCATCATGAAAGATAGGTATGCATATGTGTTAGTCATAATTGACTTGCATGCAAATTGTGCAAGCATAACTTCTTTAAAAGTAGGGTTTTTGAAAACTCAAAATTTTTGAGTTATACAGTTGGTATCAAATCCTTTGTTTAGGCAAAATCATGAAAAAATTTATGAATGATTTGATTTAAATGCATTTTTAATGTGTCAGGATGGTTATAACTAGAGTGAATTGTAACCCTAGGAATAATGGAAGTGACCTAGTTGATAATCATGAACCAGATCAACTTGATTATGCTAACATAAGTTTGGAACATAGTGACAATCATGTTGTAAATTAGGTTAATCATGAATGCAAGTTCTTAAGGAAAAAAATGTTGTATTTCATGATAGTCTAGGTGAATTACATGGCATTTAGGGACATATGGAAGGCTTTGGTCAAATTGTAACCCATTTAGAAAACATACAAGAGGGTGGGCAGGAAGAAGAGCTTCCTAATAAATGTCCATGAAAATAAGAGGTTGTGGAACCTATTATTAAAGAGATAAAAAACTTCCTCCTCCTATATTCTCTAGTGAAGACACTAATGATGTCATTAAGGCATGGTTGATAAATTTGTAGAAGTATTTCATGTTGCACAATATAGGTTCTAACATTAAAGCATGTATCAGATGTTATTAATTGGTAGGTGATGAAAATTTATGATGAAATTGATTATGTTTCTTAAAATTATATGATTTCATTTCTCTTTCATGGTAAATATTTCAAAATTAGTTTAGAAAAAGGTATCTGAACAACATATATAAAGAGCAGAAAATCATAGAAGTTAAGTTACTAAAATAAAGAACTATGATAGTTTTTGAATATGAGAACAAGTTATGAGAATCTTGCCTCATGTGAATTACATGAAATATGAGGAAGAAAATGTGACCAAGTTCAAAATAGGGTTGAATAAGCTACTCATGCATGATGTAAACATGACCAATCCTAAAATCTTAGTTGCTACTTTAAAATCAGCACACCATGTTGAAGAAAAGGAGAAGTCTCACCAAAAGATAAGACAAGAATTTCATAATAGTAGGAAGTAAGAAAATCCTAAGTTATCAATACTTATATTAAACAATAATTTCAAAAAAAAAAAAAAAAAATCTATGAGGACTACTATAAAAGGTTATAATTTTGAAAATAAATTTCAAAATACAAAGAGTCCAAAACCATGTTCTTTTGTAAAGAAAAATACTAAAACCAATAATTAGTAAAGATTTTATGGAAAATCCACATGATAAAATACCATTCCTCTTCCAAATAATACTATTATGACATATTAGGAATGTGGATATAACCATTACCATAAGGACTTCCCTAAGTTGAAGAATAATCATAAAGTCTACATAGGTGTAGACAATAGAAATGTAGAATTTTAGTCAACACCTATTGAGACTAGAGGTATAATTTCAGGTTTTTCATTCTCAATTTTTATTTATTCAGGAGAAACTGATATTTTTATTTTTAATGATATGAAGTTTAAAATCAAGACAACTAGACTTAGAGAAGGATGGAAAGTAGAGTTTGGCATCGGGAAAAAAGTGCTTGTTAATGAATTCCTAGAGCAAGCTAAACTTAATTTGAGAAATTTTAAGACTTTTGTGAACCTATTTATTATTATTTTGGTATATTTTGACATTATTCTAGGCATGGATTGGCTATAATCACATGAAGCTGAACTAGACTATTTAAACAAAACAGTTTAATGTGTAGATGCTAAAGGAAAACTAGTAATTATTCAAGGAATCATTGAACCTTCAACTCAATGAATTTTTTCATCTACACAACTTAATAAGGTTTTTAGAAATGGCTGTCAACTAAGTGATATAAATTTAAATTATATTTCTAAGGAAACCACCTTTGTACTCCAAAAATGCCCATTTTAGAAGAATTTTTAGATATGTTTTCAAAAAAGTTACTAGAACTACCTCCTAAAGTGATATTTGAGTTTAAAATATATATAATTCCTAGAAAAACACACATATATAAATCACCTTATCTTGTGAACATATCTAATCTAAGGGAACTTAAGGTTTATCTATAATAATTACTAGACAAGGTAATGATACACCTTGGTGTGTTACATTGGGGAGCTCTAGTAGTGTTTGTAAAGAAAGATGGAATGATCAGATTGTGAAATGATTATAGAATGTTTAATATGGTTAAAATCAAGAATAAGTATACCATTCTTTGCATAGATTATATTTTTTATCAAATTAAATGGGTGGATATATTTTAAAATATATATCTTTGATCAAGGTATCATCAACTTTGTATCAATGACAAAGATGTTCATAAGACTACATTTAAAACTAGATATGGACACTATGAATTTGTAGTTATTCTATTTGGACTAACTAATCCTCCTAAAGCATTCATTAATTTAATGAATAGTGTATTTTAATATTTTATTTATAAGCTTGTATTGGTATCTTTAGATGATATTCTATTATATTCCAAGAATGAACAAGAACATGAATTGTACTTAAGATTGGTACTACATAGTTTGAGGTAGTATAAATTATATGGTAAGTTGTCCAAGTGTTCTTCATTTAAATCTAAAATTCACTTTTTAGGATATGTAATTTCAAAATATGGACTTGAAGTAGACCCTACAAAGATTGCAACCTTTGATGATTGGCTAGCTCCAAAGAATGTACACAAAGTGAGAAGCTTCATGGAGCTTGTTGGTTACTACCATAGGTTTTTGACATATTTTTCAAGGATTTCTCACCCTATAAATTCCTTATAAATGAAGTTAAATAACTTTGATTGGTCCCCTAAATGTGAATTTTTCTTTAAAGAACCGAAGTGTTTCTTGACTTTAACTCATATTCTAACTATACTGAATCAAATAGAAAATTCAAAAATTGGGTTGATGCTTGAAAGTTAAGTATTGATACTATTTTAACTCAATATGGAAAATCGGTTGCCTATGAATCTAAAAAACTTAAAACTCATGAGAAGAATTACTACACTCATGATTTGGAATTAGTTGTTGTTCATGTCTTAAAAAGGTGAAAGAAATTCCTGTTGGGAAAGTACTTCAAGATTAAATTTGATCATCATAGCCTTAAGCACTTATTTTCTAAGGATGATCTCAATGCAAGGCAAAGAAGATGGTTCAAATTTATCAATAATTTTGATACTGATAATGATTATGTGTAAGGGAAAAAGAATAAATTGGTTGATGCTCTAAGTAGGTGAACCTACATTATTACCATCATTGTTCTCCAATCTGATTTTAAAAAAATTATGCTTGAATAATAGAAGTTTGATTTTAAATACCTTAAAATATATGCTGAAATAAATTCAAAAAGTTTGGATTTTGATTTTTTAATTGATCCAAATAGTTTGTTGAGACACAAAGGCATAATTTTAATTCTCTAAGGGACCAAGTTTTAATTAAAGTGCATGTTGCACCTCATTTCACTCATTCAAGTGTCAATAAAATGACACAAGAGCTTAAAGAGATATATTTTTGGCCTAGATTAAAGAAGGATGTGGTTATTTTTATAGCCAAGTGCTTAGAATGCCAGCATGTGAAAGCTAAGCATGGTCATCTTGGAGGATGTATTTATCTTAATTTCATTATATAAATGAATTGGGATGTAATATCTATTAATTTCATCATGGGATTGCCTAAATATTGTAATAAACATGATTAAATCCTGGTAGTGATTGATAAACTCATTAAAATAGTACATGTTATTATAGGCAATATCACAGATGATGTTTTCATTATTACAAAGAGATTTTTAAAATAAGTGGTTCACCTTCATGGAGTTCCTAAATTTATTATCTTATATAGAGATAATATGTTTAATTCTCAGTTTTGCCAAACCATGATGACTACTTTTGGTACAAAGTTGAATTTCAATTATACCTATCATCCAAAAATAGATGGTAAATTGAAAGTTTGAACATGATTGTTGATGACATGTTGATAATGTATGTCATGGATAAAAAATACAAGTGGCAATATTTATTACACTTGGTGTAATTTTCCTATAACAACACCTATCATTCTATGATCAATATGGCACCATCTAAGGCCATGTACGGATGAAAATATAAAACACCTTTGGGCTAGAATAGCCTAAAAGATCATGTATTTTTAGGTCCTAAAACTCTGCTACAGTATGATGAGAAAATATTTTTAATACAACAAAGATTAAAAATTGCCTCAGATCAGTATAAAATTTATGCAAGTTAGTACAGCACTATGTTAGACTTTTTGACATAGTAAAAAATATCAAACTGGTGATTTATCATCTTACTCTTCCTCCTTTGTCTAAATCCATGATGTTTTTCACTTAATCTTGTTGATAAAATATATCTCAAACCCTTCACATATTTTAAATTAAAACAATCTTTAGGTGGAGGATAAAAAGAGAACTCAACTTGAACTTATCAAAATTCTAACTTAATGCAACATTGAGTTAATAAAAAAAGTTGCATCAAGTTTTGGTCTAATGGGATCAAATGGGAGAGAGGAGTGCTACCTGTGAGGATGAAAATATTTCCCATTATTAATATCCTTATTTATTTTACGATTCCAAGGATAATTATATTGTTAAGGGGGTAGATTTAAAACACACCTACCCATTACCTTGATTACTGACTAATTATTGACACTATTATGATTTGTCGACATTATATTGTAAATGTTATTATTCATTTCTAAATACTTAATTTAGTTTTATATGGATCTATATATAGTATTATGTTATGTACTTGCATAATTTTGATCATGATCAAATACTCTTGATACCTTTGGGATGGTTGTATGATCATTAAAAATAAGTCTAGGTTGGTTTGAGAAGCTAGTGTATAATGACAAAGGTGAAGTACATGGTGAATGTGAAAGCATGGTGCAGTAGTGTCACTATTGTTATTTTGAGTAACCAAATGCAAATTAGGATGAGAACATATTTTTTCTAACACCAATGTTAAGAGTAATGAGAAGGATCGATGTAAATAGCATTTAGATGCAACTAAAAGGTTGTTGAAGGTCATAAGATCTTTGATAAAGTTTTATGATTTTGTACTCTAAGATAAGTTTAGGTATGAGTAGAAATAGCAAGTGTATAACAAAATAAATAATGATAATGTGATCTTACAAGTCCATGATCAGACTGAGGTAATTAAATAAGCTAACATTCTTAAAATAACTAAACTATGTATAGTTTGTAATAGTCCATGAAAGGACTAGGAAAGAATGAACATTAAGCCAAGACATCACTATGGTTTGAAATACCAATGTGATGTAATTATTTAAAACAACCATAAGTCATAGATATTTAGGTTAATGACATGTTATGTTCACCATGGTCAAGTAACCCCAATCACAAAAGGATTCAATGGTTGACTTTGGGCTATATTCGATTAGGGTTATCATTTATTCATTTCCTTTTTATGGATTAAAATTTGGTGTGCATGGAAATTTATATGGATTTCATGTAAAAAGCTAAGATTTTTAAACTTGACTTCATGACTACATAATTTAGGGATGTGATTTTTGAGGTGGGAGTTCTATCTGGTGGAATGAGAAGTTTAACTAGTTGAAACTTTGACAATAGAAAAATACAATACAAAGGAAAGAAGAAAACAAGGAGATTTGGGATGATCCTTTATGGTATCATATTGCATCATAATACCAAGTAAGTGCATTCTAAAACTTTATTTTATGAAGCAATGTGTTGTTGGGTACTTACTAACTTTAAATAAACTAATGGTTTAAGGTTTGGAAGCATATGGGCTCTTCAATAGACCTAAATCTATTTATTGGTTACAAAAATTAGTTAAGGAAACCCTAAAGGTGAGATAAAATAATTCCTTGTCCATGCATGGTATATGGGTAAACTCAAAATTCAAAATGACTCTTTGGTTATTTTATTGTTTTGTTTTAGTGTTTGAGTATTTTTTATTATTTTTGGGTGTTTATAAGTTTTGAACTTGGTTCGTTTAAATGGGTTATATGATTTTTATATATTTAGTGTGTGTGTATCAATCTAAGTTAGGTATGATAGACTTATTGTTTCATGGGTTATGTAGTTTTAACCCTTGACTATTATAAAACCCTTGTTAAAATCGTGACACCATTGCATTCATGTTTGATGGATTATTTGGGTGTTTCAAAATTTGTCTTTGTATACCTAATTCCACCATCAATAATGGTTGAGCTGGTTAGGGATACCTACCAATGGTTTGGATTATCTTGCACATGAGGATGGGCTCCATGTTTAATCTCTTTAGATGGACTCAAATGGTGGCAAATAGATTTATTGATCATACTTTTGTAGCACATTATTATATCTCAATGTGGATTCAATTTTGTAAGGATTGATATGACTATATCAATATTGATTTTAGTATTCAATTATAAAGTTTCTCTATTATGATAATCTTTTGATTAAAGAGTATACATGCTTCTATTGTATTTCTATTTCACTCTATCCATTGTATACATTCATTGATGTAATAGTCAATAATGTTTTGGAAAAGGAATGATTCTGATTGTTGTATTTCATTGTGGTCTAGAAATGACTATATAACAGGATTCAGACCTGAATGGATGTTTGATTGTTGAATTATGTAATATATTATTTACTTCACTTAAATACATGGAAATTTGGAATTTTATCAATTTATTATTTATTTTTTTAGTATTTATATTGGATTTAAATGGAAAAGATAATAGTTAACTAATTATGATTTCTTGAGGTTCAATTCTCACATATTAATGTTGGGTTTGTAATTTCATTTGATAATGGATATTATTGTTCAGAGATACAATACTATGTTGGACTTGAATTTCTTATATAAATGAATGATGATATTCATAATGATTTTTTTTTCAAGATTGTGTTTTTGTATAATGAGAAGGTCATTGTTTTCGAATGGCAATATAAGAAGTATTCAGTCTTAATCATGGTGAATTATGATTGGGCTATGTATTATTGTTTTTTATACATAATATGTAATAGGGATATGTATACTTTGAATTGTATATTTCACAAAAATATACCTCATGTAGGTTTCAAATGTATAAGTTGTAAAACCTACTGTAGGTATTGATTGTTGTCTTTGATATTGGCAATCATTGGGGTGTTAACTTGCTAAATATTTAATAGTGGTCCATTTGCTTCAAAAAATAATTGGGTGTCTATTGATTCGATGCATAGTATGGAATGATAATGAAATGTGGGTTTCCTACCAAAGAAAATATGAGTATAGTATTTGTATGTTTATTGTAATGTTATTTTAATTAGAGAACTGTGTATTGTAGAGGGATGTATTTCAAGTTGATAGGAAATTTGTTTATGAATTTGTTACTTGGGGTTTACCATTAAGTTTCAATATGTATACTTACCTTTTTTTAATTAATATCAAGTAAATTTTGATGAATTTTGATTTTAATTATAATCATTAGATAAGTTTGAATAAAAATTCTTAAATTAGTATGGACTGTAGCATAGTTGGGTTGGATGTTTTTTCAAGGGAAATTTATAGAAGGATTATTGAGATTATAGTTTTAAATTACAAACATAAATTGTAATATAGTTGAAATAAGTTATATTTACCTTTTATGGGTTATTATTTAAAATGTACCTGCCTAAATATGAAGTGTTTACCCTAAATGAAATCAGTTGTTTATAAACTAACTTATATTTGTGATTTACTTATTTATCAATATGCATAATGACTCATAATTATTAGTTTTATAAAATTAGGTGAAAATAATATTTTAGAACTTAATTATTGATAAGGACCTTGAATTATCATTTCATATTACTTTAGCAATATATGAGAAAATGGGAATCATTAAGTCGAATAACAATAATGATCAAGTTGTAATGACTTGGGTTTAATTAGATTATTGTTTATATGTAAATTCAAATTTATATAAAATGATATCTATGTTTGACTATATGTTTGGTATGCTAGAGATTCTTTATTTACTTGAAGCATTGACTTGAATTTTGATTGGTTCTCATGTGTTGACTAGTTCTTAAGAGTTATTGATAAGCTTGGTGTAATTACATTATGATAATAATTTAATTGGTAAATATGGAGAAATTTTACTCTTAATTATTAATATGTTGTTTAACTTTCTCTCATATCTCCTTTGTAATATAAATAAGGAAGCTTAGAATAAAGGATTAAATGTTTTCAGGTGCATTTCAGTCAAGTAAATAGTTAAGTAGGTTGGTTAGTATATTGTAAAACATGAATAAAAGACATTGGGTACAATTGTGGATAATTAATGGTTTTGAATTATTTTATTAAAATAGGTTATGATCCCTTATTATACTTAATCTCATGATTAAATAGATGTTGATGTGATAAAAATATAAATCATAAGTCATGGTTGTAATTAATATTAGTGCTAGGGTATGATTGAATAGGAGTAATGACATTATAATTTAAGTTGGTTTTGTTATGTTTTAATTGAAAATATATGATGTATGGTTTATAAACTCATCACGATCATTGATAACTACACCATAGGTCTATAGGGAGTTTAATAGGGTCATGATAATGTAATAATGGTTATGTTGGGTTCCACTTAGATATATTAGGTATTTATTTGATGTGGTTATTTATGTAGGTTATTGTACCTTTTTGAACAAATATGTAAGTCTCAAGGATCCATAAGTGGTTTGATGACCTAATAAGATCTCATGGATGGCATTCAATATGTATAAGTGATTATACATATGGAATATGATCCAATAATTATTGGTCTTATGGATGTTTCAAGTGTACTTGACTGAATGAACTTATTTAGTTTAAAATATTATTTGATGTTGTGTATTAAAAATAAATATTTTATTTTCTGATCTATGGATCTATGATGTAATTATCATTTCATTGGTTTATTTGAAAGCATGATTGTTTTAAAACTAGTGAAAAAGGTGCTTCAATTGTGGTTACAACCATAAATGACACTAATGACCTCACATAAGTTTAATAAGTATTCAAACTTAAAAGACACTAACATAGAGCTCAAAATTTGTGAATAATTATTTTTTTTTGCAGTATGGTTAAGTGAATGTTGTTATGTTACAAAGTTCAATCAGTGTTCATACCTTGTGAAATAATGTTCCTAGTTGATTTCATGTGTAATTTATCTTACATTAACTCTAATTTATTTTGCATCATGAAAGACAATTATGTAGATGTGTCATTCTTTAACTAACTTACATGAGTGTTATACGAGCATAACTTCCTTAAAATTAGAGTTTTTGAAAACTTAGAATTTTGTGGTTATGACATCAATAAGATCATCAAATCCAAAAAGGTGAAGGATGAGGGTTGGTATGAATCTTTTCAAGTCAAATAGGGTATACTGAGGCTTGGATCTCCTAAAAATTGGTCATTTTTTATTGTTTGTCAATGAATAAAATATGAAAATTCCTAATCTAGAATAGTTATGGCCTAAGTTGTAAAAATTTTGCAAAAATATGTAGCCTAAGCCATAGGTTTTTTTCCAAAATACCATAACCTAAGCCATTTATACTCCCAAAGGGTCTCTAGGGTACACTAAGAGGATCTTATAGATGCAAAATCTCTAATAGAGTGTGTTAAAGTTCCAAAGAAGTGCACAATGGAATGGGGATCTCTCTAAGTGCCTAGGTAGGACCAAATAAGACTCACAATGATGTTAGTATGTATGATGAGTAAATATGTAATCATTAAGAGGAATAGGATCAAAGGATTCATGATTAAAAATAACACCAATAGGTTTAGAATATTGTGAACTACTAACACGTAAGGAATCCTTATCTTACTCTCAACTGCCAACTCCTCTTATTGAGAATGATGGAGAGAGGATTGTCATATAATGAGGAGTTCATCATTTATTTTGAATTAATTTTGTATAAAAGGTATAACCTACCAACATAGGATCAGGATCAAAATTCTATTCAAAATATACATTATTTATAAGCTCCAACTCATTTTGAAATCTTAACATCAGTCATGGCCCCAAGCAAGGTTCCCCAGTCTAGTGGAGGGCTCATTCTAAGAAATTTTCCTATGTCCAAAAGAAAATGAAATGTTATTTCCATTATTTCTAACCTCAAAATTGATCTATTTCTAATTTTGGAACCTTTAACTAAAGATAAACTTGCACAATAACAAGTCTCAGAATAACTTCTATCAAGAAGTTAGCAAGTATTGTGCTATTAAATTGAAAAACATTTAAATGAAAAAGTATAAAAAAACTCTCACCCAGAGTCAAATCTATAAACCATTACCATATTAAAATCTATTTATGTATTGCTCAAATAATATCTTAGTATATTATACATAAATAGAGCATATAATGATAAATCCTCTAGATCTCCATCTCCATAGCTTCCATATCAAATATAATGACTGAGCCTTGCATATATAGGCAAGGAATATCAATCATAATTAAGACATCAAACTAAGTGATCAATTATAACTAAGAGTTCAATCATAACTAAGAGATCAATCTAGAGATCAAACCTAGGACTACGAGATAAATATCTATAAAGGATAGAAACAGATAGAAATTATCCTCATAATATCTAAGAGATAAATATGTAATATCCCATAATATCTAAAATAAGATAAATAAAATATCCACAGATAAGTGGGTGAGAATCATAAAGTACCTATGTGAACATGAGTTAAGATAAATAACCTACTCTAACACCCCCCCTCAAGTGAATCTAGGGGCCAAAAATATAGTGGCATATCCATAATATGAGTCCTGACAACAAGGCTTAATTAGGTACTCATGTACAATAATTCCATGAAATAATCCCTCATAAAGTAGATAAAGGGATAAAACCCATAGGAAAATAAAAATCCCATCTAAAAAGAGTTAAAAGAAGGAAATGGGTCCTAAAAATAAGGCTTGATGAGGTACCCATACAAAAAAATGATGCAGTGTGAAGACAAGTGTCCCTATAGATGCCAATCCATCTTGTCAAAATACATAGATGTCAATTCATTACAACCATTGAGTCGAATTAGTAATGTAAATACGAGGAGCATTTAGCATGAACACTGCACTCTAGAATACTGGGTAAAATGATGATTCTGATAAAGCATTGCCTGAACACCCTCCCTCAATACTAAACTAGGAGAAGATGATAAAAAAAAGTCTATAAATAAGTGGACTAAAAATATGAGAAGTGAATAAAAATACTAGTGGGGATGCCACACTGGTGTCACTACGTAAAAAGTCACTAAGAATACCACTGAGACATAATAATTCTCATATGGGTTCTAGAAAATAAAGTGTCTTTATAAGATACCCATGTACAAAGGAAAAATCTATAAATTGTAGTTAAAATCTCTCAATAATATGTCTTCAGTGGTTATAGAAGAGACTGACAACTAAAATAGTAAAAGGTACACAAACTAAGGTACATACACATAAAGGTATACGAGGTTGTAAAAGTAAACCCCCTGTGACACTATATAATTTAGTGCAAGTAAAATATATATCATATACAAAAACACCAAATGAAAATAAGAAAGACGATGTATACACCAGAATAGCTCTAAATAAGGAGACTATCGACCTATAAAATAAGTCATTACAAATCATGAGATTTGCTCTTAGAAAAAGTGAGCAATGTGGGCCAAAAATATGATTGGTACAAAAAACATACTCAAATAATGCAAAACATCAAGCTCTACCAAAATGCATCTACAAGTGTACATATAAATGAGCATGAGTGAAATATAGTGTTTTTATGAGGAGATCTAAATAATAGAGGAACCATGTTGGTAAAATCCTCAAAAAAAATGATGGTACTACCACAAGTGATCTAAAATCCATCCCAATTCAAATATGAATGGTGGATAAAAATGCCTGCATAAGAGCGGGTGAAAAAATCCAAAATAGTAAAATGTAAGGTAACATGTAAAAGGACATTGAGATTTACTAAAAATGCATCCATGAATGCAATCAATATGGTGAAATAAATGAATGAGAAAGTTTGTTTGCTTGTGAAGGGATTTGACCACCTACCAAACTGGGCCTCACCCTCTGGGCTTTGACAAATAAAATTGGAAAAATAAGGTATGTGGCCAATAAAATAATAAATTCAATATCTCCTTATGTCTCCCAAATACAAAATATTGTTTTTAATAAAAAAATAATCAAAAAAATCATCCAAGGATATTGTTTTATTAAAAAATAATAAAAAATCTCTCTGGAATCTTTTTTTAATAGTATTGCTCAATAAAACTATGATAATTTTTTCAATTCTTAATAAAATTAAAATTTTCAAAATGTTTTGAAAATATGAAAACAAGGTGCATAAAAATTAGAAATGGTTTTGAGTGATCAGTTATAGTTTTCTCATAATTAAATAAATAAAAGTCACATTTTTTAAATCATACTTCTTAGTAAAAATATGATAAAATTTTGAAATTCTTAAATAAATTAAAATTTTCAAAATGTTCTGAAAAGTAGAAAATAAGGTGCATGGAACCCAAAAAAAATTCTAAGAGATCATTTACATTTTTTTATCAATATAAAAAAGAACAATCATTTTTAACCAAAAAATGAACTTGAAAAAAACTTGTAGATCTTGCCTTTGAGATCCAAATGGGATGAAATTGTAGGTTATCGTCTCTTTCTCAAAAAAAATGGATGCATTGGTGAGCTTTGATTTATTCCTTCAATCTCCAAAATTTACCTGCAATAAAAAACACCAAAAAAATATTCAAAAATAGATGTTGAGTAAGGAGAAGCTAAGGAGATAAATAATGGTTGTTGAAAACCACTATGATGCCATTCAAGAGTTTAGAAAACTCTCACCCAACATCAAATATAAAAATCATTACCATAGTAAAATCCATTGATGCATTGCTCAAATAATACCTCGGTATATTATACATAAATCAAACATACAATGATAAATCATCTATATCTCCAAAGCTTCCATCTAGAGCTCCATCTCCATAGCTTCCATATCAAATACAATGAATGGGCCTTGCATATATAGGAAAGTAAAATAAATCCTAAGTGATCAATTATAATTAAGATATCAAGCTAGAGATCAAATCGAGACTAAGAGATAACTATCCATAAATGATAGAAACAACTAGAAATTATCCCCATAATATCTAAGAGAAAAATATATGATATCTCATAATATCTAAACTAAGATAAATGAAATATCTACACATAATTATTTGGGAGTAACAAAGTACCTATGTGAACATGAGCTAGGGTAAATAACCTACTCTAACATAAATTCCCTTGCTTTCCAAGAAACCACAAAATCTTAGTTGAAAAAAATAGCCAAAGTTTTTGTAAGAAAATAAAGGTTTTATTTTTTAGAGTCACAACCAAAATTCACATTGATCCATTTTATGTCACGAGAAAAAACATTAGATCAAGTATTCAAACAATTATTCCAAACACAAATAAAAAAAGGATAATTAAAAAATGGGTGTTCAATGCTTTCAATCTCACCATACAAAGTAAAACATAGACTACCAAAACCATACCTAGATAAAGCATCACTCACAGTGACCTTTTATGAAGGAGCAATGACCTAAAAGAGGACTTCTTAGGTTCCAAACATGTAGACCAAATAATATCAAACTTATACTTCGATATATATAATGTGTTAGACATTACATTTGTTATTAAGCCTAATAAAAATGTTTTTAGTGAAAGAAAGCTTGTGGTATAACATTTTAGTAGAGAAATCCTCAAGTGGAGGTCCATTTAGCCACTTGATACTTTCCAAAAAATCCTCTTCTCTCTCTAAAATGGAAAGTGAATTCTTTTTATGCAAGGGTTTATCAAGGAGAATCTAGGTTCTTCTTTGAGTAGAAGGAATTTGGAACCTTTGCCTAATTTCTTCTCGTGAGGCCCAGCTTTCCTATGAAAAAAGGTCACTAAAAGTTTTTAAGCCCTTATAATTCCACACAAGAGTAAAGAAACCCCTAGTCAATGTTAGAGGGTAATTATTGACTTTTGAGTTCCACCATAGAGATCTATATAGCTAGCACCTTGATCCAATTGATTGAAAATGGATTTCACCACAACCAAATGCTTAACACTTTCACAAGCCTTCCAAATTGATTAGAAGATAGAAAAACCAGCCATTTTAATATAAAAGGATCCAACAAGAAGATCAAAAATTTGTAACCCATGCCACTACTACTTATATTTATAATAACCTCTGACCATGGTGTTACAAACCAAAACTTTCCAAGGTTCATCACCCTTGAGAGCTCTAATGATCCATTTAATAATCAAAGTAATCCCTTAAAGTCTTAAGTCCTTTAGGCCCAACTCACCAATTACCTTTAGCTTTCAAAAAATGTCCCATTCAATAGCATGACATTTCCTATTCCCTTCTCCACTAGACTATAATAAATCCCTAATAATCTTATGAAGCTTGTTGAAGTGTGTCATGTTGAACAACCAACATCAAGAGTAATAAATATTATAGGATGAAAGGATTTTCTAACAAACTTGTATTTTTCCAAGTAAGGATAGCAAGTGTCCATTCCATTTCTCAAGTTTATTATTTATCTTCACATAAATCTAGACCCACATTTATTTAAAATAAGGAGAAAGAGAGAAGGGGATTCCCATGTATCTGACCAAGTTCTTGGGCCCTTTCCAAGTCCATCTAAACTCAAGGAATCAATCAAGAGGGTTTTCATGCCAATCAATAATATAGGACTTGTGGTATGAAACTTAATAAAATGAAGTAAAGCAATACACATCAAGCCTAAAATTGATCTATTGAATTTTTTTTTTTTCCAACACTAAGAAGAGATTAAAATCATTCACAAAAAGAACATCCAAGAGCTTAGATTTGTTAGGCAAAGAAATACCTCTAACTAGGGGACCTAAGGATGCATCCCTTAGTAGGTAATGGAGATCATTAGCAATAATCACAAGTAAATAAGGGGTCAAAGTGAGCCCTTACCTAATAGATAACTCCAACTTGATAGGCTCTGTAAGGGTTCCATTAACTTCAATCACTATTGAAGCATATTTAAATAAAGCATTGACCATTTTGCAAATTTTATCTTAAAACCTAAAAGCATGGAGCATAATGTCTCGAAACAGACACTATATTCTATCATAAGCCTTTTCAAAGTCAAGGAGGATCATTCCCACATTCTGATTAGAGCCTTGGGCCCATTGCATGCCTTCTCAACTAAACAAAGGTTTGTCAAGTATGTATCTCCCTTCTACAAAGCATGTTTGGGTGTTATAAATAATATGGGGGAGTAAATAAGAGACTCTCCTATCAAGAATATTTTCTAAGATTTTTAATTACATTCATAATGGTAATTAGTCTCTAATTTTTTATGTACAATTGATTCCCTTCTTTAGGTAAAAACTTAACCACACCTTTATTGATTACAGGGCTAAGAGAGCCAACCTCCAAAGCCTCCTTATAGACATTAAGGTAGTCCTTGGAAATATATTATTTATTACACTTATAAAATCTCGTTGAGACATCATCCATGCTAGGAGACTTATCATTCTTAAGAGATTCAATGGCATTCAAGACTTCATCTAAAGATAAGTCATTACAAAGGAAGGCATCTTGTTCTAAAGAGACTTTTTTCAAAATGCTATTGGAATAAATATTTCTACTAATCTCAGCATGATGACTAGAGACATCCTAGGAGAATAACTAAGATTAGAATGAAAAAAACATGTTTAATTTCACTAATATTATAAATAGATACACCCCTAATGTCAAGAACCTATTTTTTTTCTTACTATGTTTAGTGTTGAGCAAATTAACGAAGAATATATTATCCTTGTCCCCCATTTTAACCCAATTAACTATAGATCTGATTTGAGCCCCTCTAACAATATAATATTAATTCATTCTAATATTTTTCTTAAGGGTAACCATTCTAATCATAATATCATCATTGAAGGGGTCATCTTCAAGAGCATTTTCAACTACAATAAATTTTTCTTGGGAGTCTTTGAACAAAATTATTCTTCTTTTATCATTAATTTGACCATAGCTTCTCATAAATTGTTTTCTCATGTCCATACAATTGTTTCATGCATCAATACTATAAGAATAATTATTCATCATTTTAACAATGTTACAAGAAGTTTGGATACCCTCTCTACACTCTTTGTCTTACAGGTGAGGAACATTGAGGTTATACAAGGCTTTCCACTCATCTTTATTATTATCACCCTAAAACTTAACATAATCAATTATTTCAATGGGGTGATGGTTAGAGATAGTAAAAGGAAGTACATTGACTAAATTTCTCCTAGAACCCTACTAAATGTTAAAAGAGTCCTTGTGCAAGTAGAACCTATCTAGATTGGAATAAACTCTTTTGTTCTTGCCTTGATTATTACACCAAGTGAACCAAATCCCTTTACTACAAGATTTAAATTTGTTAAGTGGGTCTTCAAGTTCATGTATTCACTTTAATTTTGACTAGAAGAAGATCTCATTACCTTTACATGAGATGGTGTCACCACCCTACTTGTCTTCTCTTTCTTCATTCATGTTAAAATCATCACCATAATCCAAGGAAGATTCATAAGATTAGTTTCCATCTAGTTTCAAAGCTTAATTTTATCTCTGTAGTCATTGGGGGAATATAAATTGCATATCTAAAAAGTCTAAGACTATTGATCACAAATCACCCAAATGAATCTTTGGTAGGGAGAACATTGATTATCAATAACAATATTTCTAACTTAGGATTAATGAGGGTAGAGGCACCTCCTTTACCTTTAGGGTGGTTAGTAGAGTAGTGAATACATTTTGGCTAAACAAAATCCAAAACTAAAGCCAATTTGGGTGCAGTCGCTTTAAATTCTTGCAGCAAATTAGAATCAATTCTATCTCTCGAATGGCTAAACTATCTAATAATGGGCCTTATGTCAATCATCTCAAAACCTCTAACATTCTAGCTAATAATTTTCATGAAGAATAGAAGTATTATATAGCTTACCCTATAAATGTAGATCCATGTTTATTTTGATAAATCCTCATAAAACACTAAGGAACTTTGTTTTCTTTATCTTTAAGCTTCTTATTTGAGTCTTCAAGATAGATATGAGAAGATCCTTTAAGTATTTTTCCATCATATACTAAATTATATCTCTATGAATTGAAGCAATAAATATATGTTTTAAGCCTTTTGCTCTTGATTTTAGAATTTGATCTAGGCTTCTAATCAACAATAATGATCTGGGCCAAAGGAACATTCTCATATGAAGGTAGATGAATCTCAAGGGTCACAACTAGCAAGGGAGAGATGTCCATGGACACATCTTACTCCACAAAGAGCCTAGCAATTGGGAAGGACAATGAGCCATGGGTAGAGGTTTTTGTAGTCTGAGGATCCACAAGGATAACATCATATTCATCAAAAAGTATCTTTATAGGGTTAGGCACGATAAACCCTAGATCATTCTTATGGAAATATTGCCTAGATGAAGCCAAGGGTACATGGGGAGATTCAAGAAATGAAACTTTCTCAACAATATTCTCTGACAAGGGGCTATAGGAGACCTTAAGGGATATCCCTAAGGGATTTAAATCATTTTCTTTATCTTTGTCAGATTCATGTTGTGGGTTATCTATCATCACCACCTTAGGAATGGTTAAAATCAATTATTTTCTAGACTCAACCTCACTATTAAGGGGAGCCAATTTCTCTTAATTTGGAGTTGCATTAGACTTATTATTTAATAAAGGGTAGTTATTTTTTGGTGACCATATTTCTTACCCAAAAACAAGCATTTATTCTTTCCATACCATTTATAGGATAATATAAAGATCTTTTTTTTTTTTTTTAAGACTAGGGTTTTAGGGAAAATAAAAAATGGCTCTAAGGAAATAAGGACTCTTGCATGCATATGGGCCAGATATCTATTATTGTCAATCCTTATAACTTTACCCAATAGTTTTAGTGCACAGGGGAGAAAAAAACTAGATTTGAATTAAAATGTTCATTATATCTATCCATCTTGGATAAGATTTAAATATGATATTCTTACAGTCTAGGTTAGGGTTCCATGGTATATCCCTAAACATAGATTGGCCAACATTCCACATGGGATTACTAATAGACCTCCTTTGCATGTTATAATTTTTGAAAATCACCATGAAACCCCTTTTTCATTATTCTACATAAACTTACATACATCCCCATATGTTTATCCCAAATGGCATTCAACAAATTATCAAATAAATTCCTAGAAGGAAGAGAATATCTTTTTAAACACAAAAAAATCCCAATATTCTTGAGCTTAATTTCTTCCAATTACAGGGATTTTTTCATTACTACATTGGAGACAAGGTTAGGGTTTTCAAAAGGGCAAGGGACTTACCAATTTGCTCTTGTTTTGTCTGTCACCTCCACCTTCTTCTGAGTCAAATCCATCAAATTTAAATTTCACTCTGTCTAAAATGTTAAGGCTTTCTTCAACCCGTAAGAAATCCCTAAACACATACTATCTAAAATTCCACATGGACTTACTAATAGTTCTCCTTTGCATGTTATAATTTTTTTAAACACCATGAAACCCCTTTCTGCATCATTCTAAAAAACTTACATACATCCCCATCTTTTTACCCCAAATGGCATTCAACTAATTATCAAAAAAAATCCTAGAAGGAAGAGAATCTCTTATTAAACATAACAAATTGCAATATTTTTTACCTTAATTTATTCTAATTGTAGGTATTTTTTCATTACTTCATTAGGAGACAAGGTTAGGGTTTTTAGAAGGGCAAGGGACTTACCAATTTTCTCTTTGTTTTGTCTATTACTTCCTTCTTATTCTAAGCCAAAGCCATCAAAGTTGAATGCCACTCCTTCTGAAATGTTATGGCTTTCTTCAACCTACAATCCCTCACTAAAATGCTTTATACTTCTTTCTTTCTCACTGAGTTATGGGTTTTCCAAATCCAGATGAGTTATTTCATTAGATCAACTTTTAGCAGGTAACTTAATATGTTCAACTTCATAGAAGCACTCTCCATTATTTAGACTTTGTCCATTGCTCACATGAGCTTGAACACCATCATCATCATTCATAAATCAAGGGGAGATAATTAGTTTACCCATAACTCTCAATAAAAACATGCATCAAATCAATGCACAAAAAACAAGGTGGAACATAAAGCACAAGCCAAGAAAAAACAAAAAGGAAAAACCCAAACATGGGGTCAAAGTAAAGATAATAAAAGGAAAAAATCACAATAGAGGGATAATAAATAACTACACAAAACAAGAATAATAAAATAAGGACCAAGATGGTAAAGAGGATAAATGAGAGAGGTGAAGAGCTTGGATTAGCTTTTAATGGAGAAAGACTTTTCATCTTCTGATTTGTATAGCTCTAAGTTCCTCTAATGTATTTTATAAAAACATGCACCTATATACCTAATGAGAATCTTACCCATAGTAATGAAAATATAATGACTCAAGGGATCCCCTTGACGTAAATCCTTTGGTGGCCAAAATCGATCACTTAAGTCCCCATTCAATGATATGGTGAAATAAGATGCATTTATTCAGTTGTAAAATGAAATGAAATGAGATGGTTTTAATTACATCCATGAGACTGAATGGTCTATGGGAACACCAATTACACTAAATGCTCCAATTGATCAAAGATTCCTAAGACTCGAGGTATCTTTTAAAACACTTCTCTACCTCTAGTTGAACTAATTTAGCATTTCCCCCAAATTTTTTAATCTTTTTTCCTCAAATACATCTACCATGTAGCCAACTCTTATAATTATCCACATATTTGGTTTTTATGTCTATGTACTGAGGGAACTCAAGGATGAAGTGCTCCACCATTTCAACCACCCCTATAATTCAAAAAACACAAACCCTCTCATCCACTACTTCTTATGGTTTGTCCATCTCCCTATCTTGTATTGGAGTCTATGAGAGCTAGTTATTAATTAAGAAATGAGGATATTTTCCCTCCAACTAATTTTATCCCTTATATATGCTTTTTTTTAATGTTCTTAGTTCGGATTTAACATTGAAATATAGTGTTGTCTTTTCTTACTTGTCCCCTCCCTCCACATTACCATTCTAAATTTTTCATTCACATAAATTTTTATGTCTTTGTTATAATTTGGGCATTCAATTAGTTTGATATCCCATCTATTCATCCACATGTGGTTCTACCTCATCCAAGTTTTCTTCCTCCTATACAACTCTTCTTCCTTTACTACCCTAGGCCATTTGTCAATCTTCATGCTTTCCATTTTTTCAAGTAACATAATAACTTGGTCATCGCAGTTGCCTCTAGAGGGAAAGTACCTCTTTCAAAAAGAATGATTTCATATGGGAATGAGTCCTTGATTTTGAAATTGTTTTTGATTAGTCACTTTTGAATATTTTCTATTTACATCCATTTCAAGCCCATTCTACTAGCCCACACCTCAAAACCATATAATACCACTAGTGTGATAAGTAACCCAAATAAGACCATGATGGTATTCCAATCCCATAACTCCATATTCTTGCATTTATTCTGAATCACATATAAATCTCTCCATGCATTGTATTCTTTTCATCATGTAAGTGTCCCATCTAACTTTGTTTTGAAATTCAAGGCTGAGATATTTGTATTGTGACACTACTTCAAGAAGCCCTTTTACAAACTCAAAAATGGGGTGTTGTGCATTCCTTTTCATTGATAAAATCATAATTTTTTTTTTTATTTATGTTTACCTACATCCTTACTTATTTAGAAAAGATATCTAGAGCTTGGAGATGATCTCTTAAATCTTGAATTGTCTTTGACATTAAGATTAGGTCATTGGCATAGAGTAAAAATTTTACCATATAATTAGTTAGGTAGACCCCTTCCCCTCATAATTTGTTTATCCAATCCTCTAACTTATCAATATAAAGCCCAAATAAAGATAGGGATAAAGTTAAGCCTTGTTTGATGCTGATGTCACTCCTAAAACATTCAGACAGCCCTATCTGGGTTTTGATTTTAGCCTTGACTTTTTCATACAATTTATGAACTATTGTCTTATAGTGCATTGGAACCTCTAGTTATTATATTTTGGTCCATATTTTTCTCCTTGTAATTATTTCAAATACATTTTTTAATTATATGATTCAAAAATATGCATCCTCTTTTTTATACAACACCTTTTCAACTAGGTGTCTAAGCATGACATAATGATCAATAGTAGATTGTTTGGGCCTAAAACCTACTTGTCCCTTTGACCTTTTTTATTTTTTTATACCCAACTAATAATTATGCATTCTATCATACTCCCAAATATATTTTCAAAGAGAGGATTGACCATGATAGTTTAGTAATTTGAGGGGTTATTTACATCTCTACTCTTAAACAAGGGTATGGTTAAACTTATTGTCCACTCTATTAGAAAACACTTTTGGATGCCTTATTGAAGATTTATTTGATTTTAAGTGCTATGATATCTGCCCCCCATCTTAAATGTTATGATTTTAAGTTGCCTATATCTCAGGCTTTACCCATTTATATCTTTTCAATCCCTTACATGATGTCCTATGTCGTGAAAAGGTCTTTATTGACACTAATGTTGGGAGTTACATCTTGTTCATTTTAATGCTCATAATTATTTTAAGTACTCCAACCACTACCTTTCTATTAAGATATCTTCAGCTTGTCATTTTTATTTATGAAGTTCTCTACAAAATATTTTTGGTTCATGTTTTCCTAAGTAAATCAACTCTTTCCTCTAAGTTATAGTATGGTTCATGTTTCCCTAAGTAAATCGACTCTTTCCTCTAAGTTATAGTATACTCTACTTTTTTCCCTTACCATTTGTTCACATGCTTTTTTGTTTGTTGTTGTTCTACCTTTTGATTATTTTATAAATCTTCATGATGACTTGCATTATTCATCATACCACAAGTTTTTTAGGAAAATATTTCTTTCTTTATTTTTAGTTTTAGCTCTCTTGCATGTTTTTAGTGCATCTTGATTGGTGATCATTAGCCTCTCATTTTTTGTGTGCTTTGTGCCATTATGAATCCATATAATGATGTCCTCTCTGAATCTAATATTAGAAAGTGTAGTAGATATCATGGCCTAACTGCAATGATTGAATGCTTTTGTTGTGTCTAATTTGAGAAAACCCCATGTTACCATTGACTATCTAATGAGCATATTATACCTATAGTTGTGTTGAACTTATATTATATTTTATCCTTCTTCCTGATACAAATGTAGATTGAGAAGGGGATATTATCTTATGCATCATAGGTTTAAGTTTAATAGCTATAATCTTGGATAGAATGTTTTAAACCATAATAAATAATGTAATTAGCCTATATTGATCAATAGGTTTAGTATTTGATTTATTTGGTACTAAAACTGATCTTGTCATATTAAGTTGTTTAACTATCTTCTTATTCTTCCTTAATTTTTTCATCATATTTAGGAGGTCAAATATTATGATTTCCCATATTTTTTGATAAAATAAAGTTTGGGAAGCCATCGGGTCTTGGATATTTATCGTGGTGAAAATAAAATATAGTGGCTTTTAGTTCCTCTTTATTTATGGGTCTCATCGCATTTTGACTTTCTTCAACTGTAATGATATTGGGGATATGTTGAAAGAGTTATTTTTGGGCTTGTCAGCTTGTGTATTTATTTGGTTCCTTCACCAAAAGTTGTTGGAAGTATTTTGTTGCATACTTTAGGATGTCCCTATGATTGGTGAAAATAGATCTGTTGTGATTTTATATCTAGTATACTGAGTTTTTATGGTGCTTGTTGATAATAGTTTTGTGAAATAAATTTGTATTGGCATCTCCCATTTTTAACCCATTATTCTCTTGATCTTTGTCCCCAACATTCTTCTTCTTATTATTGAATACATATCAAATTATGTATCAGGTTTTTCTCTTATTGTGTCATTTCATGTGTGAATCCATGAACTTTGATTTGATGATGCAATTGATCCAAAATCTTGAGTGATTTGTTTCTTTTTTTGGAAAATGTTCCCAATAAATAATTTCTTCCATTATTTTAATTTTTGTCTTACAATATGGATGAATTTTAATTTTTACGGATGTCAATGATTAGGGTTGGCACTTCTTATGTGCAACTTAAGGCTTATGATTCTAATGGTAGCCATAAGTTGGGGCATAGAAATAAGGGCCATGAGGTAGAATTAGAGGCTCTATACCTTGTTAGCAAAGGTTTATGATGCAACAAAACATGCTAAGGATGAGGATAGAAAATTTTTGTTATACTACCCAGGATGGTACAGAGAATTCATAATTAATAAAAGCATGATAGAGATGAGTTATCATGTGATATATTAGAACTAAGATTAATCCAGAGCTTTCTTAAGGTTTATAGATCATTCAGATTAATTTATATAATAGTAAACCAAAAATTAAACATGATAACATAGATAAGAAATAACATAAGAAATATGATAGGTAACCATAACTAGAAAGGCTATATTCATCTCAATAAAGGTTCATCATCTTCTTCATACAAACATACATATTTTTAGTTGCTACAGGTCCTGACTATTCATATTCTTCTCATACATTGGCACCAAAGAGAGGAGACTATTTATCTTTTATCCCTTTACAACTCATGGAGGATAGGATAAAATACATATAGCTGATAATTTCATACATAATGCATAAATATTCAAATAATATCTTATGAATATTTACTTATCCATTTTTATTCTACCAACACTTTCCCAAATTTAAAATGTTATCTCATCCCAAGACAATGTCGTAGGTTCATCTAACTGTGCACTGAGGGTAGAAGCTAAAAAAATTGGGTAGACTAGCAAGAGTCATAGTAATTACTCAAGGTGCCATTTCTCATTTTCACCTCTTGCATATTGTTTAGCCACCCTTTTGGGTTTTCAACTATCATACCAACCTACTACCCTTTCAAGTTTTCAATATTTTGGTGTAGCCAGGTGGCCACCCTTTATGGGCTTTCAACCATCTTGGCCCTGTTTGTCTCACTAACTATCCCCAATATAAAAACTTACTTAAAACTCTACAAAGATTTTTAAAAGTTGTACATTATGTATTACTCAACTGGAAGGAGGTGTCATTGCTAAGGAAGGAGGCTATCTAGTAATATCATTGGCCCCAGATTGAGTAGTCATGTGTTGTACAAGTTCTTGCTAGAGATCTGATGGTGGTTTGTAAAGAGGAACTTAGAGTAGCGATGCCACCTCATTTTATAATGGAGCTAGCTCAATTTTGAATGTATCCCAATCAAGCATCACTTCCTAGACTATGTGAATCAAGATGTACATTGGTGCATAACATCCAATGAGTTACTTCAAGTCTGAGTCCTCTATGGTACTCATTTTTACCTTTGTATTGTGACCTTTAATTAAATTTATGTACTCAGTTACTCCAAATTTTATGCATGTCATTCTACTTAAAGATCTACAAATGTGCTATGTTGTAAGTCTTACTACCAGCTAAGGAGTTAGTCATGCACATTATCCCTAGCATTGAAATATTTCTAGAGAGCAAGGTCAGTTTCATTGGTTGAGGCAATCTAGTTATGCATGGTTGTGTTGGTCATGAAAGCTATGATGAAGTCTACACTAGAGTTGGAAAGTGAATTGTTAAGATATTATTTCTAGACCAATAGGCTACATGCAAGTTTATGGGCTTATATGGATGTAATGTCAATCATGGATTGATACTCCTCTAGCAATGTCAACAAAGCAGTGGTGTTAGTCTTCAAATTGTGACCTAATATGCCAACTAAAAGAATTTGTTGTGTTGCACACCAATCCTTTGTAAGATCTGAGACCAAGGTCTTAAGCTTATTTTAGTTTGACATCACTTGGTCCCCAATTAATCATGAGGATAATTATACACAAGTATCTTTGATCATCTTTTCCACTTCATGAAGATGATCTTTGAGCTCCACATTCTCTTACCTTGTCCAATCCCACTCTTGCTCTAGAGAGGTAGCCTTTTATGCGATGGACTCTTGAAAAGCTATGGTACCCTCCAATTATTTCTTTAAAATCAATTGAGAGACATCAAGTGAATCCTCCTACTTGACTAAGAACACGCTCAATGTGCTTATTGAGGTTGTAGGGTCAAGACATGGCATAGTAGCTAGAGGAAGTGAAAAGGTAGTGTGTTGATTAGTGACTAGAGGAACATCCCAAATCCAAACACCTCTTAGTGGTATTTATAGCAACTATGATCCTGACTACGTTATGACCAATGCTTGATATTATGATGTGGCCTCTATTGTCAATTTAGCTTGTTGTGCAACATCTTCAACCATCTTCCATTTGACTTCTTCTTCCTATTTATTCTTATTGTCTTCTTCCTCCATCTTTTTCTCCTCCTCTTCTTGCTTCTTCTTCTTCTCTTTTTTATCCTCTTTCTTTCTCTTCTCTTCATCTTATTTCTTCTTTTTCTCTTATGCTTCCTCTTTTTCTTTCTTCTTTCTCTCATCTTCTTTTTTCTACTTTTCTCTTGTTCTTCTTTCTTTCTATGTTTTTCTTCTTCTCTCTTCCTCTTCTCTTATTCCTACACAACTTGGGCCTATTCATGTGCTTATTTGTATGCCTATACTTGTTTTTTTCATAGGGCTTCATTTTGTTCCTCCTCCTTCTTCCTGGAAGCTTCCTCTACTTACCATTGTGCCTGGTATTCTATGTCTTATTTTTTGTTTTTCTACTTCTTTTTCCTTTTTATCTTTCTCCTCTTATGCTTGTTATTCTATGGTGATATCTTCTTAGGCCTACCTAGCCATCTCCTAGGCCTCTTATATGTCTACCTCTGCATCCTTATATTTTTGTGAGGCCTCAACTTCTTTATCTTGTTGCATTGCCTATTTTTACTATGCTTCTTCTTTCTTTCTCTTCTTTTCTTCCTTCCTAAGGTGGAGTTCAACTGTGCAAGTGGCTTCCTCCCTAGTGGCCTATTATTCCTCTATTTTTGGATGCTCTTATGCAATTTCCTCAACCTTTTGTGTTTGTAGTGATGGTGAGTGATCCTTTAGTTACACCTCTAAACTTGGAACCTATTCTTTCTTTCTATTGATTATGACCATTATGTATCATGGTGGTGGTGTAGAAGATTTAGGAGTAGGTTTTACTTTTTATGCATCAGTTGATCATCCCAATGTGCATTCTCCCAATGTAGTAGATACTCTTGCCTTCTACCATGTTATATGCCTATGCACAAGTTGTTCTAGTTGACTCTTTGGTAAGGGTGAAAAAATGACACCAGGTGTGAATGTTGGATAGTCAAAAGCTGGAATAAGTCCATTATGTACTAAAGTTACTTTGCCTCTTCTCAGACTATGTTGATAATTATGAAAGGTGGGAAAGTTGGAATTTCTACCCACAACTCAAGTGGAACCTACATTTGGATTTGTACTTTTTGTACTACCTTCTAAAAATATAACTATTTCTCCTCTTCATATTAGTCTCTATCCACATCTATCAACATGAATTGGTAGACTTCCTACACATCAATACCCATCTCCATGAGGTTGAAAGATTTGACTATCTATAACACCTTTAGATCATCCTTCCAATTCATCATGCTAGGTTTTATTCACTTTGGGAGAGGGGACACCGAATGTAGATCTTCTTTATGGTTCCCCTTATATTGTTGTGAGCTTGATGATAACTCTAGTTGTTGTGCAATAAGAATGTCTATGCCTAGTGGTATAAATTGTAGAGGGGTTGCTCACCTAGTTGTATGCTCTTTTTTTTAGGCCACTTTAGCCTACACCATATCTATCATGATGAATAAGGGGAGTGGTTTAAATGGTGAGTATGGTAGCTCATGAAATATGACAAAGATTCCCTTAGGTAGTAGATTGATTATGGCATGTTGACCTAGGTACTATAGGACATCAGGTGGCACTTTGGGGTGTGTGGAAATGAGGTTTAGGCACTCCTCCCACCAAGATTTAAACTTCCCCTCATGTGTGAGGGCTTCACATTCCTACATCCATATTATGTTATTGAAAACTATTGTGTTGGCTAGTAATTTATATCTAGGTGTACTTGTCACTCTAGTGATTTCCACTATGTGAAGCAAAATAGTAAGATTATAAAATGACACTAGAATGTCTACTTAGGAGTGGTTCAACACTTTTAAATATTTTTGATTAACGCCTACATTAATTACTCAAGATAATTAAATTATTCATTTTAGTGCATCATCTTATGGGCAATGTCCACAACTCCCTTAGGTATTTACTTGGTAGACTTGGTTATCTACCAAAATATTTTGATGATGCACTAAATGAGAATACACATTGTTTCATCAAAAATTTCATCAATGGGAATCCCCTAGTTTTGTTGCACATATAGGTCTCGAACTTATTTCAAGATGGGAAGCATTTTGGCCTTGTAGGGTAGCAAGGGATCTCCATACACAAGCATACCCAAGGATCAATACATGGCTTATGTGTTTATTACCATAGTCCCATCTAGGCCTAAATAGATTCTACTCTCATTTTATTTCCCGAGAATTACTTGAACTATCTCTCCTATATCACCAAATGTTGGCATCCATAGTAGGCACTCAATGTCTATGTTCTCAAATCAGTGGGGAGCTACAAGAGTGAGTGGTTATGTAGCATCAATAGGATCAAGTCAAAAGAGCTTCTATTCAATTTCTCAAAGGTACTAAAATAACTCTTGATCATTATACTTGGTTTACCAAATCATCTTGTCAACACCTATGGCTTCTTTTTATGCTTCAAATAGGGGTCATATTAGCCACATGATATCAATGGTTGCATGAGAGGAAATTTAAATTCTTTATATTCTATATGCAATGAAAATGGTTTGTTTCTTAATAGTTTTAGCTCATGAAAATATGCTAAGGATGAAATATGAAATTGGTGGTCAAACTTAAGTTTTATAGATTTGTTGACTCTTGGCTTTTGTATCTAGGCCATGCTTAGTTGTCTAGTCATCTTGAATATAATGGTGGATGTGACAAATCTACATCTAATCTAACAATTAAATTAGTTAGTCATTAGTTCATGTGTGGAGTTACACCATTATGCTCTTTGGTGTTTATACAAAGGGTACGAGTAGCTAATGTTGACTAACCATCGATTTATTGAAGATCACATCAATTGACTCTTGGCTCTTGCATTTAATTTTGTTGGATAACCATTATTGATGTATATCATGTTGATGGGATGTCTCGACAACTTTCCTATACATAATATTTTTTAGTTTCTTTTTTTTTAATTTTTTGGTGGTACATGTGGATCCTCCTACACTCATCTAGCATGCATGATGCTTGGTCCTTTTACTTCCCAAATAGTTTTACTAAAATCATCTACAAAAAAACAAAATATAAAATAAACACACACACAAAACTTTTCAAAATAGAGAAATCCTCATCTACATGGTGCTACTCAGCACCCACTTAGCTTGCATAATGAGATCAATAGACTATTGGTGATAGGACTTAAGCCTACAACCATTTATCCACCCTAGTAACATAGTTACCTAAAGATATCTTAAAACCATGATTATTTGTTGTGTTAGGTCATGTATAATGTAGGGACATTTCCATATTATTTTTATTTTTCCTAGGAATACTCTAAATTGACTATCATATAGTAAAACTAGTTGATCTTTGTGAAATTATTTGTCACAAGTTCTTATCATGCCATGATTTCTATCTTTACTTGTGCACTTCCTTCATATATGTTTCTCTATGTCTAAATTCATCAATATGGTTTAGTTCTAGGAGTTGATTAGTAAGAGACTCCTAATCTCTGAATTGCATGACCATGGTAATGCACAAGCTGGGTACTAGATATTCCATCGACATGACTACTTATAAACAATATACCAACTAAAATGGCATAAATCCTATATCCCTTTTATAATGTATGTAATATGCCCACAAGATCATATTAATATGATCTTCCCTATCATCCCACTTGACATCATATATTTTTATAAGCATTTTCCCTAGTACAGAGGCTTCAGCTCAGCCATTAGCTTGTGAATAATAGGCATTGATTTTATGATGAGAGATCATAAATTATTTAGTAAAGGCCTTAATGGTGTTATTTATAAAGTTTATTCCTTTGTAACTAAATAACTTTATAGGACATCCAAACCTAGTAATGATATTTTCATATAAGAACTTCACTGTATCCTTTGCATCGTAGCTAGGTGTGGCAGTAGCTTCAACCCACTTAGTAAAATAGTCTATCATAGTAATGATAAACCTTATTTTTATATACTTTCTTGGTGGGTTGAATGGTCCAATAAAATCAATCCCCCATTGTTTGAAAGGTTGATCTACTAATAGGGGCTACAATGGTATCTCATCTTTCTATAGTGGTTTATATATGCATTAGTAGACATCATAGTGATACAAAACCCTATGTACATCCTAGAATAAATTTAGCCACCATACTCCACTCTGTATAATATTTCTAACTATATCATCTCCTAAAAAATGCCCTCCTACAACCCCTTGATGAGCTTCCTCCAAGAGTTGAGGTCATTCATGTTCGAGGATAACCCTACATAAGACTTCATCCTTTCCCAAGTGATATAGAAGTCCATTAATAATGGTCTATGGCAGTGCTTTAGTCACAAATTGATTTTTATCCTACTCCTAAAAGTGTTTAGATAAGACTCCTTACTCGAGGAAGTTGGTAATGGATTCAATTTTTTTAATAATCACAGAGACATGGAAAATATGGGCATCAAGAGAGTCTTCTTGTAATTCTTCTATCTCTTTCCCATTTGGGATATGACTAAGGTGGTTTTGTCCTATAGTCTCCCTTCTTGGAATTACATTTATGAGGAATTGAAACCCTTTAAATAGCATCAACCATCAATATATTCATCCCCCTAACATTGGTTTGTTGACTAGATATCATAAGGCTTAACGGTCTGTGAAGACTTTAACCGGTGTTATAAGCAGATAATGCCACAAATTTTTGAAGTAAAAACACAATGGTCATTACTTATAAAATCAATGGTTGTATAGTTTTTCTCTACATCAAAAATTTTTTGGCTTGCAAAGTGGATAGGATGGTCAAGTGCACCACCTATGGGTTATGCAAGTACAACACCAATTGTAATGCCCTAAGCATCTACATGTACATGGAAAGGCTTGTTTCAATCTAGAAAACCCAATATGGGCATAGTAACCAATCATATTTTTAGCTCAATAAACTTTGCTTGACATTATGAGGTCCAGATAGATTTTGCATTTTTACACAGTAAAGTTTCTAGCAGATATGAAATAGTTCCATAGATTTTGATAAATTTTTGGTAGTATCATGTATGTCTAAGAAAAGAGTGTACTTCAATAGAACTAATAGGTGGAGGCATACTTAGTATTACTATGATTTTTTCTTGATCTATGAGAATACATTCACTACATACTACATGTCTAAGAAAAAATCCAAATGGTGTAAAAAATAAGCATTTATTCATATTCAAGGTGATGCACAGGGTTCAGCATCATTCCAACATTAAACATAGTTTGGACAAGTGCTCTTTGAATAGGGAGAAGATTACCCAATCATCAAATTAAACTTCTATGAAGTCATGAATGAAATCCTTTAATGTTATAACCACTACATGAGAGAACATCACAGGTGCATTCTTAAGTCCAAAAGGCATGACCTTGTATGTAAAAGAACCCCAATCTATTGCAAAAGTTGTTTTGGATCTATCCTCTTCTGTGATGGGAATATGATGATATCTACTGAACCCATCTATGAAATAATGTACTTCATGTCTTGTGATAGACTCCAAAACTTCATATGTGAATGGTATTGGAAATGGATCATTTATGCAAGCATCATTTAGAAGCAGTAGTCTCCACATACTCATATTTCTCCTATTTTCTTGGGTTGAAATACCATGGGGCTTATTTAACCATATTTTTATATTGGATAGATTATTCTTGTGTCCTAAATTTTATAAAATTCAGCCTTTAATTTTATCTTCTTATTTGGATTGAACTTATATGGTTGCATCTTGACTAGTCATGCGCACCCCTTCAGTTTAATGTGCATCTAGCCAAAAGATGGGTCAACTCCTCAAACTTCTGATAATTTGGTGTGAAAGATGTCTTATTAATCCTTTAGTAGTATTATATCTTTCAAAATTTTAGTTTCCATTAAATAATCACCTATGCTTTCTATTTTTAGAACCTCTTCAGTTCTAATGTTAGCGACATGCTTCTTGATAAGTTGTTGATAAATATTGAATTTTTAATCATCCATAGATTATTGTATACTCCTTTACCCTTCCTATTAAATAATTTGGATGATGTGTAGCTTATATTCTTCTATTAGTGTTACATCAGTGTCTTTGAATGGTTCTACAGGTCATTCAAGCTCAAATAAATCATTCAAATCTAGGTCACCATTAAAATCTAAATCTTCACTATCCTGTGCCTCATCTTGTATGTAGTGGCATGGCCATGTTAGAGTTTTTTCTTCCTTATTAGCACATTTGTATCTTTATAATGCCTCATTAAGATCAGAGGCTACCTTTTTTTATGCAGTAGATTTTTTGTGGTGCTCAAGTCTTCTATGCACCCATGACACAAAAAATACTTGAGTTTCTATAATGCATTATGGACTAGCAAATTTTCATCTTTGAACATAAAGGTATATATAAAATCACTCTACACTTGTGTTAAATGCTTGGTATCTCATATTTATTCTTGATGCATGTACCATGCTACTAGTAGTGGAGCAAGTGTATAGTGAAATATGTGAACCCAATATTCTGGTGTGACATGTTCCTCATTATAGACTTCAACACACCTATGTACATGAATTTTGGGTCACTCACCTTCTTAAAAGAATGGCCAACTAGTGTGGATGAACTATGGTAGCTAAAACCTACTTATTATGAGCTCACAAGCATCATCCCATTCAATTTGGTCATTGTAATGAGTTTCCCACCATGTTGCAGTAACTCCCTTTAGAGCATAATTTAAATCACTAACTTGTTGATTAATGGTCAGAATATAGACATGTAAGTACAGAATGAAATCATTGTTGTCCTCCATTACATAGTATATATGCAATTATCGCTTGTCCATAAAGACCATTTGTATTGGCCAATTATATGATCACCTCAAGCCCAATTAAGGAGGTGGGTATCTGAGTCACCACTAATAAATGAAGCTACTTCCCATTGTAAAGTGCCTTCTTTTATTGGCTCTATATATTCCTGCATGTAATCGTCAGCTTGATATAGGAAATCAACTTTTGACTGAGTGGGAGATTTTGTAGACAAAGATGCACATTCTTTAATAACAAATTGATCTACTACTAGCTATGTAACTATAGGTTTGAGCCTTCACTATTATAATGTATTGAGTTGTTGAGTGAGTAGCAAGTGTACCTATGGTTTGGTATGATAGTATAAGAAGTTACATTAAGGTGTACATAGAGCTTTTGGATTCTCCTTAGTATTGACCTTTATCCAACTAGTTCTTGTAGAACATAGGGGGAGTCTAGTTTAGTTAGAATTATGTAAGGCTTGTGTGTTATATTAATAGGAATGATAACAAATTTATCACCTTGATATGTCTCAAGCTTGTTATGTACTATATTGATAGTCATATATCCATCATATACCCTTTTTTTCTATTAGCACAGGGTAGTGTGTTGATATAATCTTCATGTCTATGACCTCAAATTCACCTCATAGAGACAAGTCTATGATTTTAATCTTGACATCCTCCAATCTACTAATAGGCTAAAATTTTCCATAATTAGCTAAGCTCATAGTCACTAAGCTGTAGTTGAGAGTTGGTTATCCAATAGCTTCCCATGTAGATATAGGAATCATATTAACTATGTTACTGAAATCAAAGATAGCATTTAGGATCTTGTAACTAGCAACCTTAATATCAATCTATGCATTAACATCTTACGGTTTCTTTGTCTTAACATACCAGAATAGGTTTTTTGTCTTTTTCTGACCATGTTGTGCACATTCCAAAAGATTATGCCATAAATTCATGATGTTTTATGATATTTCTTCATTTCGTAGAGCACTCAAAAGTTTTAGGAGATCTATAAGTGCAGTGATAACTCTGTCTTGTCATATAATGCACAAAATTTAGTCATACATTTATGTGTCGATTGTTGTAGCATCGTCATCAGTAGTTTCATTATGTCTAATGTTCTTCAACAACTATGTAGCTTCATGCATGAGATTTTTTTCTATTTCTTGATCTAGATATTTATCCTATTTAACTTTTATAATGCCCTAATATTGAGGCATCTCAAGTGGAGGTAGCTCTTATTCTACATGTTATTGTCATGTCACAACATTTATAAATGCATTTTATTTAGGCTTCGCACTTACCATATTTATATTTTGGATAGCTTTGTCCTTTTTATGCTTCTCTAGAATAGGATAATATTTGGTGTCATGTTGATCAAAGACTGTATGGTATGCATAATACAACTATCTTTGTGGATTCATTAGATAATTCCATTAGACATGATTATATTCCCCACATAGATAGAATTATAGAGCAGACCTTTGATAGTTATTGCCACTACCACCTTGGTATCCTCCTCTATAACTACCTTGACCTCCTCCTCTATTAGACTGATATCCCCATTTATATCCTCCTTATTTATATACAGAGTTCTAATGCTGGTACTATTGATTGTTATCTCCCATGTTGAATTATTGTTGGGTAGCTGGAGGGTTCTAGTTCATTTATTGTTACTAGATATGGGTGAGCTCCAAAGTGCTACATACTGATATTGAGGGGACAGAGGTGTCCAACTTAGAAAAGGAGTCCATCCAACCAAATTATGAGGTTGATATTATGGTGAACTAGGGATCCATTATAGACCTATTTGGGTTGCACAACTCTTATTAGCTTTTGGGCCGAGGCTTGTGTGCTTTGCCAAGGATATTTGTTGCACTGTGATGGTAAATAAATTTTTGGAGATACCCTCTTTAAGCTCCTATAAATCTCTATAGTTATTCTTATCATGGTTAGTTGATTTGAAAAAATCACAATATATATTTTGTGGGTTCTTGATATATTGTTGTAGAAGATGACATTGTGTCATGGAATGCCCTACTACCCAACAAAGTTTGCAAAATTTTATCTTGACTTTAGGATAATCATGTTTGTGGTGTCCTTTTCTACACTCTATGCACCATAGATTCAATTTAGGCTTATCCACCTCATGGTATTGATCCATTATTTTCATGAAATCCTATAATGTGTTTTTAATTTTATAATTAGCAATAAGAGCTTCTACATAATCCTCAATTTGTTCTATATACAGTGAAATAGCTCTAGCATCTACTTTTGTCTCATATTAAGTTTTCATAGTGCAAACTAAATCTTGTTTCATGGTCCTTCAAAAAAACACATAGATTTGTCTTTATCTATCAAAGTGAATTCTACCTTATTAATTACATCATAAAATCTATTATCATAGTCACAGACCAATTCTTTAGACTTTTGCCTTATCTCCTTCAGGTCCTATATTTTCTAGCTAGTGCATTTATTAATCTTAAATTCTATGACAATCCAATCTTGAATATATTATAGACTTTCATGTTGTAGGTCTCTATTATATATGAACTATAGTGCTCTCCCAGCTAGATCCCCTACTAATTTGCACTTTTGTAAATTTTTATCAGTGATGTCTTGAACTTGCCATTTCATTTTTCAAGTCAAAAAGTACTATTTAGGGTCTATGGACCCATCATAGATGGCTAGATTTAAGAATCCTCCTAATTGATTCAACATATTGACTGGTATAAATGGAGTCTTTTATGTAGCTATTATAGAAGGCATCTATTATCTAAGTTATCCTACCTATATACTACTCTACACACTAGAAGAATTATCATGCACACTTTGTTTGACTATGCTTCCTTCTTGTTGTTATTCAACTTCAAAAAATCCTATAGCCTTCAAAGCCTTCCTAATGGATTTTGTGTGAATTTCCATACCCCAATGGTTTAATTGCTCTAAAAATGGTCTTTCCAAATTTTTATCCTCCTGCTCTCCTAGCTGAAAACTTCTACTCAAATATAAAATATTCGGCTACAAGGATGTGTACACTTATGATGAATCATTATTTCCAATGAATTATTCTTCTACTGTGCCTGAACCTGTAATTAACCAATGAATAAGTTATATTTCTTTGCATAATTCTTCTTATTTTGATAATACCCTTTATTATAGTTATGCACTACTTCTATCTGTTCTACTCCTAAACTAATCTCATCTTCCTCTTCACACATCTCATCTTCATCTTGTTCTTCATCCTCTCAATCTATCTACTAGCATCCATAATCATCTTCTTTATTCATCCTTTGCTCATGATCTCAATCATCACATCTTCACACTTTTTTATCATCTACTTTACTGCTACTCTTACTTCTACTTGTAGCTACTTGGATATTCTTATATTTATTCCATATGTTCTATTGTCATAGTTCCCGGTTCTAAATCTAGAGTTTTCTTCTAATTCATCTTTTCTCATGTCTCCATTCTATATTTATGTTCAAGATCTAATTACTCATTTATCCATCATTCACTATGATGCACACACATCCCCATACACTCATAGTGACTACTCTATATTGGCTGGAGTAGGCACCATGGCCTTATCCATAACCAACATCTTCAATAGGAGAGGTAGTCACCACAAAAAAATTCCTCTAATTTCTCAAATAAAATAGTCTTATATAACTTTGATTATTGTATATCCTTACACTATGAATTTGCTGATATATCCATCTATGATGGTGACAACCTAGTAATGTATAACTCATGTCTAATCAGATTCCAATTTTAACAACTGGTCTATCTTTTTTTTGGTCTAGGTAATAGTTTATTTCATTTTAGGATTAAAACAATAGTATTAAAGTCTTGTCAAATAATTAGTCAATAATTCAGGTAGCTCACACCAGAAAATTTCATATATTTATCTGTAGATATACTCCTAAATAATTTCACTTGTGGTAATACTAGTTCTTTTAGATTCTTCTTTTGTGAAGTGCCATACTTTCTGGTCTAACCATGTTTCAATGTCTCATTATCCTAGTAACCATATTAGCATATTTCCTTTAGGAGTGTTTCCATACTCACTTAGCCATTGTTATCAAAGATACTTGATGCAATATAACATGTTAAGGATGAGGATAGCTAAGTTTTATTATACTATGCAGGATGGTACAGAGAATTCATAATTAACATAAGCATGATAGAGATGATTTATCATGTGATAGATAGGAACTAAGATTAATCCAGATCTTTCTTAAGGTTTGCAAAGCATTTGGATTAATTTAGATAAGATTAAACCAAATATTAAACATGATAACATAGACAATAAATAACATAAGAAATATGATAGGTAACCATAACCATAAAGTCTATATTGATCTGAACAAAGGTTCTCATCTTCTTCATAAAAACATACATTTTTATAGTCTCTATAGTTCCTAACTATTCATATTCTTCTCATACATTTGGCACCAAAAAGAGGAGACTATTCTTATTACATCCCTTTATAACTCATGGAGGATAGGCAAATATATATATAGCTGACAATTTCACACATAACACATGAATATTTGAAGAATATCTTGAACATATTTATTTATTCATTTTTCTTCTCCCAACACCCCTTGGACAAGCCTATTGGGATAAGATTCATACCCTAGGAGGTAAATAAAATCAAGATAGGTAGGGTGTGGAAGGAGTGGTGATATTTGTATGAGATCAAAAGGTGGATTTTGTACGTGGGCCATAAAGAGCTTTCAACAGTCCCTTTATTTTTGGGGTTAAAAAAGTATCCCCTTTTAATCTCATGCCACTAAAGGAAACTTTTAACTTCTCCAAACCCTTATTTAAGGAGGTACTCAATAAGGTTTCTTCCAAGACAAATTCCAAAAAGGTGAATCTCCCTCATTCTGCTTATATTATGTTACATTCCCCAATTTTAACCTCTTCTAATTTGCAAAGTGAGCCTAGATAGGTTGTTTTAGAGTAAATTTTTAGGTTGATAAAGTATCATTATTTAGAGGCCATCATATTTTACACCAATATGATTTCCTAGCATGATTTTATTTTTATTCAAGATGTTTAGCATCTTGGCAAGAGGGCCTAAAGGACTTGAACTAGAAGATATCTATGTTCAAATCCCTAATGAAACCATGATTATCTTATTTCTTAAAATACATTGATAATATATAACTTAGTCAAAACTATAATAAGTTCCTTGTGGACCACAAAAAGGCCTTGTGAAGGCTAGGCACACTCATCAAATTAGGAATTATGCGGTTTTACTTTTATTAAGTCAAAAAAATAAAATGAATGAATAAAGTCCATAAGACATGATTGTGATTGTAAATATCATTACATTTTAACTAAATAAACCTTCCCTTGCAAGGAAAGCCATTATGGTTTTTGCATGATTATAAGGCCACTATTACACCACCTAAGGGAAGAGGTGAAAGAATGAGATTTGTGTCTACTATGGGGAGCTATTACACCCAGCCATAAGAAGATGGATTTTGTTAACATTTTATATATAATAGGGCATGTTATTTTCACTACATTTGGTAATTATTTGATATATTTCCATGCCATTTTTTCAAATATCTCATGCATTTGCTATAGGTTGGGAAGGATCAACCTCAAAGGCAAATTAGGGTACCTTATCAAACAAGTCATCCTCCTCTAGTTAAAATATTTATGCACTCTAATTTTTGCAGTAGTAGGGTAATTATTTTAGTTGTTATTAAGATATATGCCCAAACATGCTTACATAGATAAGCATTTGTGAGCCTACACCCCAATAAGGGTCAATATATTTGGATATGAAATTGGAATGTTGCATATTTGGGGTTATGATGGAATGAATTAAATTATTATTATACAAAATATGCTAATTTCAAATGTTGAAGGGGTTATCAATTTGATTATGTAAAATGGTTAAAGTGATTTTTCTTTTTATGACATTATTAAATGTCTAATTTTTCTTATTATTTACTAGGTTATGCCAAATAATTTTTCCTTGCTACTTATGAATTAATAAAAGGATTTCTCTTGAGGTAACAACAGTGTATAATATCAATTATCCTTCATTAACATGTTTGTTATTTTTGACATAGGGATTTATGGGATTTTGGCAAATAAAATGTTTTTGCATCTTTATGGGTTTGATTTGTTATATGAAAAATTGGAAATTTTTGTTATGAATAATTTTGGAGATTGTTTGATGAAAATTATGGATTTTATTAAATGATTTTATTGTATTAAGACTCGGTTGTAGATGCATTCTTAAAATTGTTACTTCTCAAAAAGGGGGCATCATAATGGTAGTTTTATGGCTTATTTCCTAAAAAGAGTGATCAAAATACTAACCATAAAATAATAAAAGTTGTAGATTGAGTTGTATGGCTATCATTTGATTTCAATCGATCTATTTCATTTATGGCATAATGGTCTTATTTTTTTCCTACTAGGAATGGTGCGAATAGTTGTGGTTTTTATTTTTTCCTTTTGGGACTTCCTTTGTGGCTTCTTGAACCAAGTGAATACTTAAATTAAAATCAGACATGACATTTTTGGGCATAACATGTATAAATGACTCTATCAGTTTGAGATATGTTCTATTTTTATGTTGGGGTGTAGTTTTTCAAGACATTATGATAATGTTGTGTTCGTGATTATTTTTAAGTTATGTACAACTACCCATAGGCTTTGGGGTTATATTAAAAAATATCTAGAAGTATAGTATTGGTTGTACATAGCCATTTGTATGCTTAATGTGTACCCTTCTTTCATTGAATTTTTTTAGGAGTTGAAGGCAATCATTCTTAAGAAGAATGAACTGGCTTTCTCTTTACTTTGTGATCTTTATTGGTTGTATGTAGTCTTATAGATATTATAGAATATGCTCCATGTTGAATCAATCCCTTGAATGTATGCTATAATATAAGAGTGTGTTAAAAAAATAATAATGGTTTGATTTAACTATAATGAGCATTCTCTAACTACTATAAAAGTTCCTTAAGTTAAATAAGATACTTGGGATGTTCTCCAAGTAATATAATTTTAAAATTTATTGGTTTGAGATTTATTATTTATTCCATTGAATCTTGAATTATACCTTGAAGGTTGCTTTAAAACTAATTGACTCATTGGGTGAATGCATGCTTCTTCGCTTTGAAGGTAGTTGCCTCTTTTTGGTGGTTGGTTGGAAAAGGTTATGTTCTTGCTCCTTATTGTGGGTTGACATTATCATTTTGATTGACTACTATAAAACCCTATGTTGGGATAGGTGTTAAGATTAAAAATTTTCAATTTAAATTTTAAGTAAGAGGGTACCTATGAATTTGAGGTAATGACAAATGACCCTCAGAACTTGTTATATTCCCTTATGAATATTAGTTCTTTGTAATGTGTAAATTTCTTAATATGGGTTGACTAGTGTATTTATTGATGTATTTTTGTGTTGAACTTGTTGATTATTTGAATATATATATTTCTTCATGTGTGTAAATTGGTCAAAAATCAACCTTGAGTGGTGATTAACATGTAGTATAGTGTTTATGTTATCCAAGATGGTCCCTTGTATTGGTTAGAATTTAACTCCTAATGTTAAAAGGATACTTTCAAAGATAGAAATATATTAATGAATATTTATTCACTTTTGTTAAGATCTATGATATATGTTGGTCCTAGTTTATGTTTTTGTTACATTGGCTTTGAAGAGTATGAAAATTACTCTATGATAAACACATGTAGCCAAGTGAATTTATCAAGTTGGAGTCAAATGAATGTGGTATGAAATTAATGTCCAGTAAAATGGTTGGTAATAAAATACAAGGGTGTAATGGGCCTAATTGTATGATGTGATAATTGAATAATTATAGGTAAGGTGGAACTTTATGGTACATCAATAAGAGGGTCACTCATAGCATCTGTATGAATTAAAATTGAACTTGTATGTGAATTATTAATAGTTGTAACATATTAAATATTTAAATGGTTCTGGAATCATAAGGATGGATGATATAAGGATGAGTACAATAGTCGTAGATCTACCCTATACCTGTAAACTATAATAACTTTTATTACCTGACATTTTCAATTAAAATAACTACCATGTTGTTTTTTAAATTAATATATTAAGAGGAAGATGACTTGTCAGTCATGTGCTGACGTGGGTGTTAACATGTTTTACTGTAGGAAAATACTTGTCCTAATTAACCATTAGGTGATCATTTTGTGATTTTGGTATTTTGTTTGGATCTTTTATGTGCTCGTACTTGATTGAATAATCTCCTTATTTTGTGATTCTAATTGGTAGTGTAATGGATGGACATCTTAAACAAGTTTAGGAGTTGAGTAGTTCTTCTTCCATTTGTGTCTACTATATGGCACTTCCATTATTATATGGTCCATTCATATTTGACCCATATGGGTATTTGGATTTGAAATAAAGGCTGAAATTTATTTACTCTTCAAGAAAATATTTTAATAGTTGGATGTTGGAATGGAAAAAAAAAATTATGTAATTATGAAAATGTATTTTTTCCAGTAATCTTGTTTAGGGTGCTCATAGTTTTATTTTTCTTAAGCTTGGTTGTGATATTTAATATACCTGTGTTTTAAAAAATAAAATAAGGGTATATTCACACATGTAAAATTTATGGCTTCTTGAGCCAATATGAAAATATTTTAATCATAGTAAAAGGCTTCACTATTGGCTAGTATAGCTCTTGTTATATCTGAAAGTGGCCATGGTCCAAAGAATGCTTGTTCATTTACGCTTTGAATTAAGATGAAGTCTTGTTCAGTTAATCATTTCATACTTGTTATGTTATGGTTAAAATTTTATATTTAGGAAGTCTTGTATGTTAATGACCACTCCTTTTACATAATGAGTCATAGTGACTTGAAACTCTAGAGTAAAAATTACTCTACATTTCATTCTATTTTTTCAGTTGCACGCTAAAAAATTTTGTTCCCACATACTTTGGTCTGAGATGGCAGAGTTTTGAAATAGAGCACAGGCACTAATTTTCATTTTGATTCATTTTTGTCTAAGTGTCGAAGTCAAGCGGAAGTTGCCAAGTGTCATCATCTGAGGCACTTTTTATAATTTCAGTAAAGTAGTGGAGATTGCCATGTACCTCATAACAACTCAGCAGAGTGTGACAAGTATCGACATCTACATTTCATATCAACATCCATGTTCCAAATCTCTTTTCATTGGAAGGTTTCAAAAGCTAAGTATCAGGATCAAGCAGAAAGCACCAAGTGGTAATCGCAGAAGGTCTCAATTTTTCTTTTCTAAAAGTGATGAAAGACGCCACGTAACCCAGCAAAAGAGAGCAGAAGCCACCATGTGTCAAGATCCAAATTATCTTCATTTCACTTCACTGATATAACAAAGATTGTGGTGGGTCTTAAGTGTTGTTTTTGAAGCAAGCAGAAGCCACTAGGTGTCACTATCTATGTAAATATGAAATGAGAAACAATTGTTTCTATGGTATAAAAAGAGTAAAGTGGAAACTGCCACGTGTCACCTTCCACAAGTTTCTAAAAGGATAGCTAAAAGTAGCGGAGATCACCACATAACCCCAAATAAGTAAAGTGAAGATTGCCATGTGTCCTTTAATGAAGCAGCAGAGATTGCCACCTGTCCCTATGCCCCTTTTAAAGTTACTCAGGTAAGAAATGTTGTGGGTCTTATTTCTGTTAAAATTTTAAGGTTTTGAGGAAGTGGATTGTGACAGGTGTCAAAGGTGGAACGCTCATAAGCAAAGACACAAAAGGAGTATAAGTTACGCAAAAAATGATGTGTGTCTTCGATAAGTGCTGCAGAAACTACCAAGTGTCATACTCTAGTGTCTCCTTAAGTAATAAGAAGGTTTTCAAGGAATTGGCTAAGTGTTATCTAGCGTTAAGAGAAGAGAGAGTCTTGCAATCTATTTCAGCCAATGAACTACCAAAAGACAAAGCATTTCAAATTTTATAAAATATCTTTTGTTAGACACTTCCAGTTTGATTAGTTTTTAGTTGGGCCGTTAGATTGGGAACAAGAGACAATCCAAAGTGAATCCAAGGCTATAAATAAGGATGCAGAGATCACCATTAATGGGAGGAGGAGATATCAAAGAGAATTTTCTGAGAGAATTATTGTTAAGAGTTTAGACTTTTTGGAGCTGTGATTAGGAATATCATATGCTTTTGTTCTATCTTCTTAAGTTGGAAGGTTTATGTAATTGTACGTATTTTTGTGCCTCTTATGTGACTGGAAGATTAATGAGAAGATTGAATCCTATGCTTTTGTTGATATTTTCTGTGTTATTGCAAAAGTAGTCTAGGCTGTGTTGTCAAGAGTTTAGACTTTCTAGAGCTGTGATTAGGAATGTCATTTGCTTTTATCTCATTTTCTTGAGTTGAAAAGTTTATATAACTATGCATGTTTATGTGCCTCTTATGTGACTAGAAAATTCAAATAAGAATATTGAACCCTATGCCTTTGTTGACATTTTTTATATCACTGCAAAAGTAGTCTATGCTGTGAGCCTCTATTTCTATTATTTCCATCTTTTACATTGATCATGCACTTGTTTGCTCTTAAATGTAAATAAATCCTACATATAGTTTCACTGTGCTCAGGATTAAGGTCAAATTACATTCAGGTGCATCATTATAGTTAGATTTTCTTTCTTGCATTTTTGTTTCTATCAAAATTCTTGTCCCTTTTCCTAGTATATACTCGATATAAAGAAGACCCAGCTTCTCAAAAATCTGGAGGTTGTTTCAAGTCGCAATACCCACATCTTGAAACTTCCCATTGTTAGTGTTTAGAACAAAGCAAAATTTTAAATCATCAATAGAAACCATTAAGAAAATATTATTCTCAAATATAACTTTAGCCTATAAGATTTATTAGATGGTAAATAAACTTGTAAGACTCAATGGTTTCCTATACTCCATTATGCTTAAGGATTAAGGTGTTATAATATGTTTTTTCTTTCTCAAAGATAATTTAGAAACTTAAGTTGGTATAGATAACCAATATAATAATGATTGTGATTATAATTCAATAACCTTCCTTACATTTAATAATGACTAATCTATGCAAATTAGCGGTTGAACTATCTTGTCACTCTCAAAATAGAATTCAAACCTTGAAATAAATAAAGGACCCAAACTTTGTTGGAAAAGTAATGGTTAGGTGAATACCTTAACCTTGGGTCCTCATGTTGGTTGAGTTATTATTCACCCCTCTCATGGCTCATAATGTCTATGAATGTCTTGGTACATCACCAATATGGAATTTATATTTTATCCACTTGGAATATCTTGGTAATTAGAACCCAATCTATTTGGGTTGTGACTAGGTAGTGGATTTTGAATGACTTTTGGATTTTTACTCATTTGTTTAAGTAATCTAATTATGAATTATATCAGGAGGTTAAGTAAACCCTAGAATTTTTATTATTCCTTACAAACCTGTTAGGTGTAAATCAATTAAAAGTAGTGTTCTTAAATCATTGCCTTCTCTTGGTTAAGTTAAGCATTATATCAAATACCTTTATTATGCTTAGTGTAACTTATGTAATTCTACTTGTAATTTTGATGGAATTCTTGTTCTAATAAGGAATAAAGAGATAAATTATGTCTCATTCTATTCTATATAACCTTCTTAGTAATTTGGTAAAGATTACTTTAACTCTATTCTTAAGGATTGGGATCCTTAGTGCGTTAAAGTTCTTTATAACAATTTAATAATAATGTTTATTCCTTGATGAGTTTAAAGTTGGAAATACTCCTTTTAAATGGTCATCAAGTGCACTTTAAATACTTATAAGATTTAAAGTAAGTTTCTAAATGAAAATCTTCTCATGAAATCATGACAAAAATGAGTGTGGACCAGTTGGGTTATTTCATTTAGTATTAGAGCTTGTACTCTAAGAATTTTCCATAATATGTTGATCTTTATAGCCTTGGCTAAAGTCATCCCTATCAAAATTTGGGTCGTGTAATGTGGATTTTGCTTGACTTAAAGTTTACCTATATGGGCAGTTCAATAAGAGTCAATGTGATAAAAGTCCACTATGAGAATTAAGGTGAATACTCAGTATCTATTGATGATTTACTAAAGCATACAATCATAAGATGTTTAGGACAATAAATATTTGAAAGGGATAAGAGTGTGACCTTAAGATATACATTTTTATTAATGGGAGGATGACTAATTTACATGGTTAAATAAATTGGTTTCAAAATCTTCACTAGTGTTGGACTAGATTTAGCTTTGGAGGCTAGGTATGAATGGTTGACTCCATTACACATGCATACATTCCCTACAGTCTTGAGTATGTTGTAATTAGGTATGAGTAAATCCAATATTTTTTAAGTAAATATGAACACTATATCCTATTATCAATGTTCAAGATATTATAATTTTAGTGGTATTAATGATTTGCAAGGGTATGAGTCTTAAGGTAATTTTACAAATAATAGATTGTTGACTATTAAAGAAGTCTTAAATTTTAAATTAAGTAATTAAATCTGATTTATAATCATATTGTGATCAAATTTGATGACTAATGTTGTATCTCAAATTGTTTAAGAGGCAACCTCTTGGAAAAATAGTAGTTAAATCATTGATTTTATGTAGTTGTGTTTTATTAATAGCTATAGCAAGCAGTTGTATGTTTTGTTTGGCTTATGTGTCACTATAGGTGATTGGTATGGGAAGAATTTTAATGTTATTATGTTATGATGAATTGAATATTTGAGTATGATATGATCTCAAATGTAAGGATTATTGAACTAATATAACCCTCTTATGATGAGTGGCCTTAATTTGGGTAATACATCTCAACATGTATAAGTTACCCCTGGTTGGGTAAGGTTATTTCAAGGTTGATTCACCCTTAGAAGTCATGAAATAAAGTTGTGGTGATAATATTAATTGTATGTTTTGTGGGTATGGCTATCTATGTTTATTGGGTATGTATTCAAGTTTGATTGACTAGTTTACAACCATGACATAATCTAAAAGTGAATTTGTTATGTTTTATAATGCTAAGGTGATAGAATCTACAAATTTTAGTTGAAATTAATGATTGTATGAAAATATAATTTTCATAGTAATAATATGACCTTCACCCTAAGCCTTGGCTAAGTCCATCCTTCCCAAGGCCACACTATGTAAAACAAGCAACACTAGTCAACCATTGGCTTGTTTAGACATGCCAATTGGGAGACTAGTGATAAAAGCTTGATGTTAGAAACAAAGGTATGAATGGTTGGTGTATTTTTATGCATTTTTATATGATACTTTAATTATGGCATCCTTGGGATAAATAAGGGTATGAGTTAAGCTTGGAAGGCCAAGTGGGGGTGAATGTGACTGACTTGCTTGGGCAAGTTAGAAAACTTTGGGTATTCTTATTATTGACATCTAATCCATGAGGTGAAAACTTGTGGATAATTGTATGAATCTCATGGATATTTTATTTCAATCAATATTTCATATAAGCATAAGGTGGACTGATGAGATTCGTGGACCCTTGTGCTTCCCCTATAAGTGTGTTTGTGTTATAATGTGAGATTACCTTAGCATGAGCTAACAAAACCCCCAAGTCAAGTATGTGCAATCTATTTCATGTGGTTATTTCATTTTATGTAAAATGGTTATATGTTGTAGATGATTATAACAAGTATGTAAACTTTATAGCTTCTCCATCATACATAGATGTAATCAACCCTATGAACTTATATTTGTTCCTTGTTAACAACATTATGGTGTGGGTATATCATATATGTATGACATGGAATAAGTATGATTTGGTGTTTTTAAAATCATGTAATTTATGAGCCTTAATGTGGTCATAAATAACTTATGATGTAAACCCCCCTCTCAAAATTAACCTCTATAAATTAAAATTTGCCAAGGTATAATATTATATTATGTGGTGTAACTCTACATCGTTGCTCTAGTAATGAGCATTGATGTAAGTGTGAGGTTTAAGCTAAAGATGCACTAAATATGCATTGATGTAGACCAGGTAGGGCTAGGAATTTGATGTCATAGTAAATGGTCCACTTACTCTCTCTTACTCTTCTCAAGTCTACACTAATACTTGTTTGAGCAACTTGAAAAATGGATCTCTTTGTAACCTTGACTATTTATTATTTTTTTCCAAAATAGGACTCGTGACCCTATATATATAGGTAAAATACACTTTCAAAGACTTAAAATAGAATACCCACTCATGAAAATGTGATCTTTCTCAAATCTCCCAATTCAACCCTTAAGCAAGCAAGTTCACACTCTCATTAATTACTAAGACAATGATTTATACTTAAAAATATCCTTTATTCAATTTAATAAGCACTCAATTACAATTTTATTTAAATCTTCCCATTCTATTACTCATTTAGACTTCTTAGATCAAGTGAAAATCATAACTAAACTATAAAACTTAGTTTGCAAGTAGGCCTATTAAGCCTAATACTACTATTTAAAGAGAAGAATATAGTCCATAATTTTAAATAACTTAAAATTACTCTCTCTAATGTTACTTACTAGGATAAAACAATCAAAACCTCTTTGTGGGGTTTTGGCACAAAAATTCACTCAAAAACTTTCTTTTTTTGCCTTTTTGATGATAACTTTCAGGTATGACAATATATAATCCTCAAATTTGAATATTCGAAGGGGTTATGGATTCAAAGACAATTAAATTGATTCAAAACAATGATAATTAACCCCTTTTAGAGGTTTATACAATTTAAAACTACTATCATTGGCTTCAATGATCAACACTTGACTCCACTACAAGGTCTAATATAGAACTGTGTGTGATCAATTGGGTCTTAACATAAGGGTTTTGGTTATTATATCTTATTATTAGTATTTAAGATGACCTCCTCAATGATTATAGTGTGTGTGTGTGTGTTTATATATAGGAAAAAATTATATTGAGTTGATCTTTAAGAAACCAATAAAGTAAATATTGTTTTCTTATATATATATATATATATATATAAGAAAACAATATTTACCTTATTGGTTTCTTAAAGACCAACTCAATATAATTTCATCCTATTAGGCCTGTGTAGACCTAGCTTAATTTCTTAACAAATATATGCACAAATCAAACCACAGTTACTTAAATCACCTTGTATAAACATTTTACAAAGATCAGACAACATCAAAAACCATTCTTACCAAGTTTAGATCCAAATGACAAGTTAAAATTATCAAACTTTCTCTTACTAAAACTTTCATAGTGATGACCTCTAGGTTTTTAGAACATAGTCACCTAAAATAGGAATGAAAAAAGGCATTTTGAATTAAAATAAATTGAAATACCTTATAGAACCTATTTATAAACTTCCCTCAAACTTTGGATGGATTTTTATAGTTACCTTTTGAGTTACATGCCTTTTTGTTTTAAAACCCCTGTATTATGGTTTGATTATGTATGTCAAGGATGAGAGATTCAATTTTATCATTAATAAAAGCTATCAACTTTTTGATTAAATTAAAAAATCTAATAGAACTTGAATAACATCCTTAACTTCTCCAATCATCAATTATGGATCAGTTAAATATTTCTATGTGAAACAAAACACTACATGTGTGACTATGTATGGAAATAGGGGTTTTAAAAGGTCTAATCAATAAGAACTTTAATCCAAATATAAAACCACTTTAACTTGCATTAAACCTCCCTCAAACAATCAATACAATACATATACAATGACTCAAACAATTATATCTTTTTTATTTATCAATAAAATCACAATTTTCTATACAAACCCTTAGATTAACTGTCACCTACAAGCAGATTACCAACTCTCTGTCTAATAATAAGTTGTTTGTTCTTTTTATACTTGTTGGGGGTCTTAGTTTCTCCTTCATTATAGGTTTGATGTATATCCATTTGATTACTATTCTTGTAATTTCTATCTTTACCTTGAAACCACCTTGATCTAAACTTGGCAAATGGCTTTTCTTGTAAATTATTTAATTACATTTTGCCTCATTAGACTCTGTGGATAACTTAGAATTCTACTAGAATCCTATAAAATCTCTAAGACCTTTGACAGCTCATCATGACCTAATATATGCATATATTTACAAATATTGAATTTGAAATTTTGAATTAGCCTTTTTGGCAAGAAACTTTCCAAAGGCTTATATTCAACCTAAATATGACTCTTAAGACCTCAAAATGGTCCATTATTATTTCTTGATACCTCTAAGACTTATAACAAGACAAATTTTCCCCTTTGGTAGTTATTCTCCTACATCAATCTGCCGAGGTTCAAAATAAATCTTCATAAACTTTGTTTATGAATACTTTATACTAGTTCATGTTTGTTTATCTTCCTTTGCTTATTATTATTAATGTCATTTTTCACCTTGATCACTCTCCTCCTAGATCCCAAAGCTTATCTTGTTGGCATGGACCAGATTTGATCTTGAATATACATCCTTTCATTTTGATTTAAATGCATTTTCTTTGAAGCATGAAGTTTTGATCTTCTTGAAAATATTGAACTATCTCAGTTCTTTACTATAGCATATCATCCTTTTATTTTGTTACTTGTATCTTTCATATGGTAGGATTTTTTTAAAAAGCAAAACATATTCTGCATTTATTCTTGTAATTCTTGTCTCTAATATTTATCTATCTTACCTTGAAATACCTGCTCCTACACATAAAAAATATATATCATAGAAATATAATTGTTTATTAGGTCCTTGAGACCTACTTTCTATCACCATGATGACTACCAAATAGATGGCAGTCAAAACAACTTGAAAGAAGATCTTATTTTTGCTCATTTGACTTTCCTTTCTTCCTTCATATGGGTTGTTTATTTCATCTAAAACCTGATCATAGCTATTTCTAACCTCAATTAGATATTTTCATATTAAAACCTCTTATTGTTTCTTAACATAATATTTTCTTCCTCCTCGTCATGGTGTTTACTAAACACTTTTTCTTTGCCAATTCCTTCCATGGAAGTCTCTTTTCACAAACTCACTTTTGGAATAGATTCTCTTAGAGGAGTTGTGTTGCTCATTAACAAAAATTCATTATCAATTTCATTATTCATATTCTCACCAAATGTATCCTAATAGTTTAAAGGAAAATTAGATACCTCAATAGTTGCATCAACTACTGTATCCTCCTCTTCATCTTCTTTTACCTATTGTAAAAACTCTTGAATGATGTCATTCACCTCTATTTATTCTATTTATAGAAAAAACTCCTTTTTATTTGTTACCAACACCTTATCATTACCATTTTTTATTGTTTTTTATTCCTTTAATGGGAGAAGTATATGCTTCTCTCCTTTTTCAAAAGTATAGGTGTTTTTTTGTTCATCATGGAAAGCCTTTGTGTCATATTGTCATGGACTACCTAGAAGAATTTTCCAAGCATCCATTTGTACCATATCACATAATACCACATCTCTATAGCTTCCAATCTAAAATTCTATTCTACACTATTAATTTACAAAAACAATATAGCCATTTTATAACCAGGACACTTTGTAAGGAGTAGGATGATCTACTTTTTCAAATTCAATTTACTAACCATCTTAGCAAATACTATATTATCAGTACTCCCACTATTAATAATGACTTGACAACACTTACCTTGCACCTTGTATTTAGTCTTGAATAAGCTTTGTCTTTATACTAATTCTACATTTATCTCCTTTGGCTTGGGAAGCACTTGATCCATCAACAATAATCTTCTAATTTTAGGTTCTTTATTTGACCCTATACTTTCTTCATTTTTAGCTTGAAATTTTTTATTAGCACAACTTCTTTGAGCATAATTTGATAATTAATAAGGTTTATGACTTTTATAACATCTACCCCCAAAGAAACCTTTATTATCTTCTAGATAGAATGTTCTTCTTTAATATGGATGATCTCTTCTTGAGCTTTGAGCTTGATTTGAAGGGGTGATCTCTTTTTCTACATGAACCTGGATGCTCTCACCAAGCTGCCTCTTTTCTCTGAAGTAACTACTCTTGTATTTTGGGACCCTGTTTACCTTTTCTTTTATTTTGAGTGAAAATTGATAAGCTTCTTCCATTGTTCTAGGAAATAATAAAGTAATTTCATCCTCACTACTAAATTTTAAATCATTTACATACCTATATACTTTCTCTATGTCCTCTTTAATATGACCCACTCTTATGGTCAATCTATAAAATTCTTCATTATACTCTTTAATTGACAAATCTCTTTGTTTCAAATTTTTAAGTTTCCTAAAAATATTAATCTAATAATCTCTAGGTATAAACCTACCTTTTATTTTAGACACCATTATGTCCCATGAGGTAATCTCATGTTTACCTCTCTTTACTCTATCATTTTGTATCCCATCCCACCATAATGATGTATGTCCTCTTAGCCTTATCATAGAAAACTTCACTCTTTTATCTTCATCCACATTCTCATAGTCAAATTACTTATCTAGAATGTTTATCCAATCTATCAACTCTTCTTCATTAATATTACCATCATACATGGGAACATAAAATTGGGGTTTAGTACTTACCTTCACAATTGCCTTTACAAGTCTTTCTTCTGCATTTTCTTGCTCCTCTATTGCTATTGTATCTTTTTGAGATTCTACATTAACATCACTGATGTATCCTCCTATAGTACCTCTTCTCTATGTTTTTTCCATTATTTGAAAGTGTTATTTTATGTTTCTCAACTCCATCATCATTTCCTCTTATGTTGATTGCCTTATCTGACCCTTATTTGCACCCTTAATCTGAAGTGCCATCTCTACAATCTTGTCTTTACTAGCTTGCTATCCTCCTTGGGTTACCTTCATTTTAAGTAAAATCAAGTCTTTATCTTAGTTATTTTGAGCTATGATACTACTTGATGTCACAGTAAGAGGGTCCACCTATACTCTCTTACTCTTATCAAGTCTACACTAATAGTTGTTTGAGCAACTTGTAAAATGGATCTATTTATAACCTGGATTGTTTCATAATTTGTTGAAAAATGGGAGTCATTACCCTCTATATTTAGGTAAAATACACTTTCAAAGACTCAAAATAAAATACTCACTCATGAAAATATGATCTTTCTCAAATTTCCCAATTCAACCCTTGAGTAACCAAGTTCACACTCTCATTGATTACCAAGACAATGATTTATACTCAAAAATATCCTTTATTCAATCTAATAATCACTAAATTATAATTATATGGAAATATTTACATTATATTTCTAATTTAGACTTCTTGGATCATGATAAAATCATAGCTTAACTATAAAACTCAATTTGCAAGTAGGCTTATTAAGCCTAATACTATTATTTAAAGATCAACAAAATTTTAAATAGATTCAAATAACTTTGTATCCAATGTTACTTAATAAGATAAAACAACCACAACATTTTTATGGGGTTTTGGCACAAAATTTCACTCAAAAACTTTTTCTTTTTTCCTTCTTAATGATAACTTTCAAGTATGATAGTACACAGTCCTCAAATTTGAATATTCCAAGGGGTTTTGGATTCAAAAACAATTCAAGTGACTCAATATAATGATAATGTACCCCTTTTATATGTTTATACAATTTCAAAATATTGTCTTTGTCTTAAATGATCAACATTTGACTCCATTATAAGGTCTACTACAGAACTATGTGTGATCAGTTGGGTCTTAACACAAAGGTTTTGGTTATTATATCTTCTTATTAGTATTTAATATGACATCCTCAATTATTATAGTATATATATATATATATATATATATATATATATATATATATATATATATATGTATATATATATATATATATGTATATATATATATATATATGTATATATATATATGTATATATATATATATATATGTATATCTATATATATATATATATATATATATATGTATATCTATATATATATATATATATATATATATATATATGTATATATATATATACATATATATATATATATACATATATATATATATATATACATATATATATATATATATACATATACATATATATACATATACATATATATATATATACATATATATATATATACATATATATATATATATACATATATATATATATACATATATATATATACATATATATATATATATACATATATATATATATATATTGATAAGAAACAAATCTTTACCTTATTGGTTTCTTAAATACCAACTCAAGATAATTTTGTCCTATTAGGCTTGTGTAGACCTAACTCAATTTATTAATAGATCTTTGAACAAATCAAACCATGGTGACTTAAATAACCTTTTATAAGTATTCTAAAAATATCAGATAGAATTAAAAACCCTTATTACCAATTTTATATCCAAATGACAAGTTAAAATGATCAAACTCTCACTAAAACTTTCACAGTGAAGACTAGGTTTTTAGAACACAGTCACCCAGAATAGGAATTACAAGAGGTGTTTTGAATTGAAACCAATTTAAATACTTTATATAACCTATATATAAACTCACCTAAAAGTTTAGATGGATTTTTATAGTTACCTTTTAGTTAAAGGCCTTTTTTTTTTAAAACCCCTGTATTAGGGTTTGGCTATGTATGTAGAGTTTGAAAAGCTTCAATTTGATCACTCATAAAAGCTATGAACTTTTTATTAACTTAAAACTTATAATAGGACCTGAATAACATCCTTTAACTTATCCAATCATAAATTATGGATCGTGTAAATATTTTTTCATGAAACAAACCATTGTATGTGTGATTGTATATGGAAATAGAGGTTTAAGAAGGTTTAATCAACAAGAACTTCAATCCAAATATAAAACCACTTTAAATTGAATTAAACATCCATAAAATAATAAATACAATATAGATATAATGACTCAAACAATTATATCTCTTTATTTATCAATAAAATCACACTTTTCTATACAAACCCCTGGATTGACTATCACCTACAGGTAGATTACCAACTCTCTCAACTCTCTATCCAATCATAACTTGTTTATCCTTTTTATACTTATTGAGGTTTTTAGTTGCTCCTCCATTATATGTTTTATGTATATATTTGATTACTATGCTTTGAATTGTTTTAGATTAGAGGTAAAAGCAGGTTTTGAAGGGACCCCGAAACCCTTTACAACAAATAGATAGATAACCTTAAAGCCCAGAGAAGTTCAAAACACCAAAACAGGTACAAACCAAACCAGGTAAAACAAAAACCTGAAAACCGCAGGAAAGACCTGAAGTTTCCGCTGACACAACACAGATCGCACCGTCAAAAACCAGGAACAACATCCTTCAACCTTCAAAAAATAATAAATTACCTTTTACACGAATGAAGGTTCATATCTAGAGGGGGGACCAAAGGCTTAGACTTCTTCCTCTTCACAGTGGTCCATCCATCCTCTACCTTAGCTGCCTCTGTCATCCATGCCTCAGGTACCGGTGGTTTATTAAGCCCAATGGATACAGATGACTCATCAATATTCTTATGTACACCAACCAAAATCTGGCACCTAGGTTGATCCTCCAAAATAGGGGGAGAAGCCAAAGCCTCCACAACCACTGGCTTTGAAAGATCATTAATCATAGTCACCACAGGACCATCTAAGGAGTCTTTTACCTACGGCTCCTCCTCATTCATCGGCTCGGAGTGAATGTTTTCTTCATTTTCAGAAACAGCAGGGTCTTCCATAGGTTGATTAGCTATATAGTGTTCTGAGGAAGCATTGGTCCACCAAGAATGTGGTCTTCTGGACTTTGTAGTCCTTGTCAAACAACAAGCAGCTAAATGACCCGTCTGGTGACATCTTCTGCACCGAAAAGGTACACCCTCAAATTCCAACACTTGTGTCCAAGTTCCCTTTGGGGAATCTAGGCAAATCGCCTCTGGTAGACCTTTTGAAACTTCCATTTCAACCATAAATTGAGCACAGGTCAAATGGTAACCTAACAGAGTATTTTTATCCACAAACAAATAGTCTCCTAATGCATTCCCAATAGTTTCAAAGATCGGTTCATGCCAAAGATGAATTGGTAGATTTGGTAACCGAACCCATATCGGAACCTTATTAAAGGATTCCGTTAGCGGATTAAAATCCTTATGCCACCTCTTGGCCATGAGAGGATATTTGTCCTACCAAAGAAAATCATTGTTACTCAATATTACCCTCCTATCCTCAGGGCTTTGGAATACAGAAATAAAGAATCCTTTTACGCAGGGGAAGATTTCAACGCTGTCATCAATAAGTGGCACCCAGTTCTTGGATATCCATCCATGTAGATCAACCAGCGAGGGCCAAAAACCTCGAAAATAAAAAATTACAGCTTGAGATGAAAAAACTTCTATCCTTTCAAGGATTCCTTCAACTATTTCCAAATCTAGATTTGCCTTAATGGGTTTTAGAGCACTTACTGATAATGCAGGGGGTGGTCCAGATAATACACGAGGTACAGCATCATGTAGATTCACTTCGAATGCAGCCACGTCCGCGAAAGATCTTCCCCCTACTTCATACCCTGGTTCTTTTGCGTTGGCAGAACATCCAACCGAAAACCTTCCTTCACCCGCAGGAACAATCTCTTTAGGGTACAAAACCCTCTCCTTGCATACTGGTTTTGAGCCCGTTACTAATTTTGGGGCCAAAGCCGCTTTGGCCACTCGGCAATCCTTTCCCACTATGCTTTGAATTGTTATCTTTACCTTGAAGCTGCCTTAACCACCTTGCTCTCAACTTGGCAAATAACTTTTCTTGTAAATTCTTTAATTACATTTTGCCTCATTATACTTTTTAGATAACTCAAAATTATACTAATATCCTATACAAGATCTAAGACCTTTGAAAACTCATTATGACCTAATATATGCATATATTTACAAATATTGAATTTAAAATTTTGAATTAGCCTTTTTGGTAGAAAACTTGCCAAAGGCTTAAATTCAACCTAAAACTAAATCTTCTTACCTCAAAATGGTCCATTATTGTTTAATAAAACCTATAATACTTATAACAAGATGAATTTTCCACTTTTGTAATGATGGTCATATATCAAAAGTGGAGCCTCTCATAGGCTAAAACCCCACTTCTCCCTTTTACATGAGGTAGCTACCTAATTCATTTGGGTGTGTGCACCATGAGTACCACAAGTTAGCCATGGTATGTTCATGCATAATGGTCAAATTTTAGATTAAGTGTTGTTTACCTAACTCTTAAAGTTTTTTGTGAAAATAAACCTTGTGGAATTTCTATTGATGTAACCTTGTGAAATGGTAATTGGTCTTGTAAGTTGGTTTTTATAAAAAAAAAGTATATCAAGGTTGTACTTATTATTGAGTATTATCATTGATGTCAAAGGTGCATCTTATGAAAGTAGATGTCAAAGGTGACTAAGCCTAGTTGGCAGTATGTGATGTAACAAGATGCATTGAGAGAGCTTTGTCATTGAGGTCATTAAGAGAGTGTTTTCATAAGAGAATGAGAAAAAGTGAATTTTAAGGCAACTAATGCCTTATGGTTACATCAAGGTATAGGTCATTGATGTCAAAGTTGCATAGGAAGCCTACTCATGAGCCTAGTCATGACATGAAGAGGTATGTGTATGAAAATTAATGAACATAGGCATGTGAATGTTGTATGTCATTATTTGATCATGTATGTGAGGCATTTAAGCATTCATGAGAGTTTTAGGATGAGCCTATAGGGGTAGGACCTTCAGACTAAGCTTATATCTAGACCTCTCTTAGACCCTACCTAGCCTAATGAGATATGAAGATCAGATTTCAGGGAAAGTATGCATATGTGATAATGCATAGAGGTAATATAAGTTTTTTAGGCATGTTTACAAAGTTTTAGGTCATGGTTTAAAATAAATTGTATGAAACATTGTTTTAGGACTTCTCAAGTTCATAGAATGAGGTATCAAGACCTAAGAAGCACTTTAAAAAAAAATTTGGCACATGTAACCTATACATGGGAATTTTATATATTAAGGAGAGATGGGTAAGGGTCCAATATAATATCTCCAGGCATTGGTTTTGGATTCAAGGAGCAATCCTTTATGAATAATCATTAACACCAAAACCTATGTTAAACCTCCCTAAAACCCAAATAAGGACCCAAGGTGAAATATATTATTCAAATCAGCTGATAATGGATTCAAATTCCTAATATATTTTATCATGTATTCAACTCTCCTAGGTACCTCTAGGTGGTGTCGGTTAGTCAGATGAGAGAAAAATTTCATAGATACAAGCTTATTTATCAATAAATTATTGAAACTCTAAAAAGTTGTATTGGTAAAGAAACGAAAATGGATGGGATAATAATATAGAGACTCATTTTTCATTTCCATGATGATTTATGGATATGTTATATCCTTAAAATGTTATAATTTGGTCATCCAAGTTAGCCAGTCATAGACAAACCTAATGGTGCAAATAGTGCAAAACCTAAGTAGAGATGAGAAGATGGATTTGAGGATATAAGCATGTTAGATTGATGACAAAAATTAATGAAGAGTTTATTTATTAATTTTAAGTCATTTTCATTCTTATAAGAATCTTTAAAGGTCAATTAATATGGTAAAAAGTTGCTCACAAGATGACCTATTTGGTTTAGAAAGACTATGTGATATAAGGTCAAAAAATTGGTCTATAAGACCAATATTTTCCATTCAACCATATGATATTGATATTTTATGATGTTATATATATCTCATATTACCATTTAAATTCATCATGATTCATTACAAGTGTCTACACAGGTTTTGGAGGTCTAAGTCACCATGACTGGTTTTTAAGGTAAATTAGTAGTTCTAAGTAAGTGAGTTGTAGAGATGTTTTTGAGACTTTATATCTTGAGTGAATGTGTTCCAGAAATTTGGTGATGACCCTAAGTTCATGGATAACCTATATATATTTCATTTTTTATATTTTAGTATCTTAATAGTGTTTGAGCTTCATTTTTACAAGACAGACTTTTGAGGTATATAGGCCTAATACGACAGTTTGTCCTAAAAGAACTTTCATGGTATGAGCAAAGGAGACAAGTCTAAACAAAAATGGATAAGTTTAGTATATGTAATTATATAATTTATTTAATTATTTTTTATTGTTTTATAATTCCATCTGGTCCCAAGAGGATAAAGCTTTGACACTAAGAAGATAGACCTAATGCAATTAGGTCTCCATGAGACTTAAAAGAGAAATGAAGCCTAATTGAGTTGTTATTGACCAAAAGGGGTCCAAATTTTTTTTTTAATCATGTTAATAATATGTCCTAATACCTATTTTATGGATTACCTAAGAATTTTAATGTGTTTTTCTAACCAAGTGGTGTGTGACCATGAGACTTACATATATACAAGGTAATTTAGGCCTATTTGGATGTATACAATGTAAGAAAATAAAATATTACTTGGTAGAGTATAATAAGGTATTTAAATGATAAAATAACAATATAATATAGGTTTGGTTATCAAAATACATGAGTTTTCTTGGTTTTGAGTCACTTATGGATTTGGTGATTCCTTGTACGTAGGTGCTTGTTAAAGCCTAGTCAAGTGGGTGCTTGACTTCATTGGGGTTGGTGCTCCAAAATGAGTTGGTGATCAAAAAAAATTGATATTTTATTTTATATTAATATGTTTCATTTTTAGGGATCACATTTTTTTTTCTTCCTTTTGAGGTTTTCCCACTCATATGTGTGTTTTCTTGTGTTATGCTCATATGAATGGTCTTTATGCATTACTAAATCTTAATGTTGCTTTCATAGTTCATGAGTGACTGGTTATAATTGAATGAAATTTATTGGTACACTGATTCACCACCCCCCCCCCACTCTCTTTTATTATTATCCCAATAATTGGTATCAGAGTCTAGTCCTATAAATCAGGCCTAAACAGTTGAAGGAGATCCTAGAAGCACAAACATGTCTAGTCATCAAGTATGAGGAGGTTTCTCAACCAATAAATCTCCTCTCTTTAGTAGGAATAAATATGAATTTTATAACATCATAATTAATACCTATCTAATGTCCTTGGTATATGACATATGTCAATATTTTTTTGATAGATTCACTCCACCTTCTACACCACCAATTGACACAGCAGGCAAGAAGGCAAGTGAGAACAAATCTAAGGTAATGAACACCATCCTATGTGGTCTTTCAAAGGTATAATTTATAACATTCATGCATTTTAATATATCCAAATTAATTTGGTAAAATTTTCAAACCATATATGAAGGAGAGATTAAAGTGAAGTTGGAAAAGTTATAGACCCACCAAAGGCAATTTGAAAACCTGAGAATGAAGGAGGATGAAAACATTACATCTTATCTATTAAGAGTAGATGAAACGGTAAATGTCATCAGAGGTCTAGGAGAGAAATTGTAAGAATAAACTATAGTACAAAAGGTATTAATATCCCTAACATCAAATTTTGATTCATAGATATATGTTGTGAAGGAGATCAAAGATCTTAACATACTATAGATAGATGAGTTTCATGGAATATTTATTGCCTATGAAATGAGAAAAAGTGATGGAAGACCTTCCAAAAAGGAAGTTACATTCAAAGTTGAGAAAAATTCACAAGGTAAAAATGCCAAGGATGATGTTGACATAGATATTTATGATGACAATATAAAAGCCACATTTGTCAAAAAAATAAGGAAAGGATCAAGTAAGTATAAGGGTAAGTTACCGTTCAAGTGATTTAATTATGGTAAGATTAGTTATTTTGCATCTAAATGTCCTAACAAGGATAAGAATGAGCATGATGGAGAACATGATGAACATCATGGTGATGATAAAAAGGTCTTTAATCCTGAAAAGATCAAAAAGGGTTTCATTAAGTATGAAAGCAACAAATGGTCATTCAATAAAAAGAGAAGTTTATTTACCAAATAATATGGTAGCTCATTTTATGTAAGTGACACAAGTACATCTAATAGTGATGATGATAGTAATGATCATGATAACAATGAAACATTATGTATGGTTATAGAAATAGATAATGAGGGTTGTTCAAAAGAGAAAATTCTTATATATGATGAAGAATCAGATGAAAAAGAGGTTGAACTAAACCTTGAGGAAGAATTGGTGAGTGCTCTAAAGGAGTTGAAGTTTAAAAGAAGGAAGAATCAGAAACTAATATCATTGGTTAAAAGTTATGAGGAATAAATCAATCTCTTTGAAGAGAGACTAATAAATAACACCAATTAACATGAGGAGATCATCAAATAGTTAGAAACTCAAATTTAAATTGTCACTATAAGTCTTAATACCAAGGAGGAAGAATGCATCAAGTTTAGAATAAAAATGGAGTCCTTGAAGGTAGAATTAGATCAAGCAATAGTCAAGTTGAAGACACATCAGAAATTTGAAAAGAGTAGTGAAGTCTTTGGTGATATTTTGAATTATAAAAGGTATCCACATGACAAGATAGGTTTTGGGTTCAAATAAGACCAAAAATAAAACAAGGATATTTAGACCTCAAAGGCATATGTAAAAACTCTTAAATTTGAGACTCAAATTGATCATCAACAAGTTAAGAATATTATGACTTCTTCAAGAGACAACAAAGGTAGAGGTGCATCATTAAACATCAAATAAAAAATGTGTGTGAATTCAATCAATGGTTACTATTTCTCATGCAATCAATATAGACATATAGCTATGGATTGTAGACATTATGCAAGAATCAATTCCTCATGGAGGAATAGGGTGAATGTTCATTTCAATAGTTGAATAAGAATATTATGATATAATTTTGATCAAAGAGAACATATTGCAATGGATTTAAAGATGAAGCATACGAGGAAGATTAGTCAAGACAAGAGGTTATATATTCATACCACTGAGTAATGGATCAAGAAGTTAGACCATGTGGACAAGATGGAGGAGGAGTAGAATACTAAAGGAGAAGAATCTATGCTAGTCATATTATCTTTCACATCCAAGATGAAGGCATGAAATGTTGTGTGTGTGTGTGTGTGTGTGTGTGTGTGTGTGTGTGTGTGTGTGTGTGTGTGTGTGTGTGTGTGTGTGTGTGTGTGTGTGTGTGTTTGTGTGTGTGTGTGTGTGTGTGTGTGTGTGTATAGTGGTTTCTCAAGCCACATTATCAGGGACAAGATCGCATTCATCTCATTGAAGAATAATTTTGCAAGAATAGTGAGATTCGGAGATAACATAACTACCAATATAGTTGTCAAAGGTATCTTAAGTTTGGATAATGGAAAGACCAAAATATAAAATGTCTTGTATGTGGAAGGTTTGAAACATAAGCTAATTAGTGTAAGTCAAATGCAAAATCAAGGACACATAATAACCTTTCATGATAGAGGGTATGATATAAGGAGATGCAAATTAGAAAGGCTAATTCCCAAGACTAAGAGAACTAAAAACAATCTATATGTCTTGAATGAGATCAAAAAGGAGAGATGATTTATGATTAATATGGATGAAATTTGGATATGACACATAATGTTAGGCCACCTAAACTTTGACAATATGGTAAAGATAAGCTCTAAGAAGTCTCTGAAGAACATTCTTAAAATCACCAAACCTACAAACACACTTTACAAGGTAGGTCAACATGGTAAGTAAAATATAAGAAGGTTTAAGTCCAAAGACTACTCTATTACCTAACCTTTGGAGTTTATACACATTAATGTCTATGGGCCTACAAGAATCCAAATTATTCAAGGAGATAGCTACCACATGTTACTCATAAATGACTACATAAGAATGACTTGAGTAGCATTTTTGAAAGAAAAGTCAGAATCTCTTGATAAGTTCAAGGCATTCAATGCTCTTGTTGAGAATGAAAAGAATGAAAATATCAAAAGCTTAAGATCTGATAGAGTAGGAGAGTTCCATTCTAATGAGTTTGATGACTTATGTGAGATCTATGGGATAAGAAGATAGTTCTCAATAGTTATGATACCTTACTCGAAAGGGGTAGTGGAAAGAAAAAATAAGATAGTTCAAGAGATGGAAATAACTATGCAAAATGAGTCAAGGTTTGTTGATGGATACTAGAGAGAGGAAATGAGCACTACAGTCTACATTTTGAATAGAGGACAGATAAAGGCTAATGGTAATAAGACTCTTTATGAGTTGTGGAAAGATAGACCTGCTAATGTGAAACACTTAAGAGTATTTAGAAGCAAATTATTAATCAAAAGAGATGAGGAATAAGTTTTATTCTAGGTATAATGAAGGTATATTCTTAGGATACTCATTAGTGAGCTCAACCCATATGTTATAATAAGAGGTTGTAGAAGATAGTGGAAAGCACCAGTGTGAAGATTGATGAGACAAAGAAATTACACTCGCAATCAAAGGATACATCAGAGAATCTAGAATTCAATAATGAATAAGAAATAATATAGATTGATAAGGAAGAAGAAGAAGAACTTGAGGAAAGATAAGACTCAAAAGGCCCCTCAAGATAAATTCAAAGAGATCTTCTTGAATCATAAATCATTGGCAACAAGAATACAAGTATGCAAATATGAAGAAGGATGGTAAGTAACTTAAATCAAGAGAATGTTGCTCTATTGTCTAAAATTAAACCTATGAATCTTTTAGAAGCAAAAAAATACAAATTTTAGATAGATTATATGAATGAGGGGTTAAACCAAATAGAAAATAATGAGACTTGGGAACTAGTTCCTAGGCCTAAAGATAAGAATGTTATTAGAACAAAATGGGTGTTTAGGAATAAGTTGAATAAAGATGGAGAAGTCACTAGGAATAATGCCAAATTCATATGCAAGGGGTACACCCAAGTAAAAGGGGTAGACTTTGAGGAGAAATTTACTCCATTAGTAAGATTATATGCCATTAGATCATTTCTAACATATGCAAGATTCAAAGGGTTCAAGGTGTACCAGATACTTTTCTAAATGGGAACTTGGAAGAGGAGGTGTATATAGAGCAACTTAAGGGTTTCTCACTATCAGGTAATAAAGACTAAGTTTTTATAATGAAAAAATATCTTACTGGCTTAAAGTAATCTCTTAGAGCTTGGTACACCAGATTAGACAAGTATATATTAGACCAAGGATTAAAAATAGGAGTTGTAGATATTATTATGTACATAAAGATAGAATATGATCATCATTTGATAGTAGTTGTCTATGTGTATGACATCATATTTGGTGGAAATAGTGAGAATATGACTAAGACCTTTGTAGATGTGCTAAAGGAGTTTAAAATGTCCATGCTAGGAGAACTATCATTATTTCTTGGACTATAAATCATTCAATCATAAAAAGGTATATTTACTTCACAAGCTAAATACATTAGAGAGATGTTGAATAAATTTCATATGGAATATTTCAAGGTTATTAGCAGACCTATGATCACAAGATATAAGTTAAATAAAGAGGATGAGTCTCTAAAATTCAATCAGACATCACATAGGTCAATAATTAGAATTTTGATATACACTACTACCTCTAAACCTGAAATCATGCAAGTAGTAATCCTTATGGGAAGATTTCAAGCAAACATAAAATAAAATCATTTTCAAGTAGACAAAAGGATACTTGGGTATCTCAAGGGGACTATGGAGTTTGGGTTGTGGTATCCAAGGAATAAGGAGTTTAATTTGATAGCCTATATAGATGCAGAATGGGTAGGGAATCTAGATGATAGGAAGAGCACTAGTGGAGAAGCTTTATTCTTAGGTGAGTACTTAGTTTCATGGATAAGCAATAAGAAAATATCAATGACATTATCTACTTGTGAGGATAAGTACATTTTAGCAACTTCATATGGCACTAAAACTTTATGGATGAGACAGACCTTAAAATACTACAAGGTGGAGTATGATAGTCCTAGCCATATCTATTGTGACAATACAAGTGCCATTAGCGTCTCAAAGAATCTTGTCATACACTCAATAACTAAGCACATTCCCATAAAGTATCATTTCTTAAGAGAGAAAGTAAGTGAACAAAGTGTTAAAATTGAATATGTTTCTATAAAGGATTATATTGTAGATATTTTGACCAAGCCACTTCCAAAGGCAACATTTAAACATCTAAGATAGTAAGTGGGTGTAGTTCCTACCCCTATCAGTCATTGAGGAAGTCAAATGCTTAAGGGGAAATAATCAAGTTATTAATTATCTTCAAGCATAGGTTAAAATTTCTAATAAGGTATGCATGGAGATAGGGGGAGCATGTTTGTATGTTATTTTATAAACTCATAATCATGTGTGTTGAGTGTTTTTATTGCAATAGGTGTGATCCAAGAAGTTGTAGGCATCTCTTTGTCATTTATGTCAAAGGGAGAGAAAGTAAAGAATAAGGATGAAATTATATGTTGAGAGAATTTTTTGAGAGTGTTTTCCATCAATGACAAAAGGGGATATTGTTGAATATTGTCATTGATGTCAAAGGTGCATCTTGTGAAAGTAGATGTCAAAGATGACTAAGCCTAGTTAGCAGTATGTGATGTGATAAGGTGCATTGAAAAAACATTATCATTAAGAGAGTGTTGTCATGAGAGAAAGATAAATATGAAATTTGAAGGAAACTAATGCCTTATGTTTTCATGAAGCTATAGGTCATTGATGTCAAAGTTATATAGGAAGCCTAGTCATGACATGAAGAGGTATGTGCATGAAAATGAATGAACACAAGCATGTGAAAGTTGCATGGAACTATTTGAGCATGTATGTGAGGCATTGAATCATTCATGAGAGTTTTAGGGTGAGCCTATAGGGGTAGGACCTTCAGACTAAGCCTACACCTAGACCTTTTTAGACCCTGTCTGGCCTAATGAGGTATGGAGATCATATTTTAGGGTAAGTATGCATATGTGAGCATGGAAAGAGGTAAGATAAGTTTTTTTAGACATGTTCACAAAGTTTGAGGTCATGGTTTTGTTGGGTCCAAAATACCCCAATTTTAGAAAAATTAAGACCCTTGAGAAACCCTAAAGTTTGAACATGGAATGTGCCATATTAGGATCATTTGTAGAATTTGAAGATCATCCACTTTGTTAAAAATAGGCTTACTTGGTTTTTTTTCTTTAATTTGGACTAACATCGATAATAAGTAGTCTTTATGACTTTTATTTTTAGGTTCCATGGCATTTGTTCCTAAGAATTTCATATTCCAAAACCCTAACAAACCCCTCAATTCAAATTTGAATAATGATGGGAACCCTTTTAAAATTAATTTTGGACCTAAGTATAAAACTCATGTTTTAAAGCTTAGTTGTGTTTTTTAATGTGACTAAGACTTAGCCTAAAAATCTTAGTCCCCTTTTATTATTTCCCCCTTTAAATTTCTTTACAGGCCTAACTGATATTCATTTTTTAGGGTCATTTTAATATTTCCTAGCTTAACCTAAGGATTTAACCCTAAGACCCCATTATATTTATTGAATACTAATAGGACCTTAGCCTGAACATCTTAGCTTAAGTTATAGTTCCCCAAGTCTAATTATATGTTAGCTTGGTCCTTTGGTTTGTACCTTAGCCTAAGGTTTTAATCCTAAGGCCCTGATGTATTTATTAATATAATTAGGACCTTAGTCTTAATACCTTAGCCTAGGTCTTTTATATCACCATGGTCCTAACTTAACTTTCTTACATCTTATAGGATCTAATGGCCCTCATTTTATCATGAAATTTGATCCAATAAAGTGAGTAAACCTTAAGCTTCATCTTAAATGGCATGTACCTCAGATAATCCAATGATTCACACTTCCTCTCAGCGTTTTGATTGGATGGTGTGAGGAAGGCCCGACACAACCCTACATATAGCCCACTAGCCAATCACGTTCAAGCTTTTAGATCATGATCAATGGTTCTCACTTCATCATAAAGACTTGATCATAAAGAGTAAGTCATAGTTGAAAATTCAAAGGACTATGAAAGATCGGCATGTGATAACCTTGTATTCAATGATCAAAGATAAATGGGTCCCAATCGATAAAGTAACCAATCATGAGTAAGCTCTCAGATCATGATCCTACGGTTGATGTTTTGTCATGGATTTTGATCCAATGGAGTGTATTAAGTCCAAGACCCTAGGAATCCCCACAAAGGTACCAAGTGGCACTCTCACATTAGGCCATAATAATTTTATGAGCTTAAAATTAACATTCACATGACCATCATTTGACATCTGCAAGGACATATTTGATGCCCATGTAACTTTTTAATTTAAACCCATCAAATTAAAAGCTTCACTAGCCTAAAATTGATATTCACATGATCATCATTTGACATCTGTAAGGATGTATTTGATATCTAAGACCATCAAATTTAAGATAATAAATTATTCTTTTTAGGGTGAAAATGCACTTCAAAATCTTACTAGAAGGCTCAAAAATTGCTTTACAAATTTCAAGGAAGTGCTCAAAAGATGCTCAAACATAGGATATCTTTGATCTAGAAAATAGGGAAATGGTCTTATGGTCTAAATATATGCAAAATAAAAGTTAGTCTAAATCTATACTTTAGGGTCCCCATGGCATTTTTTTAAAATATCATAAACCTTAAACTTATGATAAGTCTTATTTAGGGAGATCTTTGTTGCATAGGACTTAGACCAAGTAATTTATAGTTAAAGGTTTTAATGTGTTTGTCAATACATTAAAATCCTATTGTTTTTAGATCATTATGTCATGATGATCCTTTTGAGCATATTTTATAAGCCTTGGCATAAATATTTTAAACCAATGCATACATTGGGTTTATTTGAACACAACATAAACATTGGATTAGAAAATTTAACCTTGACCCCCATTTACATGATTCAAAAAACCTAGACATAAATCATGGAGCCTAAGGTTTTCTTCATGATTAATAAACACACAATAAACCTTAGCCTAAGGAATTTAAGCCTGAGTCCCATTTTAATAACATGCTAACTTAAAGTTTAGATATCTCTGTGGATCAATAGTTTGCACTTTGTCACTAGATTTTGATCCAATGACATGAAGGTATGCAAAGACATTTCAATAAATCCCTAAGATCCTATGATTTTAATGCATGTGAAAGCTCATTCAAGGTAGAGCTAATAGGATGATCTGATGGTTCATGCTTTATTACTAGAGGATGATCCAACAACACAAAGGTGTTCATGACATTTCAAAGGATTGTGAGGTTAATGCATGGCCAACGTTCATTAAACAAAGCACTGACATAGGATTTAGAACATGGGGAGGCATGTAAATATGCCAAGTGTTATAACTACAAGGTTTGTAATAGTAAAATCCAATCATAGGCAAGGGCCTGAATTATAATCAATGACTCAAACTAATCCAAGATTTTGATCCGATGGTGTGAATTGAAAGAGGCATTTTTAAATGCTAATGGCTAGTGCTCAAATGGAATTTATGAAAAATGTCGTGAAAGGATTAGACTAATGCCACATAGGCACCATGCAAGTAGAAAAGGACAAAATAAAAAAATTTGTGGGCTCAAAAACATAAAGATATAAAGGCGAAGGTCCAAATTAAATCCAAGGCCTGTATAAGCCAAATCTTGGATATATTCCACCATTAAGGCTCCAAAACCCTAAACCCTATATAAAAATGACCCAAATAGACTCAATTGTTTACAATTTGATCTAAGGAGAACTTAATTATATTTTTGAGTGCAAGAGAGATTTCACAAAGATCATCTACAATCTAGTGTGAATAATTAGCAAAAATAGGGACCATGGTAGCTCACAAAAAATAATTGAAGGAAGAGATCGAGCTCTAGTTGTTGACAGATAATGAAGGTCAGATCTTCAAAGATACCAAAGTAGACCTTGTATCCCTAAATGTCCTAGGCATTAGGAATTAGTCTAAGCTCTTCTTCATGGTAGAGGATTTACCACCCATTTCCAAGGATGAATAGAGAATCACCACCACAAAGAAGAGGTATTATAACCTGGTTGTAGTCCAAATGGTTGGCCTTCACCATGCCATGGAAAAACCTGAGGTATTACATTGTATAGACATCTTTTCCCCCATCTTTGTTGATTATAGAGTAGATAATGAATGGATCATCAGGAAAAGAAATTCCAAAAATATAGCTTATATTTTCCATATTTCTTTTGAGAAATATTATAAGCTTCCTCTTCCTCACATGGACCTATCTAAGATCAAGGAATGGACTAGTAATCATGACCCAGATTTTGTTCTTAGACCCTGGCTACATCAAGGTCCCCATATCTTCAAGGACTTTGAGGGTAAAATTCTAATAGTATAATTTAGGGAGGGCATTAGGGTAATAATGACCCTATTTAACCGAGCCTTTAGAGCCCCCTCAACCATTTATGTGAGTAAAATATGGGTTCCCTTTATACATTTCATGGTGGAAGAAAAGGTCACCCCTCTAATTGGAGATTTAATCAATGTTTTATTAGACAAATAATTCACTTCCATTAAAATAAAGACATATAAGAAATTTTACACTATTTCATACCTATTATATTCCCTACTAGCCTCAATCAACTTCCCTAGTATTAGAAATTGGTCTCCTAAGGGAAAAATGACCATTTCCCACTGTTATCACTCTGGAGAGCACCTTGTTTGAAAATGTGTAAAACGCACCCTCTCTCCAGCTAATATATTTGGATCTTCTCAGAGTGTGGGTGAATCTATATTTAGAATAACCTCTAGATAGGGCTATTTCCCTTAATATTTATCCATAAAAACTAAACTATTTTGATTTTTTGGGATGAAAAGGGAGAAGGAAACTGAAATGAAAAATCCTATCTAAATGGGGTGATGCACCTGAATAATTGATATTATCTAAAAGATTTATAAAACTAAGTAAGACACAAATATGAATATAAAATAAAACTCTACATTCAATACTGAACATCAGTGTTTCAAAAGAAGCCCTGAAAGAACTTTGCAAAGCAAATTCGAATCCTAGCTCTTCAAATGACCTATAGAGGATGAGATTTTCATATTAGATGTAGAAATGACCTAAAAAAATGGAAAGTAGATTCCAATTTTATGCTGGTACATAGTCAAATTACACTCTATTTTGATCCAAAAAACATATGCAAAAAATATTCTCTATTTCATAAATGGTGTCAATTATTTTTGCTCTACTTCCGAAATTATTGAAAAATGGCTTCAAAAAGCCAATATATAAGTCTAAAACCTTAAATAAAGTTAAATTGGAATGGAAAATAGAATTATTAGTCTTATTTGAGTTAAAATAAGATTAAAATCCTTTTACAATATTAAATAAAGGCTTTCAAATCTTCTAATTCTTCAAAAATTACATGTTCTTCATTTTTGGCATAGAATTGAGAAGTGGTGGGCCCATGTTCACTTTCAAACATTTTTTCCATGAAAATAATGCCATAAATTTAAATATAAATCCATATTAAAAGTGGTTTTAGGTTCTTTAACATCCTTATCTTGCATGAAAAGCATGGGAGATGCATGAAACTAGTCAAATTAGTCAACTAAAGAGATTTGACCCTTAACGACTAGTTAACTCAACTTGCATGAATTGGAACTTGTGTATTGACTTGAGAATTATATATCCACTTAAAAAACATATATTTCATGTGTTAAATCTAAAATTAATTCATTCGATATACTTTCAATGTCATTATTTACTTGCTTGATTGACCAATTAAGCCTATTAGGCCAATTAGGCGTAATAACCTATCTTCTTGCATTTGGAATCCATTAAAACTAAAAAAATATGCCATAAAACCTGAAAAAATAATTAAATATATCTATACAAACTTTTCTCATGATAAGATATTTTGTTTTCATGAGAAAACACTCGTCATTCAGTCAACAAGGTTGATTAGGTCTATTTTGCTCCATTTTCCTTCAGAATGGCCATTTTGCTTGAGCTAGTTTGGAAATTTCTAGGATTATTTATGATCAAATTAGAATTTTAAGATTAATAACAAGCCTTATTTTTTTATATCCATTGATTATATTTCATTGAAGTGTCATGTGCTTCATTTAACATGCTTTTTCTATTTAAAACATGATTTATTCCCTCATCTGTACAATTCCATGAATAAAATTTATATTTATGGAATACTCTCTAAGTTTAATTAACATTTTAAAAGGTTTTATATTTATCCAATATTATTTTATTTCAATAAAATCAACTTTTTTCAAAACTAGTTTTTTAAGGTTTTAAGAGGGCTTTGAAGTTGAATCTTCAAAATGATGGTTCATGAAGTACATACCTCCAAACCCCAAACTATTTATATTTATGTGTAACACACTGACATTCCTAACATCCTTGAAAATATTGGGTTTCCATACAAAATATATGAAAAGTGATCATGTGGATAAATTTGCTCTAGGGTTTTGACTGCATTCTAAGCTACCTATGCTCTTAATGATTGTTCATAAATAAAATCCCATAAATTGGTCTCATTTTTTCATAAATTATAATTAAATATGGGTCCTCAAAATATACTAATATATTTTGGCCAAAATCTGCATGCGGTGAAAGATATGAGCATCTGAATAGGAGGTTTGGAAGGGTGTCTAAAACTGTAAAAGATTAAAAAAATCACCAAAATGAAAATAACTCTTCAACTACTTCCCAATGCCTAAAAAATCATCATATGATATATACCATGATATAAAAACACATTTAAAGTACATTTTTCCTAAAAATTCAAAAAAACCCTTTTTGGCCTATATGCATATTTGCTTGCAAAACCTTGTATGAGCATGGTTTGATTAAAATTTGGAGGTTTGACACTCTTTAAAGGTATGATTATGATTTAAAAACATCATTACATGATTTTTAATATTTTACTTAGACTTAGAAGCTTTTGTAGCACTCCAGAATGATGCCTCCTCCAATGATGATCTCCAACAAACATGCTAGGGATTGTTACAAAATAACAAGTATCTTCATTCATCCAATGGCCATGAAATTTTTTTAAAATTTTCCCCAAATCATGACAACCTTGTGTAAAAAAATTGAGGTCTTAAAACCACCTGAAGCTCTTAGACACCTTAATTTTCTTCAAAATTGGCCCCCTGTGCATGGACTATTTGCATATTTAAACTTGATAATGCTCTTTTGAAATGAAAATGACCCATTTAAAATCCATGTTTGACATTTTTTACCAAAATTAGTGATTTTAGGCATAATTAATTGGTTTGACCTACTGCAAAGGGATATTGGCAAGATTTAGGAAAGTTTTGAATGACAGGGGTAGTAATTTGACCTTGACATGCCAAATTACTAACACCCACTATTACTCAAAGTTGCACATCTTTAAACATAAGAACCATATGTAATTTATTTGGCTGCATTCACCTAGCCATATTGGAGGCCATCACAAGTGTTCTCATGCCTAGCATCCATCCACTCATCTTAAAGTATGTTGAAATGATGGGGAACATATGGTATTACTCTAATTGTAGAGTTATCAGGATTGAGGGGATCATGTCCTAGCCTTATAGATTACTAGTATATTTTCCAAGCAACCTTGTGAAGCAAGATATTGCCTCCCTGCTCATCCATGGCATTGATGGGACCCACAAGGAGAAGAGGAAAGGTCTACTCCACCCCTTCCCCTTGATTATTGAGAAAACTATATTAAAAGACTAGAAACAAGTGGAAATCATGTCCACACATAGGGATTCATTTGGATTTCAGCTGGATGAACTCAAAATGTTGGATCCAAAGAACATACTAAGTGAGCATTTGAAGGATAATAAGCTCCCCAAGCCTGAGTATATACATCAACTCAGTGTTCATGACACCATATATATTAAAGATAAGAATTATGAAGAAGTATTAGCTAGGATATAAGGCCAAAACATCAAGCTTAAACATAGGATAACTAAGGATTATAAGTCATCAGGAGAAGCATGGTAAATGCAACCTTTATAGTATCACTTGCTACCTAGACCATCTGGAATAGCTAAAGAGCAAACCCAAGCAGAGCAGCCATAGCCACAACCCTAAGAGTAGGTTATGTAAGGCCAAGATGAACAACATCATGGTAAGGATAAAGTAGAATTGAAATTAGAAGAGAGGCCTAGAGAGGGGCCCTCAACTCTAGTATTACCCCAAAAGCCACCTTACCCTATTTAGTACATAGATATGATTGCCTTGGATCTGGATGAGACACTTGAGGGTGACCTCAAGGAACTTGCAAAGGCATATGATATTGACAAGGAAGAATAAAAATTTAAAGAAACTCAAGTCCAAATAGGGGAGCTTGAGGAAGATAAATGAAAAGAGTTTACTTTAGGTATGGTCCCTGTGACATCCCAGGAAAAGAGGAAAGTAGAGCTAGCACTGGTTCCTGTAGAACCAACGAAGAGACCAAGACTGACCATCTCTCACCCCACAAGTGAGATAAATTTGTTTAGTGATGAATTCCCCATTCATGGGCTAGTCATACCTAACTAGTTCATTTATGGTAAATTACAAAAGATTACTTCCCTCTCCCATTCATGGGCTATGACAAGAATTGTTGATGTTGAGATACAAGATGACATGAATCCATGGATAAGGGTTATGGGGAAGGAGCAAGAAGAAATGAGGATTGTGGTCACTCAAGGACTAGAAATCAAGAAGATGGATTCTTTGGGAGCATCTAGTAGCTCAGGTGTGGAGGTCCTATAACCTCCCAAATTCAAGAAGCTAGTCACTACCATCCAATTCAACCCTAAAACAGTTGGATTAAAAAGGGTTACAACTAGGATAGTTATGGTTGGAATGGAGGAATTCACCTTTAAAAATTTGTATCCCTTTGTGTGATTAACCCTAGTTGAGGGTTAGTAGCTTTGTGAGGCTACCATTCATGAAGAGGATGTGGAAAGCTTGATTGAGGCCCAATTAGCTTAGGCTAAAGCTAGGATCTATGGCATGAAGCAGAGGATCATAAATTTAAAAAAGAAAAAATAAAACCTAGAGGCACATATAGTTCTATCAGTACCTAATGCAATGACCAAGATGTTTGATGAGTCATTTTATAACATGTTTGAAGCACTCAAAATAATAAAGTTGAGGTAGAGTCCATTAGAGTGGCAAAATGTATTAGCCAAGAGTTTTGTCACCCAATGGCAAGCCTCAAAAGATAATATAGATGAGCTTCTCAACATTCAAGCAATGAAATATATCTTAGGCTTCAAAACCATTATATTAGGACACTTGAGCACAATTCTAGGAATGGTGGTTGACAAGGTTCAAAGTTTGAGTGCATGGCACAATGATGTAGAAAGACTCCTAGAAGATGATAAAGAGATAATTGCTAAGATTGAATAGCTTATTAGGACCATGATTAAAGATCATGGACAACCCACTACCCTTGGAATCATAAGTGATGAGCAATTCAAACATAGGGCTACTTTGATAACTCAAGAAATCAAAGGAAAGAGCCAAGGCAAATTTAGGGCTGATAATAATAAGATCATAGACACGATATTCAATGCTAGAGAGAGGATAAATGAAGCTAAGAGCATTAAAGAAGCCATGACTAGAAATGATAGAGAATTTGATAACTTGGAAGATCAAGAAGAGGAGTGTATCTTGAAGTTTGTTGTGGATCTAGATCTAGTTGATGAGCAACATCCTAAAGCCATGAGCATCCTCCAACAACAACAAGCAAGGGGCCACTAACAAATTAGACAATATTCTATTTTATAAAAAAAATTAGCATTTTGAAATAGAATATTCTATTGTAAAGTCATATGCTATCTTGTCAGAATATTTGCCTTTAGTTCAGTCTAACTATGAATAACAAGTGTATTTTAGAACTTGTAAGGATAATTGTCCTTGTCTTTTGTACACCTATATATTATAACTGACTAGTATACTACCTGATCTTTCTATAAAGGCATGTATCACTATTTGTAAAAGGGGAGAGATTTTTTAGCAAATTTTGTACACTTGAAGCAATTAATATAATCAATAAATTTTGTGAGGATTGTCCACATTTGATATGTCAATTATTAATATAGCTTTTCTCTCAATTGCTAGTTGAGGTCTTGAATTTGAATGGTGTCCTTGAATTCTGAGTTGCATTTTCTAATCGCAAGGTTTCTAATTTATGCATATGATAGATTAGTTGGAAGATCTTAGGTTTTACTTCATTTCTTTTTTGCTATGTATTTAGATGTGCAAATGCTATTAATTATAGTAGTAAATCTTTAAAGTAGACCTAGTTCTTACTTGTGGCTCTTTACATTATCCTTTAAAATTTACCTGATATATAGTGGAATTTGAGCTAAGGCTATTTTACATTATTTATTGGTTTGAATGCATGCTCAGTTACAGTTGATGATTTATCCTGATATTTGAGACTAAAATTGGTAAACACTCATTTCTTTTATGCCTTACCCTCCTCTTTGCTCCTTTTTTTAATAACAAATCACTTTAGTTTTAGCTTCATTATAAATATCCATTTAGATTAATTTTTAAGATTAAATATAGAACATAATTCACTAAGTATTAACATAGACTCTCTACAATTCACAAAGAATAGACCAAGGTGGCTCTCAACCACCAAATCATATAAATATTGTGGAGCAGTTTATCTTGCTCTATTGTTATTTCACCACAAGTAACTAGATTGCCAAAACCTACAACTCATGCTCTGAATTTTATAAATTCTAAAATGAGAAGTGTTCTTTAAACACTAAATGTACCTATGGTTCATTTGGAAGCATCAACTGGAGAAGTTCTACTAGTCCTATAAGGAGGGCCATGAATTCTTTGAATCTTTATTGATCTTAGTCTGTTTTATCTAAATATTAGTGTATCTTTGTGTTTTTGAGTAAATTCTTTGCTTATAAATATAAATATCATTGATCTTTGTAATTTATAGCACATCTTTATGCATCTTTGTGCTTCCTTTGAAGTTCTATGAAGCATTGATACTTGTTTTCAGTAAATTTAGCTTAAGCTTAAAAAATCCATAGTATCTGACGTTAGGACAACTCATTTTGATAAAAGGTTGGCATATCTTTCATAGATCTGAGTTCTTTTATGCTTAGACTTATAAAGATAGATCATATTCATGTAATTTTATGCATCTTTGTGCTAATTCAATCAAAGATCAACGTCCTTTGCAGGTTTTCATACCACCTTTGCAAAATAATCTCAATGTGCAATTCTAACTCTGATTATTTATAAAATTTAACTTGATACATCATATTTTAGGTAGGATCTTCAAATTTTGAGTTGGAATTGCCCAAGATTAGAACAAGATCACACTCAGAGACTAGGGAGCCTTTACTAGAGCTTGAGGTTCATAAAAAATCTAGACATGACAAAGGTAGATGCAAGAGGTCCAAATCTTTGCCAACTTCACCTCTTAAAGGTACCTGTGCCTTCAATATTCATCCAGGTATGGCTTGGCTGGGAGAATCCTCAATCAATGTACCAAGTGTGGTACATGACTTCCCATGTAACCCTAAAAATCACTTGCCTACATTTACTCCAATGGGTATAGTAACTGCTAAAGAACATATAAAATCATTTAAAGTTACCTTAAGATTTCTAAATATTGTGCATGAGGATGTAGCTTGAAATTTATTCACCTTCACCTTTAAGGATGTTGTTTATGAATGGTTTTTGAACTTTCCAAACAATTACATCACTAGTTGGGATGATTTCAATGATGCATTTATAGATCAATTTGGTAAGATTATAAGTCCTTGTGTTGTCTACCATCATTTCACCACTATTAGAAGAGATGCAAGTGAGCCTATTAGGTCTTTAAATGCTATATTTTAGAAAATGTTTAGCAGGACCATAGACCCTTATGATCCTAATGATGTTTTACCTCTAGAGATTTATAAAGATGTAGTAGATCCCATGACCTCTATATTTTTTAAGAGATCCATGCTAGCCATAACTTTATTATCTAGAGCCTATATTGAGGTAGCAACCATCAATGATCAGATGCAGCCCCAAGGTCAAATGGCATATTATGTGCCAAACATCAACCCATAAATGCCTATGATGAACTTATTCCCAAACAATAACCAAAATCTCCCTGCCTTAAATCAACTCCCAAACCTATCTCAATTACCATTGAGTCATGTGGCTCCCAATCATAATTTAGAATTCTTAAATAATCCTACCAATGGCTTCAGTCCAAATGATCAAAGGGCTCTGTTACCATCTGCTAATAATAACTAGGTACATAATTTTCAAACTCCTAAAAATGAGAATGAATCTATCTTAAAAATGGTCCAAAAGTTGAGAATGGATTTTTTTAGTTACAAAAACAAGTTAGAAATACTAGTGAAAGTTCAGGTAGGAACGTCTCATTTCAAAGGTATAATAGGCCAACCAATAGATTTTAGAATGATAGTTTTTATAATAATAGTAATAATGATCCATCTTCTAAAAATAAGACCATGGACATTAACCTCACTGATATTAAATTACCTGATTATTATAGGGTACATTGCATAGCCAAACATAGCAAAATTGACTGTATTGAATTTTGTAAATATTTTGAGGCTTTTCAAGAGGATTTGGAAACATTTTAAGTGGTCCCTAATAAGGATAATGGTGTAATTACTTATGGGTCTAAGTCATATGATCAAACCTTCATGGTGGACACCTTTGATTTTCCCTCTCAATAGTAAAATGAACCTGATGAGACCCTTGAGGAGATCCAAGCCTTTCAGCAGTTCTTAAAGAAGACCTGTCCCTTGAGGAATAGGTAATAGAGGTATCCTTTGACCATCTTAATGCCTCCAAATAATTTTGGAACTCCTTTAGATAATTCTTCAAGAAACAATCCTAAGCCACTTAAAGGGAGTACTTCTAAACCCAGCATTGAAACTCCTAGTTCTTCTAAAATTGGATATAGAATAGTTGAGGACATGAAAAAAATAAAGTCAAATATAAAATTGCATGAACTCACTTAGATTATAGAGCAAAGGGACCTCATGCTAGAGTCATTTTCAAAAGGGTCTAATAGTCCACCAAAAATGGATCAGGCCAATGTGATTGTGCACAAAGCTAAGGCTAAATCTCCTCCTTTATTGTTCACTATCAGGATGTTTGGTAAGAAATTACTGATTATATTTAGGGGAATATACCAATATCATACTTATAGGTATATAAAAACAACTTAGCCTAACTCCCATTAAGTTTGATAGGGTTATCACCCAATTAGACAAATCTAGAGTTAGGGTAATTGGGGAGCTTTTAAATGTTCACATGTAACTAGCTTCTGAGCCTAGGGTGCAACAATTCATTGATATTCAAGTTTTTGATATACCTTATGTTTGAGTAATCTTATTGATTAGGTAATGGACTAAGGCTTTGAATGGTTACATGTCTATATATTACTCACATCTTTGGCTACCTTGGAAGGGAGTTCTTAATCAAATTAAGGTTGAGAGAGAGCCAAGGATGAAACATATGATAACTGAGTACAATACTATGAATGAGAGGGTCAACATAATAGACTTAGACTTAGGTTTTTTCACCCTAGAGACTAATAAGCTATGTGATCCCAAGAGTGCTCATGTTGTTACTAGATTATGGAAGTTGCATTTTGATGGTGTTAGGTGTAATGTTGGATCAAGTATTGGTATTATTTTAACTAACCCTACTAATAAAAAGTACCATGTTTCTTACATGCTCTAATTCCCTTATATTAATAATCTTTTTAAGTATGATACCTTATTCTAGGTTTACAATGTTCTATAAAGAACAAGGTTAAAGAACTACTAGTTTATGGGGATTCAGAACTAATGGTCAACTAGGTAAGAAGCAAATACCAATGTAAGATCTCATATCTGAAAAGGTATAAGTTCAAGGTTTGGGATTTGGTTGAATTTATTTATGATTTTAACATTATTTCCATCCCAAGAATATAAAATCAATATGTTGATGAGTTGGCATCTACTGCATCTAACCCCATGCCTAACCAAGATTCCCCTAATTTCAGCATTGAACTGATCCCTTGTCCTTCAGTGCCTAATAATGTTAAGCATTTCCAAGTTTTCAATGATGATCAGTAGATATTAGATTTCATGACCAATATTGGAGAATTTGATGCTCATATTATTGATGAGAGATATGAAAATACATCTAAGGAGGATAAATTTGAAGGTAAAGTCATTCAGCTAAATGACAACAAGATCCCCAAGGGGATGATTGCTTTGGAGAGACTATTTGATCAGAACAAATTGGTTAAAGCTTCAAGGTTACCAAGGTAAGTGGGAAAGATTATAATGTTGTTGATCTTGGCCTCCAATATCAACCCTAGCTAGTAAATGTTGGAAAATCCTACATAAAAATTGAAAACAAGAAAGTTAAAGAGCTCCTTACCTAATACAAGGATGTCATAACTTGGTCCTATGATAACTAAAATATCTTTTATCTAAGGGCCATTACCCATACTATACCCCTTAAAGAGAGTTACAAACCATTAAAGAAAAAATAAAGGCCTATAAACCCTATCCTAGAACCCATGATATTCAAAATGGTCAAAAGACTATTAGATGTTAGGATAGTCTTTCCCATCAGGCATTCCACCTAGGTGAGTCATTTGGTGCCAATCAGGAAGAAGAATGGTGAGATTAGACCTTTTATTGACTTTAAAAACTTAAACAAAGCATCATAAAAGGACAACTATCCCCTTCCTTCCCTAGACCAAGTGATTCAAGTTGTTTTAGGTTCAGCTATGATGTCTTTTCTTAATGGATTTTAAGGTTACAACCAAGTGTTGGTTGATAGAGAGGACAAGATGAAGATAGATTTCACCACAAAGTGGGGATGGAACATTTGCTTACAAGAGGACTCCCTCTGGGATAATCAATGCAGGAGCTACTTTACAAATAGGTATGGACCATGCCTTTCAAGGCCTGATAGGTAAATGCATCATTATTTATATAGATGATCTAATATTTTTTTCTAAAAATAGGGAAGATCACTTCGTGCATTTCTAACAAGTTTTTGAAAGATACAAAAGGTATGGCATTTCTTTAAACCCTAAGAAGAGTATTTTTGTGTGACTTAAGGTAAATTATTGGGTCATGTTATAACTAAAGATGGAATCTCTATAGATCCTGAAAGAGTGAAGGCCATATCTATAATAGAACCTCCAAATAGTAAGAAAGAGTTAAAGTCATTCTTTGGTAAGATAAATTTTGTAAGAAAGTTTATTTTTGGCTTTGCAGAGATTTTCAAGCCACTAAATGACATGATAAATAAGGATGCCAAGGTCACATGGAATAATTATTCCATAAATAAATTCAATGATATCAAGGAAGCCATTAGCCAGGCTCCAATCCTCATAAGTCCTGACTTCTCAAGGGACTTCTACCTCTATTCCTTTGCATCTAACCACACTATGGCTGTAGTGTTAACTCATAAAATTGATGGGTGTGATCACCCAATAGATTTTATGAGCACTAATTTTAAGAATGTTGAGTTAAATTATTCATTAATTAATAAATAGGCATATGCATTAGTTAAGGTAGTTAAAAAATTAGGCATTATATCCTTAGAAATAAGGTGCATGCTATCTTACCTAACCCTACCACCAAACATATGTTAAGTTAGAATGAATTAAGAGAACGTAGAGTTAAGTGGATGTCAATTTTGTAGGAATATGACTTGGAGATGAAAATAGAAAAATTGGTAAGGTATCAGGGTTTGATCTAGATGATTGCTAATACTAACCCTAGGTTAATTAATATACAAGTGGATCAACAAAAATTTCAAGATAGTGAGTGGTATGATTCAATCATACATTTTATAATTAATGGTATTTGTCTTGTATAATTATCCACAGAGAAAAGAGGGACCTAAGGCTAAAATTAACCCACTACCTGATCAAGGATGGGGTCTTGTATAAGATAAATTTTGAATGGGTTTACTTGAGATGTGTCTGACAAGAAGAATCCACCTAAATAATGAACACTTTTCATGAAAATTTGGTTAGTGGACATCCATCTGGGAGGACCATAGATCACAAAATTCTCAAAGTTGGCTATTATTGGGCAACTATTTTCAAGGATGCTCACAAACATGTGAGGGAATGCCACTCATGTCAAATTTTTAGCACCAAGGAGCCAAAGGTAGTAATGCCACTACAACCAGTCATGGTTGACAAACCCTTTACTCAATAGGGGTGAGACTTTGTTTGGGTGATCAACCCTAACTCATTTGAAGGTCAAAAATATGTCCTAAATGCCACAGACTATTGTACAAGGTGGACTAAAGTTGTAACCACTAAACAATGTAGGACTAAGGAGGTGATCAACTTCTTAGAGGAAAACATTTGTACTAGGTTTGGAACTCTAGTCTCTGTAGTGTGTGACAATCGATCTAAATTCATTTCTATAGAGATGACTAAATGGGCTTATGATAATGGCATCACTCTCAAGTTTTCAACTAACCATTATCCCCAAGGGAATGGAGTCTCTAAATCTACAAATAAGAACCTAATAAAGGCAATCAAGAAGTTTGTTGTAGACAAAACCTGGATTTGGCATAAGCTCCTTAAAGTTTCACTTTGGGTTGATAGGATAAGAATCAAGCAAGTTTTAAGAGCCTCACCATTTTTATTAGTGTATGTATAGGAACCTATCTTTCCTATTACTCTCAAGTTGCCTACATACACATTTATGTAGGAATATATGGAAGAAATCCAACAGATTGCCAACTCTAGATTGTTGGACATCATTTAGATGGAAGATGCAAGCGAGAAAGCCTTTGATGATTTTAGAAGACATCAAACCATAATCAAGAGATGGTTTGATAAAAGGTCCAAGGTCAAGGTGTTCAAATAGGGAGACTTGGTTCTCCTTTGGGACAAAGCATCTGAGCCTAAGGGCAAACATGGTAAATCCACACCCTTATGGATTGGCCCATACCAGATTATAAAAACATTGGTAACAAAACATTCAAGCTCAAAGATCTACAAGAAGCAAAGTTTACATTTCCCGCTAATGGGCGATACCTTAATCACTACTTCTCTATTGTTCTTCTGGAGGTCTTTATATAGTAAATTATAAGATGGTTAGATCTAGTGTAGGTGGGCTAGCTAGCTTCCTTTCAATTATTTATTTCTTGTCCCTTATTTGTATATAAGCATGTATATATTTATTTTCTTTCTTCTACTTTTTATTTTGTGTTTCTTTCTTGTTGCTTTGTTCCTTGATTCTAATAAGTCCTATTGGACAATCCTGAGCTCAAAGTTATGAATTTTTATTGAATTCAACAAAATTCAAAAATACAGGTGTAAACCCCATGCATATGATGACCATGATCTTGAAATATGAGCATAATGTTGTAATTTTCAAAAATTGGTAAAGACCAATAGAAGATATTAACTGTTTCATGAGAACTTAAGCATTATCCTAGCCTCAAATTATTTTTAAAAAACTTTCACTTGTAGGGTGAGAGTTCAAACTATCATGGTATACCCATACTGGCACTTAATCAACATCCTTACCTGGGATAATGGTTGTAGCCATAGGTAATTCCTTAAAGATCATACACTTGGCCAAATCCTAAAACTTGGATATTCTGGTTCCTAACCTTACTAAGAGCATAAAATTCTAAGGAAAATATAAAAAAGAAATCAATGCAAAATCAAAAGATTTATAAGCATAGGTGATTCTAGTAATGTCCACCGGTTCTATGGATGTCTAGATGGCATGGGAGCAAGGCCTTGAGTGGAGCCAAAGGCATCTCCATTGGGGCTATGGATGCCTGGCTGGTAGCAAAGCACTGCCCAAGCCTTCCCTAAGCTAAAAGCATGGTTCTTAATGAACATCTTAACATGTTATAAGTCAGTGTTAGTGGCTAAAGACATGAAACTTGGAAGTTATTTCTTGAACCCCATGGCAAATAGTAAGTGGAATCAAAGTACACACATAGTATGGCTATGTCTTGGTATTTGACCCCAAGCCTACAAGTGCAAGATTCTTTTAGCCATAATCTAACCTAGATGATGATATTAATCAAATGGAGTAGATGACCTAATTATTTGTCTAAATCAAAGTCTCTAGGTTTTAACATATTGTTATGTTCCCCCCTGAGTCACCATTTTTTGGGGCCAACATAGCCCCATTTTTAAAAAATTGGGACCCTTGAGAAACCCTAAAGTTTGAACATGGAATGTGGCATATTATGATCATTTGTAGAATTTGAAGATCATCCATTTTGTTAAAAATAGGATTACTTGCTTTTATTTTTCTTTAATTTGGACTAAAAAAGCTAATAAGTAGTCTTTATGACTTTTAGTTGAAGGTTCCATGGAGTTTGTTCCTGAGAATTTCATATTCCAAAATCCTAACAAAACCCTCAATTCAAATTTGAATAATGGTGAGAACCAAATTGGTGGGAACCCTTTTAAAATTCATTTTGGACCTAAGTATAAAACTCATGTTTAAAAGCTTAGTTGTATTTTTTAATGCGACTAAGACTTAGCCTAAAAATATTGATCCCCTTTGATTATTTCCTCCTTTAAAATTCCTTATAGACCAAACTAATATTCATTCTACAGGGTCCTTTTAATATTTCCTAACTTAACCTTAGATTTTAACCCTAAGACCCCATTGTATTTATTAAATACTAATGGGACCTTAGTCTTAATGTCTTATCTTAAGTTTTGATTCCTTGAGTCCAATTCTATGTTACCTTGGTCCTTCAGTTTATACCTTATCATAAGGTTTTAATCCTAAGGCCTTAACATATTTATCAATACAATCAGGACCTTAATCTTAATACCTTAACGTAGGTCTTTTATATCACTACAGTCCTAGCTTAACTTTCTTACATCTTGCAGGATCTAATGACACTTGCTTTATCATAGCGTTTGATCCAATAGAGCGAGTAAACCCTGAGCTTCAACTTAAACAACATGCACCTCAGATAATCTAATAGTTTGTGCTTCCTCATGGCCTTTCGATTAGATGGTATGAGGAAGGCTCAACATAACCATACACATAGCCCACTTGACAATCATGTTCAAGCTCTCAAATTATGATTAATGGTTATCACTTCATCATAAATACTCAATCAGATAGAGTGAGGTATAATTGAAAATTCAAGGGACTATGAAAGGCCTAAATGATCAACATGAAAAACCCTTACATTTGATGATCAAAGACAAATGGGTCCCACTTGATAAAGTAACCAATCGTGAGCAAGCTCTCAGATCATGATCCTATGGCTAATGCTTCATCATGGATTTTGATCTAACAGAGTTAATTAAGTCCAAGACCTTATGAAGCCCCATAAAGGTGCCAAATGGTACTCATGCATTGGGCCACAATAAATTTGATGAGATTAAAATTGACATTCATGCTACCATCATTTGACATCTGTGAGGATGTATTTTATGCCCACATAACCATCAACTTTAATCCCATCAAATTAAAATCTTCACTAGCTTAAAATTGGCACTCGCACGACCGTCATTTGACATCTGCGAGAACGTATTTGACATTTGTGAGACCATCAATTTTTTTATAATAAATCATTTTGTTTAGGGTCAAAATGCACTTCAAAATATTGATGGAAGGCTCAAAAATTGCTTTACAAATTTAGGGAAGTGCTCAAAATATACTCAAACATAGGAAATCTTCAATCTACAAAATATGGAAATGGTCTTATGGTCTAAATATATGCAAAAAAAAACTTAGTCTAAATCTATAATTTAGGATCCCCATAGCATTTTGTTTAAATATCATGAACCTTAAACTTATGCTAAGTCTTATTTAGGGAGATCTTTGTTACGTATAACTTAGACCAAGTAATTTCTAGTTAAAGGTTTTAATGTGTTTGTCAATACATTAAAATCCTATTATTTGTAGATCATTATGTCATGATGATCCTTTTGAGCATATTTTATAAGCCTTGGCATAAATATTTTAGACCAATTCATACATTGGGTTTATTTGAACACAACTTAAACATTGGCTTAGAACATTTAAACTTGGCCCCCTTTAATATGATTCAAAAAACTTAGACATAAATCGCTTAGCCTAAGGTTTACTTCATGATTAATAAACACACGATAAACCTTAGCCTAAGGAATTTAAGCCTAAGTCCTATTTTAATAGCATGCTAACTTAGAGTTTAGACATCTCCACAAATTAATAGTTCATGCTTTTTCATTGGATTTTGATCCAATGATTCGAAGGTGCCCAAAAACTTTTCAATGAAGCCCCAAAAGACAATGAGTTTGATGCATGGTAAAATATCATTCAAAGTAAAGCTAACATGATGATCTAATAGTTCATGTTTTGTTGTTATAGGATTATCTAATAGCGCTAAGATGCTCATGACTTTTCAAAGGCCCATGAGCTCATCACATGGCCAACATTCATTCAACAAAGCACTGACATAGGATTTAGAACATGGGGAAGCATGTAAAGATTTCAAGTGTCAAAACTATTGGTATTTCCATAGTAAAATCCAATCATAGGCAGGAGCTTAGATTACAATCAATGACTCGTGCTAATCCAAGATTTTGATCTTATGGTATAAAATGAAAGAGACATTTTTAAATGCCAATGGCTAGTGCTCAAATGGTATTTATAAAAAAATAAATCAAAAGCCTAGACGTATGCCACATAAGCTCCATACAAGTAGAAAAGGAGAAAATACAAGATCTTGTGAGCTCAAAAATGCAAAGGTATAAAGGCAAAGGTCCAAATCAAATCCAAGGCATTTATAAGCCAAAGCCTAGATATATTTCACCATTAAGACTCCAAAATCCTAAACCCTGCATAAAAATAACCCAAATGGACTCAATTGGTTAAAATTTGATCCAAAGAGAACTTAATTATGTTTTTAAGTACAAAAGAGATTTCATAAAGATAATCTACAATATAATGTGAATAATTAACAAAAATAGGGACCATGGCAGCTCACAAACAGTAATTAAAGGAAGAGATCGAGCTCTACTTATCGACAGATAATGAAGTTTAGATCTTCAAAGATACCAAATTAGACCTTGCAGCCCTGAATGTCCTAGGCATTAGGAATTGGTTTGAGATCTTATTTATGGTAGAGGAGTTACCACCCATTTCCAAGGAGGAATAGAGAATCACCACCACAAGTAGGAGGCATTATAACCACAAGCAAGAGGAACAAATAATTACAGAGAGTCTATGTTAATACTTAGTGAGTTATGTTTTAGATTTAAGATTACAAACTAATCTAAATGGATATTTATAATGAATTTAAAACTAAAGTGATAATTTATAAAAAAAAAAGTAGTAAAGAGGAGGGTAAGGTAGAAAAGAAATGAGTGATTGCCAATTTTAGTCTCAAATATCATGGCAAAGCATCAACTATAATTGAGCATGCATTCAAACCAATAAACAATGTAAAATAGCCTTATCTTAAATTCTACTATATATCAGACAAACTTCAAAGGAATATATAAAGAGTCACAATTAGGAACCAGGTCTACTTTAAAGATTTACTACTATAATCAAATAGCATTTGCACATCTAAATATAGAGCAAAAATGAAAAGAAGAAAAACCTAAGATCTTCCAAATAATCTAGCATATACACAAATTAGAAACACTGTGATTGGAAAATGCAACTCAAAATTCAAAGAAACCATTCAAATTAAAGGCATGTATAAGACAAATCCTAGATATATTCCACTATTAAGGCTCAAAAACCCTAAACCCCATATAAAAATGACCCAAATGAACTCAACTGATTACAATTTGATCCAATGAGAAATTAATTATGTTTTTGAGTGCAAGAGAGCTTTCATAAGGATTATCTTCAATCTAGTGTGAATAATTATAAAAAATAGGAATCATGGTAGCTCATAGATAAAAATTAAAGGAAGAGACTGAGCTCTACTTGTCAATAGACAATGAAGGTCAGATCTTAAAAAATATCGAATTAGACCTTGAAACCCTGAATGTATAGGGCATTAGGAATTAGTCCAAGCTCTTCTTCATGGTAGAGGAGTTACTACCCATTTCTAAAGAGGAATAGAGAATTTCCACCACAAGCAAGAGGCACTATGACTTGGTTACATTCTAGAAGGCTAGCCTTCACCATGCCATAGCAAAACCTGAGGTATCATATTTTATAGATATCCTTGCCCCCATTTTTGTTGATTGTAGAATAGATATGAATAGATCATTAGGGAAGGAAATTCTAAAAAGATATCCTACATTTACCCTATTGTTTTTGAGAAATATTATAAGCTCCCTCTTCCTCATGTGGACCTATCTAATATCAAAGAATGGACTAGCAACCATGACCTAGATTTCATCGTTAGGCCCTGGCTACATCAAGGACCCCATATATTCAGGGACTTTGAGGGTAAAATCCCAATAGTCCAATTCAAGGAGGGCATTCAAGTAATAATGAACCTATTGAACCAAGCCTTTGGATCTCCCTCAACCACTTATGTGATTAAAATCTAGGTTCCCTTTGTACATTTCATGGTGGAAGAAAAGATCACCCCTCTAATTGGATATTTAATCAATGTTTTCCTAACCAAACAATTCACTTTCATTAAAATAAAGACATCTAATCAATTTTACATGATGTCATACCTATCAAATTCCCTACTGGCCTCAATCAACTTCCTTGGTATTATAAATTTGTCTCCTAAGGGGAAAATGACCATTTCCCACTATTACTCAAAGTTTCACATCCTTAAATATAGGAACCATATGTAGTTTATTTGTAACTATATTTACCCATTCATAATGGAGGCCATCACAGGTGTTCCCATACCTAAGTTCCATCCACTCATCAAAAAGTATGTTGAAATGATGGGGGACATATGGTATTACCATGATTATATAGTTATCAAGATTGAGGGGATCATGTCCCAGCCTTACAAATTGTTAGTATATGTTCCAAGAAAGCTTGTAGAGCAAGAGATTACCTCCCATTTCATCCATGGCATTGATGGGACCTGCAAGGAGAAGAGGAAGGGTCTATTCCACCCCCTTCCCCTTGATTATTGGGAAAACCATATTGAAAGATTGGAAACATGTGGAAATCATGTCCACACACAGGGATTCATTTGGATTTTAGCTAGATGAACTCAAAATGTTGGATCCAAAGAACATAGTGAGTGAGCATTTAAAGGACAAGAATATCCTCAAGCTTGAATATGACAATCAACTTGGTGTTCATGACACCATATACATTAAGGCTAATAATAATGAAGTATTAGCTAGGATCCAAGGCCACAACATCAAGCTTGAACACAAGTTAACCAAGAATGACAATCCATCAAGAGAAGCATGGAAAATGCATCCTTTATAGTATCACTTACTTCTTGGACCATCTAGAATAGCTTAGGAATAACCCTAACCAAATCAACCATAGCCACAACCCCAAGAGAAAGTTATGTAAGGCCAGGATGAACAAGGCCATGGAAAGGAGAAAGTAGGGGAAGTAAAATTAGAAGAGAGGCCTGGAGAGGGGCCCTCATATTTATCATTACCCCAAAATCCACCTTCCCCTATTTTTTACATAGATATGATTGCCTTAAATCCAGATGAGACACTTGAGAGTGCCCTCAAAGAACTTGTAAAATCATATGATACTAACAGGGAAGAAGAACAATTTGAAGAAACTCAGGTCCAAATATGGGAACTTGAGGAAGATAAAGGAAAAGAGCTTACTTTAGGTATGTCCCTATGACATCCCAAGAAAATAAGAAAGTAGAGCTAGCACTGGTTCCTATAGGACCAAGGAAGAGACCAAGACTAACCATCTCTCACCCCAAAAGTGAGATAAATTTATTCAATGATGAATTCCCCATTCATGGGCCATTCATCCCTAACTGGTTCATTTATGAGAAATTACAAAAGATTCCTTCCCTCTCCCATTCATGAGTTATGACAAGAATTGTTGATTTTGAGATACAAGATGACATGAAGCCATAGATAAGGGCTATGGTGAAGGAGCAAGAAGAAAGGAGAATTTTGGTCATTCAAGGACCAGAAAGCAAGAATATTGATGCTCTAGGAGCATCTAGTATCTTAGGTGTGGAGGTCTTATAACCTCCCAAATTCAAGAAGGCTAACACTACCATCCAATTCAACCCTAAAATAGCTAAATTAGAAAGGGTTAAAACTAGGACAACTGTGGTTGGAATAGAGGAATTCACCTTTCAAAAGGTAGAGCCTTTTATGGGATTAACCCAAGTTCAAGGTCAATAGCTTGGTGAGATTTCCATTCATGAAGAGGATGTGGAAAGCTTGATTGAGGCCCAATCAGTATAGGCTAAAACTGGGATCCATGACATGAAGCAGAGGATCCTAAATTTAGAAAAGGAAAAACAAAACTTGGAGACATAGATAGTTCTATCAGTACCTGATGTAATGACCAAGATGCTTAATGAGTCATTTTATGACATATTTGAAGCACTCAAAATAATGAAGCTAAAGTAGAGTGGATTATAGAGGCAGAGTGCATTAGCCAAGAGTTTGGTCACCCAATGGCAAGCCTCAAAAGACAAGATAGCTAAGATTCTCAACATTCAAGAAATTAAATAGATACTAGGCTTCAAAACCATCAATTTAGGACACTTAAGCACAATTCTAGGAATGGTGGCTAACAAGGTTTAAAGTATGAGTGCATGGAACAATGATGTGGAAAGACTCTTGGAAGATGATAATGAGCTAATTGCTAGGATTGAATAAACTTCTTGGGACCATGCTTACAGATCCTACACAACCCACTTCCCTTAGAATCATAATTGATGAGGAATTCAAACATAAGGCTACTTTGGTAACTCAATAAATAAAAGGAAAGAGCCAAGGCAAATTTGGGGCTGATAATCGTAAGATCCTAGACATGATATTCAATGTTGGAGAGAGGATAAATGAAACTAGGAGCATTATAGAAGCCATGACCAAAAATGATAGAGAATTTGATGACTTGACAGATCAAGAGGAGGAGCGTATCCTGAAGCCTGCATGGATCTAGAGCTAGATGATGAGCAGCATGTTAAAGCCATGAGCATCCTCCAACAAAAATAAGTAGGGGCCACCAGCAAATTAGACAATATTCAATTTTGTAAAATTTTTTAGAATTTTGAAATAGAATATTTCATTGTAAAGGCATATGCCATCTTTTTAGCATATTTGGCTTTACATCAATCTAACTGTGAAGAAAAAGTGTATTTTAGAACTTGTAAGGATAACTATCCTTATCTTTTGTATACTTGTATATTGTAACTGATCGATATACTGCCTAATATTTCTATAAAGTCATGTATCACCATTTATAAAAGGGGAGATATTTTTGAGAAAATTTTCTACACTTGAAGCAATTAATATAATCAAGGAATTTTGCAAGGATTGTCCACATTTGATATGTCAATTGTTAATATAGTTTTTCTCTCAATTGTTAATTAAGGTCTTTAATTTGAATGGTGTCTTTGAATTCTAAATTGCATTTTATAATCATAGTGTTTATAATTTATGCATATGCTAGATTAGTTGGAGTATCTTAGGTTTTGCTTCATTTCATTTTTTAACTATATTAAAATGTGCAAATGTTATTTGATTATAATAGTAAATCCTTAAAGTAGACCTGGTTCCTACTTTTGAATCTTTACATTATCCTTTAAATTTTGCCTTATATATAGTGGAATTTGAGCTAAGGTTATTTCAAATTTTATATTGGTTTGAATGCATGATCAGTTGTATTTGATGCTTTGTCATGATATTTGAGACTAAAATTGGCAATCACTCATTTATTTTCTATCTTACCCTCCTCTTTGTTCCTTTTTTTATAACAGATCACTTTAGTTTTAACTTCATTATAAATATCCATATATATTATTTTGTAAGCTTAATTTTAGAACATAATTCACTAATTATTAACATAGACTCTCTACAATTCATAAAGAACAGACCAAGGTGACTCCCAACCACCACATCATATAAATATTGTGGAACAGTTTATCTTGCTTTGTTGCTATTTCACCACAAGAAACTAGATTGCCAAAACCTATAACTCATGATTTTAATTTTATAAATTATAAAATGAGAAGTGTTATTTAAACACTAAGATCACTTTTGGTTCATTTATAAGCATCAACAGGTTTGAATTAAATTGCATGAAATAATGTTTTAGGCCTTATTGAGTTCACAAAATGAGGTCTCAAGACCTGAGAAGCACTTTCGGGTGTTTTTTGGCACAAGTAACCTCTACATGTGAACCTTAGCTATTAAGTAGATATGGGAAATTTTCGTAGCTAAGATATTCAAGCATTGGTTTTGGATTAAAGGGATATTCCTTTATGAACAATCGTTAACACCAAAACTTGTGTTAAACCTCCCCAAAACCCTAATATGGATTGGAGGTGAAATATATTGTTCAAATCAGCTCATAATTGATTCAAATGCCTAGAAAATATATTATATCATGTATTCAACTCTCTTAGGTACCTCCAGGTGGTGGTGGTTAGTCAAATGAGATAAATTGCACATATACAGGCTTGTTTGTCAAGAAATTAATATAGCTCTCAAAATTTATATTGGTCAAGAAAATAAAATGGATGGGATAAGAATCTAGAGAATAATTTTTCATATCAATAATTATTTTTGGATAGGTTATAGCCTTAAAATGTTTTGATTTATTCATCCAATTTAGCCATTCGTAGATAGACCTAATGGTGCAAATACTGCAAAACCCAAGCAGAGATAAGAAGATGGATTTGAGGATCTGAGCATGTTAGATTGATGCAAAAAAGTGCATGAAGAGTTTATTTATTACTTTTAAGTCATTTTCATACTTTTAAGAAGTTTTTAAGGTCATTGAATATGGTAAAAAGTTACTCACAAGATGACATGGTTGGTTCTAATAAGATTATGTGATATGGGGTCAAGAAATTGGTTTGCAAGATCAATATTTGCCATTAGACCATATGATATTTATATTTAAGGATGGTATATATTTATAATAAGACCATATACATGCATTAATATTCATGATAAGTGCTAGTGTCTACACAAGTTTTGGAGGTCGAAGTCACCATGACTAGTTTTTTTAGTAAATTAGTAGTTCTGAGTGAGTGGGTTACAGAGATGTTCTTGAACCTTTATATCCTAAGTAAAAGTGTCTTGTTCATTTGGTGATGACCCTAAGGTCGTTTATAACCTATATAAATTTTTCATTTTTTATAGTTTAGTATCTTAAGAGTGTTTGAGCTTCATTTTTACAAGATAGACTTTTGAGGTATATAGGCCTAATAGGGCAGTTTGTCCTAAAAGAACTTTCATGGTATGAGAGAAGGAGATAGGTCTAACCAATAATGGATAATATCAGTAGATGTCATTAAATAATTTATTTAATGGTTTTTTATTGTTGGAAAATTCCATATGGTCCCAAAAGATCAAGCTTTGAAGCTAAGAAGATAGACCTAAAAGAGAAATGAGGCCTAATTGAGTTATTGCAGACAAAAAGGGATCCAAATTTCATTTAAATAATTTTCATAAGATTTCATAAGACCTATTCTATGTCCAACCTAATGTGTGTCTGACCAAGTGGTGTGTGACCATGAGACTTGTATATATACAAGGTAGTTTATGCCTATTTGGATGTATGCAATGTAAGCAAATAAAATATTGCTTGGTAGAGAAAAAGAAGGTCTTGAAATGAGAGCATAAAATAAGATCAGAGGTTTCATGATAAAAATACATGAGATGTTTGAGTTGGTGTTGATTCACTTAGGGAGTTGGTGCTTCTTTGCAAGTAGGTGCTTGTTAAAGCCTAGTCAAGTGAGTGCTTGACTTCATTAGGGTTGGTGCTCCAAGTTGAGTTGGTTATCAATATAATTTGATATTTTGTTTTATATAATTGTAGTCTATTTTTAGGGATCACAGTGGGTTTTCTTCCCCTTGAGGGTTTCCCACTCAAATGTGTGTTTTCTTGTGTTATGCTTATATGAAAAATCTTTTTGTATTGTTAGATCTTAATGTTGCATTCCTAGTTCATGAGTGATTGGTTAAAATTCAAATAAAGTTTTTGGTACATTGATTTACCACCCCCTCTTATTCATTATTCTTATAACACTTTCTAAAATGTAGGTACGTATTAGATTATAAATGCAATCATGTTTTGAATGAGGTAATGTTTATTTTACCTAGAGGAATATAATGAATAGAATATTTTGATTTGTTTGAAACATGATTGGAATGTATAATTATGTTCAAAAGTAGTGTAAGTCCTGATCAAGTAGTTTATGAATTTTAGAATGCTGCCAAGAGGTAAGTGTAAAATGATGGTGGTTATGAGATCCCTGTAACTATCATGTGAGCTCAAAAAATTTATGGAGAGCATGCTAAAAACTAGAAGGGTTGCATGTGAATGCATAATATGTCTTATTCAATGTTCGATATGGTTGGTGAAGTATGTTTCACTGATCCATGAACTATATAATTTTGTTAATAATAGTAATATGGGTTACTATTGTTGATGTCACTTTGAGATGAATGACAAAAATTATGCATAATGCATAATCAAAAGTGATGTAAATATCACTTAACAATACAGTTATTGTAATAATCCACATTCTATGGTAAATGTTATAAAGAAAAATGTAAGATATGACTAATTATTTTTGCAAAAAATACCACATTCAAATGTGTAATATGTTCAATTTAGTTATTTTATGGTAAATTAACTACTATTAAAAAATCAATGTTTAGCAACTAGTAGTAAAGTGATCAAGTTATTTTACATTTTTAGAAGAACTATCATGAAATTCTAATGCAATTGATCACATATCCCTGTCATGATGAAAATTGAGCATGAAACTATTGTAGTTTCAAGTATTTTGTTTCTAATTTCTAAACCTTTTTTATAATTTAAACCTATAAGGGTGTTTGAAAAAGGTACTTTGAATATATATATATATATATATATATATATATATATATATATATATATATATATATATATCCATTTTCTGCTTTACCTTTTGAGGCATCGGGATGGTACCTTTTTAATAAGGGGAGGATATTACATTCCCCAATTTTAACCTTTTATAATTGGTAAGTTTCTTGCAAAGCAAGCCTAAATGGCTGGCTTCAATGTAAATTTATAGGTTGATAAATTATTATTCTTTAGAAGCCGTCATATTTTACACCAATATGATTTCCTAGCATGATTTGATTTTTCTTCAAGATGTTTAACATCTTGGTAAGAGGGCCTAAAGGACTTGAACTAAAAGATATCTTGTTTAATTCCTAGGTTAAACCATGATTATATTATTTTTTAAAATACATTAATAATAGATATCTTGGTCAAAACTATAATAAGTTCCTTTTGGACCATAAAAAGGTCTTTTGAGAGCTAAGTACACCCATTAAATTGGGAATAATGAGGTTTTGTTTTTATTAAGTCAAAAAAATAAAATGAATGAATAAAGCCCATAAGACATGATTAAAATTATAAATATCATTACATTTTTTATTAAAATGACCTTCTTGCAAGGAAAGCCATTAGGGTGTCTGCATGGTTACAAGGCCACTATTGTGCCACCTGAGGTTAGAGGTGGAAGAATGAGATTTTTGGTTGCTATGGGGAGCTATTACACCTGGCCATAAGAAGATGGTTTTTATTTTCATTTTATATACAAAAGGACATGTTGTTTTTACTACATTTGGTCATTATTTGATGGATGTCCATGTCATTTTTGTAAATATCTCATGCATTTGCTACTCATTGGAAAGGAGTGACCCCAAAGGAAAACTAGGGCACATTATCAAGCAAGTCACACTCCTCTATTTAAAATATTTATGCACTCTAATTTTTAAAATAGTAGGGTATTTATTTTAGTTGTTATTGGGATATATGCCTAGACATGCTTTCATAGACAAGCATTTGTGAGCTCATACCCTAATAAGGGTCAAGGTATTTGGGTATGCAAGTGGAATGTTATCTATTTAGGATTATGATGGAATGAATTAAATTATTATTGTACATGATCTGGTAATTGCAAATGTTGAATGGGTTTTTAGTTTGATTGTGCAAAAAAGTTAAAGTGATTTCCCTTTTTATGACATTACTAAATGCTTGATTTTCTTATTATTTATTGGGTTATGCCAAATAATTTGTCCTTGTTGCTTATGAATTAATATTTAGATTTATTTTGAGGTAAAGATAGTGTAGATCATTATTTATCCTTCATTAATATGTTTGTGGCTATTTATAGCATAGGGATTTACAGGTTTTTGGAAAATAAAATGTCTTTGCATCTTTATGGGTTTGATTTGTTCTATGGAAAATTGGGAATTTTTTTTGTGAGTAGTTTTGGAGATTGCCTAATTAAAATATAGATTTTATTAAATGATTTTAGTATATTAAGACTTGGCTATAGATGTATTTTTAAAGTTGTTAGTTCTCAAAAGGGGGGTAATGTAATGGTAGCTTTATGGCTGATTTCTTAAAAAGGGTGATCAAAAGACCATCATAAAATAATAATAGTTGTAGATTGAGTTGTATGGGATATTTTATTTCAGTTGACCTATTTCCTTTATGGCATGATGGTCTTATTTTATTTCATGTTGGGCATGGTGCGAATAGTTGTGGTTTTTATTGTTTTCTTTTGAGACTCCCTTTATAGCTTCTTGAAGTAACTAAATACCTAAATTAAACTCATCCATGATAGTTTTGGGCATAGCATGTATAAATGACTCTATCATATTAATACATGGCCAATTTTTATGTTGGGGTATGGTTTTTTAGGCCCTTGTGATAATGTTTTGTTCATGATTATTTTTAAGTTATGTACAATTGCCCATACGATTTGGAGTTATATTTCAAAAGATCCATAAGTCTATTATTGGTTATACATAGACATTTGTATTCTTAATCTATACCCTTATTTCATTGAATTTTATTGGAGTTGAAGGTAATCATTCTTAAGATTAATGAACTAAGCTTCTCTTTACTTGGTGGTTTTTATTAGCTATAAATAGTCTTTTAGATATTATAGACTATGTTCCTTGTTGAATCAATCCTTTGGATGAATGTTAGAATAGAAGAGTGTGTCAAAAATTATTATAATGGTTTGATTTAACTATAATGAGCATTCTCTAACTGCTGTAAAAGTTTCTTATCCTAAACAAGAAACTTTAGATGTTCTCCAAGTAACATAATTCTGAAATTTGTATTATTTGCTCCATTGAATCTTGAATTATACCTCGAAGGTTGTGTTTTAGCATTAATTTTCACCCTTGGAGAGTGTTCTTTAGGATCTTCTCTAACTAAGCTATAAAATGGGAACAACCTCAAGCTGTGGGTATCCTATAGTGATGTTGAGCCTCCAGAGAGGGTGGGTTCCCTTGGATCTATCACCTAAACTAATCTCATGCTTGGAAAAGGGAGAGAGATTAACAACAAATCATGAAAACATGTAAAATGAGGTGATGTACCAATGTTTTGGATGCTTAAAATTTCACAAAACACACTATGAAACACTTCAAGACCTAAAAATATCACTTCACTTACTCTTTGATCAGCTTTCACATAAGTATTTCACAAAAAGGCTCTAACGAGCTATCAATCTAGTATGGGAGGGAAGTTTTCCACTTAAAAACTAACCAATAAACTATCTATGGCACTTAGAATGACTTGTGAGAGCTACCAAACACTTCATGAAGGTGAGAAAAATCAAACAGAGGCAAAGGAAATGATACATTCACTTAACCACATTAATGAATTCATAGAACACACTTCAATTTAGCTTGAAAATGGAGGAATTCAATCTTTTATTGCATCAAATAGGTGTTATAATACAAAATTGGCATAGATTGGGCATGCCAAAATCATAAGTCTCTTTTTGAAAGAGATAAATAGGGAATATATAAGTCACCATTTTGCCATTACTCTAAATCTTGAACATAGGTCCTTTATAGATGAAAACCAATTCCCTTATTTATTTTCATATAGCCATAATCTTAATGAAGATCTATAGGCAACCTAATATCCTAATCATGAATAAGACATTCTAGTTAAGATTTTAATGGCATTCTATGATCTTATAGAGTTTGTTATTAGTAACCCAAATCATATTAGATCTCGCATTTATGTATTTACCTATTTGGGTAGTGAAATCCTTTGATCTGATGTGTCAACTTTTGTGGTCTCTCCTCACTATGTTTTTGTTTATCATATTCAAAAATATGACTATTTTATTAATTTGGACACATGTCCTCACTTTGTTCCTTCTAAGACTTGATTGACTCTGCCTCATCGATTTCTTCAAAAGTCTCCTAGCTTTGACCTTCATTATTGGCTATAAATCTTAATCTACTTCTAAAATCATGACACTTGACCCATTCACATTCAATCTATGGACCCTTCTATCAATATTCATTTGTTCACACCCTTACACCATGTGGAAACCTTGCATGTAATATGAGTTTGTTGACTTCTTGTCCCCATTCACACCATTAATCTATTTGCATAGTTGAGCATGCATCATTGATCTTTGATCGATTTGATTGAATGCACATCATTATATCTACTCTTGCACCATGGTTTAAACACTTATTAGCTCCATGTTCAACCTTATAATCCTTTGACTAATTGACCTTGTGCTCGTTGTTGATCTTTAATTGCATGATTAATCATGTGCCATTAATCTATTTTTACCTTTTAACCTTGTTATTACCCACATGTTGGTGATCTTTGATTGGGAACTCAAGATTATGACACTTTTCAGATTCATGTTTAACATTAGTATCCTTTGAATATTTTGATTTCAAACAACTATTTCATGTAGCTTTAAATTGACGTCCCCAAACACATCCCACTCTACTAGATCATCTTTGAAGGGTTATATCTTGAGAAAAAAATCATCAAGAAACCAAAATTTTATGGGACATTCTTGACATGAAATACATAATTTCCATGCAATTATTCTATTTTGGTTGGCTTCTTAAGTACTTAATGAAATGCAAAACCAAACTAACCTATTCATTCCTGCATGAGTGACTATTGACGGTCTGGTTCTTATAGATTTGTGCTTTTCATATTTTGACCCATCAAGGCTCTTATAAACTTTTGAGACTTTAATAAAAACTTCTTCATGCCCCATAAATTCCATGAACACCATGGAAACCTATTGAATCCTTTTTCTTCCAATTCTTGACCTATTTCTAGACCTGCTTCCTAAAAATTTCCAAATTACACTTTAAACTTGCTTAAAGTATTTTAAAAGTTGTAAGTGACATGGGGTCTTCTCCTTTCATTGTTAGTTTTCTCTCTTCAACCAGAAATCTACTTAAAGTGTTTCAAAAGAGTGTCTTAATCCACCTAGGCATAAGTTTTGAATGGTAGGAGTGATAATTTGGCCTGTGAGGTCAAAATTGTTAACATTTTGGTGAATCAACTGGGAAGCATGCCTACTATGCTTGAAAACCAGCCCATTTACATGAATTTTGTACTCGTAACAAATGACAATATGACCCGTGACTTCAATAAACCCTTTTGACTCAAAATAAGATAAGAACTCCACCAAGATAAGGAAGGAAACAAATAAAATAGGGAAACTAAACCTAACAAAGCAAGTGTGAAAATAAAGAACGTATTTGGGACAAAACAAAAACAAACTAATGTGTTAGGATATCACTTAGAGGAAAACAAACAAACTAATTATGTATAAGGAACTTAACTCATCAATAGCAATGCTTTAGATGAATCCCATGAACTAGGATTGGAAGCTCCTGGTCATCTATCTTTGAAAGATAGAAGGTATTGTGGGATTTGCAACTATAGATTATGTATGGACCACTCCAAATAAAGTCAAAAAAATTATGCCTTCCTGGTTTATCTCTGTCTTCATCCCACTTAAGGACCAAATATCCTTCTTTGAAACTTCATGAATAAGCTCTCTTGTCAAAGGCTCTCTTCACTTGTGTTTGGTGGATTTATATGGCTAACATGGACTAATTTTGAACATATTATAGCTCCATAATCTCATCATATCTAATCCCCAATGGTTCATTCTCCAACAACTCAAGTTGATGCACTAGCTCTAAAGTAGGAAAATTAAGAGAAATAGGTAACCTTACTTCCTTACCATATACTAGCTTATGTGGAGAGTCGGTTATTGATCTTTTATAGGTGACCCTATTAGCCCATAGAGCTGATTTCAATTTGAGATTCCATGACCTCTAATTATCTTCAATAGTCCTTCTTATGATCCTTAACAAGTTCTTATTTATGGACTCAGCAAGACCATTGCCTTATGGATAATAATTTGATGAAGTGCTAATAAATACACCATGTTGAATAGCCCATTGGCTAATCCTAGTCCCCATGAAGGCCATATAATTGTCAAAAATAATGGTTGAATTAACTCTAAATCTACTAAGTAAACCTTCATAGAAATATATAGCATTGGATTCATTTGCTTCTTTCAATGCTACTGCTTTGATCCATCTAGTGAAGTAATTTGTAGTAGTTAGTATCTATCAATGGCATAAACTTGAAGGAGGATTTATGAGACCAATAAATTCCAGCCCCCATTAGACAAAGGGTTAGTCCACTACAATTGGTTGGAGAGGTAAGGCTACAAGTTTCACTTTCCCTACAAACATAGTACATTGTTTGCATTTCCTAACCCATGCATGAAAATCACCAAATATGCTTGGTTAATAATACCCACCTCTCATGATATTAATGGATGTTGTCCTTAAGTAATAATTCCCTCCACCATGTCCATCATGGAACTGCTCGATCAATCTCTATGTTTGGTTTGGCTCTATACATCTTATAAATATGCCATTCATATCTTTATTGAATAAAACACCATCAACAAGAAGAAATGGAATAAATTCCAATCTAAAATATCTTCTTTTTTAAGAACTAATATGGGAAGGATAAATAACATTCTGGAGATTTCTTACCAAGTCATAAAACTAGCTAGAAGGTGAGATATAATCAACTGCAACCTCTTCATCATTTGACACCAAAACCACCTCGTTAGCTTCATCCAAGTATTGGTCTATACATTCACAAATTACTTTGCCTCTAATCAGCTTTGTGACCTTGATTTCTAGATCATACTCCATTACCTTAGTTATCCAGCTAGCTCTTTTCTCATTTATGTCTTTATTCAAAAGGATCTCCTTGATTCTTGGATGGGTAACCATTAGGTGCATCTTATTGTTAGATAACAAGTATATAAATTTCTTGAGAGACCTTATAACTGAAAGTACACATTTTTGAACAAAATAGTACCTTGTTTCATACTTTTCTAGACTTTGACTGAAGAAGGCTATTGACTACTCCAAAACCTCATGATTTTATTGCATAAGAATGCTTAAAATGGTGTCTATGTTAGCATAGGCATACAAAATTAAATCCTTAATGAAATTTGGGTTTATGGGTGTAGGAGCACTAGCTATGGCTTTCTTGATATCTTCAAAACTCTTTACTCCTTCCTTAGACCAGATAAAACTATGATTCTTCTTTAGCATGGTTGTAAGTGGCCTAGCTAAAGTGGGAGAATCTAAAATATATCTTCTTATAAAATTGATCTTCCTTAAGAAGATTTGCAAAATATTCTTGAGCTTGGGCAAGGAAAGTGCAAAAATTGAATCTATTCTTTCCACATTTATATTCATACCATATTTTTACATTACGTGTCCAAAGAGCTTACCTTCATGAACTGAGAAGATACACTTTTGGGTGTTTAGAGATACCCTAAATTGTCTACACCTTTCAAACACTTACTTGAGGTGAACCATGTGCACACTTGCACCTTTTTAAAACACTATTATATCATATAAATAGACAAGTATAGACTTGTTAATAAGGCAATGCCATATCCATGGCTATCTAAAAGGTTTCCCCAACATTGGATAAACCAAAGGGAATCTTTCTATATGCAAATGTCCCCCACTTTTTAGTGAAGGCTATTTTCAATTGGTCCTCATCCTTGACCAAAATTTGATTATAAACATTGTATCCATCCAACAAAGAAAATCTCTCTGAACCCACAACTAGCTATAAACTTTGTTTCATAGATGACAATGGATAGTGATCTTTAAGGGAGGCCTAGTTCAAAATATGGAAGTCAACACATAGTGTAATCTCACCATTCTTCTTCCATAATGGAATAAGTTTTGCCACCCAAGTTGAATACTTGATTGGAAATATAATAGTTGAATCTATGAGATTATAAAGCTCAGATCTCATCAAAGGCTCAAGCTTTGTATTGATAGGCCTTTGCCTTTGTCTCATTGGTTTATTTTTAGCCTCTAACTAAATGGTGTGTTGAGATAGACTTGGATAAAATCCTTTGAGATCATTATATTTCCATGCAAACACATCAACAAAACTTGCACATAATTCAATGAAAACTTCCTTTTGTGAAGGAATATATACTTTACCCAACTTTAAGTTCTTTCCAGCTACAATCTCCACATTAGCATAGTGTTCCTCCTTTGTTGACAAAGATGACTCTTCCTCTCTCAACTCATCATCACCAGTGAATATGTTCTAAAGTGTGACCAATCCTTTGGGAAACTTATTTTTTTTCAGCCACACAATCTAATCACCATACTACTACAAGAGCTTTGGTTGATTTCTTGAGGAAAAATCAACCTCTTCTTACAAAATCCTGATAATTTGATTTTCATCTTCAAATATTTGCCAATTCTCATGGTTATCTGAAATAGAAGGTCTTACAACCACCTTAATGTGTGACTAAAATTTTTCACTTTTTATATCAGTTGGGATACTAAATTGTGCCCTAATGGTAACCAACCTATATGTATGTGTGTTCTGATCTCTTGGTATTACCTGAATGTTGAAAGCTTGAAAATCCTCAAGTAAGTCCCATACTCTATGATTATATGATATAAGAAATAAATTTTTACATACATTAAGACCTCTTACTTGGTGAACTACAAGTTCACTATCACCAAAAACTTGCAAGGTGTTACTTTCATCTTTTGCAAACCATGAACTAGTGCCTCATACTCTGCAACATTATTTGAACAAAAAAAATAGAACTTAATAGAAGAGAAATAGATTTGTTTTTATAGATAAATAAACATCATTCCAACCCCAATACCATTCTTATTTCTTGATCCATCAAATTATAATTGCATAGAACATCACTAGACTCATCATCCTTTGTCATGGTTGAAATTGGTGCACCGTCTTCATGAAGGAAATAAACACCAAGACCCTCTTATTCAATTATATTATAAGGATCATGATAATTCAAGTTATAGGCCCACTCATCAAGGAACAAGTCTTTAATTCCATCTATAAAGGTGACTCAGTTTCCACTCCACTAGTTCTTAACACCTCATCTGAGATGATACAATTAGTGTTCACAACACTTGGTACATATGGTTCCAAATGAAAATGTGAAATAGGTTCACAATGTATTATTACCTTTTTACCATACCTAATTTTGAACATAAAATATGTCCAATCAAATGATAAGTATCCTCTAATCTTTGAGGTTAAGTCCCTTGATAGACATGTGGCAAAGTAAGGACGCAAGTCTACGACAACTACATCCTATTGAATGGTAATATTGGTACAAGCATGTAGTGTCAAATTCAAATTTTTTATGATGCCTACCATATATTTTGGTGATATATCTATTTTAAACACTCCTTTAGTAGTTTGTTCATAAATAATACCAAGTTTATCTACAATTTACTTAGGCATAATAGTGCTACTAGCTCCACTATCCACCATGCAATTATGAACTAAAGTGTCACCAAATATCAAAGAGAGGTATAAAGGAGGAGTTTTAATTTATTTTAACTTATGTTTTTCCAAATTTACCACCTTATTTACCTACTATACTTGTTGCTTAGTTGGCTGGTCTGAATTAGTCAGGACAACTTCTTTTTCAACTAGTTTTGGAGACAACTTAAGAGTTGAAAGCCCTTGAATGAGCATATCGTTTTATCTTGGAATAGATAGGTAATCCCACATGTTAATGATAACATTTGACTTATTAATTTGGTCCACTATACTTAATTTATCTCCACTAACCTTTGGCTACACTTTCTGAACCACTGGTTGCTCATGAACAAAAGGTACTTGATAAACTTTTCTAATCTCTATATTCTGATATTTCTATGTTCTAGGGAGTAAGTTGATATTTGGTACTCTTTAATAAAACATTAGAAGTACTTGAAATATTTTTCACATATTGAGTCTCATCAATGGCTCTTCTTTTAGATCTAGTTAGAGTTTCAACTTGACCACTTGAATTGCTAGTCTCACCACCCTAATTGAATATAATATGATCATCCATTTGCCAATTCACATTAATGGCATTAGGCTACCCTTGAAATTATTTATTTTATCCTTGTTATACCAAAATTACTTATTGGTACTAAATTCATTAAAAATAAAACCTTTCTTATGTCATTTATAGCATAGTAATGTTTTGTGACACCAAGCTTGGTTTTAAGCATCATTAAGATTATGTGGTTGCCAACTTGAATCTTGCAATAAATTGTTTTAAGGTGGTGTGGGAACAATATATTTTGAAGTGTAAGGTCCATTAGGATCAAGATATGCATATGGTTTAGCTTGAGTTATGGCTCCTTATGGTTGATAGGATGGCCTATTTTCTTTGAACCCTTGATAAGGAAGCCTTTGATCTCTAAAGGGATGATAGGTAGTCTGACTTTGTTGTTGATAAGGCCTATTATCTTGATATTATTGTCTCTTGAGTTTCACTATTTTATTTTCAAAATATTGTAACAAACCTTTCAACTCTCCTAGCTCACTAGCTTGATTATAAGGGGCTACAAATTAATCTTTAGGGGATGGAATAGGAGATAATGATGGAACTTAAGTAACTTGAGGAACTTGTATAGACTTTAATTATGGGAATATAGGCATGGGAGGCCTTGGAAAGAGTTTACCAGCTTGCATCAAGCTATTTTCTACTTTTATTGCAATCTCATAAGCATCTAGCAAGGTAATGTCACCCATTGACTGTATCATCACACTAATATTAGATTTGAGAGCTTTGAGATAGTATAAAAAGGCATATTATGGGGATGGTCTAATTAATACAGGTATCCTAGTCCATGTCTTTTGGAATTTGAGGTTAAAATTAGATAAGAATTCATGAGGAGCTCTCTGTATGGTAGCCAGTTGTTCAATTAAGGATAGGTGATCAGATTTGTCCTCAAATTGTCAAACTAAAGTTATACCTAATTCATCCCAGGTAGCAATGGAATTTAGTGGGAGGTTTCTATATCACTACAATGCTTTTCATTTGAAGGAAGCAACAAGCAATCTAATAACTACATTTTCCTAAAAAATATTATGAATTGAGCAAAGATTGGCAACATTTTGGATGTGTTTAATAGGAGTCATTTGATCTTATCCTAAGAATAATGGGATAGTCTTAAGAGGCATATATAGGAATGTCATCAAAATGGGCCAAATTTAGTGGACTACATCTATTGAATGGAACAAATACTTGGTTTCTAATGGTCATCTGGACAATAGGGATTGCACTACTTATGACAATAGGATGACTAGGGGATGAATACTTATTTTTAGGATAAGGTTTACTCCTACTAAACCTTGCTCTTTTATATGAAGTAGAAGGCAACTCAATGAATTCAAAAGGAATACCTTTACTAGCTAACCTTGTAGTAACATTTGGCATGAGAGTATTGCTTAGATGATGCTATGAAATTTAAAACTTAAAGAATATTTAATTTTTGATAATGATGGATGTCTTCTTTTACTTCAAATACTTCTCCTCAGCTTCAAACCTTAGCTATGCTAAAGAGAATGGGTCCTATCGGGTGTTCCATAAACTATTATAACATTAATTTTCACCCTTGGAGAGGGTTCTTCAGGCTCTTCTCCAACTTAGCTATAAAATAGGAACAACATTAGGCTATGGGTATCCTATAGTGAGGTTGAGCCTCCACAGAGAAATGGTTCTCTTGGATCTATCACCTATACTAATCTCTTACTTGGAAAAGGAGAGAGATTAACAACAATTCATGAAAACATGTAAAAGGAGGTGATGCACTAATGTTTTGGATGTTTAAAATTGCCAAAAACACACTATGAAACACTTCAAGACCTGAAAATATCACTTGATGTACTCCTTGATCAACTTTCACATAAGTATTTCACAAAAAATCTCTAACTAGCTATCAATCTAGCATGGGAGGAAAGTTTTCCACTTCCAAACTTACCAATAGACTATCTATGGCACTTATAATGACTTGTGAGAGATACCAAACATTTCATGAAGGTGAGAAAACTTAGATAGAGGCAAAGGAAATTAGACATTCACTTAACCACATTAATGAATTCATAGAACACACTTTAATTCAGCTTAAAAATGGAGGAATTCAGTCTTTTATTGCATCAAATAGGTGTTTCAATACAAAATTAGCATAGCCTAGGCATGTTAAAATCATAAGAGTCTTTTTTTGAAAGAAAAAATGGGGAATATATAAGAAAAAGGAAGAGAGAGAGAGAGAGAGAGAGAGAGAGAGAGAGGGAAGCGAGCAAACAAAATCAATAAATGAGGTCCAACCACTTTTTGATCAATTAGCATTAATCTTACATCCATAAATTATCTTTTATCAGATCTAAATAACTTTCAATACCTCCCATTGACTTAGAGACACACTAGAAGCCAATAACTTTACGAAGATGTTGAGTCATGATCCATTCAAAATGGAAAAGTCTCCAAAGACTTTGTAACTTCATTAAATATTTCACTTGCCTTTCTGAACCTCTAAAATCTCCATCTTCTTTAAGAGCTTATAGTGCCATGCTTCATCTTGATATGTTCTGTACAGTATCAAACAACCACTTGAACTCATTCACTGGTGCCCCTTCTAACATTCCTTTCACAGTCACCATTTTGCCATTACTCTAAATCTTGAACACAAGTCCTTTATAAATGAAAACCAATTCCCTTATTGGTTTTCATATAGCCATAATCTTAATGAAGATCTACAGGCTACCTAATCTCCTAATCATGAACAAGATGTGAAAATTATGTCTAGGGATTTTAAGAGGTCTATCTAAGATTTTAATGGAATTATATGATCCTATAGGGTTTACTCTTGGTAACCCAGATCATATTAAATCTCACATTTATGCATTTACCTATTTGGGTGGTGAAATCCTTTGATCTGACATGTGGCCTCTCCTCACCACACTATTATTTATCATATTCAAAAATATGATTATTTTGTTGATTTAGACATGTGTCCTCACCTTGTGCCTTCTGGGACTTGATCGACTATGATCCATCGATTTCTTCAAAAATATTCTAGATTTAACCTTCATCATCAGTCATTAATCTTGATCTACATCTGAGATAATGACACTTAGCACCTTCACATTAAATCTATGGACCCTATTATCAGTCTTCATTTGGTTCATGCCCTTATGCCATGTGGTGACCTCACATGCAATCTAAGCTTGTTTACTTCTTATCCTTATTCACATCTTTGATCTATTTGCATAATTGAATGCATATCATTGATCTTTGATCATCTTAATCAAATGCACACCATTAGATATAATCTTGCATTGTGATCATGACACTTGTCAAATCCACATTCAACCTCAGGATCCTTTGACTTGTTGACCTTGTGCTCATTTTTGACCTTTGATTACATGATTAATCGCATGTCATTGATCAATTTTTAACTTTAAACCCTGATATTTCCTATGTGTTATTGATATTTAATTAGGCACTTGAGATCATGACACTTATCAACTTCACATTCAACCTCAGGATCCTTTGAAGATTTTGAATTCAAACGGCTATTTCTTATGGCTTTAAATTGGCATCCCAAGGCACGTCCCACTTTGCTAGATCATCTTCGAAGGTTGATATCTTGAGATAAAAAAATCATCAAGACACAAAAATTACAAGGGAAATTTTTGACATTAAATACATCATTTTCATGCAATTCTTCTACTTTGGTTGGCTTCCTAATTACTCTTATAAAATGCATAACCAAACTGACCTATTCATTCCTGTATGACGTGACTATTGATGGTCTCATTCTTTTAGATCTGTGCTTTTCATCTTTTGACCCATCAAGGCTCTCATAAACTTTTGAGACTTTAAGCAAACCTTATACATGCCTCATTAATGCCATGAACACCATGGAGACATGTTGGATCCTTTTTCTCGCAATTCTAGACCTATTTCCAGACTAACTTCCCAAAAATTTCCAAATTACACTTTAAGCTTGCTTAAAGTGTTTCAAAAGCTTACAAGTGATGAGTGGTCTTATCCTTTCATCATTGGATTTCTCACTTCAACCAAAATTTTGCTTAAAGTGTTTCAAAAGAGTGGCTTGGTCCACCTAGGCACAAGTTTTGAATGGTAGGGGTAACGATTTGACCTGTGAGGTCAAAATTGTCAATAGGTTGCTTGAAAACTTGTTAACTCATTATTTGAATCCATGCTTATTGGATTTAAAGATAGTTGCTTTTTTTTGGTGGTTGGATGGAGAAGGTTATGTTCTTGCTCCTTGTTATGGGTTTCCATTGTCATTTTGATTGACTACTGATAAAACCCTGTGTTGGGATGGTGTTAAGAATAAGAATTTGCAATTCAAATTTTAAGTAAGAGGGTACTTGTGAGTTCGAGGCAATGACAAGGGACCATCAGAACTTTTTATATTCCCTTGTGATTTTTAGTTCTTTGTATTGTGTAAATTTCTGAGAGTGGGTTGACTGGGTTATTTATTGATGTATTTTAGTGTTGAACTTGTCAATTGTTTGAATCTATCTTTTTCTTAATGTATAGAAACCGATCAAAAATCAACCTTGAGTGGTGCTTAACATGTAGTATAGTGTTCATGCTATCCAAGATGGTCCCTTATGTTGGCTAGAATTTAACTCCTAATGTTAAAAGGATACTTACGCAAATAACAAGATATTAATGATCATTAATTCACTTTTTTTTAAGATCTATGATAGATGTTGGTCCTAATTTATGTTTATGTTACATTGGTATTGAAGAGTATGAAAATTACTCTTCTATAAACATGTGGCTTTAAGTTAATTTATCAATTTAGAGTCAAACGAATGCACATTCTATTACAACTAGCAATGAATGTGGTATGAAATTAATGTCTAGTAAAATGGTTGGTAATAAAATACCAAGGTGTAATGGCCTTAATTGTATGATGTGATAATTGAATAATTAAAGGTAAGGTGGCACTTTATGGTATAGAAATAAGAGGGCCACTCATAGCATCTGTATAAGATGAAATTGAATTTGTATGTGAATTATTAACAATTGTAACATATTAAATATTTAAATGATTTATGGAATCGCAAGGATGGATAATAGAAATATGAGTACAATAGTCATAGTTCTACCCTATACCTATAAATTAGAATCACTTTTATTACCCTACATTCTCAATTAAAATAATTATCATGTTGTTGTTTAAATTAGTATATTAAGAGGAATATGACTTACAAATCATGTGTTGACGTGGGTCTTAACATGTTTTGTTGTAGGAAAAGACTTATCTTAATTAACCATTAGGTGATCATTTTTTGAAGTTGGTATTTTGTTTGGATCTTATATGTTCTCACACTTGAGTGATGAATCTCCTTATTTTGTGATTCCAATTAGCAATGTAATGGATAAATGTCCTGAATGAATAAAGGAGTTGAATAGTTCTTCATCCATTCATGTCTACTATATGACATTTCTATCATTATATGGTCCATTTAGATTTGAACCAGATGGGTATTTGGATTTAAAATAAATGTTGGAATGTCTTTATTCTTCAAGGAAATCTTTTTATACCTGGATGTTGGGATGAAAAAAGAATCAAATTCCATAATTATGAGAATGTATTTTTGCCAGTAATCTTGTTTGTGATTATCATAGTTTTATTTTTCTTAAGTTTGGTTGTGTTATTTAATGTACCTATGTTTTCCAAATAAATTAAGGGTATATTCACACATGTTAAATTTATGGCTTCTTGAACTAGTATGAAAATATTATAGTCATAGTAAGAGGCTTCATTATTGGCTAGTACAGCTCTTTTTAGATCTGAAAGTGGCCATGGTGCAAAAGAATATTTATTTACTCTTCTAAGTAAGATGGAGTCTTGTTGAGTTAACCATTTCATACTTGTTATGTTATGGTCAAAAAAATTTATTTAGGAAGTCAGTCTTGTATATTAATGATCACTCCTTTTCCATAATGAGTTATAGTGACTTAAAACCATTAAGGAAATATTATTTTCAAATATAAGTTCATCCTCTAAGATTTTTTAGATGGGAAATGAACTTGTAAGACTCAATCGTTTCTTATACTTTATTATGTTTAAGGATTAAGTTGTTGTAATATGTTTTTTATTTTTAAAAAGATCATTTAGCAACTTGACAAAGTTGGTCTAGATAACCAATCCAATAAGGATTGTGATTCTAATTAGATAAACTTCCTTGTATTTAATAACTACTGATCTATGTAAATTTGGGTTTGAACTATCTTATCACTCTCAAAATAGAATTCTAACTTTGAAGGAAATAAAGGACCCAAACTTTTTTGGCAAAGGAATGGTTAGGTGAATACCTTAACCTTGGATCCTCATGTTTGTTGAGCTATTATTCACCCTTCTCATGGCTCATAATTGAATGTCTTGGTACGTGTTGTGACCAAAATTAGTTACACTCATTTTGTAGACAACTCCTAAGAACCTTGTCTGTTTCTCTACACTCTAAGTTTGTTGATCGAGAAAACATTCTCTTGATCTCAAGTGAAGTTGTCTAACATCCTAGGAGAGTTTGTGACATTCCCCCACCATGATTTCTCAAAAATTATGAAGCTTGTTGTAGTTTTAAACTAATCAAAATGTCAATTTTGATCATTTTGGGGGTTTTAGTGAAATTTTGATTTTGCTCATGTAAAGTCAACACTTTTTTTCTAATCTTACATGGGCTTTCTTTTTCACATGCTCGAGTGGCACTTTTTTCCACCATTACAAGTTCTTGTTGCAAGGCACATGTCAAGTCAGCTGAAATCAACACCTGAGCAAGATCCCCAAGATCTTAAACTTCAAGTGGCATTAATGGCCACTCATGCCAAGCATTAAAGGCTTGTTTTCAAGCTTTTAAATATGTTATTTCATTATTTTTTCTTGTCATTTCTTTTGTCAAAATTTCCTAATTAATTCCTTGACTCTTTTCACAACCGTTCGACTGTGGTGATGGAGGAAGATTTTAAATTCACTACCGCCAAGATTAGGGTTTTGAACTCACCAAGTAAGTGACAGGACCAAAGTTTCCCAAAGTTTTGACACAACTTGTCAGATTTAAGAGCACACATGATTACCAATGTATAAGCAACTTAAACATGCGGAAATACCCAGAAGAACAAATAACTATCAATGAGAAATAACACAGAAACTGAGAGGCAACACATAATTGTATTCAACTCATTACAAAGGAAATTACAATAAAGAGATCACACTCTTCTCCCACCTCTACAAGGCCTTCCACACCTCAAGGGCTCTAAGTAATCTTCCCACCTGAGTAATCTTCTCTCATAGGTCACAACACACAGCTAACACACGTTGTTGTTCACCTCATTGTACATCTGGTACAATCGAGTACGAACCGGTACTCCAAGTAGATCTTACCATGATCTTGATCTTGATGTATTGCTGTCACCTTGGATCCTAGCCAACCTGCCGATCTATGTCTGACCCTTGAATTCACACATCTCCCTGCAGACCAACCTGATCTTACTTATCACATGTAGATCTCCTCCATGATCCTGCAACGACCTGCATATCAAACCTGATCTTACATACATGGGGAATCCTACTTGATTCCACCATGGGAAGAACTCTCCAAGCTCCACACTTGGGTTCTACAAGTTCAACACTTAACAATACAGCCCATGAGTCTATTAGATATATCTCATGCATACACTAATTTAGATGGGTGGCTCAAAGACTCGAACTGGTCTTTAACATGCAAACTCCGCGTTCACTTAACTGATTGTTCATCAACAGCAGTTCTGACCACTACAGGTGACCAACGTTGATCCCTATCTTCCTGGAGGTGACCGACGCCGGCTGATCTCCTGTCAATGCCGGTTCCCTTCTGCGCTCCCCTGACTGACGTCAGTTGTGGCCTGCCAACGCCGGTGACTGTCAAGCTGCAAAAACCTCCTCCTTCTGTTTGCAACAAGGTGAAGCTTTTAGCTCCACACCCTAACAATCTCCCACTTGGAGATAAAGAGCTACACCTATACCCATACCAGTACTCTGTCTAATCTGCATCCTGGCTTGTATTCCTCTTCAAGCTCCCACTTGAAGACAACCCACCACACTCCTTGTGGTGTTAATCATGTGCCTAAATTTCTCCATTCTTCTGCCTTGTTATACTCCCACTCAAACAGCAACCCCTGTGAGTAACCTGTAATCAACAACACTTAACAGATCTGAACCACCTGTTAGTCAAGCTCGCTCTGAGAACGTCCAACCTCGCTCTGATACCATTTGACAGGTATCAAGCTCTGAACCTACAACCAAGGCTCTGATACCATTTGACAGGACCAAAGTTTCCCAAAGTTCTGACACAACTTGTCAGATTTAAGAGCACACACGATTACCAATGTATAATCAACTTAAACATGTGGAAATACCCAAAAGAACAAATAACTATCAATGAGAAATAACACAGAAACTGAGAGGCAACACATAATTGTATTCAACTCATTACAAAGGAAATTACAATAAAGAGATCACACTCTTCTCTCACCTCTACAAGGCCTTCCACACCTCAAGGGCTCTAAGTAATCTTCCCACCTGAGTAATCTTCTCTCATAGGTCACAACACACAGCTAACACACGTTGTTGTTCACCTCATTATACATCTGGTACAATCGAGTATGAACCGGTACTCCAAGTATATCTTACCATGATCTTGCTCCTGATGTATTATTGTCACCTTGGATCCTGGCCAACCCACCGATCTCTGTCTGACCCTCACATTCACACATCTCCCTGCAGACCAACCTAATCTTACTTATCACATGTAGATCTCCTCCATGATCCTGCAACGACCTGCATATCAAACTTGATCTTACATACATGGGGAATCCTACTTGATTCCACAATGGGAAGAACTCTCCAAGCTCCACACTTGGGTTCTACAAGTTGAACACTTAACAATACAGCCCATGAGTCTATTATATAGATCTCATGCATACACTAATTTAGACGAGCGGCTCAAAGACTCGAATTGGTCTTTAACATGCAAACTCTGTGTTCACTTAACTAACTGTTCGTCAACAGCAGTTCTGACCGCTACAGGTGACCGACGTCGGTCCCTGTCTTCCTGGAGGTGACTGACGCCAGCCGATCTCCTGCCGATGCCAGTTCCCTTCTGTGCTCCCCTGACCGACGTCGGTTGTGGCCTGCCGACGCTGGCGACTGTCAAGCTACAAAAACCTCCTCCTTTTATTTGCAATAAGGTGAAGCTTTTAGCTCCACACCCTAACAGTAAGTTATTTTAACTTCTAGGGTTTCATTTTTTTAGTGGTATCTATTACAGATTGATATTCTCATTTGACTTTATCTTTTGTGTCGAACCCTTGTTCTTTCATACATTCATGTCCTAGTTTTTTTCCTAGTGAGCCTTACTGGTGAAATCCACTGGCCATTGTTCATACCCTAGGTTTTAATTGATGTGTGTCATCAACCCGACAAGGCTTTTTTTCCCCCAACATGTCAGTCGAAAACCAATTCTTACCAAGTTAAAAGCAAAGCTAGCATTTTTTACTGCTTATGTATTTAAAGATGTTTTAAGTGGAAGTGTATGGGTGGTGAAATTCACCGCCCTTACAAGAAAACATTGCAACTCTGATCATATGTGGTATCAAAAAAAAATTCTTGAACATCAAATGCAATTCATACCAATATGTATTTTCAGCATTTTTTATCGCCAATGCATAACACTTGTAACCTCCTTATTACCTTCAGTGTCAGCATTTTTTGCAGATCCAACATATAACTTAGATTTACTAGAATATGCAATACAGGCAAATTTAACTGCTCTGACACTTGTGAAATATCCCTCATATGCAAGGGTGGCAAATTTTTCCACCCATGCAAACATTCTCTCAAATTTTCCTAACTCTGGGAAATTTTTAATTTTTTTTATCCCACTTTCCTCTAATTTTTTTGTCTGCTCGCACTCTAGCCCTCTGCTCACACTCTAGCCCTTTCAAGTGTGTCTTCATAGTCATGATCATTGACATGCAATTCTCCCAGATTATCAGTATTTTCCCTAATTTCATGATCATGACTTTTTGTTGTAGTTTATTTTGTGGATCTTCTTTCTTCATCAACATCCTTTTGGTGATAGCTCGTTCAGATGACTGAGTTGTCTCCAAAGAAGTTGAAAGTGATGAAGTATAAATATCAAGGTGTTTTTCCAATCACCTCAGTTACTTCTAATGTTGATGACATTAGAGATATAGAGATTGGTCATGTGGACATGGCTAGGTTTGTGGAGAGAACTAAGTCAAGCAATCTCAACTCTAAAATGAAGAAGATAATTGATAGTAACATTCATTTGGTATCTTCTTTCTCGATGACAGGTCACAACATGGAATTTGTTCTTTAGTATGCTCAGTTTTATAACAAAGATACTAGGACTATGATGGACGCTAGTGGTAATGTGATAATCAGACTAGATCTTGAATTCATTGATAAGGTGTTTGTGTGCCCTCCTGCTATAGAAGTGTTAAAGCTTGATTTTGTTGAAACACAAAAAGAGTATGAAAAAAATCTAGAAAAGGCAAAGAAGGTAATCAATAATAAATGGCTCAAGATGTCAAGGTCAAATTTATCAAGGTGGCCACAGAGTTTTCCTAGAAGTGACTTTATAGAAGAAGTTGGTGATTTGATAACTCTTCTCAGCAAGATAAGAGGTTTGTCCTCTTCCTCACAGTTTTAAGAATGGATGTATCCTTTCAACAAGGTAATACTCTAAGGCAAACAAACCATCTTCTAGGGAGAACAAATCAGCGATGCTTTGCATGAACAATTGATGAAGGTATCCACTACCTTCAAGTTCTACATGAATTCTTATCTAGTGTATATTACAGCTTCCATGAGAATCTTTTTAGGTCTAACATCAGAAGGAGATAGGAGGGTAATCCATGTGTATCAATAGTATTCTCAATTAACATTGAAGGGTTTTATTCATCATTTTAGGAGAGTAAATGATGCTTTATTTTGAATATTCTTATGTATTTTTGATCCTCAACTAGAACAAACAAGACTGTCAGATGAAGCTTGGACATTGGTAAATGATTTTAGATGCATGTTCTTACAATTTCCTTCTTTCTCATACCTAACAGTTAGCTTTTTCCAAGGTCATCCTTATATGCTTCCAAGATTCCCTTCAAATAAATTGGTCTTAATAGAGTTATACAAACAAATGATTGTCATGCACAGTAAACAAATGGAGCTCAAGAAACCTAATTTTAGGTTCCCATTTGAAATTGGTAGGTATTCAATATTAAATGTTGCAAAGGCTAGGACCATGAAAACTAAGATGAAACTTGTAACTATGAAGCAATTCAAGAGAAGACCAAAGTTTGAATACAGGGGTGTGAAAGACAAAATCAAGAGGAAAACCCAATTCTATGAACCTATGGTTGAAGATGTTTGGGTAGATCTGAGAACAGAATAAGATGTCAGGAAATTGGACTACAACTGGTTATCTCTTGAGCAGATTGAATATATGAGACTTGTTGATATTCCTAAGGATCTAGTGGATGATGGAGAGTTGGTAGATGACAAATATAATACTAAATAGGTTTTTAATACCCCTCTCCCTCTAATCTAATGGTCTCAAAAAGAGCTGACCTCTTTGAGGAAAAGATTTGAGCCTATATTGGTGAACACCAATAATTGGCTAGTAAACAAGGGAATTGCTTTGAAAGAATTCTTCACAGGGTCAGAGACCGAGATTCAAGAGCAAATAGAAAAAAAGGTGGAGAACAAGATGAAGAACAAAAGTGATGTTCCCTCTTCTTTCAAGCCACATAAGCCTAAGATCATATTTGTGACAAAAAAGTCAAAAGTTATGGAGAAAGAGTCTGAAATAGAAGATATGGAAGTTGAGAAATAGAGCATTGAAGAACCAACCACAGAAGAGATGGAGATTGAAGATAGGCCTAAAGATCAACAAGAGGAGGAAGCTTTGTCCCCACAAGAGAATGTACAACAAGAAATGAGAGTCTCTTCTCCCTTTCCCGACACACTTGTTGTAGCTCTTTTGTCTGTTTTCCCTATTAATATTCCCTCTTCTAAATCTCCCTCTCCTTCCAAAATAATTTTGACAAGCCTCAAAACACTTTTGAATATGTTCTCTATTCCTTAGGGTCTATTCCTAGTTTGTCCTCCTCATCTTTTGATATTGGATATGCTTCTATTTTTGATCACTTGGTAATGAATACTGAACAAGTACCTAAAGTAAAAACAACAGGTGTAGTTTTTACTAACACTCCACCTATTGTTTCCACTACCAGTGAAACTGTAGTTCTAGTGATGCCAACAATGGGGACAGATCCTAATGTGAGTACTTTTATGCTTCCACCATGGTTGTCATCTTATACACCAAAAAGCAAGAAACAAGCCATCACCTTAGATGAATTTAATTTTAATAAGTTGGTGCTTGTAAAAGCCAAGAACCCAAAGAAGCCAAAGATTCTTTCAAAAATGCTTGGGGACATGGGACATAAATTTCTAGAGATTACAAGACCTCCATAGGATGCAATCATGGAAAATTTTGATATGAATGATTACTCTATCCTTAGAGTTGAATTAGGTAAGATAACTCATGAAAGTGCCAAGAATGATATGCAGTCTGCCATGGACATCTTGATTCAAAATTTTGACATGGAGAAAGAAATGAAAGATCACTACAAAGCAATGGTGTAATAGTTGACTGCAGTGGTAAGGAAAATCACTTTGAGTTCAGAAGCATTAACTCATGAGGCCATTTCTATAGAAGACCCCATCATTCATAAATCAAAAAAGACTCATCTCAAAGGAAGAGTACTTAGACAGGATGCATGCACAAGGAATTTCCCTACTTATAGAGCTATCTGAGAAGATAGATAAAATGACGAAAATAAGAGTAGAACTTGATGATCTCATTGATGTTGTTTTTCAAGATATTGAGAGCATAGAAAAGAATCACGATAAATAGGTGGAGATGAGAAAACTAAAAAAAGCACTCTAATATCAATTGGCACCATTCCTAATAGGTACTCTTATACAAAAACTAAAGAAGCATTGACATATAGGAGATGTGTGCTTAAAGATTTGATCAATGATCTTAAAACTGTAGGGAAACTTGGTGAACAAAGTGATGTCAGTCTTTTGCATAAATTGGAGGAGCTACCTTGAAATCTCGGATCACAAGACAACCAATTTATCTCTACAAAAGAAATGATTTGGAAATTTGAAGATATGTTCCAAAAAGAGTTTAAAGATAAAATATTTGCAATGGCATCTATGGACAATATTCTGGACAATCAGTTAACTTTGGATAATCTAAAAACTAAGTTAACTAGTCATGCAAAATTAGTCACCACAGTAAGAGATGCCATAGTTAGAGCCAAGATGATTTTCAGAAACACTGTTAGTCCAGACAGTATAGGGATGCAAGCAGCTTTCACTATGTATGATGGTCACATGAAGAAAAATGGTGATACAAATTAAAGTAGTATCTTTTTCCCTTAGTTTATTTTCCATTTTTCAGACGTACTTTTGAAACAACTTTGGACATATTTACATGTACTTTTTTCATATGTAATTACATGTAAAAATATAGGAACTCCCAAGTCAATAAGGACTCCTATTTTTGAATATGTCAAAGTAGTCAGGTTTTTCCTAAATTTTCTCAAGGCCTCTCCCTATAAATAAAGAGGGCCTCTATTGTAATTATCTATCTTTTAGTTATTGAAGTGAAACTCTGCCAAATTAATAAGCATTTTGAGACTTTGACCTCAAATTATAAACCAAATTTTATCAAGTGAATAAGAAAGCAAGTGATCGTTCAAACTTTGTGTTGAAATAACTTGTGTTGTATTGGAAATTTTTCTTATGTCCTTTTCCTAATACAATCTTATCTATTTGATTAAATAGTAATGTGAGCGAGAATAATCTAGGAGATGTTCTAAAGTTGATTGTGAAGACTTTGTGCTACAAAAATTATCTTTAGTTTGTGTTTTAGTGTTTTAAAGTAAAGGATATTGGAAAGGCTTTGAACTTATATTATATTTTGTGATCATATATTTTGTCATAGTTTTTGGTGAAGACTTTGGGCTATACTTCATTTTACTGTGTTCTAAATTATAAATCAGCAAAAGAAGCAATGATAGACTTTGTGCTCTCGTGGGTTTCTCAGTTTTTCAATTAGAATCAAGAAAGTGTTCTTTTATTTTGTAAACATCATTTCAAAAAAATAGAAATAGATGATATAGTCTCACCTCTGAATTGGTATTTAGTTTAAAACTAGTTTGTGATAGTTTATAGGGAACCTCCCCTTGCTGAGAGGAGAGATTTATCTCATTACATTGTGGTTGATATAACCATTTTGCCTTCAGTTAGTTGAAGATATAATATTCACCCAATAGTTTTTTGGCCTACTCAGACTCTAGCCCTTTCAAGCGCGTCTCCATAGTCATGATCATCGACATGCAATTTTCCCAGATTATCAGTATTTTCCCTAATTACATGATCATGAATTTTTGTTGTTTATTTTGTGGATCTTCTTTATTTATCAACATCCTTCTGGTGATAGCTCATTCAAATGACTGAGTTATCTTTGAAGAATTTAAAAGTGATGAAGTATAAATATCAAGGTGTTTTTCCAATCACCTCAGTTACTTCTAATATCAATGACATTAGAGATATAGAGATTGGCCATGTGGACATGGCTAAGTTTGTGGAGAGAACCAAGTCAAGCAATCTCAACTCTAAAATGAAGAAGATAATTGATAGTAACATTCATTTGGTATCTTCTTTCCCGATGACAGCTCACAACATGGAATTTGTTTCTTTAGTATGCTCAGTTTTATAACAAAGATACTAGGACTGTGATGGATGCTAGTGGCAATGTGATAATCACACTAGATCTTGAATTCATTGATAAGGTTTTTATGTTCCCTCCTGCTATAGAAGTGTTAAAGCTTGATTTTGTTGAAGGACAAAAAGAGTATGACAAAAATTTGGAGAAGGCAAAGAAGGTAATCAATAATAAATGGCTCAAGACGTCAAGGTCAAATTTGTCAAGGTGGCCACAGAGTTTTCCTAGAAGCGACTTTATAGAAGAAGTTGGTGATATAATAACTCTTCTCAGCAAGATAAGAGGTTTGTCCTCTTCCTCAAAATTTTAAGAATGGATGTATCCTTTCATCAAAGTAATACTCTAAGGTAAACAAACCATCTTCTAGGGAGAACAAATCAGCAATGCTTTGCATGAACAATTGATGAAGGTATCCACTACCTTCAAGTTCTACATGACTTCTTATCTAGTGTATATTGCAGCTTCTATGAGAATCTTTCCAGGTCTAACATCAGAAGGAGATAGGAGGGTAATCCATGTGTATCAATACTATTCTCAATTAACATTGAAAGGTTTTATTCATCATTTCAGGAGAGTAAATGATGTTTTATTTTCAATATTTTTATGTCTTTTTGATCCTCAACTAAAACAAAGAAGAATGTCAGATGAGGCTTGGACAGTGGTAAATGATTTTGGATGCATGTTCTTACAGTTTCCTTCTTTCTCATACTTGAGGGTTGGCTTTTTTCAAGGTCATCCTTATATGCTTTCAAGATTCCCCTAAGATAAACTGGTCTTAATAGAGTTATGCAGACAAATGATTGTAATACATAGTAAATAAATGGAGCTCAAAAAGTCTGATTTTAGGTTCCCATTTGAAATCGGCAGATATTCAATAATAACTGATGCAAAGGCTAGGACCATGAAAACTGAGATGTAACTTGTAACTATGAAGCAATTCAAGAGAAGACCAAAGTTTGACTACAGGGGCGTGAAAGACAAAATCAAGAGAAAAACTCAATTTCATGAATCTATGGTTGAAGATGTTTGGGTAGATTTAAGAATAGAAGAAGATGTCAGGAAATTAGACTACAGTGGGTTATCTCTTGAGCAGATTGAATAACTGGGACTTGATGATATTCCTGAGGATCTAGTGGATGATAAAGAGTTGGTTGATGATAGATATAATATTGTACAAGTTGTTAATACCCCTCTCCCTCCAATCCAATGGTCTTAAAAATATCTGACCTCTTTGAGGAAAAGATTTGAGCTTATATTGGAAAACACCAATAATTGGCTTGTAAACAAGGGAATTAATTTGAAAGAATTCTTCACAGGGTCAGAGACTAAGATTCAAGACCAAACAAGAAAAAAGGTGGAGAAAAAGATGAAGAACAAAAGTGATGTTTTCTCTTCTTCTAATCCACATAAGCCTAAGATCATATTTGTGATGAATAAGTCCAAAGCTATGGAGAAAGAGTTTGGAATAGAAGATATGGAAGTTGAGAAATAGAGCACTGAAGAACCGGTCACAGAAGAGATGGAGATTGAAGATAGGCCTATAGATCAACAAGAAGAGGAAACTTTGTCCCTACAAGAGAATGTACAATAAGAAATGGGATTCTCTTCTCCCTTACCTGACACACCTGTTATATCTCTTTTGCCTATTTTCCCTATTAATATTCCCTCTTCTGAATCTCCCTCTCCTTCCAAAATAATTTTTGACAACCCTCAAAACACTTTTGAAGATGTTCTACGTTCCTCAGGGTCTATTCCTAGTTTGTCCTCCTTATCTTTTGATATTGGAGATGCTTCTATTTTTTATCACTTAGTAATGAATATTGAACAAGTACCTAAAGTAAAAACAACAGGTGTGATTTTTACTAAAACTCCACCTATTATTTCCACTCCCAATACAAGTGCAGTTCTAATGACACAAACAATGGGGATAGATCCTAATATGAGTACTTATGTGCTTCCACCATGGTTTTCAGCTTATACACACACAAAAAAATAAACAAGCCATCTCCCCATATGACTTTGATTTTAATAAGCTAGTGCCTATAAAAGCCAAGACCCTGAAGAAGCCAAAGATTCTTTCAAAAATGCTTGGGGATAAGGGACACAAATTTTTGGAGATTGCAAGACCTCCACAGGATGCAATCATATAAAATTTTGATATGAATGATTACTCTATCGCTAGAGTTAAATTAGGCAAGATAACTCATGAAAGTACCAAGAATGATATGCAGTCAGCCATGGACATCCTGATTCAGAAATTTGACAGGGAGAAAGAAATAAAAGATAACTACAAAGTAATGGTGGAACAGTTGATTGCAGTGGTAAGGAAAATCACTTTGAGTTCAGAAGCAGTAACTCCTGATGCCATTTCTATAGAAAACCCCATCATTCAAAAAGTAGAGAAGACTCATCTCAAAGGAAGAGTACTTTAAGATTACTTAGACAGGATGCGTGCATAAGGAATTTCCCTACTTACAGAGCTATCTGAGAAGATAGATAAAATGAGAAAAATAAGAGCAAAGCTTGATGATCTCATTGATGTTGTTTATCAAGATATTGAGAGCATAGAAAAGAATCATGATAAATGGGTGGAGATGAGAAAACTAAAAATAAGCACTCTAATATCAATTGGCACCATTCTTAATAGGGACTCTTATACAGAAACTAAAGAGGCATTGACATATAGGAGATGTGTGCTTAAAGATTTGATCAATGACCTTAAAACTACAAGGAAACTCAGTGAACAAAGTGATGTTAGTCTTTTGCATAAATTAGAGGAGCTACCTTGCAAGCTCGCATCACAAGATAACTAGTTTCTCTCTGCAAAAGAAATGATTTGAAAATTTAAAGATATGTTCTAGAAAGAGTTTAAAGATTAAAAAAAATTAGTGGCCTCTGTAGACAATATTCTGGACGATCAGTTAACTTTAGATAATCTGAAAACCAAGTTAACTAGTCATGCAAAATCAGTCACCACAGTAAGAGATGTCATAGTTAGAGCCAAGATGATTTTTAGAAACATTGTTAGTCCAAACAGTATAGGGATGCAAGCAGCTTTCACTATGTATGATGGTCACATGAAGAAAAATGGTGATACAAATTGAAGCAGTATCTTTTTCCCTTAGTTTATTTTCCATTTTTCAGATGTACTTTTGAAACAACTTTGGACATATTTACATGTACTTTTTTCATATGTAATTACATGTAAAAATATAGGAACTCCCAAGTCAATAAGGACTCCTATTTTTGAATATGTCAAAGTAGTCATGTTTTTCCTAAATTTTCTCAAGGCCTCTCCCTATAAATAAAGAGGGCCTCTATTGTAATTATCTATCTTTTAGTTATTGAAGTGAAACTCTGCCAAATTGATGAGCATGTTGAGACTTTGAGCTCAAATTATAAATCAAATTTTATCAAGTGAATAAGAAAGCAAGTGATCATTCAAACTTTGTGTTGAAATAACTTGTGTTGTATTGGAAATTTTTCTTATGTCCTTTTCCTAATAGGATCTTATCTATTTGATTAAATAGTAGTGTGAGTGAGAATAATCTAGGAGATGTTCTAAAGTTGATTGTGAAGACTTTGTGCTACAATAATTATCTCTAGTTTGTGTTTTAGTGTTTTAAAGTAAAGGACATTGGAAAGGCTTTGAACTTCTATTATCTTTTGTGATCATATATTTTGTCATAGTTTTCGGTGAAGACTTTGGGTTGTACCTCATTCTACTGTGTTCTAAATTATTAATCAGCAAAAGAAGCAACGATAGACTTTGTGCTCTCGTGGGTTTCTCGATTTTTCAATTAGAATCAAGAAAGTGTTTTTTTATTTTCTAAACATCATTTTTGAAAAAAGAGAAATGGATGATATGGTCTCACCCCTGAATTAGTATTTAGTTTAAAATTAGTTTGTGATATTTTATAGAAAACCTCCCCTTGCTGAGAGGAGAGATTTATCTCATTACACTATGGTTGATATAACCATTTTGCCTTCAGTTAGTTGAAGACAAAATATTCACCCAACAGTACGTCAACAATATGGAAGTTATATTTTATCCACTTGGAATAGCTTGGTAATTGGAACCCAATTTATTTGGGTTGTGACTAAGTAGTGGGTTTTGAATCACTTTTGGATTTTTGCTCATTTGTTCAAGTAATCAAATTATGAATTATAACAGGAGATCAAGTAAACCCTAGAATTTGGATTATTCCTTACAAATCTGTTAGGTGTAAATCAATTAAAAGTATTGTTCTTAAATCATTGCCTTATCTTAGTTAAGTTAAGCATTCTATCAAATTCATTTCTAATGCTTAATGGAACTTACGTGTAATTGTGATGGAACTCTTGTTTTAATAAAGAATAAAGAGTTAAAGTATGTCTCGTTCTATTCTATAGAACCTTATTGACAATTTGGTAAATATTACCTTAACTTTATTCTTAAGGATTAGGATCCTTAGTTCTCTAAATTTCTTTATAACAATTTAATAATAATCCTTACTTCTTGACTATGAAAATACAATGCTTAGATGTTGTAACTATCGACTTCCAGGGCATCTTCATGCTTTCTGCCCCTAAAGTCACTAGCAAGCACAAAAGAAAAAAGGAACGAAATTTAAATCAAGTAGCTGGAGTGTTCTAGATCCAGAGTTGGTAGCGGATGATTTTTTTCAAGATATAAAAAATCAGGGAAAAACAAAAATGAAAAAGAATAAGAATGCAAACCATACTAGCCCGGCCAAGGATATCATGCGCCCTATGAGAGTTTCAACAAAAGTCTAGAAGTATCAATTGAACAATCAATGAAGGAAATAAAAAAAGAGTATGAATCTGATACAATCAAATTTGGAGAAAATATTGGATATAATGATTTTTGAATCTCAAAATTTAAATAAATAAATGATTATGATTAATTTCGATCAAATCCTATGATTAAAAAAAATAAGAAAAGGAGGACAACTAATCTCTTCCATTATTTTCTCCTTCAAACTAATAGTTTGTTAATTTTAAAAGGATAAGTAGTTGTTTTGTGTTTGTTTGGTGGTCTTGCTTGGTGTTGGATGCTTAGAGGTTTGATAAATAGATTAATTCATGATCATAATATATATCGCTCTTTGCATTTCTCTTTCTAATTAATGGGCAAAGGTCCCATAAACCCGGTATCTATTTTCATAAAAAAAAATTGTTTTAAAAATTTCAGCTTTCCCGTGAACTTACTTACACGTGGCATATCCATGGACGTGGTTTGCTTCATCCCACCAGGTGGTGATATCAGTCACCAGATTTGGTTTTCAAACTTAAAACTATAGCCTAGCCGAAATCTTTTGTGTAGAAGTACCTGCCTGCGCCCAGGTACTCTATAATTTTTCATTTTGCAAAGTGAAATTATTTTTTTATAATTTTCTTCATTACTCGTAAACAAGGAATAATATCTTTGTACTGCGACCAATAATATTTATTATTTGATTTACGTTATTTTATTTGTTAAGCTTTTCAAAGAAAACACAAACGTTACGTTCGTGAGATTTATTGTGATTGCCACGTGTAAAAGCGCTGCATACGATTGCAGCTGGGTTGCTTTTGGCCATATACATACGACGCTTTAAAAGCTTAAATAGTATACCGGTAACCTTTGGCAAGCTACACTTGCACTTAAATCTTATTAATTGATAGTTTTTATTATTAATAATATATATATATATAATATTATTAATTTAGCATTATGTATTATATTAAATAAACATATGTTAATATATTAAAATATTATAGCACATTAAATATTATAGCACATTAAATATTATAATTTTTTTAATATTTATAATAATATTATATATTATGATATATAATTATATAAAATATTATATAATTATATTCATAATAATATTGTATATTATAATATATAATTATATAAAAAATTATATATTTATATTCATAATAATATTGTATATTATGACATATAATATATTATTTATTTATGCAATATGAGATATTGTCCTAATTGCATAGGATATTTTTACACGAAGCCATTATACGAACGGAGTAAAAAAGAAATTATTGCCAAAATAACTACGTTGAAAGTTATGATTCTAATAACATATATCATTTGTATAAGATTGACTTTTGACAAATGTTACTACAACGACAATACTTTTCCTTGTTTTATATATATATAAGTAATTTGTATGGATTATTATTAATATTAATATATTAATAATATTTATAAAATATTAATAGTAATAAATGTATACATATATTATATTAATAATTTTATCATATATAAATAATAATACTAATAAAATATTATTATTATTATTATATATAAAATATTATATATGATTATGATAGTATTTCTAACAATTTTTTTAACTGTGCATGCATATAGTATTCATAATTATCAGACATTTTCACAAAACCTAAATACCACATTTTCATTGATATTATTAGCAGCTTGGTTATATTTTTATTTGGTATTTTATTATCTTTTTCATATATCTAAGTTCTTATTCTTATTGTTTATGTTATGATACTTATATAATATTTGTTTGTGTTCTGTAACAATCAAATGAGATCCGTTTTCAGAATACTTAAAATATTTGAGACTTTCTTTGTTGTATCATATGATCTAGTTTAGAGAGCTTTGAGGGGCCTAGACATTAATCTATAATATATTATTTTAAGTAATATAACATATATTTTATTTAAATAAAAATAAAAATATATATTAAATGATTAATTTAATGCGGCTGGAATATATATACATTTAAGTATTTGGATGCTTTCCTAATGGCTTGATTATAATTTACATTGGCTGGGTTCTCAATTATAACTATTGTAGAGTAAAATAAACAATTGAGCTTCAAATATTGTTGAATTAAAATATTGATATTTGGTCAAGGAAAATCTCATTTTAACCATTACTAACGTAGTTGCACTTTTAAGTAATAGAGAAACCATGAAAACTGAAAGAAGAAAACAAAAGACTATAACAAACAAAGTCTTAATAGACATTGAAATATATGAACAACAACAGAAGACGTTTTCTAACATTGACAATGTTGTAGAAGATAGCCACCTTTTCCCAATTTATTCGTTTAAATACAATGTAGGTGACTGTGTTTTTGGGTAAATCAAAAAATATATTTGTACGACCATCATCTCAACTGCAAGGCAGGGACTATAACTACATCGTAGCTCTTGTTTATATATGTGAATCGTCTGGAATAATGGTATTACGTGTATTTAAGATCAATCATAGAATTACCCTGACATATACTTTCAAGAGCAACGGCTGTTCTGCTATTGAATCCCGTCCCTTCCTTTTTTCTTTCAAGCTGGTTATCGTATTCGAATCCCTGATAAGAATCAGATTATGTGGTTTATGATCCACTATCCATTCAGATATTTTAGCAAAATACAAGAGAATATCTAGAAATTCACAATATAGAACGGGATCTGTAATTTCTAGAGAAGAAAATAGCAGCAATACCCCAGGGAAAGGAATCGGATGAGAGGTGAACATGCCTGGAGGGGTCCCAGTGGATAAGTGTTTTTGAGTGTTGGTCATGCATAGAATCCCAGAATCCATGAGAAGTAGAAACTTTGTTGGTACCTGATCTAGCAGTTTCTTGAAGAAGAATTAGAACAACTCTTTAGGATGAGGCATTTATTTGTTATACGCTTACCTCCGATGTTCTAAGCAAGAACAACTCTGATGTTTTTTGGTAACTTCTTTACAATGGAGGTGCTCGCCTCCATTGGTTTATCACTATTCGTTGACTATGCATTTGTTGTGCAATTGTGGGGTCTGTGCTGTCATATGTCGTATCTATGGTGTCTGTGAGATATTTGCACATCTTTCTTGGGTCCATCTTGTGCTTAAGTTCCCAGTCCCACGGTATAAGATCCATGAGAAGGGGATCGGGTGGGGTTGTGGATCCTTAGAGTCGGCCTTCTTATTTCGGACTGGAGAGTTGGCTGCCCTTCCTTCAGCCGAAAATTTGATGGGATCTGAATTCTTGTCATGATTGGGCTGGGTATTGCTTGGGTATTGCTTGAAGTAGTTGTGGCTGTTGACTTTTGTAGCTCGAAAGGTGGAATGTGGAATTGTTTTAAAGCAACTCAAGATTAGATATGCTTTAAAACAATTTGAGTTGGATTTTCAACAAGAGTGGTTTCTATTCTTTAAATAGAATGTTTCTGAGTTTGTAAGGATAAGATAAATCCTAGAGTGATTTTATGTGTAAAAAAAAAAAACCAAAGAAAGCAAGGAAAGCTTCTTTTTCTTGCACGCTAAGTAAAGCAGCTAGGCTCTCTATAAAAGTAAAATTGTTGTAGCAAACTCAGATATTGTATTTTTTCGAAAGAAAAGTTTGCTGTTACGCTGAATAGAAGATCCAACATTTGCAAGTTTTTCCCCGCATTGGGGTTTCCTGGGTATATCTGTGTTATTGTCTTTTTGTATTGGCTTATTTTTATTTTTGCTTCCACTGTTATTAGTTGTTAATTAACCCAATTGTATTAATCGTTATAAATCAGATTTATGTCTGTGAATTTATTTTGGAATTAATCTGTTGCTGGGTTATAGAAATTAACATGGTATCAGAGCTCTAAACTCTAAATACGAAGCCAAGATTTGTAACGCAGATTTCAAAAAAAAAAATAGTTTTTTCATCCTCAGTTCTTTTTGTGGCTATGGCAACCAGCGTTCAATACGAGGACAGGCTCGAGGGTGTGTCTAACTTCTTGCAGTGGAAGGTTCAGATTACATATGTTCTCAAGGAGAACAGGCTGTGGATCTATGCTAGCATAGAAGTGACTCCACCAACAAATGATCATGTTGCCTTAGATTCACATTAAGTTAAAGAGGCCAAAGCTCAGAGGATTATCCTGGATGGAGTAAGAGATCATTTAATTCCTCATTTATCGGGGAAAGACACCGCCAAGGAGATGTGGGATTCGCTCACAAAACTTTATCAGAGCGACTATCAGAGTCGTAAGATGATGCTTAAGGACAAACTGCATAATACCAAGATGTCCAAAGGCAAGAGTGTGACCTCTTACTTGTCCAAGCTGACACAAGTCAGGGATGAGCTTGTTGCTGTTGGAGAGATGATTACAGAAGATGAGTTGTTGCGTATAGCCTTGAATGGTTTTTCAAAGCACTGGGAAGTATAGCCTTGAGATGTGGAATTCGCTCACAAAATTTTATCAGAGCGACTATCAGAGTCGTAAGATGATGCTCAAGGACAAATTGCATAATACCAAGATGTCCAAAGGCGAGAGTGTGACCTCTTACTTGTCCAAGCTGACACAGGTCAGGGATGAGCTTGCTGCTGTTGGAGAGACGATTACAGAAGATGAGTTGTTGCGTATAGCCTTGAATGGTTTTTCAAAGCACTGGGAAGTGTTTGTCAAGTGTGTTGTTAGTAGAGATCGGCTCCCTGATTGGGCAAGACTTTGGGATGATTTTGTTCAGGAGGAGATCCGTGAAGGTGCTCATCAGGGAGATCAGACAAAGAAGGGTCAAGATGAAGAAAATCTTGCTCTTGCAAGCAAGGGTAAGAAGAAGTCCAATAAAGAGCAATCGGAAGGTTCTTCTTCCAAGAGTGGGAAGAAGAAAGATCTGAGCAAGATTAAATGTTTTTGCTGCCATCAGATGGGTCACTATGCCAGTCAATGTCCAAATAAGAAAAATAAGGACAAGCAAAAGAAGCAATTTGCTGATATAGTAGAGGTGGACAAGTTTGCTTCAAAATTTGAGAATGAGTTTTCACTCATTGCCTGTCTCTCAAGTTCAAGTGCCAACAGAGTATGGTATATTGACAGTGGGGCTTCTCACCACATGATGGGAGTCAAAAAATGTTTCACCAAGTTGGAGGAGAAGAAGCTGTATTTCTATATTGAGCTCGGAGATAATGCCAAGTACCATGCAACTGGTATTGACACTGTTAAGTTTCAGAGGGAGTCTGGCAAACATTTGCTGGTGGAGGATGTGTTGTATGTCCCTGGCATGACAAAGAATTTAATCTCAGTTTCTGCCTTGGAAGACAAGGGTTACATCATGACCTTTGAGAGGGGAAAAGTCTATATTCGTCCCAAAGATTCCAAGATTGCAAAAGTGATTGGTATCAGGTATGGCAGCGCGTTTTGGTTACAGTTTGAGCCAGCACATGTGTTGGTTAGTAGCTGTAAAGGGATAGGAGAATTGTGGCACAGGGGGATGGCTCACCTTCACCATGGAGCACTTAATATTCTTAAGGAAATAGTGACGGGGCTGCCTGAGATAAAGACAAAACAGCATGACGTGTGCAAGGGTTGTGCTCTTGGGAAATATGCCAAAACCAATTTTTCAAGTAGCGACACTAGATCTGAAGGGATTTTGGATCTCATACACTCAGATGTGTGTGGACCTATGTCAGCAACATCCTTAAATAGATATGAGTATTATGTTACCTTCATTGATGATTTCTCCAGGAAGACGTGGATATATTTCATGAAGAATGAAGATGAGGTCTTCAGTAGGTTCAAAGAGTTTAAGGCTCTCGTGGAGAACCAAACTGGGAAGAAGATCAAGATACTAAAGTCTGATAATGGAGGCGAGTATACCTCGAATGCCTTCAAAGATTTTTGTGCTGAGGAAGGTATCAAGAAAGAGTTGATAGTTCCGTACAACCCTCAACATAATGGGGTTGTTGAACGAAAGAATAGAGCTATCATTGGAGCAGCCAAGGCCATGCTTCATGATCAAGATCTGCCTTGGTTCTTATGGGTAGAAGCTTGCAACACAGCTGTGTATTTGCAGAATAGGAGCCCTCACAAAGTGTTGGGCAAATTGACTCCAGAAGAGGCGTTCACTGGTAAGAAACCAGATTTGGGGCACATTCGCATCTTTGGATGTCTTGTGTATTGTCACATTCCTAATGAGAAGAGAACCAAGTTGGAACCTACTGCAGAGAAGGGTATCCTTGTTGGGTACAGTGAAACTTCTAAGGCTTATCGGGTTTATATTCCTGCTCTCAGGAAAACAGTGGTTCGTAGAGATGTGAAGTTTGAGGAAGAGAGGGCTCTTCAGAAGTCAAGTAACTTGATGAATGAGGAGGAACAAACATCCACAGTTGAGGTAGCACAAATTCCTCAAACTTCAGTCACACAAGCTGGAGAGCAAAACAAGCAGGATGATCAGATAGAGGAATAAATAATTCATCAGCCTCAGATTCCTATTAGTGAGAAGAGGAGAAACAGGGCAGCTAAGCAAACATTAAGAGAGGCTCAAGAATATGTAGGTGATCCTCAAGATTCAGTCAGACAAAGAAGGGCTCCCAGACATTATTCAGATTATGTGGCACTTATGAGTGAATTAATTGAAGTAGAGCCTTCCAGCTTTCAGGAGGCATCCAAGCACCAAGTATGGAGAGATGCCATGGTGGAAGAGTATTCTTCCATCATGAAGAATAGTGTGTGGGAGGTAGTACCAAGACCAGAAGATAAGTCTGTGGTGGGCTCGAGATGGCTCTATAAGATTAAGCATGTTACAGATGGTAGTGTGGAAAAGTTCAAAGCTCGGTTTGTGGCTAATGGGTTTTCACAGAAAGAAGGAGTCAACTATGATGAGACTTCACTCCAGTATCCAGGTACTCATCCATAAGAGCTATCATTTCTATAGCAGCATAGATGGGTTGGAGGATTCATCAGATGGATGTAAAGATGACCTTCCTCAATGGGGTGATTGAAGAAGAGATTTACATAGAGCAACCAAAAGGGTTTGAAGCACATGAGAGGAATTCTCATGTATGCAGGTTGAAAAGAGCACTGTATGGACTCAAGCAGGCTCCTACGAGGTGGTATTCACGTATTGATAGTTACTTGCAGAGTGTGGGCTTCATCAAGAGTGAGGGAAATTCGAACCTGTACTATGTTCAGGTGAAGGGTAAACTTTTCATATTGTTGTTATATGTTGACCTATTTCTCACAGGGTCAAAGGAGCTTATAGCACACTGCAAGCGGGATCTTGCAGGAGAGTTTGAGATGAAGGACTTGGGGTTGATGCACTACTTTTTGGGATTGGAGTTGTGGCAGAAAGAGGGAGAAATATTCCTTCAACAAGGGAAGTACTTAATTGATATCTTGAAGAGATTCAAGATGGAAAATTGTAAGCCTATGTCAACGCCACTTGTGACCAGTTGGAAGAAGATTGATGCTTCTAGATCAGAGGCAGTGGACCCTACTTTATACAGATAGTTGATAGGCTCTCTTATGTATCTGGTCAACACCAAGCCAGACATTTGTTTTGCAGTGAACTCACTCAATCAGTTTATGGTGGAACCTAAATGTGTTCACTGGATAGCTGCAAAGCATGTTTTGAGATATCTCCAAGGCACAATTGATTATGGGCTGAAGTATGTTCAGCAGGATGGAGTGAAGCTCAAGGGGTTTACTGATGCAGATTGGGCAGGCAGTACAACTAATCGAAAGAGCACTTCAGGGTGTAGTTTCAATTTGGGATCAGGAGCAGTCTCTTGGTACAGCAGAAAACAGAAGTCAGTTGCACTGAGTTCTACAGAGGCTGAGTATATGGCAGCCAATATGGCTACATGTGAGGCTATCTGGCTTAGGAAACTTCTAGCTGGGCTCTTTAATCAGGAGCTGGATCCTATAGTCATGTATTGTGATAATCAGAGTTGTATCAAACTCTCTGAGAATCCAGTGTTTCATGACAAGTCAAAGCACATTGAGATCAAGTATCATTTCATCAGAGATTGTGTGGAGAAGGGGATAGTGAAGCTCAATTACATTCCTACAAACGAACAAATTGCAGATAACTTGATGAAGGCCTTGATGAAGAGCAAGTTTGAATTCTTCAGGGACAAGTTAGGTGTGGTGCAGAACACCTTCCTCGCTAAGAGGGAGTGTTGACTTTTGTAGCTCGAAAGGTGGAATGTGGAATTGTTTTAAAGCAACTCAAGATTAAATATGTTTTAAAACAATTTGAGTTAGATTTTCAGCAACAGTGGTTTCTATTCTTTAAATAGAATGTTTCTGAGTTTGTAAGGATAAGATAAATCCTAGAGTGATTTTATGTGTAAAAAAAAAAAGCCAAAGAAAGCAAGGAAAGCTTCTTTTTCTTGCACGCTAAAGAAAGCTTCTTTTTCTTGCACGCTAAGTAAAGCAGCTAGGCTCTCTATAAAAGTAAGATTGTTGTAGCAAACTCATATATTGTATTTTTCGAAAGAAAATTTTTTTGTTAGGCTGAATAGAAGATCCAACATTTGCAGGGTTTTACCCGCATTGGGGTTCCCTGGGTATATCTGTGTTATTGTCTTTTTGTATTGGCTTATTGTTATTTTTGCTTCCGCTGTTATTAGTTGTTAATTAACCCAGTTGTATTAATCGTTATAAATCAGATTTATGTCTGTGAATTTATTGTGGAATTAATCTGTTGCTGGGTTATAGAAAGTAACAGTGGCCTAATGATTGGGTTCCTCTTGAATTCCAATTTCTTTAGCTTTTCTCAAGTATGCTTTCTGAAATTTGGTCTCTCCCCCCACGACCACCGATTTGGTCTAGATTTCAGTCTTGTCAGCCATTGAGAGATTCTTTAGCTCTTAGATTGATTGAGATTCACCTTGTGGGTGCTTCCATGGGACAACTCTTTCCAAATTCCCATGTTTGTAGCAGATCCGACATCTGAAGGGGATATTTTTTGTAATCCAGTGGTGGTTCCCATTCAATCCCTCCCATGACAATAATTATTCGGTCGGAGAAGGGCTTTTCTAAGTCTATATAGATGCATATCCTAGCATATTTGAGCACTCCTGGATTCCTGGTGAATTCAGATGCAACAATATACGATCCTATGGTGGATCCGATCTTCCTAATAGACAACTCCTGCCAATATTTGCTTGGGAGAAAAGGCAAGCAGACCCAGACAAGAATTGTGCGGGGTAGATCTTCTGTGGAGTTGAAAGCAAGAGACGAATGCTTCATGAAAAGCCCTGATTTTTTGTAAACCATGGTCCTTGAATAACTAAGTTTCGTTCATGTCTTGTGGCGAAAACTGCAAGGAAATATCTCACATCGAAATAAGTTCTGCTTGACCACTAAGCTTCCAATTTTCCTGCATCCAGAATCTCAGAGTTTTGGGAGCTGGGAAGTCTCCCATTAATCTACAGATTAGAGGACGTTCTTTCAGCATCCATGGTTGATTTTCCATTTCATCCCATCATGAAAGAAATGTTGGGGGGAGTTTCCATTTTGAGGTAACAGCCACTTTCCTTCAAGGATGAGAAGTTGGCCTTAATGACTAGTTTCTTGGCAGGGCTTTGAACAAAGGCTCTGAGTTCATCTCGATAGATTTGTGGCTTTTCCTTGGTGACAGCAAATCTGAAATTTGAAGCTTTAGGGGAAGAGTACTTGAATGTTCCCCATGATCAACTCCGTGTCAGGCTCCAAGAGAGGCAGGGACAGGTTGGATCGAGTATTATATTGTTCAGATATCAGATACACAGATTGAAAGAATCCTGGAGATGAAGTTAGATGGGGTTGGGAGGGCATTCGGGTTTTATGATCTGTTTTTTAGATGCACCCATATAGTTCACCTGGATTTGATCAAAGAATCTAGTGGACAAGACACTAAAATTGTTGGACTAAGTAGATGTGTTATAGGCAAAAACAACTAATTTTAATAGCCATAGCATGAAGATTATGGAATTGTTATGAAATGAATCAGGGATGAATGTAGATAGAACAATAGTTGAATTAAAAAAACTCTAATTCAATGATACAAGATTTTGGACAGTTAATTAAGGTACCATAACATCACATTAGATTTTGAAATTTTTACTTGTTTTAATATGTCGTCTTAACTACTGAAAACTAAGGTTTCAAGATCTAACACATTATATATTTTAAGAGAAAACCGATTTTATCACAGACAGGTCATAAAATACATTTTTTAAACCTATGACCAAAACTTAACCTTTGAAGTACCAATAGCTATGCATTAGAGTATCAATACTTAGTCTTACTTGTCAAAATGTGATTGGTTACGTTTAATTTTATAGAATAAATATTGCACAAGTATTAGATACTACATGTTCAGTTTCTAGTGCACTTTAATATTTTATTTATACACAACAATATGTTCCATGGATGGAGCACATGTTAACAAAAACCCTGCTCAGCAATTAGAACATGCACAACTATTGGAACCTTTCCTTTATTCTGTCAGTGCCTTACTATACTATATTGTTTTTTAATATTTTTATGATAATTTATTTATGATAATTTTTAGCAAAAAAAATGAACCATCTGAAAATAAAAAATAAAGTGATTTACCTTAAAGAGCATCTGTAGCGACATGAAACCCATAAAAAGAACAGATTTTAGTTTTTTGAAATATTCCTAATTTTCAAGATTTTTCATATTTTGTGAATTTCAGGCCTTCCCGTGTGGTTTTTGAGGGTGAAACTTCGTTAAAAAAGGTTGAGCTTCCTTTCATCATATTATGTATATTCGAAGCAACGGTCACGAACTTATCAGCGATATAAACTATTAACTTTTTTTGGTATGTTGTCGGAACACTCTTCCAAATTGCCACTTAAATTAATGGGGCAAAATGCCTATAAGTGTTAAACTATCAGTAGTGACTTGCATAGAATTTTGACAAATGAGAATCCTTCAATCCTATGCCAAGTTAGTATAGCCTCAACGTTAATTTCGTTGCCAGTGCCCAATTGAATCATTGTATGTTGATGCTCCATGTTGGTTGCCCAAGCGGTTCATTGCATGCCGATGATCCATGTTGGTTGCATTATTACAATTTTCCATGGGTTTAGTGAATATTTAAATTGGAGGCAATGGACATCTCCACAAGGAAATCTTCTGCATATTAGTTAGATTTGTTTCAATATTGATTGTTGTAATGGACAGAAGAGTCAATAGGTATATTCTCGTTGCTTGCAATACTAACTTAGTTGCATTCATTTACTCTGATTGACCAATTTACCCCTTAAGAACCATAATTTGTTTGCACTTCATATTTAAGGTCCAGCCGTTGTGTTGGTTAAGTTTCTATATTATTGGAAAATTACCACTTATTGAGTTTGAACATATACCATCACTTAACTTGGCTCCGATATTATATTCTGAAAGGATTTAAACCTAAGACCTTTTATTGACATGTGGGTCGCTTTTCACTAAACTAGTGGTGCCTCGTATGTTCTATTTCTAATGGCCCCTCCATGTCTTATTATTCTTAGAGTGTGGATTGACCTTCCATCATGGTATGTCATTAATTAGGACTGAAAACATTTTCGATATACAACCATGCATTTACCAAAAAGGGTGCTCTTGAAAATTAAGGCAGGGGTTCTATGGAGGGGGCTGCTGCTCCTATTTTTAATGAGTAGGTGGCCTCATAAAAAATGAAATACATGGTATAAAGAAATTTTAGAATCTTTTCCTAAAAGTGAGGAGCTGATTATTTTTTAGGTAGGAAGTTTGAGAGGGTGAAAAAAAAGGAAGACTGGAAGTTATCCATATATACTTCTATTTTGTAAGAAGATATTCTACAAGTTGTAAATATATGAAAAAACAAAATTTATGTAAACTTTAATTATAAATTAAAATATCTCAGAATTTTTATTTCATGAGACCATTTTCACTATATATGCTCCTAAATTCCTTCTACTACCGGCTAAGAAAATTTAGGAGCCCCCTTCCCATGGTTCAACTACTTCCTAAATCTCCTCATCATGACTATGATAAGGTTCCGATTGCTAGTCATACCCAATTCGACAACCAAACCAGGACAGGTTTTGTATGTTTACTGTGTGTGATATTTCTTGACCGGGTTTTTTGTGTTTACTGTGTGTTTTCTTGACCAATAATAATTCCATCAAATGTTGTCCTCCTCTTAACAAAGATGGGCCGTATCTCGTTGGCAATGAGATTCCTAAATGTATGTGCTGTTTATACTGGTATAAACATCAGATTGGTGGAATTCATCAGTTTGAAAATTTTCAAACTTCTTTGAATCTTTTACTGCCTTTACATGATCCTTTTTATGAAATCCTAAAAATTCTAAAGCCATGTATACACCGAGCTCCGAGATTTATCCTTTGATAATTAGAAGACTACTTGATGCACTTCTTATCACTGGAGAAGTAAGACCCTTGTTTTGTTCTGGTGTGACTAGTTGGGGTATATGAGCTTGCATAACTTGTGCTCTGGATATACCATAGATTATTAGATAGGTTCTGTCAAACTGTCAAACAGATGCTTGATGTATTGGGTAACTATTGATTGCATATTTGTAAGATTTCTCCATTACTCTGCCACGAGGTGCCCTGAAACAGCTGATGCAATTTATAGGCATTTGTTTAAGAATAATTCAATTTAAAAGTTAGTGTTTTGATCTCCTTTTGCATGCCAAGCCACTCTTGAAATTTTTCTCCAAAATATTTCCTCTTTTTCCAGTAAATAGACCAATTTTTGGATGAGAATGACATGATGTACTTGTAGTTGGCGGTTGTATTATTGATCTCTGATCTGGCCTGGAATGGAGGTGAAATCTTCTTGTTTCATATTTGCGGATAGGTTTCTAAAGCTGTCCTGATTCGACTCTTTCAATTGACTCTTTACTAATTTGAATTTTCTGGCCAATTTACATATGTCAAAAATCTTAGATTCTATTTCCTTCTTCCCACCATTTTTGGAATAAACTGTGAATAAAATGGTGGCATAAACTGTGAATAGCTGGAGCTGCATGTTTCTAAATTTAAATGGTGTTTTATCTTTTAGGGAGCCAAAACGAATGTCAAGTTGTATATTCCAGCGATCTGATGTCACCCTGTCAGTATGTCTGCAGCTATCTACCATTTACCATTACTCTATATATCTCTGATTAGAAGCATTTCAAGATTTTTCTTCTGTATAATATATTTTTTCCTAGTTAAAGCTTATTGTCCTATGAAATTCAGGTCTGCTGATTGTGATTAGTCTCAACTCTATTTTTCACGACCTGCAGGAACCTTTTTGTAGACCCCTTTGAGAATCATCAAGTTTTGTAATTGATTTCTCAACCAAGTCGATACCGGTTGCAAAAGTTGAATTTCAATGGGGACGATGTTCATGGCAGATTAGAGAACCAATATTCCAGGGTTCCATAGTATTTTTTAACTTGTATCAACCTCAAATGTACCCCATTAAGGTGACACTACAACCTCGCCACATGGTGTTATGGCTTGCCTCATCATAGGAAGGGGGAGTTGAGCCTTGTTAATGCTCGTGCAGGTGCCCCCAGAAGTAGATGAATTCTGGTACGAGCTGATCTGTGCCATCTCCTATTTTGAGTCCAGTTTCTTACAGCAAAATCACACTAATATTTGTCCAAAGATATCGTATTTTTACGACTACTCACAAACCTTGGAGTTTCCAAGAAGCAATCTACAAAATAAAATAACTCATTCTAGTTGCTTGGTGTGTCGCAGAGTCAAAACATGACATTCATGACTTCATAGGGGTAAGGTTTTACCCAATTTCATTATTAGAAAAATGTAGACGATATTTTGTGATTAAGTAGTATTTTAGTCTTGTACATTTGGCAAATTCAGAGTTTGGTTGGTTCTTTTGGTTCTACACATGTCTTGTTTTTGCAAATCTCACATATGCTCTATCTTGTGTTCCTTGGCCTATCTCTTAATCTGACCAATTTTATATTGATGACACAGATACCCTATCTTACCTAGAATACTTCAAATATACTTATATTACACCTATGTAAAGTTTGAGCCTATACTTGTTCTCCTTCTCCCTAAACATTAACGTCTAACACAGACAGAAGCATCAACGTTATTGTCTTGCCCCGACATAAGTGTTTAGTGCCCTAAAGTCATTCAATATGCGAATGATACGTATTACAATGGTTGGCCTAGGTGCTTAATTGTGAGTTATCTCCCAATAGGATTGATATAAATACAATTCAACCATCATTCATTCCTCACTTAGCAATCAAACCAAAAGAACACTCAAAAAGCACTCGAATTACCAAAAGTTTTCTTATTTTGTTATATTTTGATATCAATCAAAAGAATAGTGCAACTACAAGTCTGAAATACTAAATGAGCAATCATAAGGTCTTATTTGTTAAGTTATAAGTTAGGTCACTATTGTATTTGCTTTAAACACATTGCATGATTCACACACGAGTCAATACGTAGGGGAGAACATGAGTCTGAGACCCTCTTCTAGAGTATTGGCTATGTAGACAATGCCCTTTGACAACGAAGTCATTGTGGGTCAACTCAACACTGTGTGGCCACTAACCCATTTTTCTCCAAGGTCACATTGAAGATGGAAAACTAGGGTCTTGTCATTTCACCAAGGGCGACAATGCATAACCCAAATCTGAATGCACCGGAATGAAGGCAAATCCAAACCTAGAAGCATCCATGTGGTCGCATCATGTTTCAGTTGATATCTCATACATGACACTAGCATCAAACCCAAATAGTAGCATCGACGCAACCGTCTTACACTGACGCAACTATCAAAAGAGACCTAAACACCAGATCAAAAATATGATGATTGTTCTCAAAGTGTCTTTGTCCCTGCTTTTTGTTTGTTCTAGATCCAGCACTATGTTAGCATATGTACAGTTAAGTACTATCTTTTATGTTATTTCTATATCTAACATAGTTATACTTTTTTTTAATAGCCTATTTTCAATTAATAAATTCAACATATGGTACATATATTTAACACATTAATTGCCATGTTATAGATATGATATCCACCCTTGTGCCCTATCATTTATATACCCTTAACCCTATCTACCTAAGTAAGGATTCCACTATCCAAATTAGGGTTAAGTGTTTGTTGAACCCGATCTTTGAACATCAAACCCTAGGCCAACTAGGGTTTTTTTATTTTTTTTCTTATTGTTGATCCCTGATTGATAAATCTTGCAATCGTGTTTGCCTTAGACATCTCTAGAAATTATTTCATGGTCCAACACCTTATAGTTTTTGTGGTTTGCTACATTAGTTACTTGGTTAAAACCATCTGATCCATGTGGGATTCAAAACCTACATTATTGCATACTCCTTCCTATTCTAATGTTTACAACGAGCTTACTTCTCCTAACCTTAAAGAGGGTGATATCCATCGTCCCTCTAGCTAGGTTCATATTATCACCTCTTCAAAGGATAAGGGGGATCATCCTATTTTGCCAAAAAAGGGTAACCATAAAACCCTTCCAACATCCTTGATGGTACACATGAATGTTCAATCTAAAATACCTAGGGCTTGTATTTGTGAAACCCTAAGAGATCCACTAACAAATATGATAAAGCTATTGCATGAGTTACAAAAGCAAAATCAGTGTTTACACTCAAAGATCACTTTATTGCAAAATCAGATTATTACATTACAAAAACCTAAGCATATTATATTATCTAAGGTACGAAGGAGACAATTTACAATTTTACATGACTCCCCAACTTCATTATTTTTATGGTTGCTAGAGTATCACCGTATATCACCCCCTCCTCCTATAGAGGTTGATGTAAATAGACCTCTACCCAAAGGATATAATGCAAATGCTTATTGTGACTATGACCAAGGCCCCAAGCATTCTATGAACAAATGTTTTACCTTGAAACATGAGATCCAAGATTTTATTGATGATCAAAATATTATATTTGAAGATCCTCCAAAGGAATTAGCCTTGCAATAAATCAAAAAGCACACACATCACCATAATTTAACAATTATCTTATACATGGGTGGTGCTTATTGTTGGCATAACCATATTGATCCTCCACAAACAAAAACCACTTGCAGTATAAAGCATTTTCAGCAATTCGATTTTAGCTTACAAGATTTATAAAAGGTCATTTAGAAAGATTCATTGATTAACATAACAATACCAATTGCTTGTGGTATCAAAGTAATTCAAACACGGGTTTGGGTTATGCCTACCATAGCTACATATGCATTTACACTAAAGACTCTTTGGCTATATCAAATTGAAACAAAAATTGATCAAAATCAACAAGGTATTTCTTTTTCTCATGAAGGCAAATTAATACATATTTCAAATGATAGCATTACACCTTCTACTACACATGAAAAATATGAAGAGGAATATGGTATATCCTTTTTCAACCTATCCAATCATGATGCAAACAATTTAAAAGATTCAACTTAAGGTTGCAAGGTTCACAGTGGGGGGGGGAGATATATATAGCCATCCATTGGATGGCATCATATGATGATCTTTCCTCATCTTCAAAAATTAAAAACATTTAAAAATCCAAAAATATTTTCAGCACCTACATGTTCTATTGGCTCCTTAGCATATGTGTTAGTTCCATGTTGAGAGCTATCATATCATTTACTCCTGCATACACATACACAGGCATACATAGATACATGATGCACTCCTATTTCGGATGTTGGCATTTCCTTCTACTCATGTCATATGGATATGGGGGCATCCGCTTCTTTGATCTTGATACATACAGGTTATATTATTCAATGATCACTCTACAGTATCATGTTTGAGCTTACATATGTACTTACACATTTATTATTCATGCTTAAATCTTACACATGGTACTTGATATGCTATGTACTTAACACTTTTTTCTAACACATTTAATCCATAGGCCACTATAACATGTTTATGTTGGTTGCTTATGTTTTTCTTTTATACAATTCCTTGAGTGTTTTGCCTTGCTATTGTCTTACTTTTTCAAGCATTTGAATATGCTATATTGTATGCGGCCCCTATGCTTATGTTTGTCTTCTTGGACATTTAAATATGTCATTGCTTTTTATATGGACATTTGAATATGTTAATATTTGATTTTATCAACATTTGACCAAATCATATTCATTTGATTTTACGACATTTGAACATGCCCCTTATTTACGATCTCCTTAGACCATTCTTTTTTTACTGGCTTTTGAGTGCTCTTGTGTGTGTGCTTGTTTATTTTTTGAGCTTGTATTTTCATTATCTAGGCATTGTCATATGATCTTTATCATGCATCTTAAGCCTACATGTACTTGTTGGCTAATTTTTGGCCAACATACCAAATTTTACCCAAGTGTGAGAAGGTAGAATTTCAAGCAAAAGTGGCAAGTTTAGACAACTTCAGGTTTCCAGAGGAGCACTACTTAAAAAACCTTATAAGTAATCAGCAGTCGAAACCTCGAAGCAAGTAAAAAGGTTTAGAAAGCCCGTTTTGGTCTAGGCATTATATTTCAAGTTTTTGGGGGTGTACTACTTAATTACTTTATAAGTTGTGAGCAATCAGAAACCCAAAATAAGTAAGAGGACCTCAAAATTCTGAAGTAAGTAAACTTGGAAAACCCTAATTACTCTGCATATAGTAAATCGAGTTTCTCTAGGTACTTTACTTAAAAATCTTGATAAGTAAAGGATATGGGAAAGTCCAAAGTTGGAGAGATCAAAGAAACTGAATTACTCTGCATAGAGTAAATCAGGATTCTTCGAGTGCTTGACTTAAGCTTGGTCTAGCAACATGAGATTCATGATCAGGTGAATGAAAGGCTACCACATGGCATAAGCTGGATTAGAAAGGGCTAATTAGCAAAGGACAAGTGGCACAAGGATGACCAATAAGCACGGGAGAGTCCAAGCGGCTGGTAGCTGAAAATTTATGAAGGATCTCATCCTTCAATATGGTTTGCTCTCGATAAACAACCATCCAAACGCAGGAACAACATGGGTCAATTTGAACTTCCAAGCATGGAGACCCACATCATTCTTCAGACAAGACACACAAAATTGAAAGATGCCATGTCATTTAAATGTAAAGATAATTGCAATCATGTCAGGAAGAGATGTCTAGCTGCCCACAATGTGACTTCTCTCAGCTCCACCAAAAGAGACTTAAATGCGGGAGTGGCTCAAGGAGGTTGAGGGGCAATCTTGAGTGACACATTTAATGGTAAAGGAGGATGACAGTAGCAGACGTCAATGACTTCTTCTCTCTTTCCACGTAGCTCTCTCTCTCTCTCTCTTCCCATTCTCAATATATATCACATGACTTGCCTTTGTAATGGTTCCCAATTTTTAGACATTTTTTATCTTCTTGAGAGATGGGATGCTCTTAGAGATATCATAATATATGCTCATTTGGTTAGGCTTGACCCTTCCAGGCATTTGTAAGAACCACCTCTTATGTAAGAAAGAATTTTTCTTTGCCTGTCTCTTGCCTTGGACTTGTGTCTGTTGAGCTGTGTATTATGGCATCACGTGAAGGAGAGTCTTCCTCATCCATGGTCCTTTCTGACCTTCTTTAAGGATTTTTTGATGCTATTTACAGGTCTAGTTGAGTGTTCTTTCCACCATTAATGTGAACTTCCAGTGATTATTAGAACTCCTCTCCATTTGCATTCATCACTTCCCTAAACCTCCTCCATGAAATATTTATGTAACCAGCTGGATCTTGAGGTTGTGTAATCCAGTATTATTGTCTGCAAAATTAGTGTGAGTTCAAGCTTATGAGAGTTTTCCCATTTTAAATTGGTGCATCACCTAGTTAGCCCTCTTAGGAGCCCTTATCTCCTTTCTAACCTTTTTCCATGTGAAATTTCATTTTAGCATTAGTTTAGGTGATCCACCGAGAGGAACTAGCCTCTTTCAAAATCCTAGAGGCTCAACCTCACCATAGGACACCCACATCTTGAGGTTGTTCCCATGCTTATAGTCGAAAGTGGGAGAGCCTAAAAAACTCTTCCACAGGGATGCAATTTCGTGTTATAACAGTAATCACATTGGTTCTATGTATTTCAATGATATATTTATTTAGACAGTTTTGGCATGCCCGGTGAGACTAAGGTCCAAAGCAGTGAAAGGATTTTTGATGTTGTTCTTTTAAATATCAGCCTTTGGAGGCATTCAACAAACATCAATGGTGACTTCAAGCATCTATCATCTGGTTTAAGCAGATCAAGTGTCTAATCATTGTTATTTTCTTTTGAAAGCAAGTATTAACACCATTGGTGACTCCAAATCAAAGCCCCTAGTTATGAGTAGACTAGGTTTGTCTCTTTGAAGTTTTAATCATCTCTTACTTGACTTATGAGGCTAACATGAATAACTATGGTGAATATTCCTATTATTCACCTCCTTATCATCAACCCCAGTATGATCCATATGAGCTTAATCAGCCCTACCAAGATTTCTATCAAGGCTATGATGAACCTCGATAGGTTCCTCATGATCCATATATGCAAGAATATTGACCTGATCCCCTTTATGAAGAAGCTCATCAAAATACTACTCCTTATCAACCCTACCATGAGTCATCTATACCAATACTCAGGCAAACTTTAGTGAACCTTGACAAGCATGCACTAGAGTTGTGCTCACAAAAGTGTTATGGCCAAAATGTCCCTACTCACCAGATCCATTATGGGAGGGATTCATTACAGAAAATTAAAGCAAAATGGGCACCTATTGAGAGAGAAAATTGAAACAACCTCACTGGTGACATGATGGATATATGTGGTTACATTCAAAGCATTGAGGACAAGCTGGAGAAACTTGAAGAACACTAGTGATAGCCCCACCAACCTTTGGTGCCTATGTACGCACCTTCGTAGCCTTCTTATATGTCATTCATTCCTCCTCAAGAGGGCATTTCAAGTACTCCTTTGAATCTTCCAAGTTTGTCATATGTTCCATAGTCTTTTCTTGCTTGGAAATCCATCCAGGGGGCTATCAAAAAAATGAAGGGCCTATTGTGGAACAGCCTATTGTTTGGGTCCAAAACTTCATCCCTCTTCAAGAGCCTTCTTTTGTTCTTGATCACCTTAAGGAGGATCTATTTCAAGAGAATATATCAAAGCAAATTATAGAGTTGGAACTGAAGGCAAGGAGAGAAGAAGAAAGGCAGAATTAGCAGATGAAGGTAGAGCCTCTACCTTTCCCATCTTGGAGCCAAGTCACGCAGCCAAGTAGATCAAAGGTCTTTCAACCCCCATCCCTCCCTCCTCAAGAGCCTTTATCTTTTCCAACTTTTTCATCTTGGAAATTTATTCAAATCAGTGGGCAGAAGGAGGAGGTGGTGATTCCTGAAGTTAGTCAAGAAGCCTTGCAGCCTCCACTCCTTTCCCCTCAAAAGCCTAGAGCCTTTGCTTCATGGAGAGTCATTCAAAAATCAAAGAATAAGGAAGAAAAGGTGGTTATTCCCTACACATTTCCATCCTATAAATTGATTCAGTTAATTCAAGAGAAGAAGGAAGAGGAGGTTAAGGTGATCCAAGTAGAGCAGCTTCAGGAACCAAATTAGGAACCTATGGGAGATGCATCCAAAGAGGCTAAGGAAGAGAATGTTATGATAAATTACAAGGAATAAATCACCATAGGGTCCCCCCTTGGTCAGAAAAATATTGACACAACCTTATTGAACAAAGGAGAACATATTGAAGATTCTTTTACAGTTGTGCATGAAGTGGACTACACTATTGAGGATGCAAAGCTGCCACTTTATGTGGAGAATGAGGGGGTTAAGGGTGTCATTTAATTGAATGAGCTACCATGTTATGAAGAGGATGAGTAAATTAATGAATTAACTAATCAAATTGATGAACTTATGGAGCAGCCAGAGGTTCTTAATCATTTGAGAGGCTCATTTGAGGATTTGTTTGAGATCTTGGGAGTCGGTTATGTTCTTCTCCAAGGTAATTATGACCTAGTTGCAACTAAGAAGGGCAACCTTGTCAAGCAGATCAAATGGGATGAAGTGTGGAACCTTTCAACTCTCCCACCTCAAGAGTCCATTGCAAATAGGGACTTGTTTTAGATATTCAAAATAGGCTATCAGCTCCTTAATGAGCCCAAAAAACATGAAATAAAGAAAAAGCCCAGTCCTACTGAGGACAAAATAGAAATAAAAGAGGTATGCCTTTTTGAACCACTATTGGAGGTTGTAGTTAAGGATCCATAAGAAGAATTTGAGACTATTTGGATTCACATAGCTAACCTATTTGGAGCTGCTTGGTTCTCATTGAGCATGATGATGAATAATCTGATAGTTGCATCAAAGAAGAAATAGGCATCGAGGCCAAGGTTCAAGTAGTTGTATGCCTTATTCAATCCCCAATCTCATAACAAAAGAAAAGTATCAAACCTTCCTTTTGATCTGGGATGAAAGGCTACATATAGTTTTAGGAGATATATATTAGGATTAGTTTTGTTCTAATTCCTCCAAGTGTTGTTTTAGGCACATTTGTTTGTTGTCCTTGTTTTCATTTTAGGTTAGTTTCCTTTCAATAAGTGCCTTGGGCACTTTGTTTTGTTTTTTTCTTGTTGCTTCAAGAGGATGTTCCAAAAAGAGTTGGCCTTGTTGAACCAAAGTAGAGACTCCATGCCCAATGGACTAGATAAGGCAACATGAGCTGGGTTCCCAAGCATAGCAGACATGCTTCCTTATGAGTCACCAAAAATGTTGGTCATTTTTTGGCCCACATACCAAATTTTTCCCAAGTGTGAGAAGGTAGAATTTCAATAAAAAGTGGCAAGTTTAGACAACTTTGGGTTTCTAGAGGAGCACTACTTTAAAAACCTTATAATTAATCAGCAGTCAAAACCCTAAAACAAGTAAGAAGGTTTGGAAAGCATGTTTTGGTATGGGAATTGTATTTCAATTTTATGGGGGTGCACTACTTAATTACTTCATAAGTTATGAGCAATCAGAAACTCAAAATAAGTAAGAGGACCTCAAAAATCTGAAGTAAACTTGGAAAACCTGAATTACTCTGCATAGAGTAAATCAGGTTTCTCCAAGTACTTTAGCTTAAAGCTTTATAAGTATAGGATATGGGAAAGTCTGAAGTTAGAGAGATCAAAGAACCCAAATTAATTTGCATAGAGTAAATTAGCATTCTTTGAGTGTTTGACTTAAGCTTAGTCCAGCAACATGAGAGTCATGATCAAATGAATGAAAGGTTGCCATGTGATGTAAGCTAGAGCAGAAAGGGCCAATCAGCAAAGGACAAGTGGCACAAGGATAACCAATGAGCACGGGAGATTCCAAGCAACTGGTAGCTAGAAATTTATGAAGGCTCTCATCCTTCAATATGGTTTGCTCC